>CM022473.1:17259186-17401900 GCA_011952105.1 Coreoperca whiteheadi
CAGACATTTACATGACATAAATAACATTAATGTTTTTACAATTAAGTGTAATTTTTAGCTCAACTTGCCTTTTTAAACCACCTGTCTTGTGCGTTTGCAGGGGTGACAAATCTTGAATTGATACAGTCAAATGTAAGAGGGGTTATTGCAGACAAATTCCCACTCTACTGTCTTGGTTTTGGGTTTGATGTCAATTTTGAGTTCCTTGAGAAGATGTCGCTGCAGAACAATGGTGCAGCACGACGGATTTATGAAGACTCTGATGCGGATTTACAGCTGAAGGTATTTTAAATCACTTGCACTTCCCTCACATTATTGATTTGTTAAATCAGCACTCATAAAATTGATCATGGTTGACTGTGGCGAGATGAAACATTTATACAGTGTCCATATTGTATGCCAACAGGGTTTCTATGAAGAGGTGACCACTCCTCTGTTGACAGATGTGACAATGATCTATGTGGGTGGGACCAATCTAACCCAGACTAACTTCAGCCAGTATTATAATGGCTCTGAGATTGTGGTGGCCGGTCAGATCACTAACAACGACATTGAAAGCTTCACTTCACAAGTTGTGGCCATTTCGGTAAGGATCAGCTGTAATCTTCTGAAAGGTTTGTGAAAGTCCCTGTGTACACTCACATAACAATTAATTTGAACTATGACAGAGGAAAACAAGGGTGGTGTTTTCTGACACAAACGCCACCGTGGAGTCTACTGGAACAGTGTCTGACAGCCACATCCAGAGGGTTTGGGCCTACCTCACAGTCAAACAGCTTCTGGAGAAAGAGTGAGTGTGATGTCCACCATGTTTTCTCTTGTTTGCAATCAGTTGTTTATTGAAGGGCTACAACCCTCATATTTCTATTTAATAACTTAATAGCTGAATGTGTAAAATGTAACAAAAAGGACAACACCTTGAAAATGTTGTCTTGTTTTGGCTGACTAACGGTCCAAAATGCAAACGATTTTAATTTACAATCCAGTAAAACAAAGCAAATCCTCACATTTGAGAAGCTTGAACCAGAGAATGTTTAGCAATTTGATTATAACTTAAACAATTTTATCGATTATCAAAATTATTGTTGATTGATTTCCTCTAATTATCTTTTTTCTAAGTCCCCTCAGTTACCATTGCTACGCCTTGAAGGTTTCCGTTTTTGAAGGGCACATATGCAGTTTATAATGGTAACTGTGGCGCATTTGTTTCTTTAAATTTGCTTTTTACTTCAATTTGACACAGAAGTAACCAAAACCAGATTTCTCATTTCTAGTTTTCAAGAAAGGTTAATTCCACGTGTGTTTTTCCTCAAAAAGCTGTAAAGTCTTTTTTTTCTTTTGTCTGCCTACAACAATGCACTGATCTTTTTTTTTGTGGAGTTTAGTGGAGCTGATCAGAAAAGCTGGCAAATGTGGTCGGTAATTAGTGCCGTGTTGTTATTTTACGTTTTTTTTTTAATGGAGTTCTGCTGATACAGACACAAACTCAGAGCGGGCGGATAACAAATTATAACAGCGGAAATAATAAATAGGTTTTCCGGCAATATCCTTCAAAATAAGAGTCACAGTAAATCTCGTCTCTCTTTTTTGCTGTTTGCTGAGCTGTTCGGTGCAGAAGGTGGACGATTCGAGGCTCTACTGAGCGCAACGTATCTCCAGGAAACGTGCCGGCGGTCAGATCTAATTTTTTGTGACTTTGGGGGCAGAAAATACGACTGTACCTTTTTTATCAGCCAAAGCTAGCTGACAAAAGTGAAAAGTTGACAAGAGTAATCTGAGTAATATGTGTGTATATGTGTGGGTGGAAAAATTCAACAAAAATAATATCAAATGAATGTGTTAGCCGCTAAATAATTAAATCAAACTTTACTGTCATGTCATCTGTTGTGTTTAAAACATATGAACACACTTGTGACACAGGCTGCAGTTATCTGGACCTGAGAAGGAGAACGTGAAGAAAGAGGCCTTGGAGCTGTCACTGAAGTACAACTTTGTGACCCCACTCACATCCATGGTGGTCACCAAGCCTCTGGGAGAGAACACAGAAGTGCTCTATAAACCCAAAGAAGGAGAAACACTTGCTGTTGAGCTAGACCTAAAGGGCAAGGCAGATTATTTGTATTGCACAAATGTATGGCAAAACAAATGTGAACAAAACAAACACAGTGAATAATTAATAGTTTCCAGTGACTCTTTTTCAACATTTCTCTGATATCAGCACAATTACTTGTTACAGTTAAGACACATCTACATGATTTGGTATCAGGTGGTGGAATTACAATGCATGAATACAGTTATTGCAATTAATAACTACAGATTCTCTGTTTACAGTTTGTGGGTGGCACTTGTATTGATAAATCTAATTTCAAGTGTGGGTGTGGAACTGGACCTAATTATGTATGAAAAACAGTTATTTAATTAACAATAATTAACTACTTACTACTACTTGCTACTTTAAATTCACAGTTTGCAACATTAAATAAAATTTTACAGCACTACATGCTAATTTGTAAACATCAAGAGTATTTTAAAGTAATTAAATAACCATTTTAATTTTTTGTCATCATCTTTCTCTTTTTAACAGAAATGACTGACCCATTAGGTAAGACATGTATACATCTATATGTGATTTTATACATAGTCTTTGGCACATATACAGCATACAGTATCTCTCATGAGTAAATGTTCTAATTTTTAAAAAGAAAATACATTGTTTGCATTATGTAAAAAGAAACTGACAAAAATACCTATTTATAATAGAGACTGATTCAAAAGTGTACAACACTTTACTCTGCACTGTTTCGCACATCTATGCAAATCTTACATTTGAATTTGAATCACAACCAAAAGTTACATGAAAACAGATGTTGCAACTTTGCAAAATTTTAATACAAAAAAGTGATCCAAAATATAAATTTATATCTGAAAGGTTTATCAATTTATATCTAAATGCACTAAGTCATTCCAATTTGAATGTTTTACCAAAAACCTGCAGAGTGAAAGCTCATTAAAAATGTATTAGTATTAAGTATAAATAAATTAACAACTGTATCTTAATTTCCTGTTATCATTTTTATCGTTTTAAGAGCGACTGTGTACTGTTCTTATATGACTACTCTATTTTTTAACTATATATGGAGATTTTGCAGCTTAAAAGAATTGGCTTGTTCACATTTCCTGACTGAAACCTGAGTTTGTAGTTTCAAAGTTTATTTCACATCTGTACCTGCACTGAACAAAAAAAACTCTCGATCTTTTTGACGAAAAAACACTTAAATGCACTTATTACACTTAAATCTGGGCTGCTTTCCGTTTGTACGTTTTGTATTTCTTACACTTATATAATACAATCTTAAATGCACAGATGCATCAAATACATTTGAAAACAAAAGTTGCATCCTTGCAGTAAGCTATGTTAATAAGACTAATTGATGCTTAACACATTTGTCATATCTATAGTTATATTTTATACATTTCATGAATTTACATATAAATGCAGAAAAGCTATTTAAATTTCAATGTGCTTTAACCAAACATCTGTATGGATCAGCAAGAAGGAGTGGCCTGGGGTGTCCCTCCTTTAGACACACCTGGGTGCAAGCTCATATACAAATGATAAGTCTTTCAAAATAAATTAACAACTGTATCTTTCATGTCATCCTCTTTCTCTTAACAGGGATTATAGGTTTTGATGCTGATTTAGCTGATTTTGATTATGAAGATGAACCTGGTATGACATGGGTACACATCTGCACTGTTCTGATATGACTACACTACAGTATTATGTATTTTACTGTGAAGAGAGCTTTTGCAGCTTAAACGCATTCCTTGTTAACATTTGCTGAGGGACACCAAGTATAAATGGCTATGGCAAGGTTTATTCCACATCTGCATTAATGACAAAGGACACACAGTGTACTGATCATCATTTATATTAGAGACACTCCTGGAGGGGACCATGCAGGCGAGCTCCGGGTGGTCAGGCCTCTCTAGGATTTAGGTGTAGAGGTCTGGTGTGTTGGCAGTGGACAGCAGGTGAAGGCCATTGCTTTTGCATTCTGAAACATGGCTATAAATACTTTTGCAAGGCTATTGGAGAACTGTCCAGTTATATGATCATTGTGGAGAAGCCTGATGTTGCTTTATGCGTTTTACTTGTGAGGATAAGATGGACTGTAAAATTGACAAGTGGAGTGGTGCCTGTTGGGCTGATGTACCGAAAAAGCACCAACACAGAGATTTTAAATTTGTAGATGTAAGTTAGTGTTTGTAGGTGAAATATATATGAAAAATCACATTATTATGTATTCAATTTTGATTTGCAAATATCTTAATTTTTTGTCAGCATTTAAATCAATGTTAGATTAAGCCTGTGGTTAACTGGAGAGGATTAGATTAGTGTGTATTTAGTGCTGATGTTAGGTGTCAGAATATTGGTGTCAATTAATGTAATAACCTCTTCAATTAAAACAATGTCCTCTAAAGCTTTGTAATATAAATGCATAACTGTGTAGTTTTCTCTACAGATATTCCTGATTCCATATTACAACGTTTGGAAGAGACCGAGGTGCTTCCCACCATTGTGCCAGACAGAGAAACTAATGGTAGATTATCTCATGCATGTAATTCATATAGTTCATATAAATTCTGGCTATTTCTGTTGCATAAGAAAAGTGTGGTAATGCGTTACGACATAAAATTGTAAGTTGCTCTTGCTTCATCATTAGCTTGCAGAATTCTCAAAACAAAGGCATCATAAACAATTCCATAAAACACATATGTGTATACAGTAAGCCTAAAGTATTTTGTTGTGGTGTGGAAAAGGGTGCACTTCTGTAAAAATAATATAAAAGGCGGTACTTTAACTATGAGATCTGCTTGTCATTATCGCCATGCTATATTCATCACAGAAGCCCTGTGGTTAGAGGGAAACACTTTGAAAACAACCAGCTAGCTGATCAGTCTTTAGCTGTATCAGGCATTATAGCATTAAATAGTTAATGACAAATTAACTAAGCAAGTTTTCAGTCTTTCCCCACTTCTCTCACATAGGTAATTTACAGTTACTGAGTTAATTAATTACTTATTCAAACACAATACAAAAATGTAAACAAGTCATTTAGGTCCAAACAATATTCCATATACAATACACATGAATACATTGAATAACAACATTTAGTTATGTTCCAACATTTTTAGACAGGTATGCACCATCACTAAGATGTTCTTGTCTGTGACCATAAATAGTAAAAGATCATTTGAGCTATGGTGAAAAATGTTCCTTGAATCTTGTGAATCTAATAGTACATGTCTTTCAACGCATTGTGTGATGCTTGTGTCACAAAAGATGTACATATGTTTACTGATCACCACCACAGGAAAGTCGAGGTTTGGATAGCCTGGATTATTAAACATGCTATAATGCATCTTCATTTGGTTAAATTGGTGTTGAGAGGCAGAGCAGTTTACTTTAGAAGTGTTTCTTCTGCTGTGTGACTCTGTGTGTCTCCGTCATCTTCTGCAGGTCCTCTTTTCCACAGGTTTTTGCTAAAAACTGAGAATCAGTCTCTTCCACTATGCTTTGATGTTGTTGGAGATGTCCGCCTTAAACTACTTCACCATCCCACCAGGGGTCAGTAATGTTCCTCTTTGTGCCATCACTATTTCCCCTCAAGTCCTTAAACAGCCTGTTCAATAAACTGTTTATTTTGCATTTTGTTCTGTTTCTATGTGTAACAGATAAACTGTTCTTTTTTTCTACTCACGATCTTTGAGTCAGTTACTTACTGTGCATCAAGTTATGATTATCCCCTAGTTTGCAGTTATGGAAAGTAACTAAGTACATTTACTCAAGTACTTTACTTAAGAATGATTTTGAAGTACTTGTACACTTGAATATTTGCATTTTATGCCACTTTATACTTCTACTTCACAACATTACAGATGGAAACATTGTACTTTACTCCACTATAATGATTTGACAAATGTTATATTACAACATATGATATGCTTACTAAACACTCCTAGATTAAGAACCACAGTACTGAAGACCTAAAACAGTACTGCTTTTTGTAGGTCTTCCTCCCCGGCTCGTTTAAAGTATGGTGTTGAGTTGCATTTGTTCTCTTTTGTACTAGAGCTGTCAGTGAATGGTGAGCTTGATTCAGTAGCGTATGGTGGCTTCAAAAGGATTGTCATCCACTTCAAAGCTGAGCTGCATGTTGAGGTTGACTCCAAGGGAATCACTGTACGAGATGGTCAGACAGTGACACGCCACACTGGACAGGATCTCATGACAGTTGGAAGGTGACTTTGCATTGTAATGGCAGAAATTACACTATGATGATAGTCAGTGGTGTATATGGAGTCTGAGATGCAGGGATGAAAATGCACAAGGGTCGCAGAGCAGAGATAGGTTTTCATGTGTGGCCTAAGGTCACATCAGAGCGACTTGTAAAGGAATAGTTTAACATTTGGGGAAAAACACATTCATTTTCTTGCTGAGACTTAGAGGATGGTCCGTGCGCTAAGTGTAAACCTAGCGCCAGCATCCATTCATTTTAGCTTGCATTGCTATTTTAATGATTTTGGATGACAAGAGCACTTCTCAGGAGTGTGTTGGAGTGTGCAAACTATGTTTGATTGACATCTTCGTCACTCTCCTGTTAGCTTTGTTGAACCTGCCAGGGTGGGAGAAATTACACCTTCATCATTCTTAATGGTACATTGCCTCTGGTGATCTCACGCAATGTTCAGCATAGCTTTTCCCCTCTTCAGCCTGAACGGGGATGTAATCAGCCAAGATAAGGGACATGACCTGTGCGGGTGAGCAGGGCCTTTTAAAAGAGTCCAAAGGAAAGTCAAGACGAGGTTCTTTTTTTCCTAGTGTGACAGTGTTAAGGCGGGACAAGGAAATAGATGTTGCAGCTGGAGACGTACGCATGGTCATCATAATTCATGAGCAAGGTGACAAAGAATTCATCTGGCCAGTTTTAAGACAGCATCCATCGGACAACAACGTTACAGGAATTTTAGGTGGGTGAAAAGGCTGGATTTGCTTGTACGATTTGATATCAGGTCAATAAAATAATGAATCAGTGTTTGCACCTAACGTGGTGATTGATGTAGAAATAATTAACTAAAGGACAGAAGTATTTTGAGCTGTGTCTCTTAAGTGTCAGCTTTTGAGTGTCATTGCTTAATTGTTTGTCCTCTGTGTGTCCAGCTCTAAAGCCAGCAGTTTATGAGGAGGTGCAGCAAACTCCCTCAACAAAACTTAAGCTCAAAGACCAGGAGATTGATGTTACCAGGTACATTATGTTCTGTATTATTAGTTGGTAAAAAAAGAGAGCAGTTTGAGAGTGCTATAATTAATATCACTCTGATACATAAAGATATATAATCAATACTGTCTTTCTTTTGTAGATCTAATGCTGCTGACTACAGTATTGTCTCTTCCCCGACACTGGACTGCTGGCTCATGTCTGCTGAGTCTGCCCTGCAGAGACGCCTGGATGATTTCATTGCTACACAACTTTAACTGGGAAACATGTGGAATCACTTGCAAAGATTTCATTTTTTTAAAATTAAGTCAAACACTGATTCATCATGGAAAAATACTTCCAACCTATTACTAATGTAAATAAATAGAAATATAGGTTTTTGGTTGTCTTGTATGAACTTCATTCTTCTTCTTTTCCTTTCGGCTGCTCCCTTTCAGGGGTCGCCACAGCGAATCATGCGCCTCCATCTAACCCTGTCCTCTGCATCCTCTTCACTCACACCAATTAACTTCATGTCCTCTCTCACTACATCCATAAATCTCCTCTTTGGTCTTCCTCTAGAGCTCCTGCCTGGCAGCTCCAACCTCAGCATCCTTCTACCAATATATTCACAGTCTCTCCTCTGAACATGTCCAAACCACCTCAATCTGGCCTCTCTGGCTTTATCTCCGAAACATCTAACATGAGCTGTCCCTCTGATGTACTCGTTCCTGATCCTGTCCGTCCTCGTCACTCCCAAAGAGAACCTCAACATCTTAAGCTCTGCCACCTCCAGCTCTGCCTCTTGTCTTTTCTTCAGTGCCACTGTCTCTAAGCTGTACAACATCATTGGTCTCACCACCGTCTGCCTACGAACACACCTTCCTCCTCTCCTTCTTCGTCTTCGACCAACAGTAGTCCAATTTCCATCGGTACCCTGTAGGTCAACAGCACCGGTGGCGGTCGTTGTTAACCCGACCGATCCGGTATGGAAGTCATTGTCACGATTCGCATTTTTAATTTGGCATGCGTTTTACGTCAGATGCCCTTCCTCCTGACACAACCCTCTGCATTTATCCAGATTTGGGACTGGCACAAGAAGACACTGGCTTGTGCCCCCCTGCGGTTGCATTCTTGTATAAACTTCATTAATTAATAATTACATAAAGGATTTGTCAGTAGGTTTGTTTGGAATAATTCTTAGAATTTCATTCTAAAATACTTTAAAGAGAAAAGAGTAAATCAATAATCTATAGTGGGATTTGCAGCACTCAACAGCACCGCATGACATCAACATAACATTTAAAGGCTAAAATGATTTAATTACACACAAACTTGTTATAGTTATACGTGACTGCTCTCTCTGTGATTTATCCATTAAAAGAGAGATGATCATTGCCGACTACTTCTAATCAATCAACACTGTGCTGTCGAAGTGCATGTATTGATTCCTTGCTGCAAGTTAAGTACTTTAAATGGAGATTCCAGTGACTCTGTCATCTTTGAGTAAGATGTTTCTAACAACCTGCAAATCTGCATACGTCTGTTTATCCATAATGAAAACCAAAAGTGAAGGTAGTGGAATGTTAGTCTGTTGTTTACGTAATATTTGTACAGAACTGATAGCCGGGCTTCAGATAATTTTTTTTAATTTGTTTACATTTAACAAAGATACAGTCAATACAAGCAACTTTAATTGAGCTAAGGAGGAAAACATATTGTCACATATCTATTGGACAGTTGTGGAAAAAGTACACTATTCAAATCCTTTACTGCCAATGCCACAATAAAAGTAAAAGGTTTTGCATTCATAACATTATTTAAATAAAATAAAAAAATACTAATGGTAAAGTTGATACATTGCATGTACAGTGAGCAACAGAGCTGGTTCGAATAGGTGCTGCTAGTTCTGCCTCACTATTTGTTTACTGGTGATTTAAACAAAGGCTATGATCGTATCTTAATCTGGAAACTAACTAACTTCAACAATCAATTAAATGTTGCGGAGGGAAATATTTTTGTCTGAAATATAGTACATGCATCCTTAAAAAATGGAAATACTCAGTGCCAGTGCCTCACAGTCACAATTGCAGTAAACACACAGAGCTTAAGTAAATACTGTCCACCTTTGCTGTAACAAAATGACTCTCCCACATCGATTTACAAAGTACACAATAGGTGTTTGTTTTTTTAAAACTCTGGTTTGAACACATTTCCAGATTGTGATGGGCAGAATAGAGTTTTGTATTTAGTTCAACATTATGTGGTCGAACCAGTCAAGCTGGTGTGTGAGCCATGTGTCATTGTGTTAAATGGGATTGCCGTCTCATGAACTGGCTCATTTGCGCAGGCCAAAGGTATGTGAATTCTTATGAGTGGGGGTGAGTGATTCACTTTTTTGTCAAGACACAGCTTACGAAGAAGTGCAAAAGGCTGGATATTTGCCAGATCCACATAACAAGTCAAAGAGCATGTAAGAGACCAACTACGTGTTTAAAATGCAGCTGTGTGTATACAGCTACTTTAATCTAGTGTTCAAGGTGGAGTTTGATTAAAAAATATAGTTATGGACTTTGACCCATGTAGGTTGTGCTGGATACACTGTAATAAGGAATTCAGAGAGAGCGAGAGAGAGAGAGAGAGAGAGAGAGGGGGAGGGACATCACCTGCGTCAGAACAGTAACGTTGTATGGTTCAATTTTCACATGACTCAAACACTTCTGGGCAACTTTGACAAGTTGCACAGCTCTGGAGAGGAAACACTTTACTTACAGTGGATTACTAGACAAGGTAAGTAACCTAGATCATCTTTCTACGAAACTACTAGGGTCATTTGATATCATTTCTAATGTTTCCTTAATATTCTCTTGCCTTATCTTATGTCGTAGCATTGTTTGTTTGTTTAACGCTTGAAGGTTGTTTAAGAAGGGAATATCCAGTTCTTAGTTATTATGTCTGTTAAGGGATTTGTGAACTTGACAAATCAAGTTAGTCGTACACCTGAAAACAGTTGGAGCCAGTTTCATTCAATGTATAAAGAAAACACCTGTACCAACAGTCATTTATGTCTCTTCTTCTACAGGCCAAAACCAAAGGTGAAACCACAGGTATGCTGTAAATGTTTGTCTCGATTGACTGCCTATGATGCCAGTGTGCAGTTTCAGCCAGGATATCATCAAGTTAATCTCCAACCTAAAGTCATGATGCGGAGGAACACACTGGACTTGTTTGACAAGGTTTTCATGTCTCTCCCGGAGAAAGATATTTGGAGAAAAATGCTGTAGGACTCAAATCTTGAGTGTCCTCAGGCAAAATGTTTCCTCCTGGATGGTCCATTTGGTGTGTTGTACTGACCCTACGCACGTCAGACTGTGTTTTGGAGATTTCTGGATATGACAGCCATGAAGTCATTTGCTCACAGGTACTGTAGGGTACACTGCTTGGATACACTGGAGAAGACATTTCCTGTGCTGCAGTACAGTACATACAGTTTTTGTTGACATATTATGTTTTTAATTTCCTTTTTAGTACTGGGGGATCCAGCTCTGACATTTTAATTTCCTTATTCACTGATTAAGTGTTTTCTTATCAAACATTTCATTAAAAGCAGACAAAGAGTTATAGAGCCCTACCAGCTTGTCACAATATAGGGCTGTTGTACTATATGAACATTGATCACAAACATAGGCTAGGCCTCTGAACAGCAAATAATTACCATCCAGATACAGTCTGTAAAAATGTGATGACACACAATAAAAATATGTCTTTCTCGTTTTACATTTCAAATTTGAACTCCTTTTAGGGTCTCTCTGATTGCACCATGAAGGATGAGACACTTCTTACTAGCAGAAAAGCGGAGAATGATGCTGTGGATGTCCAAAAACTGATGCCATATTTCAAGCTCTGCTGCAAGGACAGAACAGCGTGTACATTATGTCTGGTGATAGACACAGAGATCGACATCCAGCCGGATAGGGACGTGGAAGATGAAGGTCAATCTGGGCTTGATGAGAATGATTATAGCGATGAGCGGAGGAATCCCAAAGGTAGAAACTAAGGCTACATGCAGCCCACTATCATGTTAGTACTTGTTATTAAAGGACCATACCGGTTGTTTTGTATGTTTAAATCCATTAATTAGGCTGTCATTTGCTACTGACCATCTCCCAAAGTATAACACATGTTTTTAATTAATTTCCTACTTTCCAGGCAGCTATTGGTTTCATTTAATTTCAATAGTGCATAAAAATCAACTTCAACTTCCTTGTAGTAGGCAACCGATCACAGTGAACAATTGCTTTTCTTACATTTTCTGTCAAAGTTACATTATTGTCACATGGTGATGGCAAGTGGATCACTATTTTGAACAACATCCAAGTTTGACAATCAGCTTCTGAGGAGTGTGTCTTGGGGTGTTGGGAAAGCATTACTGGAAGAATGAATGAGCAAACAAAGTTGTGAAAAGGACAATATGAAATTAACAGTAGTTTGTTGTATTTGTATAAATGGTTGCTGTATGTCAACTATTCTTTGAAAGCACTACAACAATGTAACTTACAGACCACAGTAGAAATAAGATATTAGCTTTACTGTCATCATTGATCAATCAACAAATGATAAACTGGCTAAAATGTTTACTGTGGTCAATTTGAATCAAGTGGAGTAAATGAAAACCATTGGCAGTAAAAACCTATGGTATGCTTTGAAAAAAAGATTGGCTATACAATACATGCACACATGTACAACATGTTAAATATACTCAGTTAATGGGTTAAAACATGAAAAAACACTGGTAAAGTCTTTAAAGTGTGGGTTTTGGAAGTGGGTTTTAAGTGCTGCTCTTTTACATAACATTTTCTGTTACTGTTCAAATGAATTTTAAGCCTCACCTTTGTTGTACTTTCTCTGTTGCAACAGCGTCTGTGACAGTGTGTTATTATGCAGTACCTACCGTGCACATGTGCAAGAAGGTGGAGTTTACGGTTAATCATACAGCTCTTACTCAGCAATACCAGGCAAAGGTACAGTATACTAGGCTCTGTGTACTTGAATAGCCTCTAGGGATATACTGTATGCTCTCTTCCATTCACCTTGTCTTATAAACTCTGTGTGTGTGTGTGTGTGTGTGTGTGTGACTTCTATAGCTTTCTATTGTGATTACTAAGCCAGTTGGGGTTTCCTTCGACAGTCAAGTCATTGTTTATTCCTCTAACCCATCACGTCTACTTCAAAAGCTTGTTGCTCCTTCTCTAGATGAAGGTAAAGTTTGGTCTTTCAGAGTTTTAACTACAAAGTACCTGGTGAAATCACAAGTGGTACTACACAGTATTGCAACAGTGCTTAAAAACATACTGTATTATCTGTCTTCAGTGTGCTCCCAGGAGCTGCAGAAACGTGTAGAAGAGTGTCATGGTAAATAATCCCCAGATAACACATGTATTTGTTTGCCTTGTGCCATTTTGCATCCATAGGGAAATAAACCAGTTTTTCTTTCTGTGCTTTCAGTGCCCAGACTCATCAGTGTAATTAACCGAGAGATGAATCAGTTGGAGCTGCAGTTTGCTGGCAGCAATGAGAGCCTCCCCTCGGTGTGCGTCCAGTATGAGCAGAATGGGAGATGTCAGGTCAGTGTCGTATATCAGTGCCTAATTTTGGTGCTAAGCCACAGTTGTATTTTTTGCTTTTGTCATTGTTGTTTTGTTTGTTTTTGCAGAAGTTAACAAAGTATTCAGATCCTTTATACAAGTAATAGTAGCAACACAACATTCAAAAATAATATAATGCATTGAAAATATCACTTAGACAGAGGGTATCAGCAAAATGTACTTAAAGTATAAAAAGTAAGTTCTCTCTATGAAGAATATACCTTCTCCATGTTTGTATGTTATATTATACTTATTTTGTTATTATTAATTATGCATTAATATGTATTGATAAAATGTCAAAAAACTATAGAAAATGTATGTCACAATTTCCCAAAAGCCTAAGGTGACTTATTCTAATTGCCTGTTTTGTATAATCAGCAGTCCACATCTTCAAAATATTCAGTTTACTGTCATATGTGACACAAAATAGAACAAGTGAATTTTTAGCATTTAAAATTGACTGGAACGGTGAATTACTTACAGCAAATAGTTGCTGCTTAATTTTCTGTCGCTCAACTAATATTTTTCAGCTCTTGTAACTGTAGTTGTCTGACATATTTCCATCTGAAATGTACTTTTAGTATAAAGTGGCATAAAATGGAAGCATTCAAGTAAAGTACAAGTACCTACAGTATATTTATATGTTACTCTCCTCCACTGTTTTCTCTGTCTCATTAAAGCCATGATGTGTTAAATGTGACTTTATAGAAATGGAACAGGATGACCATTCCTCTGTATTCTGTGACCCCCTGCATGTGTTTCCAGGTACCATCACTTAAAAACCAAGATTACTTATAGCTAACATATCAGCAATGCTGTGTCTGTACAGATCTATATGACTGACGTGTTTGTGTTTTTAGGTATGGGAAGAGAATGATCAGTGGTCCAGGCGCTCTCTAAGCTGCCCCTTCACTAACAAAGGTGAGAAGGTCTCTTTTTTTGTTGTCATCACTTTCTTTCTAGTCTTTCTGGAGTTTGTCATTGTATGCTGATGTTTCCTATGTGTCCATTCCAGATTTCGTCCAAAGGAACGTATGGCAGAATGTGTCAGTGTCTGTAGGCCAGGGTAAAATGAATAACTACCACACACTGTTGTTGTGGAACCTGTCTGCACCCTGCAGGCTGAAGGGTGAAGTGTGGCCCTGTCACAAAGAGAACAGCTGCAGGGAGATTAAGGGCTTCAGACAACAGCTAGAAAATGGCACATGGAGACAAAACAGCAAGGGACAGTGGGTAAGAAAAACTTTAATACTGGTGAAATAAATGTCTCCCTTTATTTCCACTTCAGTGCTTTAAGATAAAAAAAAAAACCCATCTTATTCCACATTGTCTGACATTATCTCGTATATATATTCTCCATTAACTTGTTTCAACCCTTAATTGAAGTGATATAATGTTTACAGTGAGTGAAACATGGCATGGGAATTTTCTAGATGTCTTGTGCAACACTTCATACACATTTCCCGACATTTCAAACTGACATATTTGATATTATGGGAAACTTTTGGATCTCCGGTAGAATTTAAAATTAAGATCTGTGGGTTTAAATGATGCCTGGCTTTACACCATGAGTTTGTAATGACTGACCCAGAATTGTGTCCTTTTCAGGAGAAAGTAGGGGTGTTTGAAGACATCAACCTTCAGCGCTCACCATGTGTGATGGTAAAATACTGTAAATTATCCACCTGTGAATCATATACTGTAAATACTTAGTTACTGAAGTTGAATAAATAATTTATGTTTATCTATTTGTGCAGGTGAAAGTAAAGGGAATGGGACATGAGCTGATGGGACCATTCTGTTTTAACAACAGTGAGTCTGACAGTTCATAATTACAGAAACTGATGCTGGTTGGGGCATGACATATTTTGCTAAAATACAGCACCGGTTTCTTGAGCTTTTCATAAATGTGATTTTGTTTTGTGTCACTTGCAGCTGACAGGTGGCGCTGGAGTCTCCTGGTTGTTGGTGTTATGCTGCTTGTTTTCTTGACTGTGCTCATATTATATCTTCATCATGACTTTGTCAAGAGTAAGTTTTATTCCTTTTTTTCTTGTCTGTGTTACATATGTAAGAATACCACGAGAAACATACCATACATGAAGATGACAGAGCGGTGTCTAATTTCTCTGCTCTGGAATTTGTAACCAACCCGTGATAAAATATGCATTGTCCAACCAGACTGTCTGGTGAATTTCTTCAGCCAACAAAGGCTCCTTTTATTTTCCTGAAAGACCAAATCTTGTTTACTAGATCTGGGAATTGTTCATAAAGCCTGCACTGCTCATGCATATATTTTACCCACACATGCAGTTTAAGGAATCAATTATTGAAATAATAAATATCCTTCTTGTGTATTTATGCTACACTAAGCCCTCTGGTATATTTACTCTTAATTCTCTGACTTTTATAGAATGGGTGTGGAGCTGGCATCATGGCAGATTTGTAGAGAGTAAGTGTTTTCTCCTTTTAATAAAAATTCATGAAGTCATGATGGAACAAGTCAAATCTCTGACATCCGTCCCCTTGTTTTTATCTCAAAAGTTGGCAGAAAGCGTCATGTGGTGTTGCTGAGCCCCCCAGATGTGGATGACGGTGTTTCAGAGTCAGTTCGTCGACTCGGCTCCCTGCTCTGTAACCAGGGCTTCAGTGTTTCTGTGGACCAGTGGAGCAGGAAGGACCAGTGCACTCTGGGGCCTCTGCCATGGCTGCACTCACAGCTGCTGCAGCTGAAAAGCCATGGTGGCCGAGTTGTGCTTGTCTTGACTCGCAAAGCATTGGAGAGAGCAGAAGAGTGGACTCACAAAGAAGAGGTTAACAAGACAAAGGGGGAAGTCAAGGGTGTCCCACAGATTTGGTCCCCTTACTCTGATGTATTCACGGCATCCCTGTTCCTCATCCAAGCGGACAAGCAGCAGGGCAGAGCTGGAGAACGTTTCCTTCTGGTGAAATTTGACTCCCATCCACACAGTGACGGGACTCTACCAGAGCTTCTTCAGGGGCTGCCCCTGCTTCAGCTTCCCTCTCAGACCAAGGCTCTCTTGACTGAGCTCACTGTGGGAGGGACAGGGAGGGGATTAGGTAGAAGGACATGGACAGGGTGGAAATGGAGTGCCTCAGATGGATGGAGATCAAAGACTAAAGAGGGACTAGACTTTAAATATGTTGGAGTTTAAAAAAACCTGGAAACAAAGTTTTTGAAGCACCCATAAATGTCATATTATGCATTATTGTTGCTCTGTGCATATGAAAGGCATGTTCATCCAAATTGCAGATGAGATCAGCATAGGACACAGTAATTTATATTGGTCTTCTTATCTAAAAATATCATGAAACGTCCAAAACCAACAATAAGTTAGCCAGTCCTGCAGTACTTTCCAACTTCACTTCCCTGTCTGGAGTTTTCAGCCCCTAACCCATTTATTTTTTTACTGAAGATGTTAAAGAATTTCCTAAAACTGCTGGGCCGCAGATTGGATTTTCTAATGAATACGGTATCTTTTCGGTTTCTGAAGTCTTGCATGGCCTGCACATAATTGACCCAAAGAAGACCGCCGGTCCCAATGGCCTAGATCCATTATTTTGTAACTGCAGCATTGATCATATCCAAACCAGTCACATTTTTAAACTTTTAATTTCCACTCACAAATTGCCAGCCTTATGGAAACAAGCTGACATAGGCTTGTTGCCATAAGGCTGACAATTTGTGAGTGCCTATGTCACTCCTTTACTAAAAGCTGGTGATCCCACTGATTTGAATAATTATAGACCTATTTCAAATCCCTCTTGTTTGGCCAAGATCATGTAGTCTCTAGTGTTACATTCAATTAAATTCAATTAAATTCAATTCAACTCAATTTCATTTATATAGCCCAATATCACAAATCACATTTGCCTCAAAGGGCTTCACAATCTGTAACATACGACACCCTCTGTCCTCAGACCCTCGATTCGACTAAGGAACAACTACCCAAAAAACCCTTTTAACAGGGAAAAAAATGATAGAAGCCTCAGGAAGAGCAACAGAGGAGGGATCCCTCTCCCACGACGGACAGACAAGCAATAGATGTTGTATGTACAGAATAGATTCATAGAAGAAAATCATAGTACATACAATTATGATGACAATGGCAAAATCACATCAGCTGAAACTATTCCTAGACTCACACAATAGCCTATATCCCATGCATTCTGAATTCACACAGCACTGTGACTGCTAGTTTGAAAGTCTTAGACATAAAGGCAGCTTTTGATAAGAAACAATCCTGTTTAACTTTGTTTATACACCTGACCAAGGCATTTAATACTTATTTGATATTTAACTGACCGCATGAAATTTGTCATGTCTGCTAAAGTTGTTTCTGATCCTATTGTCCTGAAAAGGGAGTTCCCCAGGGATATATTTTTTGGGGCCTATTCTTTTTCTATGATACATCAACAACGTATGTCTAGATGAAACACTTAATGTACCGTATGTATGGTGATGATACAGTCCTGTATTCCTCTGCTCCTTTTTTTGAGTTTGCCATTATCAATTTGCTGTCTGACTTTAACTCACTGCAGCATGCCCTCATTGATTTGAAATTACTTTTAAATGCAAACAGAACTAAGGCAATGCTATTTGCCTCCAGTAATACTAAGGTTCCTTCCCTCTCTATTAACACCCTTGAAGGTGTTGGTATTAAGTTTGTTGACATCTATATATCTGGGCATTTGGTTCGACAAAAATCTTAATTTTAAGCATTACATTGAAACACCAAGAAGCTCCCTCTTCCATCACACCAGCCTAGTTTACAACCCACCAGGGTGCCATGAAATGCAGAGTTAATAAACCTCCTCAGATCTATGGGCCCTAAATTTCACTTCACAGCAAAGTTAAAGACAATAAATTACATCCCTGGATTAGGGGAGAGACCCAAAACAACATATACTCTCCTCCTTTATCTGTCTTACACACATCACACACGTGCATACAAACACTCCTTCCTCTTCCATTGATGTGATTTAACATAGGGTGTGCCAGACCTCTGCAATAAATATTAAAACACACTGACTTGTCTAACCTTAAGCCACTTAATAGTGCTAAATGTGTGCTAAAATGAATGACAAATCTCATAAATGGTTGAATGATTTGCTGAGACCGGACTGGTTGAAAAATTTTCCCCTGAATGTTTCATAACCACTATGCTATTTTGATTTCTCAATCCACGACTGTATGGCCATAGTGATGTTTGAGTATGTGACATTTTTGCGCATAAAGCTTAAATTATATTCACTAGTTAGGACAACATGAACTGTGTTAAAAGTTTCAGAGGAATAGTTCGCAGCTAAAGCCCTCCTCCACAACCGACTCCTCCTCCTACAACAACAGACATAACCGCCGGCAGGCTGGTCCTCACACTCTGAGCTCAAAGGTTGTTTTTGTTTTAGGTTTTATTTTCTAAATACGTATTTTTTTACGTGTAAGTTTTCTTTTCCTCCCCTAAAGGAAACAAGATATTTTTATCAAGCAAGTTTTTTCAAGCAAGGCTTCAACAGCTCTTGGCGCGGCCTTGCATGCCTCGACGGGAAGCCGGCGGACACGCCTCATCTTTGCCAGCGCTTCAAACAGTAGGCTAACCATGGTTTTGCTGGGCTACGATAAAGGTTGATATCGAATAAAACAGAATTCATTTCTTTTAGATAAGTTACCTGCCCTGGCGTTAAGTTAATGTCTTTGCAGTCGTTTTTATAATCAGCTCACATCTCTCTTCACAAGTCTGCTGCCAAAAAGATCAGGTTTATTTCATCACTCAGTATCTTCTATTTCATCTGCTGTTTATTTTCTAAATACTTTATTAACCCTTCATACATTTAAGTATCAGGCATTTAGCTATAAATTAATTTAATCAATAAGAAGTTGTTTGTGTGTTTTCTTCGAAGCAGAAGACAGGGTCAATCGTAATTAAATCCTTCTTAGAGAGTGATCAACTGAATGATGCTAGATTAATTAATTTAAGTGCCTCGAGGTCTTTAAAACTTGGTTGGTGCCCTGTAGGAGTGAATTAAAGTGTTTATTAAATCTTAATGATTCATATTTCATAAAGTGTAGTCATATCCGTACATAGGTCTATTCCTGTCTCAGCAATACTATGGTGATACCACATATATAGGCAATGCTCTAAGTTTGTATTTGTACATAATACATACAGACCAATCCAACTATAGGCCAGGCTTAAAGGTGCCACCTGTGCGGGCTGGAAGTCTGGAAAAAGGAGTCTATTTTTCCCTTGGTGTTGGAATGACCTGCATTGGCCTCAATCTGTCCTCCTTCATCATCCCTCTAACCAGTTTTAAACAAAAGCTAACTGAAATTTATAATACACATTGTTCATGCTACAATGCATAATTCATTTTCTCATACAAATTTGGTGTTAATTTGACCCGTGCTGTTGATGCGTGGATATTAGCTCTTATTCTGTACTTATTCTGTAATATATTTTGTATTTTATTGTATGTAATTGGCGTGCTCTCTAACTCTGAGATTCTATCTCAGCTGGTTTTTACCTATACACACACACACACACACACACACACACACATATATATGTGTGGAGGTCTATGGTAAAGGGGAATAAATTATATCAAGCTTTGGCTACACATACAAAACTTGTTTTTAGGATTAATTAATGGTTTGATTTTGTCTTTTGGTCAGATTTGTTGACCATAACAAAAATATAGACTATGACTTTTCATTTAAGCTGCAGAATGCTTAACCAAAAGTTCTACAGACTAATAATATCCATGTACTGTGAGTCTGTTACATGGGTGTATTATTAGAACTCTTTATACCTCCATAGTCTGTCAACACTTGTCTATAAATATACTCGCTTAGTTTTGTGCATGGCGGACTTCGGATTTGTGATTGGCCAGCTGTTAGAAGGACTGTGGATCTAATTGGTGCAAATTGGTGTCAGTTTAAGGATACAGAGAAGTGCTTGTTAAGTATTTCACTACTTTCCAGAGGGGCGGTGCTGTTAGGCTGCTGCATGCTCCGCCCGCTCGGGAATGTTTGGTTTACTTTTCTGTAATCAAACAGAGGAGGTCTGCACGTGTGTCAGGCGCGCCTCGGCATTACTCACTGCATCTGAAAACTTTTCCAAAGACGGCGCGGTTCAGGCTCAGTCGACGCACATACTGTAGAGGAGGTAAAGAAAAACCCTAAACTCATGTTTAGATTTTGTTTTGATGTCCACTTAATGTAAATGCTTGGTGTGTTGACTGCCCGAGTGTTAGTTTTACCTTTAGCTAATTTGTCAGAACGTGACGTTAAATTCTGATATGAAATAATTTTAAATAATTGGTGGCCTCATGTTTTCTTTGAAAGAAGACTGAATGTACAGTTAAGAAATATGAAACATAAATAAATGTTGTAGCAACATAATGAGCTTTCAAAGGTTTAGCAAAAGAATAATAGCCTTAATTAAGTCTAGAATTAGGTGTCACAAGTAGGCTATATTTAACGTGTATATTTGTAATAAAAATAGTGACATTGGGTTGTCATTAATGAAGGTTCTGTGAAACAAAAGCCTGGCAGAAAGGGCAAATATTCAGCAACTTAAATATCCCCTGCCTGTGTTGGAGAAACTGTCAACAGTTTCAATTTATCAAACCATTTCTACTGAAACCCTATGTTTGTACGTAACATTAACTGGAAACGTAATTTTGGCTGTCAGGTAAATGTGGGGGAGTCAAAAGTGCAATATTTGCCTCTTACATGCAGTGAAGTATAAGTATAAAGTTGCAAAAAATGAAAATAAAGTACCTGAAAATGGTACTTCCTACAATACTTGAATAAATGTATAGTCACTTTCCACCACTACTGCCACACCCCTCCTAAACCTTTCTTTGAGCCTTGATTACAAAATCAGCACCTGTTTATTTGTTCTACACATTAAATCATTTTCTTGCGTTATAATTTGACGGTTTCACCACTTTTTTGCCCTGTAGTATGAAAATAAAGGTAATCATTACTTAAAAACTGAAATGAATAGTCACAATAACATGACTGATAAATAATAGTTTCCATTTTGAGTATACGATTGATTCATTATGTATATTTTAGACATGTTACAACTGTCCCTGACATGTGTTACAACTGTCCCTGTACACTGGGACGGTTGTAACAGTGGAGAGACTGTATTAAAATCAATTTTGTAAACCTGAACATATTTAATAATACCACTTAAATACATTGTTTCAGCAGTTGACAGGTTGAAGTTTATAAGATAATAAATTGGTTATTCCAGTATATGTATTTTTATTCATACATCATAAGGGATGATGGGATATAAACAAACTATTACCTATATTTGTTTCCCGAAAAATGAAGCTTTTTTATGCCTAATATCCTTTATTTTTCCAGCAATCTGTTCCTAGTTCTTATAATCCCAACTTGCAAGCATCATTTAACAAACCTGGACGTGATATTTTGGATGAGATAAACAACTTTATCTTCCTAACCTGAAGGAACAGATGGGAGTGAGGATGCCTCAGAGGAACCTGCTGCAGGCTGCTTGGCTGTGTTGTCTGTTAGCTGTTCAGGTGCACAGCTGTCTAGATACCTGCAATAAGTGTTCAGGCCCAGAAAAGGACCATTGTGAGGAATGCAGAGCAGGATGGATACTCCATAATAACTCCTGTGTAGGTACTGTATACAGAACTTTGTGTACGAGTGGAAACCATCCTATATATATGTATGGCATATGACAAGCAGACTAATTTCTAAATGTATATATGTTTTGATCTGTTTTAGACATCGATGAGTGTGGCACCGAGCTGGGTATCTGTCCTACAAACAGCTACTGCTTCAATAAAGAGGGTTCCTTTGAGTGCAGAGGTCAGTGGTTTTGACTTGGTGTAAAAGACACAATATGTAGGCTACATCTATAGAAGTATAAATTAAAAACGTGTCTAAAAAGTGGGGGAAAAAAAGTGAAAAATACCAATCATAATTTCCCAGAGGGTTTCTGGTGACGTCTTTAAATTCCCCTCACGTTTGGGGATTTTGATTGATATGTTTTATCTGCTAAATGGGTGAATCAATTGATTAATCAGTTTTTAAATTTGTTGTCTATTATTTTTTTATAAATCGACTCATTGGCTCTGTAATTGTTTCAGCACTATTCCAGAAAAACGAAGCCTCATAACTGACAAAAGAGGGTAAAAAGTGCAAAACAAATCTGAGTATATCAATTGATAAAAAAGCGAAAAGCATTTTATTTTTTTCCTTTACTGTCAACCAGGTGATAAAATTTCATTTTTATTTTACTCTTCTATTCTATCTTTCACTAGTTTTTTATTTTTTAAACTCTTGAGTTTTCTTCATACAACTACACCATTCAGTGCAGATCATAATAATCATCCATATGTATTGTATCATCACTGTATTGCATACAGCTGAAGCAGCTGTGTAAACTCTTGTAACAGTAGGTGAAGCATTTTAGCAGTCATGCAAATGTTCACAAAGTTAGTTAGTTTTTTATTTAGTTTGTTTGACATTATGAGATAGGCGACATTAAATCACACACATCTACAAAATGTCCAACAAATATTAAATATTGCTCCTTCTCTGATCTAATCTGATTGTGTTTTGTGGCATTTTTCACTCATACAGTAAATGAGAATGTTTGTAAATGAAGAAATTAAATGGTCTCTCTTTCCTCAGACTGTGACCCGGCCTGTGTGGGCTGTATGGGCAGCGGACCAGCACAGTGCAGGAAATGTGCCTCTGGGTACACACTGACTGGGTCCAAGTGTTTGGGTAATTGTGTAAAAGAGACTATTTTTGAATATTGTTTCATTAGCATGCATTCATTATGTGCTTCTGAGGAGCAGCAGTAGTCTACAAGTCTCTGATGAGATTATATCATGTGTCTCTCTTTCTCTGATCAGATATAGATGAATGTAGTGACAGGGTACTTGCCTGTCATGGTCTGGATGAGATTTGTGCCAACACAGAAGGCTCTTTCCGCTGTGACTGCGCTGAAGGATTCATCCACAAGGATAGTGTTTGTGTGAAGAAGCAGCAGCCTAGTGAGTCTTATTACACACACACAAGGATGTTTGCACCCACAGTCACGTGACCTGACTGCAACCTCTCTCATGTCCGTCTCCCTGTGCAGGTGTTCATGAGAAAGGTCTGTTTGAGGATATCCAGGATGACGAGGTGGAGGTTCTGCAGCAGATGTTATTTGGGGTGGTTCTTTGTGCTCTGGCCACAATGGCTGCTAAGGGAGATTTGGTCTACACATCTGTATTCATGGGAGCAGTGGCAGCCATGGCAGGGTACTGGCTTTCTGACAAGGGAGACCGTTTGTTAGACAGCTTCCTAAAGGGACGTTAAAGCTCAAAACTGTTGCAAAAAGGACTTAAACGTTTCATGTGGCATTTGCACAATTGAATGTACCACTGCTCAGCGAGGCCTTAAACAATTACTGTTCAGACAAAGCGAGTGAATCCTGTGCATTCACTTGTATTAGTTATTGATATGAAAACACTTTATGCACTGAAATATTTTTATTAAAGTCACACTTATATTTATGTAAGAGCCTTTTAACAACGACTGAACCACCATGAAAATAATGTAAAACTCCCAAGTTTTATTATGTTTCAGGACAGACTTCATAAAATAGTGCTAAAATGTCAGTGTACAGAGAGCAAATCTATCAACAATAGAAAATTGTATCCCTTCATTCATATTTGAAGCTTTGTTAATGAAATTCAGGTTTTAGATGCAGACACCCAGAAGAAGGGACAAATCAAGTGACAGATTTCTCTGTCCCTACAGCTTCTTTCTGTACTGCTACTTTTTATTTTGGTTGGCAATGGACAATATTTTTATTTTATTTTGACTGACTAGGACTGATCATGATTCTTTCACAACACAATTTTTAGACATCACACTGAAATATCACAGAGCAGGGCAAAAGCCTATAGTGACCGTTGAGTGTGGAAGTTCATTCTTGACACTGTAAATAATGAGGTTGAAAAAGCTTCATTCAAGGTCCATTTACCAGCTTTGTCTGGAGCTTTTCAACTGTATTTCACTGGCTTCATCAGTGGATGGAGTTTGCTTTGTAGCCGTGACAGCTGAGCAAACTCCAGTCACTGATAAAAACTGTGAGATAAAGTTGAAAGGGTGATAGGGTTATCGACGTTAACACAGATGTCTGAAAGGTTAAAGAGAAAGAAAGAATTTTAGAGATTCCAACATTTCTAACGATTACCCAGCTGTAACATTTTCCTGTTCTGAGCTGGAAATGAGCCTTGAACGTCTCGTACTTTTTATTGTTTTCAAACAGCTACCTTGTTCTGGCATTTAGAGCCACCAACATACAAGGTTGTCAATTGTAGCTTGATAAAGAAGAATTTACAGCTCACATGAATTCATGTATGTATACATAAACCATGTATATAAACCACACTGCACAAGCTGTAAACTGTACAATTTAGTATATAGTAAAATGTGTAATGCCTCTTTTCTCCACTACTAGAATATAAAACACTAAATAAATATTCTCTTTTATCATCAGGATGGTGCTGTTATTAATTATGTTGATGACATCTGTTGAATAATATAGCATCACTGAATGTTAAAATTCAGGAATTTCATAGCCTTTACCAATGTGTAGAAGACAAATATAAGGGTGCTTTAACACCTGCCTAATTTAGTTCGGTTGAATCGTACTAGAGTTCGTTTGCCCCGTTGGTGCGGTTCGCTTGGTCAGGTGTGAAAGCAGCAATCGAACTCGGGTGCGCACCAAAAGCGGAGCGAACAAGCCTACCGAGACTACGCTTTCCAACGAACTCTGGAGCAGTTCGTTTGTGGTGAGAACGCGAACCGACCCAACTACAAAAAAAAAACTGATCATTTTTGGACTAAACCAGCTGCCGTAGTCATATTTTCGGAAGATGAGCATGTCCGAGTTAAGAAGAATTAATGCGCGCCTCCGCTTGAAGTGACGAGCGATGCGCCCACACTCGCCGTTTGCATCAGAACGTTTTCAAGCCGCATCCGCGCTTCATTATAGAAATGTGTTGTTTGCATATTGTGGTGTATACAACCAATGTAATAGATTATGGCTAGGGACAAAACCAGCCCGCGCAGTCGCCTCTCCTTAGTTGTGTTGTTGTTTGCTGGCTTTTCCTCTTCTGGTGGAATTTTCCTGCACGTAAATTCTGACCAATCGAAAAGCAGTTTAGGAAATACGATATGGCCAATGAGTGATGTGGATGATGTCATGTGACTGCATTTTAGTTCGTTTCAACTGCGTGAAAAGAAACCAAAAAAGCAGAAGAATGCTACAATGTATAATTGTTTGCCCTTGGTTCGGACCAAATGAACCGACCTAGAGGTGTGAAAGCACCATAAGAAAGAATCACACAAAGTGGCACTTATGTGATGGAGATAGAAATAATTATTAGAATAAGTTACAAAACGTATTGCTATTCTAACCACATAGCAAATGTTTTTGCAGTACCAAGTACAGGAGTAGATTATTGTGATAAATTATATGAAATTGAAACCAATATGAAATCAATGCAAAAACTACCAGTGAGCTTGTTGCACTTTACAGCAGTATTGTACCATGCATTTAAGTTGTATACCATGACTGTATTAGTTTTTAGAAAATACTGGAATTAACTATTAAGATTTAACTGATTTTGAGTAGAAAATTACAAACAGAGACAGAAAGAAAATCACCTTTATTTGATGGATATAAACAAGCTGGCCAACACTCAATAGTAATATTCTGATACAGCACATACAATAGCAAACGGGGGCACTGAGGACAGCCTCCTAGGTTTAAAAAACAAAAAACATTACAGAGTATCCATGCTTCATTCAAAACTTTGACTCAGTCTCATATTTTTTTCCCTTGGGACTGAGGTTTTTTTTTTTTAGGTTAGGATTTTTCTCCTGTGCATTCATAACACATACAGACAAAAACACATCCATACCCATAAAAGCAGCTATGCACACACACGTGCGCACACACACACACACACACACCCCTCTCTTTTCAGAATACATTTACACAAGCAACCCCAAAAACATGCTGCACTCTCACAAAACTGCACAGGCTGTCTACTAATGGGACACAGTAAGTGAGACACACATCAATCCCAAACACAACATCACACCGTCACAATTCAGATGCAATTAATGAGTGAGGAATGATGCTTCATGGGAGATTAGCTCACGTTCACACCAGTAATCATTCAGCATGCTGGACACTCACATTTAACTTGTTCCTAGGTTTTTACTGTACACTTTAAAACATTTACTTATACAAATAGTACAGTCTCAACTGGCATATTCAATAAGCTGAAACAATAGAAAAAATAAAGTTAACTTAAATAAAAAATGAATAATAAAAAAGTCAACACAATATTTGTTCTGTCAAACAAAAATGATTCTGGCATTGGTCACAGTGATTTGTTTAATCCAAGGTTTTTAGCAACATAATAAAAGAAAAATAACCTGTATACAACAATAAAGTGAAAATGTATGTTAGGCTTTTCATACTTTTTCTTGAAGGCCTTTGAAAATTACTGGTGAATCTACAGGCCTTCCTTCTCAAGTTATTCTACATGGCTGCTTCTAGGCACAGATGCAGACTTGACTTCTTGACTCCACCTCACACTTAGTGCAGTATCAGTCATTCACAACCAGGATTAGTCTTTAGTCTAAGCCCAGGAAACCAGCCCCAGCCTTTAAGCCTCTGTCTCCTAAACTTTTTTATCACAACAGTTGAGAAATCGCTCTGCATAGAGAACAGGAGATTATCCTTACATCATCACTTTCAGTTGGCACATTATGTAAAAATCAGCATGCATGGGCACAATTGAAATGTTTCATGTTTTCTACCATGTAAATCATATATGGTATTTCATGGTAGGAGAACCCCCTACTTCAAGTATTCAGTAGATAAGGACCTGAAAATGGAGGATTCGTACTCCGCCCCCCTGATGTTGAAGTGAGAGGATTTTTGCTCCTCTGTCTGTTTGCATTGTCTTCCCTTTAAAAAAAAAAATCCTAATCAGGAGCTTTCTCATAACATTTGTAAACACAAACACCAACGTTTCACACAATCTGTTGATTCTTGGTCAGTGACAGGAGCTGGACAGGTTCATGTGTGAAGCGAACACGTAGAAGATGATGCATGGATCAACTCGGTTTGTGTAAGATGGAAAGACATTTATGTACAACAATCAACGCTTGGCCATATAAGGGAGACACACAGGCACCATGAGGCGAGGGAGAGGAAGTGGGGATAGTAACAGTCTAATTCAATTATCCACTATACTGTAAAAGTGTGTGTTGGTTTTCTACTTAATCAGCTGTCACGGTCACGTATGTCACCACTTCTGTTTACAAGACGACAACAACGACAAACACGCGAAAGAAATGCATCCCGACAGAGTCACTCAAACCTCCACTTGGATGTTAATAGTGATAGTCCTCACTCACAAGTGCAAGTCTCTGTCTGATGAGCGCAGCAGACATAATCTCATCACTACTTACGTGAGCTGCAAGTTTCAAGTCTATTCTTTTTTTTTTTTTTTGTTCGAAGTTGTCACCACAAGTCAAGTGGTCTGAATGTTTTCACATTAAGAAAGGAATGTAATAATGTCATCTTTTCTAGACTTCTAGATAGATTTGGATACACTTCTCTATTTCCCATAAACTGCTCTAAAGCTCTTTTTTTTTTTCCTTTCGGGCTGTCCTGTGTTTTCAGACAGGGAATGTTACTTGCACCTCTCACCACTCTAAATAAGATATCTCTCCGACCTCCAGCCAGTTAGAAAAATAACCATGAAGAAGAAACATATATTATTTCGGTTTGAAACTATTTTCTGACCACGTATAGACACACTCTATAGATTTCTCTCTATATGTATAATATATGCATATCTATCATATATGTGTACAGTTTTTACGAGGCACAGGCCACCTTGTTGAGAAGGAGAAAACAAGTCACTATTTTTGGGGAGGTCACACAGACTACACCTGGAAAAGGAGAATTACAAGGGAGAGGGGAGCAGGAGCATACTCGAGATCAGAGACTGGGGTGTCAATGGTACAAATAGACCTGCAGGGAAAACATCTATTGAACATCACCTCCACTTCATAGTCTATAAGGGTATTTATAGTAGCAGTAATCATACAGGGATCGCTGCTCACAAAGCCCAAGATCAAATCATATGTACAAAGCAGTCTTTTACAGTTTTTTATGAAGCCCATTGTGGGATCAAGTCCCTCTACTGTAAAAGAACCAAAAGATGCTCTTCACCAGGTCTTTTGACACCATTAAGTTTGAGCACCAGCAGAAGCACCATTTGTAAAAATTCCTGCAACACGGCGGAGGTGCATAGGTGCATAGTCTCAGAACCTCAAAATAATCTCACTGATGAATATTTTCTGACTACTCTCTTGGCCACTCTGATTGGATGGTTAATTACACTTTGAGTGAGAAATTTGAGTAAGGATGGAAAAATAAAAATGCATTCACTCTGTGTTGACACCTGCATAGATTGATTATTTTTTTGACTACTTCTGATTAAAATGAGGTAACATGAAGAGAAACATCGATGGCAGCCACAGCCTTAAGGCTAGAACACGCTCAAGAACAGGAGGGCCCTGCTCATGCAGCCAAGAAAACCCCCGATGCTGCAGGCAAGGCTGAAGGCGTTTTATCAGTCAACTCTAACCTCTTCCTTTTGCAAACAAGAGATGACAACAAAAACATAAAATCACTCAAATCTGGTGCGTGTGATACATGCTATACTCTGATTTTGCGTGAACTGCTCTAGAGGTGGATGGAGGGTGGGCCATGTAAAAAAAAAAATTAAAAAAAGAGGTCACTGTGTGCCACAAAGGGAAAATAGCTCATTGACACAATCAGATGACTAAAACAACAGAAGAGGATCATGATAGCCTGTAGAGGGGTTAGATGTCATCAGGTGGGTCAGCAGGGCAGTGAGGATCAAGAAACAATGACGGAGTCAGGTGGGGGAGCCAACCAGAGCCAGAGGAGTCAGTCAGGCAGGATGAAACAGACAGCAAGACAACCATGATCTTGAATCAGTCAAAGGAAGAAAGATGCAGAAGAAATACTGGGCTGGCAGACAGTCATGAGATCTCTGCTGGGAGGATCAAGAGGGCGTGGTTGGCCTGAAGAGGTGTAGCGTCCGGCAGGTGACAGACAGGTGAGGTGACCTCTGGGAGACCTCTGATGCAGGGCTGCCATGTGTATCACATGCCCTGTCCAGGCAGTAATCTGACACAGAGCACATCTGTCTCTACATCAGCAACAACATCTGTCTCTTTCCTTCCAATTCAGTCCTATATCTGTGATCCTGTATGCAGAAAGTAGATGACATTTGCTTCTGTTCACAAAGAAAAGGTCTCTGGTCACCTTGAGCAGAAAATGAAGACAAACATAATATAAGTTGCAGTTTGGAAATGTATTTTTAATAACGGAATAAATACATTTTACATTATTTGTGTTCTAATATGAAATGGGTAAAATTACCTGCACAGCTGTAAGTCTCCCAACATGACCTGCGCACCTGAGTGCCCCCTCCTCTTCCCCAGGAAATAAACAAAGGTCCCATTGCTGAGTGCTTGTTGATTGAGTGGAGGTAATAAATGTTTGGTCGGGTAGTGTTTCAACATCATGGAATGGCTGTGCTCCTCCACTAGTGACTGAATCATCTGAATGTGAGAGATAAAGAAGCACCAATATCCAGACGTCATCCAGCTGTTTCCCTTGTTACAAAATATAGCAGACACTGCAGGCAGAGAGGAAATCGAGAATCATAAAGTGGGTCTTAAATATATCTCACCCCTCAAAACAACATTAGAGCTTTGGTTGTCACAGCAAGGATTATGCCCAAATGCCCTCGTCGTCATCCTGTTGTTGGCAGCGTTACAGGCCAACAGCAGCGATAAGCATGAAGGGAAGTAAGTAGAGAGAAAATGGAGTAAGTGCTGATCAAAAGACATCACTGGAACAGCAGGCAAAAATAAGCACGTTTAAAAGTTAAAGTAAGCATCAGAAAATGTATTAATTTACTAAGTAGTTACAGAACTGCTTCTGGCAAAGATTTTAGAGGGCTATATTATATTATAATTGTGAGGATTTGCATCATCACACCGTCTACAGCGGGTGCCATGGCACCCTGGGGTAACCTTAAGGACGGGGCAACGGTGCCAAAAGATTTGTGCATTTCTATTTTATACGTTTTACCACATAACAAACATTTACATTAGCTAGTTTTGTATAATTAATTTTGAAAAATATCAAAATGGAAGAAATACAAAAAAACATAAATCACCATATTAGGAACTCCGTCAAATAAGCAGTTATGTCACAGCTAAAGATTGGTGACATGACAGGTCACGGTTGATGTTTGTTACAGTAACGCAACACACAATGACTTTAGTTTTCCAGATGCGCAGCAGTCAGAAATTGCAACTCTGAGCAAGAGATGGAGAGATTTGTCACTGTAAATAGAGCTTAAAGAGACGCTGATACACCTCGGCCCTCAATAAAGTATGAGACAACCAAATGTGTACCAAACAAAATAATTAAAATCAGACTGTACAATGAAAGCTACGTTGCTTTTTATGATAGGGGAAGCTAGCTGGTGGGAACAAATCTATATGAAAATAAAATAACATAACATCTAACCTGGTCCTGGGAGGGGCGGTGACCAGCATGTAGGGGTCCTCGGGCTGGTCCTCCACGATGATGGGGCGACGGGTGACGTGGATGCTGGCCGTGGTGCGGGTGTTGTGGGTGCTGAGGGTGTTGAGGATGCTGGGGATGTGGATGTTGGGGGTGGGGTCCTTGTTGGGGATGTCCGTGTGGGTGCTGAGGGTGAGGGTGCTGAGGAGGGGGATGTCCGTGTGGGTGCTGTGGAGGATGCTGTGGGTGTTGTTGGTGAGGGTGTTGGGGCTGTGGGGGTCGTGGGTGCTGTTGGTGCTGGGGAGGTGGTTGGGGGTGCTGAGGGTGCGGCTGGGTGTGCTGTTGGTGAGGAGGGTGAGGGTACTGGGGTTGTGGCTGCTGTGGGTGTGGGTGTTGTGGGGGGGCCTGTGGGTGCTGTGGGTGTTGCGGATGCAGAGCATGTGGATATGGAGTCTGCTGGGCATGGGGAGCGTGGGGAGCGTGGGGAGCGTGGGGGTACTGGGGCTGGGGCTGAGGCTGAGGCTGAGCGTGCGGGGCTTGAGGCTGGGGGTGGTGAGGACCATGTGGATGATATTGCTCATCTTCGTAGTTGTCGGCTATCAGCTTCATTCTGCTTTGTGTCTGTAGAAAGAGGAAATTGGTTAGTGCATGATGATCTAGAGCTGTTAAAAAGAACATAATGAGCTTCAAATGCCTTTATGATTGAACAAAGCACATATTTTCAGCATATGTGGTTGGACATAAAAACAGGAACACTTTACAACGTAATACAATCCAGCACAATAACCATGCAACCAACACTGAGGCTTATACTGTTTTTATATTTATACTATTTTTTGTTTTTCAGAGTTCAGGCTGTGTCAGCTGTTGATTCATCTCTGTAGTCATTTTTAAGGTCATTTTGATTTTGTTCAGAAAATAAGGTCACAATTTAGATAAATACGCACAATCCCTGACTTGCTGAGTTAAATTAGAAGATTGATACCACGCTCACATCTGTTCATTAAATATGAATCTATAGTCAGCAGTCTATTAGCTTAGCTTAGCATAAAGACTGGAAACGGGGGGAAACATATGGCTGGACAGACTCCTAAGGTTACTAAATCCACCTCCAAGCACCCTTAAAGCTTGCTTATTAGTATAAAGACGAAATTGTAAAAAATTGGTTGTGTGTTACATGCTGGGACTGCAGTGGCTTGGGACTCCAGTTTTTCCTAGTCTTTATGCTATGCTAAGATAACTGTCTCCTGGCATTACCTTCATATTTTTGCCATATTGTCACTGCCTAAATTCCTGGTGTATAATTCATACCAGAGTTATAGACCTGAGACTTTGATTGAAGCGAGACTCAAATCAAAAAATATATACTTGAGACTTGACTTGGACTTGACTGCTGCAAGACTTTACTTACTTGAGACTTGACTCCTTGAACACCTGACATGACTTGAGGCTTGAAAGCAAAAACATTTAAGACTCAGGTTTTGACCTGGTAAACACACCTTGAATATTACATTATAGACCTATGCATTGAATTGATTTGACCTCAGCTATGCAAATGAACACAGCTTGGATAGGAAAATATCAAAGCTGAAATGAAATGTCATGTTAATGGCCAGAAAAGAGTTGCAATTGACTTGCAATGTGCTAATGAAAACCTTTAATTTGACTTGGACCCGTGTGGAATGACTTGAGACTTGACTTGCCTGAAAAGACGCAAAAAATGGCTTTGACTCAAATTGAAAAATGAGAAGCTGTATTTGGAAAAAGCTCCAAAACTGAACAACCAAAGAGGATCAGTGGCTGTAGATGAAATGGAAAAAATGGCTAGTTGCCTTGCGCAGCTATATTTTTCATTTTGATTAACGTTGCTTTGGCAACCAGCTACAGGGCAGGCAGAATTTTCCTTGACATTGTGATGCAGTACTAACGTGTTGTTTGAGCTGGTGCATCAGTTTGTCCCGCTCCCTCTTGAGGGAAAGCACCTCCTCCTGGGTCTTCTTTTTATTGGAGGCAGACAGTTCCAGCAGTGCAATATTAGCATCTTTCTCACTGATGGCTGCCAGCAGAGCTTGTTGTCTAAAGAAGAAAAACAACATTATGGCATCAGCACTTATATTCTATAAAATAGAAGGAACATTAAATAAATGTATATAGGTAAGCCATTATATAAAGCTCCTTTAAGTAAAAAACTGTCAATTCAATTTAACTGCATCAGTGTCAAATGCTGTTTAAGTACAAGTAAAACTACTTATGGCTGGGATCCAGCTTCAGGAGCCAGATGAGGATCAATGACACAAGTCAAGTCACTCACAAATCTTACAGCTGTGTTCTCCTCTAAAGGATGGCGAAAAATTTGCCTCACAACTCAGACTACATTTGTCATGCTCACTTATAATGCTGAGATTTAAGAGATTTTAGAACATTTCAAGACAAGAAATTAATCCGTGCCTTAGCCAGAAACACATCAAGATAAGTAAAATTGTGGACTGTTTTTGTGAGGCTGACATCACATGTCATGATGGCACTAACTTCATCTCCAGGATCTCCTCCAGCTGTTTCCTGCGCTCTTGTCTCATGTTGGTGAGGTGGCTGTCCCTCTCCTGCAGTGACTGCTGTGTGGAGGAGAGACGCTGCTTGGTGGAATCCAGCTCCTGCCTGGTCCTTTCCAGTGTGTTCATCAGCTCCTCCAACTGATCAACAAGCATTATATAGGAACACACACCAAATAACATATATATAAAATAATACACCTGTTGTGATCCTGCTGCTATCCCCTTCCTCTTGTTCCTTATGTTTTCCCCATGCCTAGTGTATGCCTGTCTGTCCCCTGTGTGTTTCCACTCCCTCTGGAGCAAGGCAGGTCAGTCCCCAGAGGTCATTTGCTAGCTCCTGCTGGCAGCACTCCCACACACCTGACACCACTCCAATCAAGCTTCTTTAGTATAAAACCCTGGCTCAGTTCTTCACTCATTGCTAGATTGTTCAGTCACCTTTGTGGTACTGTGCCCAGCCTTCTAAGTGAGTTATTGCCACAGTTTCTGCAAACTAATATTTGTTTCCCTGTGTTCACTTCCGGACCACTACCTTCTCCACCTGCCTGTCGACCAAGTTTTCCTCCACGGTATCCTTGTCACTCATCTGCCTGCCTCGCTCCCCACCGACTCACCTGTCTGCTTCTGCCTCCGATTGACCTACAGCTTTGGCTCTGCTGTTTCGGGGACCCCGACCGTGCAACCTCCAGTCTTGGACCCCTGATTTCCCATACTATCTTTATTCAATAAACACACTTTTCTCAACTCAGTCCATGTGTCGAGTCCTGCAGTTTTGTTTAGTAACATAACAAGACCCAGACATTAAACTAATGCAGTCTAATACAACAGTCCTGCAAAAAATCCTATCCTCATGTAGGTTATAAGGTTCAGTTTTTGTTGTGTTTGTTATTAAGCCGACCCTCATTGATATAAATACGGTAGATAAAATAATAGAAACACCTGTCAGTATAACGCAATACAATAGGTGTACCTAATAAACTGGCACCTGAGTGTATTTCTCAAGAGTAAATCCGCACCTTTAAGTGATGGCCACTCTCCATGGAGCTGTCCTTACGAGTGTCTTGTCCTAAACCTTTCTTGTCTCCTTGTGCTCCCAGCTTGACGTTTGGACCCTTCTTAGTCTGGTCTTTTCCTCCTTGTCTGTAAAATCACAAACATTTAAGAGCATTTCCATGCCAATCAATTTTCTGAATCCCATTCTGTATTTACTGTACCATTTATCTATTTAGAAATGCCGAATACATTCTTGAGGCAATAGTTTTGTATACAAAGTAAGTAGATGTGTGAATAGGGCACAATATATTGTATACCCATATACCACAACACAAAACATGAAACATAAGTACAGCATAATGGACAATCATGTCAGGTGCATTTTGAATTAGTCTTGTTTCAAAATGGTGCAAATCAAGAGATCACCAGGATAGCAACACCACATGAGCATCAGAGATGAATTGATAGCTTCATGTAAACATGACATGACTCACCGGTTTAAGCACCAGAGTTGCGATGGATTTTTACTGGGGGGATGGAGGATTTTCCGGATCGTTTCGTTCACCCACAACTAGCGAACCTACTCACAAACCCCCCCACCCCTCCTAGCTACATAGTTTAGAGAATATTATAGATCCAAGACGAAACTAACAGAAGTGCGGGACTGCTATTTCAGAGCCATGGTCGAGGCCATAGAGTCTAACTTGAACAAGCCTGAGTCAGATAAATGATCAATGAGTCAAGCAGACTAGACTAAGATATTCAACTAAACAACCCCTCTGCCCCTGCACTCTATCTGCTACTAGGGGATAGAGAGGGGGTATGGCAGGTTAACTAGGGGGATGCATTTTGATCATTTTGCTAACAAGGGGGATGGCATCCCCCCTCATCCCCCCTCAAATGACCTACTGGATATAGGCAGAGATTGGTGTGCAATGGGGGGAGGGACATTACTTACCTGGGAGCTAGACTGCAGATGGGGAAAGGAAAAGGTAGAAGAGAGGGGGATGACGGGACATATGTAGGAGACATTGGAAGCAGGAGACGAGAGGACACAAAAAAAGTTAAAAAAGAGACATTAGAACCAGAAAATAAAGAAATAACCACAAGTAAACAATACAGAGGACCCAGAGGAGATGACAATGTGTTCATTGTCAAACAACATGGGAGATTACAAAGGCGCCTGTGACAGCCGCTGCTCTGCAGCCTGACACAGCTAATGCAGGATGGACCTTCTCTGAAAACATGGAACCATGTTCATCTGCTGCCAAGCCTGGGAGTGGCAGACATGCAGTCAGACAGGCAAAAATCAGCAGGGCAAAAGAAGAGGGGAGGAGGACATGTCTGAGTGCCGAGCAAAAGGAGTGGTTTGACCAAGAGAAGGAGTGAGCTATTGAGAGAATCAGTTATGAATGAAGGGTTGTTCAGACAGAAGAGACTCAACTGAACTGACACACTTCTGGGCAAAGGGCTCAGTCCAGACCCTACCTACTACAGCACCTCACTTACTGAGCGCGTGTAGACTTGGAGCACAGCAGCTCTATTCATGCAGGCCACTAGGCTGATCATTTCCCTTAATATCTGGTAGATCAAGCTAGGCAGGGAGGGTTGGAACAGGTTGGGAGGGATAGCTGGAAGGTGGGCACCGGGAAAGATTACTGGGATGAATTGAAGGTGAGCTGAGAGTTACAGAGAGGGAGGGTGACGTAGGATGAGGTGGGCAGATGGGTGGATGGAATGAGCAGGGGAAGCGTGCTCATGGCAGGAAGAGGCCTCAGCTCTAAGAACAGAAACTTCATACAACAAAAAAGCCAACACCACAAAAAGACACAACAAAGTGTGTGTGTGTGTGTGTCTGCAAGTATGTTGGTGTGCATATATAAATATTTAAAGGACACTGAGGGACAAAAAGTACAGTATAGTCAACTAAAATGGATGAAAGAGGCGAGAGTAGTTGGGGAAATCACACCAAGTTCTACATACTGTTAAGACTATATATAGGTAGTATTTACAGTATTACTTATTATTAAATATCTATATAAAAGTTCCAATTTTGATAGGAGCTTTTAGTTACAACTGTGAAAATTTAACAGTGTAAATTGTGAAATTTGGTTGCTAGTTTGCTGAATCCTTGGTGTGATTGGCTTTATTGGATGACTTTACCATGCATCATTACAGAAACATGCCACAACAGGGACCCCTGTGTGAAGTAACTTCTACGTTCAGGTAATCAAAGGAATAGCACAGAATATATGACCACCTGGACATATATTGCAAAATGATGACCTGAGTTTTGTACTTGTGAGGTGACTGAAGTAAAAACCTTAAATGTTAACTGCATACTGACTTTCATTGTTAAGACAAACAGTATTTGAGCCACATGTACAATTAATCATACTCTATGACGTGGTGCTTTAATTAGCTGATTTGTAATTGTAATGTGATTTGTCATACAACAAAATCTTTGTTGACTTAATTACCCATTCTGTGCAGAGATGTGCTGGTTACAACATGCAGTTTGAAAAAAAAAACCATGCAGCATTAACTCTCTCGCAAACACACTCTCTACAGACTGATTCATGGCACATACAGTTAACCACTAAGCAAACACATGCTAAAGAAATAGAAGCAAACATTGATCCAGGGATCTTTGTATCATGCACGGGTACAGCAATAACACCACGGACTAAAAACAGAGCCCGCCTGATACAAAGATCTGTGCATCCTTTAGACAGCAGGCAGACCCAGGCACACAGGTGAAACCAGATGCAGCTGCAGCAGTCACAGTCGGAGACTTTAACCACGCAGCCGAGCTGAAGTGCCAGGGCAGAGCACTCACTTTCCCAGGAAATCCCACACCATGCCCCCTATCTGCTGGGGAGCAGCGGACACAGAAGGGAGCGGGTCAGGGGGAGCTCTGCCACCGGGACGAGGGGTGGGGCGAGGGGCAGAAGGTGGGGGGCTGGTGTCAGGGGGCACAACAGAGAAAGAGTTGCGTGGGAGATAGAAAAAAAGATTTTGAAAACAGAATCGGATTTGAGAAAGAAAAAAAAGGAGGTACAAGACCGAGGGTGAAAGTAATCAATGGCAGAGGGTGAAGACAGGGACAGGTGGGCATGAAACGGAAGATAGAAAGAGGAACAGGACAGAAAAAAGTGGGTAAAGATGGCAAAAAAAGGACAAGAACACTCAATTAATCAAACACCACTAACAAATTAGCATGACACTGAAACAGGCCCTATCAATAGCCGGGAAAGAAAAATATAATTGGTTTAACACTAAGTGGTGGAACTTGGACTCTATAAGTGGCAGGGGAGAAGGGCCGTCATTGGCAGACAGCCCTCATGTGTGGTTCTCATGCAAACTCATCAGTAAATTCCTGTCCAGATGAATGAAGACGGTCTCCTCCATCAGCAGAACCAAAGCCAAAAGCTGCTTCCAGTGCAGAGACTCTGGACCACATACCGCACTGAGGTGAGCCAAGGGCTGATGAGGCCACCAGCTTTATTTATGTGGCCCATTAACGGAAATCAGTTTGACCGCTTCCATTAAGAGGGTGACTGAGCGGCACTTTGTGCTCTAATATCACCTCTAACATAGTGGCATAACTTTTACAGAGAGAGCTTCTGGTGTATCTCAACATGCAGCTGCAACTATTGTCCATCTAAAGGTGTACTTCTGAGTGTATTATACAAGACCATGACTGGATCCAGTGCAGTACACTATGCTGACTCACCCTCATGACGTTACACTTGTACATAACAATGGGAAAATGGCAGCACATGTATACAAAGGCACATTGAAGTTCACTTAAAACATGGAGAACATAGTGCAGGGCATATAAAATGTACAAAGCACAAGTGCAAATGTATTTGAACTTTGAAAGTACTGTATTATTTAGGATAATAACTGGGTGGGTACAACAAAAATACAAAATACCAAATTTTGTTTGGAGGTGAGTGGTATTTTTTTATGATGCTCACAGAAAGGGAGGAATCTCAGAGACCAAATATTAAAACTTCAGCAGATAAAACCAAAAGAGCCTGTATGGCCACAGCACACAATATAGCAGTAGGGGTAAGTACTTTTGGTGAACTGGCCCTTAAAAAACATGACATTTCTGATGACTTTTAGATCTAGCTCTTCTTTCTATCTTATATAGATACTTAACAATAGGAAGAAGAGTAACAATGGATATTTATTTTTGTATGTGGGCCTCTCTCTATGATGTATCTTGTTTTTTTTTACATATTGTATGTTTGCATTATTGTATTATTGTATAAGATGTCTTTGAATACTAACTTGTCTAGTCAGTCCAAGTTATTTACCTTTCCAACTCAGCAATCTTTTTGTCCTTGTCATTCTTTTCAGTCTCCACCTCTCGCAGGATGTCCAGGAGTCTCTCCACCTCCGTCTGAGCTTTGTTGGCCTCGTCCTTGTAGTAGCTCACCTCCTTCTCCAGCAGCTTCACTCGGTCCAAGTAGTCAGGGTTCCCTCTGGAGCCGGACTGCTGCTCCACCTCATGGGCCTTCTGTATCCACATGCCAGGGAAAGACACAAACAAACAAACGTGCACACATGCACACACCCGAGGATACACTCAGTTAACATTATAATGTCAACATGACCATGCGGTTACAGCACAGAATGTTTTACTGCCATTGGAAGAGAGATACACACAATACACTGCAGTCCATCAGTGTCTTATATTAACTACTCCCTTTGCTCTCTCTCTCTCTTTCTGAATAAATAAAGCAGAGTAAAATGTTGTGGACAAGGGCATCATTACTGGCTCTGGCTCATTAGCTTCAACAGAGCTATTATTTAGCTCCATTTAATGGCCCTCTGAGACTCCCAGTCACTTTGCACACTGAGTATGCAGAATACAGGACTGTGTTTGTCTGTCTTGTGTTTGTACAGCACTTTAGCATGCAAAAAAAAGGTAACAAATCAGTGGCAGTAAAATCCTTAATCATGATTCTGTCTCATTCGTTATCTGTCACAAACTAATCAGAGCTCAATATGGACAATATCGCCATTATTGCAACAGTTTGTAACTCTCCATGAAGAACATTACAGTGGTAAACATCACCCTCGAGACAATATGCAGCCACACGTCAACACAGGTCGCAGAAGTGCAAGAGTTATACAGAGCCAGAGAGCATCCACCTAAACACTGCAGTGATCTTCAACCACAGCTGACACCTCAGCTAACCGCACCACACTGAGACGAAAGAAAAGCGTGGCAACACTGACAGTGACAACATGCAACAAGGTCGACCATATCATGCAAACCCAACAAAGCTGCACAGTCTTTGTGATTGTCAGTCAAAAGAATGGAGAAACAGAAGCAACAGGGACCAAGTAAATCTGTCGGCTAACAGTAAGTTTCATATTTTAAGCATGAGGAGCGATGCCAGGATTTTTTCTCAATGATTCAAAATATAAAATATACATAAAGACATTTTAGATCCACTAATCACTGTGGAAGTATATTGAAAATACTTTTTTGGACATACAAATTAGGCTCCATACAGCCTTTAATTGTGGATTTAGATTATGCCAAAGATGGGATTATTAATTCATCTGAGGGTTGTACCACTTTATGATGGCTTTTGTATTTCCATAATTGTATTGTCCTTATTGCTTTCTGTATTGATTTATCCGCTGCTATGTATTCTTTGTGATATATTTGTTAAAGAAAGTATGAAAAATCAATTACCTCAAGATAATTAAAGCTTAACCGGTTTTAGACCTGTGATTTTACCAAGCTCCACAAAAATGTGTTTCAGTGATTGGAGTGAGAAAATATCAAATGTTGGTATCAGCTTTAAAAACCGATATTGGTGCATCCCTCGAAACTATTTAACGCTTGACTGAGACATTTAGTGGGATCCTAAAGTACACAGAATTTAATTCTATGAAAGACAAAAAAATCCTGCATAATATCTCTGTCATCTTCAAACATAATTCAGTAGCAAATGGGAAAAATGTAAAAGGTTCGGTTTCACAGTTTATTCCGGGGTGTAGGTGTCAAAAGATATGAGGAACCTGGAAGTTATCCTCCTTTGACTTCCATTACATATAGTATCTGAGTAGGCTTTGTGAAGATTTTGATGCTTCATATGCATTTGGGCCTTAAGAAATAGGACAGTGAGCTACAATTCCCATGTGTACTTGCATGACAAAACACAGGTGTAAGCTCTGGGATATCCTGTGCTCCGAAATGTGACCTGATGAAAGTGTAGTGACTGAAAACCTAGCCTTATCTTTAAATTCGTGCATTGGATGTATTAGTTAAACAAGCTAATCACCGATAAACCAAGTACAGAGCAACAACTAATAAAGTTACGAATAAATAGAAATAATGTATACTGTATATTTCCAACAGACCAAATAAAGTGAACCTTAAATACCAGTTTAACCACATGTTTCATACACAAACAGTTGCAGAATGATTGCGTTGCATAGGACTCTGAGTGCAGTATAAAGCTCATTATATCAGTACAGTGCAGTGATCAACATGCATCTGGGTGGGTCTGTGGGTGAAAGCAGAACCTGTGCTGAGGGCTGGCATGATCACCATCTAGCATGTTTCGAATAAGTTATCAGTGTCCTCATGCTTTCAATATGTGCCTCAGATCGCTCAAGAGAGGGACTTACAGGATTTTTCATGTGACTGAATAGCTGCTCAGCTTGCTACATTGCAAACGGAGGGGTTGAGGAAGGGAGTGGGGCGAGGTAGGTGGGGGGGAGGGAAACCCGGGAGAGTAAGTGTTAGGATTTAGTTTGAGGAGAGAACAGCAGGATCAGACATGTTACAATACATGTTTGACAGAGCAGTAACATAGTCTCAGTACAGCACATGTTGTTACAGGTTAAGGGCAACACATAACGGACAAATGCAGATGAACAAACACGGGGACAGTCTGTGGATTATGGAGTAGGAGGAGGCAGAGGGAGGTATTTAATGAACTGTCCGCTGTCTGCAGCGGCCTTACAAAGCAGTCCAGCCTGTTACAGGAGAGAAAGCATGATGGTAACCATAATCCTGTTTAACTGTGTTTTATTTGAGGCACGTTTAAGTTACTGGTTCAGTCTGGATTTCTGTACTGATACTTACAGAAGTTCGCTTTTTTCAAACAAGGAATTTGTTTATTGAAGGATTATGGGTTTTCACAGTTTTCATATTCAAGAAGGGAAATAAAACCTAAACCAGTATTTAACCAATTCTAAGAATAAAAGGAATAATTTGCTATTCATGAAGTTTATGACTATTTAATAGTCTCCCTTCAAGCGGCCCCTGGATTCACAGTGAGCTAATTCCTTTCTTCACAGTGGACACGCTGCTTTGGCTTTTTATCTACAGTTCAGTGCAATTAACGAGGGACAGCTCTACAGTCTTCATTCAGCTCAAAGAAGCTCTCCATAGTTCAGCCAAAGTCAAATCACATTACCATAAAAAAAGTGTTTCACTTCTAAAATAGATCATTTTTATCCTGGACATTTCAAAATCATCTGTGGAAATTCTTTTTTATAAAACAATGAAAACATGTTTGAAACACATGATAATCATTTCATGATGCTTTTAATTCATTTTGTTTCTTATCTATTTCATTTGTTTATTCCTTCTTTTCTACAGCCAAGTAGTTATAGGGTATAAGGGGTAGGTGGGTACAGGGTTTTTTTTGTATATATGTATTTTTTTTTTCTTCGATATTGTAACAACTGACGACAGAGATGATACATTTATGATGAAATTTATGTGGGTATTCAATTATAAAGTCTTTGTTCCTTGTACGAGAGCATTCAGTCTGTGTTATGTTCCTGTGACCTGACCAAACTAAATGTGAAAATCAAATAAAAAAGTTAGTCACAATAAAAAAACATCAACATAACACAACAACTATATTTGAGACTGAAAGTTAATTCTTGACCTTGGAAACCGTAGGCAAAACAATCTTACCACAAGGGCCATGTAGCAGCTGCTCACATGATTTTCCTCAGCAGGTGGAGTTGCAGTTGTCATGGAATTGTACTTGTTTAGATGTAGATTTCACATGTAGATTGAGTGATAAAATCAAAAGCTCCAGAACAGCTACCACATGGACCTTGCAGTGACAAATTAGGACTGTGGATTTTTCACTCCTTAACTGCAATAAAACTAGTGATCAAATGAAAGCTTTGCCTCCAGTATAACAAAAAGGACGGAAAATGAAACACACCTGTGCAGAGTACTACAAAAATGTAATAATTAGGAATAGACTTAAAAAATTCTTAAAAATTGATGTGTTTGAGGGTTATAGGTATTTCAGCTGATTGTTATATGTAATCTGTGAATTATTTCTTCCAAAATGGCTGTCTGAACTGTGCTGACGCTAAAACAAACTGTACATCAAAAAACATATAGATCTATATAATATATAAATCATAAAATCTACATATTATGCTGTGCTCATATGAGTGATTCTGCACTGTGAGACACACACCCACCTTCTGCAACTGCGTCTCCAACTTACTACACTCCTCTTTTTTCTGCTCAATGGCAATCTCCAGTGACTTGAGCTTTGAATCCTTCTTGAGGCCAGAAGATGCCAAGGATGAAGCATGTTCCTTCAAATCGATGAGACTGGACTGCAGGTGCACAGACAATTAGCACAGGTTGAAACCAGGAGGTCTAACTAGGCCGCAGTGCCAGAGGCGGCAACTTAAATGTCATATAAAGGCCTACTGAAAGAAAGAGGTACAATATATGCTGTACAGTTCAGCAGAGTAGAGAAACATAAAGGCAAAGCATGTGTACAATACGCAGTCATGTAGACGCAGCCATACTCGATTACACAAGACAGAATATCTCTTTACCCCATGAATACTCACTGACCTCTTTGTCTGTTAATTCTATCTGCAGGCTGTTGACCTTCTCCTTCAGATCCTTGTTCTCCTTCTTATAAGACTCCACTTCTTCCAGACGTTCTCTGTCTTCTCTCTCCCTTTGGTCCTTTAAACGCTCTATAATCCTCTCCTAACACACACACACAAAAACAGAATGAAACGAATTACACTTAAGAATTAAGCCAATTTAGGAGTTTTAAAAGTCTTCACTGAGTGTGAGCTAGAAGACACATTTATCAAGCGACTTACTCGTACTTACAGCAAAGAGTAAGAGTAAGCTTTAAGAGCAGCTCCCAAGTGGCACCTATAAGTTCTAAGAAATTTCATAAACAAAAAGCTTAGGTTTGCGAGGAGTTAAGTGAAGTACTATTACTTTTGTCTTTGACTTAAAGGAAAGGTTCAGGAAATCCGCTTATTTCTTGCTTTCTTTCGGCGAGTTGGACAAGAAGATTTATACCAGTCATGTCTGTATACAAGTATGAAGCTACCGCCAGCAGCTAGGCAGTCTCTGTCCAAAGGTTAAAAAAAATCCAGCACTTCTAAAGCTCACTAATTAACACGTTATATCTGGTTTGCTTAGTCCGAACAAAAAACTAAATACTGTAAAACAACAATTTGCAGTGTCACAGGGGTTATGTGCCGTACTATTTTTTGGCGGGGAGCAGTAACTTCCCGGAGTCTCTGCTGGTCGCCTGGCCTTTGGTGGTAGCTTCATATTTAGCAGACAGACATGAGAGTGGTATCTATCTTCTTATCTAACTCTCAGCAAGAAAGTAAATAGTTTACTTCCCAAACCATTGAACTTGACCTTTATGTCCAAAATTTCCATTTTAGCTGTTACACAGGCCCTGAAATCAAACCTAATTCATGTCAGCGAGACAGATACCTACTGTATACTCTGATTAAATGATCTCCCAAAGCCAAAGAGGAAAAATGATTTAATTGTGCAGTAGCACATCCCAACCGTGAACGCCCATCGCATCTATCTTAATGCTACAGTGCTGTACCATACCTTCTCTGACAGTGCCTCCTCCAGGGTGGCCAGGGCAGTGTCTGTGTTACTGGAGTCGGTCTGCAGAGACTTGACCCTGTCCTTCAGGTTCCCTAGCTGCTTGTCTTTGTCCCGCAGCTGCTCCTGCAGGTTCTCAATCTGACAGAGGGAGGCGGAGACCCATGGTGGTGGCGCAGGGGGGAGAAAAGAATAAAGCAGAGAAACAGAGGTAAACAGCACAATCTCAAAGGCAGAGCTGTATTTCAAGTTGGTGTAATAGCTGGACTTGGAGATTACAAAAGTCTTTGAAGATTAAAACTGGCTAGTGACAACATTCCTAGTTTGAAATGTTCTGGGGCTTTAAAACGAAGCATTTTACATTTCAGGAAAGAGTTTGAGAAGCATAAAAAAGAGTGGAACTGAATATAAATCAAGCTGCCATCAATTATCAAATAGGAAGTGTGCATTACGACTAATATAAAAACTATTTACAGATAGTAAAATGTATGCACTGATCTAATATACTATATTATATGATTGACACAACAAAGAAACAAAACCTAATAACCACGTCAGAAGAAAACAAAGATTTAGAAATCACAAAGAGAGAGATAAAAGTGGACAGATGAGGGAGTGGAGATGTGATAGAACAAGGGCGGAGAAGAAAAAAGCAAAAGGGAATGGGTGAGCAGGTCAGGGTGAGAGCGGGAGTCACACTCTGTGAGTATTTATAGCACACACACTAGAGCCAGTGAGGCAGAAATATATTCTTGCTTGTCTTTCCACGGACACTTTCCCCCTGAGAGCAACAGAGACTCTCACTCTTAATGGAGAGAGTAACCACTCTGCTTTGTTATTTTCACAGAGCACAAACAAGAATCTGACAAAACAAATTCAAATTTCAAATTACATCTTCTGGAGTACACCTACATAGACCTCCACCTACTCACCATACTCTGGTGTAGCCGATAAATGACGAAAAAATAACAAGAGAGCTCAAGAGAGCAGTTAGTAAATGGTTTGAACTATTTTTTTTTTTAATTTTCCCAGTTCTTATTCACACCTTCGAACTTTAAATCTCCTTTAATCCCTTCATACATAGGTTTTCTTCAACTTCTCACCTTCTTTTGCAGGACATTGATCTTCCTTTCTTTGACCTCTAGCATGTCCTTCATGTCCCTGATTTCTCCGGCGAGAGTGCCCTTCTCCTCCGTCAGGTCCTGCAGCTGTTTGGTTTTCTTGTTCAGGAAGGACTCTTTCTCCTCCAGACGTAGACGCAAAGCGTCCACCTGAGGAACGACACAGCCAAAAACACCTCAGAGGAGGTCCACTTACCAACAGTTATTAGACACAACATTTGCAGCTTTTTGATGTTTTTGATGTTCATTAGATGTGCTGTGACAGAACACTGCATATTACAGTTTCTTTGGTGGTGCCCTGAGTCACATTTCTCAAATCCCAAAGTAAATAAACTGCTGATATGATTTGCAGGAATAGGCCCAGGGCAAGCCTATTATTTGCTCAGTTTGGAGTATGAAAATGTTTGTGAGGCAGTGTATTGTTAGGTTGATTTACTGCATGTGTACAAACAAATTAAGGGTTTTTCATTACCTCTGTTTGCAGGATGGCAGCACGTTGCTCCTTGGCAGTGAGAGACTCTTTGAGCACCTCAATATGCTGTTTGCAGTCTGAGTTCTGGTTGTTGAGGGTCTCTAGTTTTGTCTGCAGAGCCAGCAGCTCCGACTCTTTTTTTGACAACTCCTGCTTCAGCTGGTCAATCTACAGACATGTGAAACAGATGACAAGTCCAACCAATTACGCGAGAAATGTGATGTTTTACCATCACGCTGTTTGTGTGTGTGTGTGTGTGTGTGTGAGTGTGTGAGAGAGAGAGAAAGCATGAGAAACCTCTTTTTACCAAACTGTTAGCCAGCCAGTACAGCTTTTGCACTATTTTCATCAACGCGCTTTTCTCTCATTAAAAATGCATTTGGGACTGACTCCCCTGCATTCATCATATATTATACATCATCTCTATTCATGATTGATGAAAAGAGGTCTAAAAATAGAATAACAAAACTGTGGCTGGTGTGCGCCTGGTCGACCAATATGAGGAGCGGTATGTAAACACAGAGTCAACGCTCCGGAGAGACATGAGCCCCAGAGAGCGGCAGACACACACACCTGGACACGATTACAGATTTCAGGTAGTTATGCTGGTGTCTTGACAGCGCAGCTGTAACTACTGACACGCAGTAGACGAAAAAACAAGTTATCATGTCGTCATGGAGCAGAGGCTGATTCATGTTCATGTGAAGTTGGTTTAATAAAAACTAATCTAACACTCCCATTTCGTGGCCAGGTGTATCCTTCACTCATTAAGCATAATGTACATCACAAATGACTGTTGGCACCAGAATAATAAAGTAATTCGCTTTTATATGTAATTAAGGAAGAAATGTATTTCATTACGTGCTTGCACTTGCTGATTTTGCCTTTTTTGGTATTCTTGACACTGAGCTCTTCTCAAAAAACTGCAGAGAAGCATCTCCCAGATATTTGCCAACAGGACACTTTGCTGATGACGCTAAACGCTAAAGCAGCTAATTTAAGTGACACATCAGCTTCATTTTGTATTATCACCTCTGCACAGGTCTATCTGTACCCCGAACAACTCAATCGTGTTTGTCTTTCAGCCATATTTTCGCAGGATCTGTTTTTTACTGCGAGCGCATGCATAGTGCAGACGGTATCTACCTTGGTCTTCATAAACTTAGAGTGGTTCTTGTAGACCTCCATCTGTTTGATCTCCTCCTCTCTGTCCTCTGTATTCAGTAAGCCGTTCGCCTTCAGCATTTGGATCTCATCCTCCAGATCTCGAATGTTGCGCTCCAGAGAGGCAATTTTGGTGTCCTGCACACAAACATGCAGAGGGGACACACCTCAAATCCCTGACTGGCATGTCCACAAGTTGCATGCTGCAAATCAACCTGAACTAGAGACAAGAGTCCAGGAGCGATAGAAAGACTAACAACAACAACAAAAAAGATACAGTGAGGCTACAAGATCAAAAGTGAGAAAGAAAGAGATAAAGAGAGACTAGAAGAAGCTCTTTGGTGTGGCTTAGAGCAGCTGCAGTATCTGTCGGTGAAATCAGAAGCTTTCTACCCAGCTCCTTGCAGCAGCTCAGAGGATTAATCACCATTTGGAAATATTGAGCACACATCCAGCACAGAGAGATCAGCCAGGATCAGAGAGAAACGTGCAGAGGGAAAGGAAGAAAAGTAGCAAGCTGTAGCTTTTGCCGTAGTTGCTTGCAGATCAATGCAGAATCCAGTCTCTGGACTGCGACTGTGAGTGCAGCTTTAGCTTCACGGCTTTTTAAATAAATAATACAACGTCTTTAAGATTAGCCATGGTCCATCTCCCTCTCCAGCAGAGCATAGAGAAACCTTGTTCCTTGCTGTCTTTCTCTCTTCTTGTATCTCTCTTTCTTTCCTCCTAGTGGCTCTGAACTTATGAACTTGTGGTGGTTAGCAGGGTCAGTCACAGCCCACTGCAGAGGAGCATGGGTAATGTATCATAATGAGGAATGATAGACTATATGAGAAGGATCTGATGGGTTAACATCAATGCATGAGCACTGCACATGTACATGCACTTGCCATTGCATCTCACCTCAGTCTCCGAACATCAATGAACTAACATTGCTGCAATAGATACAAGACATCATACCTTCAAAGGAGGGAGATTTTATTCCATCCACATGTAATCACTGGTACATCGACCTGGTCAGTAAATCTTGCTCTTTATCTCTCTTTCCCTGCCTCTGTGTGTCTCTCTTTCTATCTATCTCCCTGCATACTGGCCTCTCACTGTCATAAACAACCACACCTGTTTCCATGGTAGCAGCAGGAAGGCTATATACTGTGGACTGTCTCTGGTGAATGAGGAAGAGAGGGCGGGAGAGATGTAAGGGAGAGAGGGAGGGAGGATTATTCGTGCTTCCATCAGCATCAGCATCAACACAGCAGAGGGAGAGAGGAGAGGGGAGAGATGCAGGGTCTTCAGGGAAAGCACAGGAGGAGGAGGAGGAGGAGGAGGAGGAGGAGGAGGAGGAGGAGGAGGAGGCGGGTCTTCCCTTGCTCTGTATGCAAATCAACAGGATCCCAGAGCACAGATGTCACATGACCGGGGGATGCTGGGGCCTGCACAGTGCCGATCCCACCGAGTGAGAGGGGCTGTGGCAGCTAAGCGATGATGTCATGATTTATTTTGAGGAAGTGATGTCAGGCCTCTGCAGTGAGACTGGTGGTGTCTATAGTGGCACAACACTTGTTGTACAGTTCAGCTGTACAAGTGTTAATCTGAATAGACATTTTTAACCTTGGAACAGAATATAAGCAGTTGTATGTTACATATTTGCACATTACAGCTGCACTGGTTTTAAAGAATGGAATATGGATGTATGTAAAATGCAATTAGCTTAAGCTGAAAGCTAAAAGCAATCACACCCGATGGTGGTGGGTGGGGTCTGTAAAGCTGCAATCCAAGTCTATCTTCTTAAATATTTTTTCCAATGTAATATGAATTTCCCAATATTATGTCCATTGAATTTCCACTGAAGCTTCAAAGTTACAAAAAACATCCCATACTTATTCTTTCTCTCCTTGTTCCAATGCTTCACTGAAGCTATTTCACTATTTTATTTTAGTGAATTATTCAAACCTAGATGCCATTTTAAGACCTGCACAATCAGGTTACATCAAATGGAAAACTCTAAATACCTTGTGCATCATTTCATACGCATTTTTCCATAATTCAGCTTGGCATATTTGATGTCTTCTGAAACTTTGATTGGAAATTTAAAACAATGCTCTGCAGTGTTAAACAATGCTCATCAGCACAAAATGAAGCTGGAATGATGGACCTGCAGTCTGTGAGATAAACTTGCAGACAGTTTGTAATGTTGAAGATTGGAAATTAAATATGGTATTCCTTGTCATGTCATCAAGTGTGATGCAGCGTCTCATGATCAGCTGCTGCACCTCTTCAGTGAGCCACGACAGTATTATTGATTCATGTTGATGTTTACACAACTGCTTTGTGAGCAGATACAGAGTGTCTGCATGTCTGTGTGTGAGAGAGAGATAGAGAGATGTCTCAATGTGTTTACTATTGACTCAGCTGATGATGATCACAATAACAACAAATGTCAGTGATTCAAAGGACTTAAAGTTATACTGTATTTAACATCTGCTTTCAGACAGACTGTCAATGATTAACTTGTATGTTTGTATACAGTCATAGTTAGAAGAACCTTTATATCAGAAATAATAAAAAAAAAACACTGATGCTGGATGAAAAAAAAGCCCTACATATTAATAAAACCATGAAGCCTTATTTTGAAGATTAATTATTTGAAGAATTATTTTCTAACGGTGAGTGCTGCATGTGGTTATGGTCAGGCTGTCTATTGTGAGTGAGGTTCTTACTTTCATTTCTATGATGGTCTGCAGGGCCTTGGTTTTGCTTGGATCCTGATGCAGCTGATTCCTTCTGTGCAGTTCCTTTCATAAAAGATACAACATTATGTGGCACCAGGACAGCAGAATCTATTGTAATCTCTACTGAAAGAAGAAAAAGGCTGAAGAAAAAACCCAAACAACTTATATAAAGTTTTTCTTCACACATTTAAAATGTTTCATGCAACTGATACTGTGCAGTTTTCAGTTTATACATTACACAATCAATATGCTGCTATATAAGCAGCAGAAAAGAGCATATGGATTATTTGACACTCAACACTGCCCTCTAGTGACGGCAAAGTAAAAAACATTTCAAGTCTTGTACAGTGAATCCCATATATTAACGTGAACATAACCTTGGTCATAGAGTACCTCTCGCAGATGGATGTTCTCCTTCTCCTTTTGATCCAGAATGACCTCCAGGTGTCCAAGCTGGGCCTCTGCCTCAGCAATGCGCCTGGCTCTCTCCTGCTCCTCCTCCTCAGATGCCCTGCCCGGCCCCTGGGGCAGCCCTTTACTCTGCAGCATCTCCAACAGCTTCTTAATGGACTCGTCTCTAGCACCCAGTGTTTGTTTCTGGGTCTCGATCCTCAGCTCCATCTCCTCCAGAGTCTTTCGAAGCAAGAAGAGCTCCTTGGCCTGCCTGTCGTGTTCGGCCTGCAGCCGACGGAAGTTCTCCTCCGTCAGCTCGATGGTGGTGAAGTGCTCAGAAGCGGAGCGGTTACCACTCTCCTGCTGCAGCAGGTGGTTCAGGTCTCGCTGTGTGCGCAGCTCGTCCTGCAGAGCCTGGATGGTCATCTGGAGATGCTGATGAAGTCCACATCACACACACAGTAAGGCTCAATTATTGAAATTAATTTTAGGAATAGACAATGCAAAGCTTTTCATGATCACACTACACACGAGGGTAACCACATATAAACACTTCTGAGATGCTGTTGCACACGGTTCTGTGGAAAAATACAGGTCAAACAGGGGGAACACATGACTTACCTACTGTATCTTTAGAAGCACATAGACTGTAAAAGACAGTACGCTTTGTTTTCTTTATTCTGGAACAAAAATCAAATTTGAGTCGTTTGGAATCGCAGAAAGAGATTTTTTTTAAATATGGGCTTGAAATAAATCACAGCTGAAAAAACCTATTCATCTATTTATGTTCTGCGAAAGGTTGCTTTGTTTTAGACATGTGAGCAGAATTAATGACGGTTGTTAACTTGCTAATCAAAGCAGAAGACCACCCCGATGCTTCCCTGCAGTGTAGCAGAGGTCTCTGCTATCTGACACTGAGCCTGAGAGTCCTGGATACAAATACTGTATCAAACCTCAGAGGTGGCATCCAGTTATAACGAAAAGGGGTCTACAAGCTAATTGAGCATCATGTAGAAAAAGACTGTATGCTTATGATTATTTAGATGAGCTGTTACCGTTGATGGACATGGACTAGGGCCCAGTTACATATTAAAAAAAGGTGTGCTTGTCTGTGAATTTGTGTCCAGAATAAAATAAAATAAAAACACACGTTTAAGGCTAATATATCTTACTGTGCAGGGGGGTGTTGGTTCTGGGGAACAACGTTCGGGCCAAGTTTCTGTCACAGATTGACTAAGGTTTGGTCTTGCCTGTTGAAATTTTCGTCCAGCAGATATCTCTAGAGAGAAATCAATCTATGTCCAGAAAATGGCCCACTCAGGATTTAGAGGAGAAGATACAGATTCTTACACTGAAATAAAACCCACTTTACAGGCAGTTGGGGTTGTAGGGTTGGTGGTACTTAAGGGGGGATGGAACACCAGACACGTCTAGATTGACACAATTGAACAAACTAATCATTCTTTATAGTTTTACAGTGTTTATAGGGGAACATATGAGGGTTCACAGGAAAAGGAGGCAGGCTGAACTGCTGGAAATCATACACTTCCTTTTGGAGGTTCTTAGGAGAGGAGGTTGTAATGGTGCAAAGGGACTGCCAAGTGTCTGAAAATACACGGCACACTGAAGGTGACTCTATGTTGTGCACACAACATGTGGTGCAAACATAGGGACAAACCTTGGTTCTCCTGGTATCCAGCAGCTGCAGAGCATGGGCAGAATGAACAGAAAAAAAACAAATGTATGGTAAAACAGAGCGCCAGAGCATGATGCAACAGAGACGGATGATCAACACAAACCAGGCAGAGATTCAGTGTGTCTGTTTATCAGTCTGCAGCCCTCAGTCAGATCATCATATTCACAATATACTGACAGAGAAAAAATAACTTATTTAGATTACCTTTCTGGAAAGAGATAAAGATAAGGTTTAGACATGGCTGTAAACTACCACAATCTTACATTGATCTAAGTATTAGATGGGTCTAATATTGTATTGTATTGTATTATTATTAGTAGTAGCATTGATATTAATAGTTATAAAACAGCCTCCACATAACACACTTGTTGCATTAATAATTTTAGTAGCAGTGTAGTAGTGATCAGATAATAATGGCATGAGGTGTTAAGAGTTGCATTTAAATTAATTTACAGAGATGAAACATGAATCAATCGATTAATTGATATGTTGATTGAGATAAAATGAATTGCCTACTATTTATTAACCCTGAAACATGCAAGGAAAAATACCAAAATAAAACAAACAAAATCTGTTTTTCTTCCCTGTAACATTCCTTGTTGGCTCACTTCCTCGGTACAGAACAGAAGGGATACTGTAAGCATGTGCTCTTCCAACCACCGGGGGGCAGTGTTTGTGTTAGCAAGAGCAGCTGATGAATTTTCTGCCTACTGCAGGACTGCTGCCATCCTCAACAGTTTTTGTCACACTGTGTTATGAGTCAGTGCCATTTGGTCCGGCAACAGAAAGTGTAGTCTATTCATTTACATGCACATGCTGCCACATGCTGACATTCCTACTGTCATCACTTAGTTATATAATTTACAACAACTAAAAGATCTGTACACTGCCCGAACCTTAAAACCTTAAAATTAAAATTGTATTTTTACTGACAAATGAGTTTCAATGCAGCATTTATCTTCCTCCTTACATGTCGAATGTCCTTAATAAAATAATAATTTGCTACTATGTATTGAAAATACCTCTTCTTAGCCATAAATAAATACATGCAATATTGCTGTAATCAGACTTAATCAATCAAAATCAGAAATGACTTCATGATAGAGAAGTCTCTGCAAATATTGGCCTGCTACTACCCCGCTTGTACTAAATCCATTTAATGTGGCCCAGAGCAATATTCAAATTGTTAAATTGAAACCTTTATCTCTAGAACTCATACCTTCTCTCTTTAATCTCACCTGACACAACTCCCTCATCAGTACTCCCTCTCTCTGCCCTGATCAATAACTTTCTGTCTTGGAACTAAACTGCAGGAGGCAGTCCAATGATTCCATTGGCATAATTGCACTGTAGGTTAAAATGACTATGTGGCCGTTTCCCCCCCACATCTACAGCAGCCTGTGAGTCAGTCATGAATCAGCGGATATTGGCGTTGTGGTCACCCTGCCTGAAGAGAAGGCTTCTCTTTCGCTGCATTTCCAGAAAATGAGCTTTCAGAGGTTTCACAGAGTCAAGGAAATATGTTGAGCTACAGTTGCGCCCCTCCCATAACTGACACCTGGGGGAGTCAGGGTAACTGGCTGTCAGAAATCCTTTTTTGCAGAAAAATAAAATCCTTCTGAGAGCTACAATAGAAAAGGAGTTAGATTCTGTGATTTCTCCTTTCTCAAAATGCCAAAAAGCTACATTTGCTTACATGCAAGTTAATTACACATACAGAAGTATACTGTAGGCTTGATTTTTCACAATGTTTGTTTTGTCACATGGGTAAAACTATAAATTAATAAGACTAAGCGTCTACATGCTAGTGGCTCTGTGAGGCTGTCCTTAGGCACAGCAGTGCTTTCCACTGATGTTCAGCAGGTATAATGTTTATCATGTTCACAGTCTTAGTTTACCATGTTAGCATGCTAACATTTTCTAATTAGCACTAAATAGAAAACACAGCTGAAGCTGATGGGAATGTCAGTAGTTTTGCAGATATTTGGTCAAAAACCAAACAATCGGACGCACTGAAATTTTGACCAGATAGTGGCGCTAGAAGAAAAGTCAGGGGATCATCAAAGTGATTACAATTCCTTCCTGAGGGTCATGAATATCTGTACCAAATTTCACGAGAATCCATCCAATAGTTGTTAAGATATTTCCCTAAAAACCAAAAATGTCAACCTTGTGGTGGCGCTACAGCAAAAATCAGGGGATCCTTTGGGAACCATGAATAATCTGAACTAAATTTCATGGCAATTTATTCAGTAGTTGTTGAGATATTTCAGTCTGGACCAAAGTGCTGGACTAAAAATGTGTTGTGTAGTCAGACATGTAAACTGTTAACACATTAACTTAAAGCTACTCTGCACACAACAGACAGTCAGTTCTTTTACCAGGTGGCTCAGGCAGAAGCAGCTATATGTGCGGTATACTGTATGTGTGTGTGTGTGTGTGTACTAAGAGAGAGTGGGTGTTTGTATCAGACAGATGGACGGCGCTAAAGCGCTGAGTCAGAGCAGTCTACTGCTCACTACATTCATAATCTGTGTTGTATGTTGTGATGGCTGACAATATACCACAGCCATGGCGACAAACGTGGCATTTATTCATCTCTGCTCAGCTAAAAGAAAGTTAGAGAGCTGCGTGAATGCAGAAATCTGAGAGTTGGGACAGCACACAGGAGTTAAGTAACACTGAATTCTGAATGATATTTTCTTTACAGTACTTATACATGTTCACCTTTATTTATCCCCTGAAGAGAATATGATGTGGCTGCGCAGGTATTAGTTCTCCTCATATAACAGAACAGCCAACTATAATACTTGATCATTATTCAGTTTGATAAACCAAAGGCCAGCCCCTATCCTGAGGCTTACTTTAATTTACGGATGGGTAATGTTAAGTGTACACACCTTTTTTTAATTTCAGAATTTACAGCATCAAGTCTCTAAAAGATGCCCCTCTCTAAGTCCTACCAATAACACAGATGATGATGATGATGATGATGATGATGAATCTTACTATAGTGTTACATCCCTGAGATTGTATGAACAATTTTCTATGTATATATTTATGTGGTAGTCTCCTGTGGATCTCTGCCGTGATGGGCTGCAGGTAAGCTTGATTGATTGAGTGGATGAGGGTGTGTGAGTAAGCAGATTCGCTCTAGTCTCCAAGATTGCAGTTTAAAGAGCTGCTTCCCACACATTTAGAGGAGAGGGACACTGCATTAGGTAGGGGCTGGCTGGTGGTTCTTGGGAGTTGGGACGAGGGGAGTTTCGTTTTTATGTTGCACCAGGGTTTCCCCCAGGCCGGGAGTAACAATATTAATAATATTATGACAAAAAAAGACCACAATGCACTTTGCATGTATATATCTAGAGCAGTCATACTTTTTCTTAATTGTTTTTAAACTCCACTGATTTTACAGATCATTGTCTGTTTACAGTTAAGCTGTATAAAGCCTTTGTGGATCCAGAGCGAGCTCCGCGAAATCTGATAAATTGCCGCAAGTGGTGTCACTTGAGTCAGTGTCAGTTGGGGCTGAAGACTACAAATTAGAAAATTAAAAAAATCTAGCGGTGTGGAGTTAGAATGAAGTGAGCTTACCAGACCTCTGTAGAGTTATGCAACTAGCATAACACGCCCAAATCTCCAAACCAAACTGATGGAGGTGAGTTACATTGTGGGTAATGTAGGTGCCAGGTTTTGACAATGAAGAAGAACTCATGGAATAAAAAAAGACAATATCTCTGGTTCTGCTGCATTTATATTTTTAAACTGTTCATCGTGAATCTGACAATATTATAGGAGTGCAAAGCTATACTGATGGAGTACTCTTTTAAAGATTATTTTTGGGCATTTTTTCTCGAATTGCACTTTTGGTAGAATATCAGCCTAAATATCATAGCTGTAAGAGGACAATGCAGGCTGCACACGCACCAGTACATCTGTTAGGCTCTGGCATACATAGTATGAATCAGAGCTATATGATTTAATACTATGTATTAAATCTTTCACTTGACACTGATACAAAAAACTGAATGATACACAGCTTCTGGGTAATGATGAGGTGAAGCTATAATTTCACAGTGATTTTGCATGAAAACCAGACAGCCAGTCTACCAGCAGAGGCAATCAATAAACCATTCAAATAAATTTAAAGGCTGACTTTCATCTACAGCAATGTCACCAAATGAATGCCTTTTGATTTACAAAACCATTCTCATGCAAGTGTTAATTCAAAATAATGTTTGGAGTAAACACCCTTTGATTCAAGCATTATTTTTTCCTATTTGAGTTCATGAAAGCTTGTCACAGCGGGAATCCCAAAGATGGGACGGTGGAGAGTCACACAGAGCTCTAGGCAACCCGGAGTAGAGGAACGACAAGGACAATGATCCGTAATGAGTTCCTACGTGCATTTATGTGGAGTTTAATAATGCAAACATCAGCCAAGATATACAACTCCAGGATACACAGATACACAAGATATATTTAGCCATCAGTACCAAGTATACTCTTCTACTCAGATCGCGTTTCTTTTTCTTTCACAATCTGTATGACTTCATCATTCCTGCATATCTTGTCTACTTGTTACAAAACATGTCCATCTTACAGTTTTTGATTCTACAGAGAGTAGTGAAAAATAGCTTAAAATAGCTTTGACATGTGGACATGTGGACATAAGGAGCGAGGGATCAAACTGCCAGACCTACAATTAGCGGACTACCCTTAGTGAACAACCTCCTGAGCCACCACAGCACCTAAAAAGATGGAAAATGTCAGTGGAAAAGAGTGTAATTCATTTTGCTGCCCTTTTCTTTTTTCCTGGTTCAAAGAAGAATACATCTTTATTATTGGATTCTCACTTCACTTGTTAAGATGGACATTTTGCACCGTTGGCTCTGATCTAATCGAAAACTGTGCTGTTCTGGAGAAAAAGACACCAGCAGACTGTGTCTGTTTTATCCCCTTTGCTTTGTTCTTCCATCCTCCACTCCTTTTATCTCACCATCCTTGCATTTGTTAAATGTTTCCCTGCTTCTCCGCATTTCATCTCATCTTGTTCTCGCTCCTCATTTCATCACCTTCCTGTCCCCTGGTTGAAGCAGCAGCCATCTTGTGTGCTCAGAAGGGGGGGGGGGTGCCACTGGAAGTATTCATGGGCTCTTTTGACTGCTCACATGATACATCCTGTGTGCACTTGAGCTCACCATGTCATGACATCGCTGAAAACATCAATATCTTTGCTCGTCACGTATATGTGACAGCTGCAAGCTTGTCTGCCACCAACTGAACAAAGCTGAATGTTAACTCAACATGCTGCGTTAATGTTCACTGTGTAGTGTGCACACCTGCTGCACCACCGTATTTATGAATCCTATGTGCAAACAAATAATTGTGACTATACCTCACAAAATACAGTGCAAAAACCTCTGCACACACATTAGCAGCTGGCACAACTACAAAGATAAGAAAAATCTAATAAAAAATGTCCACAGTGCACAGCACAGACCGTACGGTACACACATACACAAGTAAAGTATGTGCACATGCATCCATTTGCTCATTTATTCACAATATGCTCCAAATATACCCACTTTGCTGAGAAAGAACAGTCCCGCCCTGTTCACATTTTCACACGTTCATTGTTCAGTGACATGTAACAATAGACAGCTCACAGTAAAGAATAAAACAACATGTCATCTCTGAGGCACGGTATCCATGCACAGACCGAGCAGTGTGATATGGGAAGCTCAGCCTCCATTTTAGGGATTGCATTGATGAGGGCTGACTGGGTGGCTGAGCAGCAGTGGTCATGACTCAGTCAGATATGGTACGCTCTAGCTCACACACTTCCCTCCAGCAGCTCTCGTCCAGCTTCAGAACGACACAAGATTCTGCTGAATTCATGTCAAATGGTTCAGTGTTGTAACAGCCTGAGTGAGTTGCATAGTACATTAAACCTCTGGTCATGACCATAGACTGCTCTGATTAAAGCTTTGCAGGCTATGGTTGGTATTTCACTCACAGTGAAGTCTGTGCTTTACAAAACAGATGAAAGACAAACTCTAATGCCTGAATGCTCTTCCTCTTTTCCTAAGATGAGTTAAAAAGGAGCACATATTCCCAGATCTTATTTTTCACAAAATAAATAATGCATGGCATTTGCTCAAGCTAATAGAGGCCTGAGGCAGCTGATGCAATTGTAAATGGTGCTACAAGAGAGATGTAATGATTGGCCTGAAATTACTCCATTATTAATGAGACAATTTGCTCCTCAGTCAGCCTCTTAAACCATCCCACCAAAGTATATACTTGAGTAAGGACGCCTCACAGCCCAGAAATCAAGATAGAAAAGACCAATTATAGTAAGAAGGCACATCTGCCTTTTATTAGCCGACATACTTCATTAATGAACCCTACCAGGAGGGATATAAATATAATTCAGTGCAGTCAGAGCGAACAATGATGGACAAGGCTGAGGACATCAAAAAAAGAGTTCTCTCTTTATATCGAGCACAAAGGCATGAAAGGCCACACTGTACAGCTTTCATATTCTGCTGGACACATTCAGCTTCTACAGTGTATGAAGCTGAGCTAAAAATATATACAAGGATTCACGTTGAGTATTTAATCGCTCACTGAATGTAAGAAACAAGTCAAATGATGAATGGCTTGGGCGCTGTCAGTGGCAGTGCTGGTTTAGCTTGAACAGACACATTCCCCTCCCAAACACTGTCCCTACACATTTTCATGAATCATAAAGATATAAAAGAATCAAGGTACCTCTGGCTCCCCTCTAGGGATCACCAGCAGGTAGAAACAATCCAAATGTGAGGCATGGAGCTCGACATCCTTCCCTTTAGCAGCATGGCACTGCTTCAGGGATGAGCAGGCGAACTCTTTAAACTCCGGTCGAATCAGGTAAGCCGAAAACTATTTGGGAATGTGCATCATATACACAAATGCAAGCAGACATGCACAAAGACAGACGGGTCTCATTTAAGGGTCACACACTAAAAGCATGCTCCTATGACCTTGAAGGGGGGAGTGACAGCGTCTGCCGCTTTGAGTAATGAGTAGCCCTACTCAGTGCTCAGTGTCCGACAGCATCACTCAACCAGACGGACAGAAACACAGACAGACTGGCACAAAGACCACAACCAGCTGGCAAAATTCAACCTTTAAGTTGCTTGAGGCATCGTGCAATTAGCTGCATCATGCCACAGCCTGCCTCAGAAAGAAAAGAAAAAAACGCTGAAAAGCTCAATCCAGCCAGCCAGCCAAGCAATATGCTGACCTACTCCACAATCTACCTCAGTGTGTTGTGCACTTTTCCTTGCAGCTGAAATATCAAACTCAAAAATCAAGTGCTTTATATCCAAACCCTCTGTGCTATAAGTCAGCAACTATTTGTTGATTAACATATATATATATGAGAGGATAATGGAATCCTGCAACTGACGTTAAACATGAAGATGATCATAATTAGCGTGACACAAAGAGACATTAAATGCAAGTGCAGTAAGTTTGGTGGCTGTTTATATATCTACATTATTTCCATCATTAAAACCTAATTTTCACTTGACTGTTTTTGGTGAATTACAAAGAAGAGTTTAGCTGCAAAGTGACATTTTTCTACATTTAGTCAGAAAAAACAGATTGTATATTTGAAGATAGTGAAGGCCAGATGAACAGAGGTAGACAATGAGAGATGATCAAAGTCAGAATAAGAAAAGGAAAGACAGTGGAAGAGGGAAGAGACAGAGAGTGTTTAAGCATCCTTGACATTTGTCTCTGGGCCTTGTGCCTACTTTTGTCAGTTACTGATTTAACTGGGCCATGACTACACCCCCACATTGAAGCAAGCAAAAAAAACTTTTGACATCTCACACTCTAGAGCCAATGTGATAATAACCTCTGAAAAGAAACTAAAATTAACTTATGTTAAGTTACAATTCAATTGTTGGCAGTTTCATCATGCTTTTTACTTAATAATTAAACAATTGAGGGCAGGTTTTCATTGTCAAAATTGTGGATTATCAAATGGTTTCATACAAGGTACAAGGCCCAGTATATTGGCTCAGATTTCAAAAACTAGATTATAGACAAAGAGATTAAAAGGTTTTGTATTTCCTGTGGCTCAAGTGGTCTCACTGACATTGATTCTGTACTGGAGTATTGTGCGAGGAGAGTGTTTTAAATATTTATGTACACAAAGAACTCTTTCCAGAAAAGGTTTCCACAAGTACTGAAAGAATGACTGACTGCAGTACTTCTCTGAATTCTTGGACTGAGGATGACAGTGGTGTATTGCAGAGAAGAGAATGGCGAAAGCAGAGATACACAGATCAAAAAAGACAACAGAAAGACAACAGACTAGCAACTGAAATTCCCTGCAGAAAAGAGTGGATTATGTCAGCTGGGAGGGCTGGTCTCACCTGATTCTCCTCATGAGTGACTCTCATCTGCTCCTTAAGGATTGATGTGCGAGCTGCCTCTTCTTTTCTCATGATCCTCTCCTTCTTCAGCTCAGGACTCCAGAAGCTCTTGATACTGTTGGTGGAAGAACCCAACTTACTGTCCTTCAGGTCAAGCTCTCTGCGCAGCAGCTCATTCTCCCTCTGCATATCCCTGAGCTGGGCCTGCATCTCCAGCAGCTCCCCACCACTGCTCCGCACCGCCTGCCTCAGCAGAGCGGAGGGCACCCCCTGGTGGTGGTGGTGGTGGTGCAGCATGGAGAGGGAGCCCAGGTCACTGTAAGACAGAAGGTCAGCATGATGAGGCAACCCCACTGAAGCGATGTTGGGACTGCTGCCCATGGCTGTGACGCGGCCCCCGTACATGGCCCGGCTGGTGGCGCGACCCAGAGTCATAGTGCCTTTTGGGTAGGTGGCAGTGGAGCCCACTCCCTCGTGGTCACTCAGGTACATGGGCCCCGAAGTAGCATAGGCAGCGTTCAGGGACTGGATGTTCTCCATGGAGAGCGTCTTGCCCCCCGCACCACCCCCACCCCCGCTGTTGGCCCTCCGATGGCCCAGTCTGGGGGACCTTGGCAGGCGCGGGGACCGTGCGGGGCTGCTCTCTATATGGCCTACAGCTCTGGCACTGCCGTACATGTCCTGTGAATCGGCGGTGTAGCCACCAGAGGGTCCTTAAAAGGAGCACGCAGAAATTAAGCTGCTCTGACTCTCTGAACCACACATGGGTGACTTATGTCATGCCTTAGTAGGTGGAGTACATCAAAGTCAGATCTGAGGAAACAGGAGAGAAGCACCTGTTATATGAATAACAACTGTTTGTATGTGTCAGATGAAAGGCACAAAAAGAAATGCATACACTGCAAAAATACAGAGTTCCTTCCCCCCAAAACTGAGCAGGTTAAAACAAACTGATTTGCTCTGCAAGATGCTACAGATGAAGAAATGAATAGTTCTGTTAGCTTAAAGACTGTGTTAGTCAACATCAACTGCTACTTCAAATGGCCCACAGGAATTTCCCAGCATCATCCTGGATTTCCCACTGGCCAACATTTATCTACATCTCATTAATGCTGCTAATACAGTCAGGACAGACAACACAGCTTTACAACCACACAGTTCTGCAGCTAAATAATAGATTAATTTAAACACACAACACAATATCATATCTTATATCACATTTGTCTGTTCTGATCAATGATAGTCAATTGTTTTATGTGAGTAAATAAGTATAACCATGAAGTAATGACAAAATGTATAAGATATTAACCAAATTGTTCTTTTAAAAGTTAATCCCCAGCAAAATGTTTCAGATTTAATCATTTAGATGCCACTGTGTTTTAGATTAGTGGTTATTCGTTTCTAAAACAAGCACATTATATACATCCAGTGATACTGTAGGAATTAGCAATTTATATGAGTGTGATGTTAACGCTTCGCCTCCCTACTTGATCAGCTCTTCTCACAGTTTCTGTAGGGAACACTGATGTTTGGATACGAGGATTATTACTGTAACAAGTGTTAGAAACTGAACCAAAGTGAAAAATTATAAGATATCGTAGCCACACACAAACACAACAGTGTGTGCTGTTACTCTATAAAGAGTACATCAACCGATACTACTGTTTGCACCAAATCCCAATGCATTAAAAAATTATAAAAGACAGCTAACATAATAAGGCCCATGGCATACGACCGAAAGTAATTCTCTGCTAAATTGTATTGTCTCATAAACACATAAAACTTTAAAATAGAAATGTTACTTTCAATGATTTTAGAACCACTGATGTTATGCATTTCACAATATGCTACACAGCTTTTCTAGCCACAATTTTAATTAAAATATTTTAAAATACTGCAGATCCTGCTGCCTAACGAGAAGAAAAGGAATTGAAGCCTTAATTTTTAATGTTGTAATAATGGTTCTGCCATTTCATGCCATCTCAAGCTTCAATATATCACAAGATACACAGTCTGTAATATATTTCAGCTTGAAATGACACATAAGGACATTAGAGGTTTTTTAGGTAAAATAGAGAAAACTGTTAAACAACAAATGTTGAAGACACTGACAGAGTTTTTTAATGCTACAGGCTGTCTTGTGATGAATAATACTGGATCGTCTGTGAGAAAAAATGTTTTAGACTCTTCCATCAAAGTGAACTATGGTACTTTCTCTCCTCTAGTGACACTTGCTGCTCAGACCCAGTTGCCATGGTGACTATGCCTGGGCTAACAGAGATAAAGCACCTCAGTCATCTGACATAACGGTAGCATAAGTTTCCAAAAGGTGAGGATAAGAACGGTGGCCAAATGTGGATGGTGTGTGTTGCAGCAGTGTCAAGGTGACATGACAGCCTGTAGGCTTTATGGGAGCTTTCTTTCTAACAATCTCAAGTTTTTTTTATCTTCATGCATATTCTTTTATTTTTCTTTGAGGGACAGAAGAAATGACATTTCATGGCACAGAGAACCATGGGTCAACAGGTCTCCTCGGTGTTGGAAATCCACTAAGATTTCGGGTGACAGGAACCCTGAGCAGTACTCACTGAAGCATCATCTGTACGGAAAAACTCAGCCAGGGGCAATTACTGCAGCCTGGCAGATGAGGTCAGACAGGACACTATCATTCTCTGTTAGTTATATTAAGTAAAAGGTGTCTAGAAATGGGATGGAAACGTAGAAATAAAAATAAAAAAACTAATCAACTAGAATTTGTTTAAAGGCTTGGACAGAGCATGTTAACATTTTGCATTCATAGCCTTTAAACTATGGTGGCCGACATGCCAACGCACTGCAACTTAAGAAAACACATGCAAACAAGCAAATTAAAAAAATATCTTCATCAATTTGCCAACACATGAGCAGCATTTAGAAAAGACACAAATGCACTGCAAATACACATAATGGCAACAGAAGTGTTTCCAGCAAAAAGTGCTGAACTAGGCTTGGACAGCTTGTTGTTGCCACGGTTTGTTTCATACAGTCCATGTTTGTGACTCGTGAAAATATTAAAGTGGGATCCATGTATCATCCATGTTTATGTTGTGGGTTTCTGACTTCTGCCACCGCTCTACAAAACGGGACCGCTGCATGTACCTCGCACATTTGTATGCACTTTGTTACACCAATGGTCAGAACAGGCTACAGTCCATCTGTCATCACTGATTAACCTGGTTATTATCTCTGATCAACAGTAGTTTTCCAACATTTTTTTCATATTGCTTCAAATGTACCTTTATTTTCAGTTTCAAAAATGCTTTACAAATGTTTCCTTTTAATCTGCATGCTCCCACGACATAATGTGAATCAGTGTCCTCTGGAAACACTTCCGTTGTCATTTTGTTTATTTGCAGCACGTTTGTGTATTTAGTTGTGTTGTGTGTTGCAGCGCATTTGTGCCTTTTTGTTTTCTAAATGCTGCTCATGTGTTGTCAAATTGATGACGATGTTTTCTTACTTTGTCTATTTGCTTGGGTTTTCTGAAGTTGCAGTGCGTTTGCCCTTATCAGTCACCATAATAAACTGTGTAAAATAGCTCTCCCTTTTTTCTTCAGTCCCTCTGAGAGGTACTGGCAACAAGAAACACTGGAGCTCTAATCTACAGTGGTCAGCTTGCTACAGCAGGTCTGTGAAGTCTGGTTTGTAAATGTTTTAGGAGCAAAATCCGCAATCAGCAAAGGGCAGTTCAGGCAAAACAACAAAAACATAAATAAATCACAATTGACCTGCTGTATATTAAGTCTGGTGATGCTCATGTTTTTTTGTTGTTTTTGTGAAACTGGTAGTAAGGATGATTCAACTCAGTGGTTACCTTTGAGGCCGTACTGTGGTTTGCAGCGTAAAGCAAAATATTCTGTGAAGCATCTTTCAGTCAGTGATTGTTAGGATCTACTTATAATGACTGTTGCTCTTTAATGAAGGGTTTTCTGTCTTTTGAATATGCTGTCATCATGTGTTAGACTTTCTCAATGTCACCACTGTTGTACCAATGATTCAGGCAGTGACTCTCTGGCTTCTTTGTACCTCTTTAAGTTTAAGCTTTATCTTGCCTTGAAAACTTCTGTATGAAAATCATGTTTGTCAGCCCCCTTATTAAAGCTGACACATTCTAGTAAGTGGTATTCAACTTTGTCTAGGATTCACTTCTGTAGCTGCCTTTGTAATTGTGAATTACCGGAAAATGTGATGTGAGGAGTTTCAAAAATGAAGCCAACTGTGCCGTGCTGGTGGCCCAGTGATCTGGGATGCGTGCCATGTGAATGCAACTTCCACGCTTTGATTCCAACTGGGGAGCTTTGATGTCGCTCCTCATGTTCCCTGCCAATCTTCACTGTCAGCTATTTAATAAAGGCACCTATGCCAGAAACATTTACTTAAAAAAATCATGATTAACATATGCCAAACAGAGGAAAACTGCATTGTGATGAGGACCAATGTTCACGCAAACACTGCTTGAAAGAAATTCTTTACACCACAAACTTCCACATAGAAAATAAACAGACTGAACCTGCGCCTCTGACAGTTTCAACAAAAATCAAACATTATCATTTCACTGCTACTTTCTTGTATTGTATAGTAAGGTGTTTCAGCTTTTCTGTCCACCCAGTGGAATACACATTTAGGCCATAAAATGCCAGAAAATAGTAAAAAATGTCCAAGGTGACGTATTGAAATTAAGTTTTTGTCTCTAGCATGCCGAAACCCAAATACATTCAATATATAATGATATGAAACATAGAAAAACAGTAAATGCTCTCATTTTTAAGATGAAATCAAGGAGTATTTGGTGTTTTTACTGTTAAATGACCTAAACAATGAAGCAATTTTCAAAAGTGTTGTCAATTAATTTTCTATCAATGGACTAATCAATTAATTGACTAATCATATCAGCACTAGTAAAGTAGCCATCTTTTCGAATATTTAAAAATGTGTCTACAAATCCCTGACAGGCACAATCATGTTCCCCAAAGTTTATCTCTAATGTATATTACTAATATGAATATTAATATATATAATATTACTCCAATCCTTTCTTTCTTCTTGTAGCCCTGTTCTAATGTAAAATTTCTTATCTACATTAATTTCACCCACACAGATCCACAAAGCACCAAAGCATATTCCTCAGAGGGAAATGACCAGAGTGCAATAATAGAGTATCATCTTATTGCAAAAACAGTGATATTATTGGAGTACCAGGAGGGATGCCAGCTGAGCAGGGCAACTGTAATCCCCCACCCCACCCAGACTCTACAGTTAAGTTCACAAAGGATACTCCAAAAACAGAGCGGAGGTGCATGAAATATTACTACTGCTTATTTTCAGAATGACACAGTGTTGGCACAGTTTTAGAATCAATCCATTAGGAATTTCTGATCAGATACCATTTTTATTTTTCATACAGCTTTTAGCGACTCAAGGCCATGCTGCCACTTTCATTCTTTTCTGACCAGACGTCATACTCACACTGCTCAGGTATTAGTGGGGCAATTGCAGTTACCAGGACGCGAAAAACCTGTCAGCAAATGCCAGTATAGGCCACTGAAGAAATGATCACTGGCAATTCAGGGAGCAGTGATGCGTTAACAGCGGAGAGGATACAGATGTTCTGAAACAATGATTTCTCCACAGGCGATGCTGTGTGTATCTGTGGGGTCGTGGGGAGTATTTTCTATAAGGCTATCATGACATTTTGAAAGCCTGCATGCAGGCACTGTGTTCCTACTCCAACACAACTCTATTAAATAAGACTGTTAAACACAGGGATCTTAGACTGCTAGAACGTGCTTTTGAGGCCAGAGCGCATGTGTGGGGCGGACACGGAAGGGCATTTCACTATAAATAGCCTTTTCTTCTTTACAGTAGGTTGACAATAGAGAAATTACACATATAAAGAAGCCATTGCGATGCGGTGCGGTGCAACCTGAGCAAGTGCAACACATGCAGCCTCCTCATCGCGTATTCTACTACAGAGTCTCAACGCCCCCATGCTTCAAATGACCTCAATGGCTGTTTGAATGGATGAGCAAATATGAATGTTCAACCGTCCACCCAATTCCAGCGTCCAACTGTAGCCCTGCTTAGAAATAGTTTGCGAGTGCAAAAAGGCTCAGGGAAAAACATGTGAAACGTGCTCGACACAGGCTATGTTGTATCCGAATTACACAAATGCCTGTTTTCAATTCAAATGTGTATTTTAATGTCTGCTGACTGATTTGCAGGAAGAGTTACATTTGATGCAGCGTAGGAAGCACGACCGAGCAATTGACAGCTCATTGGGCCTACATTTTCCATGGCCCCAGCGTGGCGTGCGTCGAGCACCTGACTACACCAATGAAATATTAGTCTAACCAGCCGTGGGGAAGCGGACTGAAACCTTTATTTTGAAATACGGCGCTGCTCTATCGTTTCAACGCGGCGTTAAAATGCAAATTCTCAGGTATCAAGTGAGCACTGACTGGCGGTGTCTATGCAATCAACGACCACGGAACGAGAATGGGTTGGTTTTTTTTTAAATGCACATAGCCTGTGCTTTTTCCGCCAGGTCGCTCACAAAACGCTCCAAAAACACGAAAGGACAATTCGCGGATTTGAAGTGTCATTACTTCTATGGTGAAACGCGGATAGACTGGGAGTAAAATAAATGAAGCAAATGTACCTTCATCGATGTTAATTCCTCTTCTTCGCCGCTCTAGACGGCATCTTGTCGCCTCCATTCACCCCAGCAGCCTCTCTCAGCATCCTGCGCTGTCATTGGGCAGCGGACACGCTCTCTCTCCTCCTCTACACACCAGGGAGCAGCATCACCACTACTGCAAGTGGCAGCCGGCAGGAGGGGATGGGCGGATGAGATGCGGAGAGCGGCCTGCACTGAATTTCACATCATTTTGGTGCTGATCGGGAATCATTGACCGTGTCTTTGAGTTAGTTTCTAATTGTAGCTCTCATTGTCTCTTTTATGGCTCTCATTCGCCGAGGTTTACAGGTGAGATGAGGTGTAGTTACAGTACATTTCAGGATAGGATGGCCCTAAATCAAAATGATGTGACTTGGATCAGTAATCAATCCTGTAGATACACAATTATATTGCCCTGATATTAGACTGCCAGGCAGCCTTTCCTCCCACGCCGTGAAGGCTACCACACTTTTATCAATATATTCGGACTAAATGCTGCAGGTTAAATATGTTTGGGACAATACCAAGGTACGGTACTGTAGTCTGCTAATCTGAATGAAGGGAGGAAGGGTGAGCCTTACAGGCTCAATTTAGGGCAAGAACCTCCTCATTCTTCCTGTAATTTCTTGCTACTTCCCTACTCGTGCATTTCTGATCCAGTTAATTCTTATTGGCTGAGCAGAAGAAACAGAAATATACTTTGCCTTTATGTAGCACTTTGAGGTTTTGTTTATTATTAACACTGCTTCCACAAAAGCGGATCTAATCTTAGAGGAGTAGATGAAATAAAGGTTTGTATCACACGCTTTCTTGCAAAGTTAGATGGGAAGATGGATACCACTCTCATAGCTGTTAAATATGAAGCTATAGTCAAGACTCTTAGTTTAACATTGCTTAGTATATCTTAGCATACAGATTAAAGAGGGAAAAAGCTAGTCTGACTCTGTCCAAAGGTAACACAATCCACCTACTGGTAGGCTACCTCTAAAACATTAACATGTTATATTTCATTTGTTTAATCTGTACAAGAATCAAATTGTAAAAATGACACATTGTGGTTTTATGGGTGTTTACGTGCCAGACAATTTCTTGGCTGGGCTCAGTAACTTCCGGGAGTCACGGCTGGTTGCCTGGCAGCCTCACTATGATGACAAGACTCCAGGCGGTAGCTTTATATTTACCCTACAAACATGAGTGGTATTAATCTTCTCATCTATCTCTCACCACGAAAGCGAATACGCGGATTTTCTAAAATGTCACACTATTCCCACAAGTTTGAACTGTAAGCTAAACAGTACTAGTCTCAGTTTTTTTTTTTAAATCAAACAGTTGGAACAATGATACAACCAGTAAAGCAGTGACATATGACATAGTATCTTTCATAATGAACCGGCTCCTCTCCGGTATTCAGACTGCCAACATTATAAGTCAGATTTGCGCGAGGGCAACCACAGATCCAGTGAGCATCTCTGACAGAGGAACTTCTGTCGCAGCATCAATTTAAACTCATGACTTCACCATGAGGTGAGTACGTCCTTCAGAAGTGTTCGCACAGGCAGCTCTGCAGGCTTTTCACAAACAGAACAATGTCCTCCTGGCTGCTGTCTTCCTCCTGCTCTCACCTGCCTCCAGGCCTCCTGGAATTAGAGGGACTTTCTCCTGTTTTGCATTGTAAACACTGATGCTAAGTGTGCTTGACAGGGCCCAAAGGAGAGGCATCAGCATTTCTGTGTCCTGAACACAAACACACAGTCTCTCTGTCTCCCTCTTTCCTCCTCTTACATGTACAGATCTGAGGTTAACAGAAAGAGGGGAAATGGGTTCAATGAGAAACCCTTTGTGCTCCAGTTGATTGAATACCTTTTTTTTTCTATGTTTCACTTACATTTCCACTATGAGATCCCAGTAACAGGCAGAATGTGAGTGCTGGTTGGTTAGATTGTCCTTTGAAGAGCATTAGAGGCTATTAAGAGGCTTGGCTTCTTTTTCTTCTCAATAAATTGACCTGCAATATGTTTCTGTGCCCATGCAGCCATGTGGCCATTGCTGAAGTGCTGCCAAAAATTCCCATTGTCTGTCTCTTCTGATTTGTCTCAATTTTTACTATCCTCTACGTCTAAATAAATACAAATGACACTTTAGCTGAGTGGAAGGCCCACGCTCCTAGAGAAAAAATAAATTGTCCATAAAGTTACTTATAGATAAAAAAATTAGACCCTCACCCTCTCAGAAGTTGTCAGAACTTAAATTTCACATCCACAAGTATATTTTCATGTCATGCACCACTTGGTGCCCAGCCTGCATGGGTTTACAAGACACCAGACAACAACTAAAATGATTGCATAAAAAATTATCATGTACAAAAACTAAAAGAAAAACATCTCAAAACATCCAGTTTACATAAGAAAGTTTACCTATTGTGAAAGATACAAGATATGTGCTTTTTATGGAGCTTTTTATGAAAGTGGTGTTGTCAACAGTCACTGCCCCCTCACCTTTCATCCAATCACATGTATGGAAGTATGTTGATGGCAAAAGATTTGAGAGACCCCAAAAAAATTTGAGCGCTCACTTTTGGCAGTCGGAATCCCCTGAGCACAAACTCAAACTGGGAGCAGAGTGTCACCTGTTCAATTTTACATGACATTTTTCATTCTTCTAGTCCTTCACTTCTGCTTTCAAAATAAAATCTGGGGTGTTGTTTAACCACCAGGTGGAAACAAAGAACAGTATTTGCTGTCTGTATTACCTTAAAAAACAAAATCCATTTCCACTAAATTATTAAAATCTCAAATCTAAAAGCAATTTGTTGGCAAATTTTCTAGATTTTCAGCCATTGTAGCAGAGTCATTTTGAGAGTCAATTTAATCTAAAAGTAGTTACCAGCTATATATTATAGTGGGATTGTTAGATTTGTGTTAACAATTGTTTTTAATGGGAATTTCTGAAACAGGTGTAGGATTTTCCAATTTGTTCTTTTTCTGTTTTTATGAATAATTTTAACTGAGAAAATGATTTGAACCATTATACGAAAAACGAATGAATGAGGCTTATTGTAACTTCTGAGAAAAATGCTGCCCTAGAAATCTAATGAGGCGGATATGGGGTGGTTGGGTTTACAGTCATCTGATCTGACTCCATGTGGGATTCAAAAAACTAATGGTTCAAACAAAAAAAACTAAAATAATAATAATAATAATAATAATAATGTAATTATTATGGACTGTGGTTAAGTTCAGAATGTATTATGAATAAACTAGGCGACGATAATGCATACAGGCATAAAATATGTGAAACAAATGTTGTCCTAAATAGTCATATGGTCACCAATTGCTCCCAACAGAAGAGCAATATCCAAAAGCTGACTTTTGACCTTGTGTGGACTTTAACCACGAGAAACACATGACCCTGATGCCTGGATGTGGGAGTGTCCTGTCGCAGCTTGCTAGATATTGATGATGTTTTGTTGCATTCTTTGGTGGTAAATAAGTTAACACGGTGTGCATGAAAGTTACACGCTTAATCACAGATGGGATAAATAGCATGTGGAAACATGTTCAGTTTATGTAGTCATCTAATAAGACTTTAAAAATGACAATGCTTACCTTGTATGTTTAGTTTTTTTACAATTTAGTTACTAGGTGTATGTTTCTTGCTGTTGTAGTTTCACATGAAAACCCAATACAGGGCACAGAGTCATATTAGGTCATAAGAGTGCACCCAGTTTTTTGACTATCTGTCAGGGTTTTGTGTTTATGTGATATCAGTTCCTGTTTTATTTTGAATACGTCTGTTCCTTCATGTTTCTGTCAGTTTTGCTTCCTGCCTTTAAGTGTCCTGAGTGTTTCCATCTGTGTTGATTTGGTTCACCTGTGTCTTGTTATCCTGCCCTGCCCGAGTATTGGTTGTTCTTTGTTCTTGGTCAGTTCATCATCATTACTGTGTTGGATCTTTCTGCCTGTTAATTTTAGATTTATGCCTACCTACATACTACCTGTAATCAGAAAATAAACATTCTAGTCATTATCCTTGAGCGCTGTCTGAGTTTGGGTCTTTTTCCCTGTTGTCACCACAATCCAGACACTATAGGGTTTAAACCTAAAACAGTTTTGGGGGCATTTGTGTGGATCTGAAGACACAACATTGACATATTATCACCTTTACAGTTGATATATTAGCAAACAGTTGCTTTTTTCCCCAGCAGATCTTAAGCAACAATAGCATTAATTCGGGGTCATCACCTGGGGAATGTAAGTGGGATATTCACTCTCCTTATTAGTTCTGTTTTTTCCTGAGGGAAATATTTCTTAAGCTTACAACATTTTAACCTGTTAGCTGTGTTTGCACCTGTAATTTTTCTCAATTTAGCCTTTTCTAGTTACTTTAATAATTGTAAACTGCTCCCAGCTCCTGTATGTTTTTCACTGTCATCTGATTGTAACTGTAATGCGCTATGGTTGATCCCAGCTAGCTGGTTAATTCAGAGTTAACTCTGCAGAGTTTTGATTCTAAATGTGTTCCTCAGAGAAACACACAACTCTGAACATCAAAAAGACAGTCATTCTCAGTTGTTGCTCCAGCCAACAGAAGCAAGTTAATGCTGCAAACACTGGCTTTTCACTTTAATGCTGAGTAATAATCCAATCTCACAACCTAGCCTAGCTAGTTAGCCTGCTTGGTAGGTAGCATGCGGTCTTGATATTTGAGGTGAGACAGCAATGGTGCATAAACAAAGGCTTTAGAAAGCATTATGGCCTGGAAAAGAATTGTTTCATTAAATGGTTCTGTATTGATTATGCAATCTGTAGGATTCGCAAGCAATTAGATTAAGACTGAGTGACAGGTAAGGGAGGAAAACCTCAGCTGCCAGTTCTCCCGCTGCCCCATTCATTTGTCATTTTGCTCAGCAGGCTGATGGATCTCGACATATCTAGGGCTGGTAGAATTGTGGGTTTGCTCTCTGCTGGCCTCTTGTGGTTTGGTTGCAATGCATCAAAGTCATGTTAAGTGGTTCACTTATAATAGCTTTTAGATTTTTTTTTTTTCTACATTAGAAAGATTTCTGGTCTGTTATGTCCTTGGAAGAAGTAGAAGTTGTTGGGTATTCACAAGAAAGGTGTCTCATAGAAATGTCACAGCTGCATCATAAAATAATCACATGTGCTTACCACACAGTGACTCTGTCAGTTTGCCTTAGTCCCTTCCTACAGCCACACACTCATCTCCAGTCCTCTGCATTATTCTCTCTGTCTCTAGCCCCAACCCTAAGACCTGTCATCCTCAACCTGTCCACCAGATGCTCTCAGACTTTCCCTCCTTTCCCTGTAACTTGACTACCCAACTCATCTGCTCACCTGTTCCTACTTCTTTTTTCGGCCCTGAAGTTACCTGGCCTACTCTGCCCACTCCTCACCTGCAACTCATGCCCTCATCAGACATTCACCATATATACTAGTTCACTTCCTCTGTTCCTTGCCAGATTGTTAAGTTAGTACTTAATGTTCTTGAGTTCTAATGTTATTCTATTTACCTAAGAATCTGTATCCTTTCACCTGCAACCCAGTACCTGAACCTGTTTCTGTTTGCCTGATTATTGGATTCTTGCCTGCTCCTAGTGGATTTGTTTGCCTGTGTTGGACTTCTTTTCTGGTTTCGACCGATGTCTGCCTCACCATCTTGTAAGCCTTTGTGCCTGATTGTGTGTAATAAATCATTGAACTGCATCAGCTCTGCCTCAGAAGTCTGCATTTGGGTCCTGTCCCCTGTGGTCCTGTTAACCTGCTTGCACCAGTCGTGATAGAATCACAACTTAATTCTAAGAAATAGGCTTCAATATGGTAATGTGCACTTTGGATGTAACAATGACAAATAATTAATTTGCTGGATGAGCGGTCCTTTCTTCCAGTAATTCTGTGCTTCCACTACTGCTATATGTCACACTTCCCGACACTTGAGTCACACAATGTTCCCCTGAGGTCATCACCAATGGAAATAACTGGTTAATCCTCAGAGGCTTTCAGGAAATGGATAAATGCAAGCATCCTAATTACAGTTTAATGACTTACATTTATGCCCTTAATAAGAGGATATGTAGGTCAAGTGACCTATTACTGAGGACAACAATGACAAACCATTAATCAACCTGTGTTATACAAGCATTCACCTGCCCTGCAGTGGGATGTGGGACAGAGTTGACTCAGAGAAGCTGCTGAGACCCCTGCTGTGAAAGAAAACATCTAAACAGAACTGTGAGTGACCTCCAGCAGTGTATGAGGAGGGGGGCTCAGCAGTTTTATGTATTATGTTAAATATGCTCCATTAGAGATCTGAAGGAAAACATGTTGGACAGCAGTGCTGTAGAGTTGACTGCTGCAGGGTCCAGCAATAAATCCTTGTTAGAGCAAAGATTGAGCAACCCTCATTGATGGGTGATATCAGTTAATAGAAAAATTCTAGTGGTGTTTTAACCTTTTGTGGAACTATGTCGCAATCATCTTTATCAAAAAATATATCTTGTATGAAGCCCACTATTTGCTTGCTTGGAAAATTGCTGGTAGAAGTCTTTGGCACTATTGGGTATGTATATGATTTGAATATCATGCCTCAATTTATGTTACACATGACCAGCTCACATGTGCCCTTAACAATCTTCATGTGACATCAAGATGTGAACATCCCAACAAAGTGAAGGTCTCAGCATGCTTCAAATGAACTGGGACATTAAATGTTTCATCTGACTTCATACAACAGTAAACAGTTTAGTGTTAATTCCAGTTCTCAAATGGCTACACTTGAAAAAACTATGTTGCCATGAAGAGGGGTGAGACACAATGACTTGTACAAATGAGGATAGTGACTCACACTTTTGGACAGTGCCTCCTTAAAGGGGAACTCTAGAGGGAGCTCCACGAAATCTGATAAATTACTTAAAGTGATGTCACTTGCGTCAGCCTCGATTGGGGCTGAAGACTACAAGTTTGAAAATGGAAACAAATCTGGGGGTTTCGAATTTGAAAGAAAGTACTTCATCAGACCTCTGTAACCCGCTCCTCATCTCTGCTTGAGGCTAACAGCGCAAGGCTACATTAGCCATTACTAGCAATACTAAATGGCATTCGAGCTGTATCAATTAGTCAATTGACAGAAAGTTTTATCAAAAACTGTTTTGATAATCAACTAATCATTTCAGTCACTTTTCAAGCAAAAATGCCAAACATTAACCGTTTCTAGCTTCTTAAATGTGAAAATGTACTCCTTTTCATTTTGTTGTAAAATGATACTGAACTGCATATACAGTGGGAAATTATAATGGAAATTTTTCACTATATTCTAACTTGATGGAACATCGACAATCAATAGAATAATTGGTAGACTAATCGATAATGTAAATAAGTGTTAGTTGCAGCCCTTAATGGCATACTTACATCTTTACACAGTAAAAGCATAAGAAAATTGGAAACAATTCGATATAACATTAATATTCTCATCACACTGTACTGTAGCTATCAGGGCAAGAATTTTAAAACTGCCTGGAGAATAGAGGACAAAGATAGAAGTTAGCAACAATACCAAGTTCAAATTCTCTCTCACACACACGCAGGCTCAGTCACACACATCCATCGCTCACTATGCATTGGAAAACACTTCTCTTGTCGCTGCTCCTGCCTTCCTACCACCCACACTGGGATAAGTCATCACTGCTTCAGCGTGTAAAGCCAGGTCTTATCAGAATAGTCGCGTTGCCTTCGAAGGTCTTATTCTTGATCTCTCCTCTGTCTGCAGCACAGCTACTACTACACAACTTACCAAGTGTCTCCATCCGTGCTGCAAGAAAATAGGTGACACATACATACACACAGACTGGAGACAATAACCACAATATATTCCTTTTTGTTTTATTCTTCTGTTTGGAAATTGCAGGGTCAATATTTTCATTAATCACATTACTTGACATGATGCACCAAAATTTACTCTATCTGTTTACAGGAATACACTGAATAGAACACAAGGTTTCACAATGGATACACGACTGACGTTTTGCCCATTGCACTTACAACAGTGAATGACATTTTCCAGATTTTTTGTTAAATTTTTTTCCCGCTGCTTCCCTTTACCCTCATCACCTTGCAGATCAAATCCATCAAATCGTAGACCTCCTGAGGCATTCTACTCTGCAGTTGCTGTGGAGGTTTTATTCTTCTTGTTTTACAAACACAATATGTATAGAAACTATACACAGACTGGATATGTTTCTGAATACAAGTTTTGTTCCACTGTTGTAAACAGTCAATACAAGTCAGCCACATACACTATGTTTATGCAATAATTATAATCATCATCATCATTAGCTTCATCATGATCCTCATTATTGTGGTAATAAATATTCTTTTTATACACAAAAGTTGGCAGCAAATACGGCATGGGGATGCACATGACAGCCGTACTCAAACTCAAAAGCTGTACAGAAGGATGAATTTATATTTACAATAAGAATGTGTGTCTGTCAGCCTTTCTGTCAATCTCACGGGTACACTGAAGCCTGTTTTGTCTCATGCACCTCCTATCGACCAGATAGCATCTGCACCTCTTGTTTTGATACAGATCTTATACACTGTTCAGTTGGAGGTACTGTTACGCAACCTCCATATTTCTGCGCTTCATTGAGTGCTACAAGTCTGGTTTGAGCTTTCAACATGACATGCCCTGAATGACTGGCTAAACATTTTACTCATCAATATTCGCTACGTTGGCCTGTGAAAGTCAAGGTCCGTTAGGCAAACCTTGGTGAAATCATGCCTTACCTTTTTTTTTACTTCAGGCACAACTTCCAAGAATATAAGATCTAATCATGCACCTTTCCAATGGCTTGGCTGCTGAGTGGTTTAATCAACAATGAAATATCCAATAGAAGCATTCCATTCACCCCACAGGTTATACTGACACCCAATATGTACATTGACAAGTATTAATGAGAAGTGCTGACCATCTGTATCACAGGTTTATAGCAGCACGGACAGTCACTGCAAGCCAAACACTGAGGAGCCCAGGTCAGCCAAAATGCACAAAAACTGAATGAGGGCTTACAAACAGCCAGACAAAGCCAAGCAAACCCATGCTTCAAAGAAACATGATGGTGGACATTCAAAAACCGACAGTCTACACAGTTTACCCTTTGGCAACAAGCCCCCTCGTGTGGGGAGTGAGGGGTCAAAACATGCCACGAAAATAAAAACAAGTCTAGTTCAATAATTAAATTCATACAGACAAGTTGCTAAGTAAAAACATTTTCATGAACCTTTTTTTGCTATTTTAGTTCATAATTTTTTTGTTTTCTTGTGAATACAATGATGGTAATAAACTGTTTTAGGCTGAATCACTTCCAGGTTCAAAATGAGTCATTGCATAGAATTTGAATTGATAATTGCTTTCATCCTCTCGTATATCTGTTTGCGTGTGTGTGTTTGTCTTTGCACAAATAGAGGCAGTGGGCCCAGCTTGTTAGTGAGATCATCTTGTTGGTGAACTGGTAACCTCATTAATCAGCAGGAAGTTAACGGGTCTATTCAGTGGAGAACACAATTAACCTTGGCTCTGAAGTGTAACAAGGATGCAAAGTGTGTAATATGTAAAGTATGTGCGTGTGTGCATATGTGTATGTAAGAGATAGAGCGAGAGAGTGTGTCTGTGTGTGTGTGTTCGTACCTGTCTGCATGCTCTTATGCATCTGCACATAACAAGCACATCCGGACACGGTACTGTGGTTGTAAACCCTCTGACAAATTGTATTACGGCTATTTATCAACAGAAGTGTTTGATATTTCCCATCACTAATTTAAACAACATTTATACGATTGTGCTATATACCATTTTCTGCATGCTATTGCTTTTAAAAATCAACAAGCAAATTATTTGATGCAAGAAAACAGATTCAAACAAATAAAAAGTGAAAAATATAAAGATTTACCAAAGAAAAACACAACAACAAAAAGAAAGTCACTGGAGAGTGATTCCATAAATACACAAATGACAAATTTACATAATTAGATCTCTGATTTGTTTTATGTACATACAATAGTATACAGTTGTGTAAAAAGAAATGCATGATGACATGGACATTTTAAAACATGTGAGGTATACAAGTAAAAACATGTACTGAATAAGGCTCTTCCATTCAGTGAATATCAGGCATAATGAAAAGAAACTAAAAGATGAGATAAATCAATAAAAAGGATAAAGTCCCTTCTGGGACTTTATCTATTTTATAGTCAGCCCCAGATCATTATAGTCAGCTCTGGGGCTGACTATAACAATGGCTTTGCGATGGCTAATAAAGAGCCGTGGCCACTCCTTCATTTGGTCCTCTCATCTGTGTGAATCTCACACTTGTGGGCACACTGGTAGTAATTCCATTCCTTAAAAACCTACAGCAAATGACTAGTGGCATCTCATAGATGGTGAAAAAAGTACTGATATGGGCTTCTTTTTTCCCGTTTTTGAAATATTTGTGCGTGCATTCTCATGTCCATGTTTACACAATGCATTCTGTAGAAACAAAAAGAGGAGAAATAAAAACACATTCAAAGAAAGGGTCAAAATCCCTATACTGGAATGTACTGTAAAGATCAGAGAAACCAAGCATTCAAGGATTGTGGTGGAGTCATCAGGTTGGTTGTCATTGCCGTGATACACCTCGTCTAGTCAGTATCAGTATCTTTGGTACAAGGAAAACCTATGAAAATCTGTCTTCTTCTTTTTTTACTGTGTTTTGCATTAAAAGGCTTTGAAGACATCAATGTAGAATCAAAATATCCTTGCCAGATGTGCACTCCTCAGACATGAGTAGTGTTCCATTAAAACCCCTGTAGAGGGCACTGTGAGGCTTCCTTTATTGAGCTCTTTGAAAGAAGAGATATGCACAGCTAAACATGCTGAATTTCTTCCATGATATCCAGGTGCTTCAGTTAGCAGGCCTTTTACTGTCACACAAATCCCAGGAGGCGCTCTCTAGGAGATAAGAGGAAGCAGGACTTGAGTCTCCCTTCCCCCTCTCTCCTCCTCTTCATCACATCCTCATTATTGACCATTGTTGTCCTCCTAAAATAAAAACAGTGAACATGTGAATGTTAGCAGAAATACATTGATTGTTAATGCACAATATCTAATTATCCAGACCATATGCACAGAAAAAATTAATGCTGCATTGTAGACTAAACCAATTTAAATAAAACAAATATAAATGACCAAAAAAATAAATTAAACATTTTTAAAGATTGTTAATAAAATGATCTGGGCCTCTAAACAGTCGGTATGTTTTGCAATGGCCATTACACAGCACACTTACATAGACCAAAACATTCTGCAGTATTTATGTTACAGCACTGCCAGCCTACTCTCCTTTACGTCCCATGATACTCCAGCAAATCATAGCCCTGCTGATATCGGCAGTAATCCAATGGGCTTAGCAGGGTGGTCTGCCGCTCAAAGAAGCATTGAGTCAGGTTCATCTCCACATTCGCCCATTGAGTGCTGAGACTAGCCACAAACACAAAGATAACTGACACGGCTACTGATATTACTCCAAGTGTCAACATAGACAGCATAACAGTTGAATGATAGACCTTCATTCAAATGAGCCACAACTTCATCCTGTGCAAGTCACAGCATTTGTTTTGACAGACGCCAAATAAAGTGCATTGAAATCTGCTTTATTTGCGCTTCTGTAGTTCTGCTCCACTAAGCGGAATTAGTTCATTAGCTCATTCTACCATGTAATGAGTGATGCTTACCATGAGTCAGGATTCTGTGTGCCTGCATGTGTCTCTTGTCTTTGCGTGTGTGACATTAAAGCAAAGCCACAGTTAGCCTTCTCAGGCTAATTATAGCCCAGTATGCTTGGCCCAGATTATTGGACGTGTGTGGAGTCAGAAGGTAAACTGTACTAGTGCTGACCTTCCTTGTTCTTGGCTTTGGCCTCTCACCTCTGCAGCAGAAAGTTCAAGTGGACTGTGACTTTAATTACATGACCTGACACAGCAGTGAACCAATTAAATAAAATGCTGAAGCAAACAAAAGTAAACAAAACTAAATTCAGTCAGCACATAATCCAGCAACACAGACATATGTGACCACACGTACACACAGATATATGTGAATGGCATTTAGTTACTTACCATTGGTCCAAAAAGGCATCACACATCTCCACAATAATCATTCTGGGACTGTAGTTCTGTCAAGGCATCTGCTTACTTTTAGGCATACTCAGTCCTCTGCTCATGTCTTGTAACAACGTGCTGACGAAGCGTTCACCCTTATTTAATTCACTTTAATCGTGCGCCCATGTCTGGGGAATTCAATGCTGACAAGGCATCCTTTGATTCCAGCTCTGTTCAGTAATTTGGGGTAAGGGAAAGGTACAGTGGATCAGTCCAAATATACAATCACAGCATTTCATCAGTCATCACTTCACTTGAGTCTTCTCATTATGCAGACATGGACTATGCTAATCTATGTGGATATCCAGTTGATAAAACACTTAATCCATTAATCAAAGTGTGACAGCATTCTATGTTTTCACAGCTTGGAGTCTCGTTGTACTTAACAAAACTAAAACTAACAGTGTAAAATGGAAAGTTTCCCCAGCGATAAAAAGTTTAACAAGTTACCGCATTACTGCTTTTGTTTGATATAATGCAAGTGTCACAACATTGAATAAACACATTATTCAATTTTTAAATAGATTTCTACAATGACATGCTTTTCACTCATTTAGTGGAGCAGGTGACACAATATTTATCATAGACAATGCCCGGCCCACCAAATTTAAATTAGGTTAAAAAAAGTATCCATTTCTCAAGGGATTAAGAAGAGTTAATGAGATACTCACTGATGCACTCAGCTTCTCTCTTCCTCTATTTCCTCTGTAATGTGAAATGTATTTAATGCAGTTTCATAGGTTTTTCAAGTAAAAAGCTACCAATCCATCTCATTTCAGCTCTGCATACCCTGAAAAATAAAAAGGACAGTTGATTCAAGATAAATAGGTGAAGTGATAAGAACATACATTATAATTTCCCAAACATTTCATAATCCTAAATAGTTCATAATTTCTGTTGAATAGCAGGCTGCCATCTGTTGCCTCCAATCCTAAAATCAATCCACACTTCTAAATTAAAAGTTTGAAAAGCTTAAACATTTTGAGCTGCTAATGCCTGTAACTTTCTTTTAAAAAAGCTTGAGTTCACTTACCCTCTTCTCTTTAGTTCACCAAAATGAAGTGAACTTTTTCCCAAGGCCAGACAAAGCTGCAAAAATGATAAAGAGAAGGAGCCAAATTTAAGAAAAGAACCCAACCCAAACAGTGAAATACCCATTCAAGGAATTCCAGTATCTTCATTTTTGCTGTATTAATAGACTCTTATTTTAAATCAGACACAAAGATAAGCTGTATTTCAGTTTCTTAAATGTTTAGTTATTTATAACTGTACCATCTCCCAGTTTTCCCGCCTGCTCTGCTGCCCCTCCTTGCAGGATTTTGGTGAGAACATTTTCCCCTTCAGCAGGTGCCTGTCCTGCTGCAGCGCTGCCTATGCCTACAGGTTTACTACCTATGCCAACAGGGGCAGCCTTGGAGCCTGCAAACAACAAACAACAAAACCATCACATTTGTCATCTTTTGCCTGTGGTCATTGTGTGGTTTATGGTAATGGTGGAATTTAGGCTTACCAATGCCTGTTAGAGGTGGTGTAGCTATTTTGGTAGGCTGAGGTGCTGTTGGGACTGCTGTTGTAGGTTTCATTCCTGTGGCTGCTGCTGCAGGTGTAGCATCCATTTTTGCCTGCTGTTAATCAAACAGAGACAAATACGGAGTTAGGGCAAAGTTTAAGTTTGCTACTACTGTATATATTATTATAGACTATATTTTAAATGTAATCCCATATGAAAAATAATTATCATATAAACTTCATATTCTACCCCTAACGGGAACAAGCGGTAGAAAATGACTGACTGACTGACTTCATATTCTATGTTTTTTGTCTCAGTGTAATTCTCATTTTTCCCTCCCAACTCCTGTATGTGAATAATGTATATAATGCTCTCTATTCACTAGAAGTGTTGTGGGACTGTTCTCACACACTACAATCCAAAAGCATCAACCAAACAACCATAGCCTCTTTTTGTGACATTTAAAAGTATGGGTTTTTTTTGAAGGTTTACACCGCAACAATGGTATTTAATGGCTTATTATGGATTATTATCTGTAATTGTAACTTAGCGTCTTGGCAATATTTTAATATGAAAATACCACACAATACAGGATTTTCAAGTAGTACATCCTTAAAAACATAAAGTAGGAACAGTTAATGTAGGTAAAGTAGAACAAGGCTTAGGTCTACTCACGGTTGTGGTAGCCGGCTGCCCTGCCGCAGACCCTACTCCTGGCTGCCGTCCCTGTGGTGGCGCTTGGCCTGATTTGGGGTGCTGCTGTGCCGGTCCAGCTACTGCGGTGGTTGTTATAGGCTGGCTACTCTGAGGGATTTGGCTGTGCTGCAGTGGTTGCTGCTGCTGTTGTGCACTCTGGTGATGCTGCTGCTGGGCCTGCTGGGTACCATCAAGTGGTTCAGGATGCCTCCCAGACTGGCTCTGACCACCTGACCGCTGCTGCCCAGCATGGCCCTGAGGGGGCTGCTGCTGCTGCTGCTGCTGCTGTGGTTTAGGCCCTGCTGCAGAAGACTCCTGCCTTCTTGAGGCTGTGCGATCGCCTTGGGGTCTCTGGCTCCGTCCTCCAGTGCCGTGATGAAGACCAGAGTCTCGGGAGAAGTCACCTGAGTTCCGGGGACTTCCCTGGGCGGAACGGGAGTCTGGACCACTCCTTCTTTGTGTAGATGAGGAGTTTCTGGCATCAGAGCGGCCAGGTGGGTCTTTGGGGTGTGTCCTGGAAGAACGGGAGGACCTGGGATCTTCTGAGGAGTGGCGAGAAGAGCTGTGTCTGCCAGAGCTGCTGCCATGGTGACGGTGGTCCCGTGATGATGTGGAGGAGGAGTGGCGTTGTTGGTTGTACTCATCCTGGGGACAGTATTCCTCTGGAGGTTCATCATAATCATGGTAGGTGTGTTTACTACGCCTTCCTGTGGATGAGTGACTTCCACTTCCATGATGTCTTGATCGATCAGAACGGGCCTCCCGTGGCTTCTCAAACCAATCAGTCTCCTCTTGCCCCAAGTGATAGGCTTTTTAAAACCAAAACAAACATTATCAGTCAATTGTTTCATGTGGTAAAATGAGTAGCATGCAGATTGAAGCCATGCAAAAAAACTGGGAAAACATGCTCCACATCCCAGAGCCATGCACATGAGGAATCCAACAGAAAACAAAAACAAATTAAAAAACAGACATCACCTCACACTTAAAAATGGTGTGTGAAAATCAGAAATAAAAAACAGGCATTGTTGGCTTAATTTATGACAGGGAACATTCCATAAAAAAAAAGACAAGACAAACAAAGTAATGGCGCTCTTCTCAAAATTTCACACTTGGCATGCTGTCCCTTTACAGCGCACTTTAAATGTGGGAGGAACGAATGTCAGACAGTACAAATTATTCAGCACCAGTTACCTTCACTGTCAGAGACAGCACAGTGCATGTCATCTACGAGGTAAGAGTCATCTGGTTTATAGACGTGACTCCTGGGAAGGTCCTTCTTGTGATGATCCTGCACATCTGGCAAAGAATGACTGGAGCCATACTGGTTCCTCACATCATGGGCATCTGGTATGACAGAGCCTCTTCCCATGCCTACAGGCTTCCCAAGAGGACTGATTGGGCTCTCCTCTTCTGAATTCTGGCTGCGCATGGGAGGCCTTCCACTGCGGCCGCTTCTCTGAGACCGCTCCATGGCATCCCTCTCATAGGATTTACTTCTGTGGCCTGGGGCATCTCTGGAGGAAATCTTGTCCATTCCATATCCAGTAGACCTGGACCTTCCAGAGCTGTACATGCGGTCCTCCTCCTCAAGACCCTCACGACTGGTGCCGTAATATTTCTGCTGGTCATATGCATTCTTCTTCATGCCGTAGGTGACGTCATCCTGAAGCTTCTTGGATCTGGACACAACTGTACAGCTGCCTCCTGTTGATGTTGTCATTGTGTAAGAGGCAAGGTCAGACTCCACATCCCGTGCTTCCTCAATAGGGGAGAATTTTGAAATCTTTTGCTCCATTCCCTGCTTCCTGTGCTTACTACGTTTGGAAGAGACTACTGCAGGAGCGAGATTCTTGGGTGTGAGTTTGTGGCTACTGGAGCTGCTCCTTGATGTGTGTTTATAATCATCATAGTAATAGGGAGAGCCTCCACTCACTGTGGTGCTGGTGCGACTGTCCACTGTACTCTGGTAACCTGTTGTGCCTGTAGGTCTGCCATAAACATCCACAGGCTCATCTTCAGGCCTACCGTAGGCACTCCCACGCGCAGGGCCATTCTCACTGCGATGTCGCCCTCCCACAGGATGGCCTAGAGCATCAGTGGGTTGGCTAGTGTTGTCTTTTGTCAACTCACTGATGTCATCAATCATGACGTAGTTCCGAGGTATATTCTGCTCCAGGTTAGAGGTGTAGAGTCCATCGGAAGCATAAGCAGAGGTGGGGCTCTCCACAGAGTGAGTAAGGCCAGGCTCAGGTGGGCGGTATTGTCCATACACATTGCTGTAGACTGAACCAAAGTTGGTATCTGGAGCTGATGTAGCTACTGACACTGCTGGGTTGCTGATGACCTCATAGTTGGTGGGGAGTTTCTGCTCAAGGTCAGCCAAAGAGGTTTGCCGTGGTCTTTGATGGACTGTAAGGATCTCTGCCTGGGGCTGGTAGGAGAGACCAGGTGGGTAGGAACTGTGGCTGGGGTAAGGAAGGCTCTGGCCTGGCATAGGCTGACCGGGCGGATGGAAGCCCTGGTGGCCATGCTGCTGCATGCCAAGGTCTGTCTGGTAGGAGGACTGGGTATACATGCGGGAGGAATAGGTTCCCTGGTTCTGGTAGCCAGGGCCTGGTGGGGGATGGGGCTGGAATGTTCCTGGCTGGGGTGCAGAGGATGAAGGGTACTGAGGAGGTTGGAAACCTATCTGTTGGTAAGCAGAGCTTGGTTGCTGTGTTGATGGTTGATTTTGAGGATATGGATAAGACATGTAGGATGAGGTTGAGGGATACTGGGAGGTTGCATTGAGGTCATTAGTAAATTGGCTCAATGGTGCAGTGCTGGGCCTTGTCAGCAGACCATTAGCATCAAAGGTTCCTGTTGCAGCTGCCATTCTGAGGTTATTGAGCTCACTGTCTGACATGTAGTCCCGAGCATCACCCATACATCTCAGATAAGCCAGCTCTCTCCTCTCCCTCTCCTTCACCATGGTCTCCTTTCGTTGGGTGATGCCTAGCTCCAAGTAACGTAGCTTGGCATCAATCTCTTTCTCCTCTTCCTCCAGTTCAGCCTGCTGCTTACGGAGCTTGGACGACTCTTGTTCCACAGCTTTCAGTTCACTCAGCAGGCCAGCCTTGGTGACTCCCTGGGCAGGTCTGGGAAGGACCCTCTGGGGCATGCCAGGAGAGCTGTACATTTGTGCTGGAGTAACAATGGGGAGCGGAGTCTCCTCTGGAGGGGGGCTGGGGAGAGTCCTCTTTACTTTCCTCATCAGAGAATTCTGCTGCTGCTGCAGGGAGGCCATCTGCTAGGAGAGGCAGAGACACATCAGAGAACACTGAGCTATAAACAGAATGTGTTTATGTAAATTAGACTCATTACTGTACACTGGGTACTCACAGAGGGTCTGCACGTTTCTTTATCCCTAGACCTAAGTGAAGAGCTATGCAGCCTGATATGTTGTCAGTCTACTTGATGTTAACTAACCTTTGTACTAAGGGAGCTTTAGCTTCAATAGTAGTTCAATTAACATAGTTTGATTTCATGATAAAAATGTAGTTTCACTGAAGCCAAAGATACTAAGTAACATTTTTCATTTTATGCCTGATTAACAATGTTAAGTAAAATTTTTATGAGTGCCAGTCAGTGTAGTCAACACAAAGCACCTCTATTACATAATAATATTGCTTGTTCCACTTTAACAATACAATTTAACCACGTTACTTGTTATAGTGACCAAGTAACATTCATGGCACTGTTACTGCAGTTAATTATATATTAGTCAAATATGTCTCAATAATAATAAGTGTGTCTGACCAAGCAGCATTTGTGCTATTTCAATTCATATCTAATTTGCGAACTGTAGGATCCATGAAGGTCAGAATAATGTTTAATTAAAATAAAAAAATAGAACAAAGAAATGTGTGTTAGAGTAGCTTAGTAAATGTAAACATAAGAGTGAACTGGTAAAACATATAATAGTAGTATTTATTTTAATAGTATAATAAAGTAATTGTGTCTTGAACCTTTTGATTTCAGTGAAATGTATTTTCAGAAATATGTTACAAAATAATTTGTTTAAAATATTTATGTTTGTCATGCAGGTAAGAACACATTACAACATAAACATTACAAATAAAAAACAACTTCAAAATATATCTATGCTAGTCTTATACTTACAATACAATAGTTGTGTTGGGTAGATCCATGGTGATTTTTTAAGTATCCACAAGACAACCATGTTTAAAACACTAACACTAAAGATTAGACTTGCAAATGTGTAAAATGCCTGAAATCTTTCTGAAACATTTCTACGCTTGCTTCTCAGACTAATTTTGGTCTAAATGCAGAGCAATGTTAATTTACTTTGACCGGCTGCTAACAGTCAGGAAGACAGCAAAGCACCACCAGGATTCCTCCACAAACCTTAAGGGTTTGCCAGATATAGAAGACATGACATAAAGAGAGTGAGTGAGAGAAAATGAGAGAGGAAAGCAGACTAAAAGAGTAACAAAGGGGCAAGATAAGGGAGGCGATACAGCAGAAAAGGATGATGGGAAAAGCATTTCTGGCATGGCCAGCTGCTCTCATGAGAACATTCTGTCACCTTCTCGATGCCAGATCCTGTGTGATCATCTATGTCCACATAAAGCATATTCTGCATACTCATACATTTATTTTAATATATGTTTTACTCTTAGAAAATGAACTGACAAATACTACCTTGATTAAAATAGCTTTATTTATATCTAATGCTTCTCTACACACTAATTTTCTCTCGTAAATGTGGAATAAATCTTATTCTAATCTTATTTTTACAGGGTTTGGCACTGTAGCACTGGTAATGAAATAATAGTTTGAGTGCAAAAGATGTGACAAATGTTATGACATCCTGCATATTGTCAGTGTGAAATCTATTGCTCCAAATGTATCACAAATAAATAATGCATTTATGCCATGCAAATTTATAGGTATAGTAAACTTGACATCATTACATGTTGTACATCAGCAGTAAAAACATATATTGTATTTTATGAGAAGACCATTTTTACATTCCCCTGAAATATATATATTTTTGTATAGTATTTAGCATTATTTTGGTAAGCCTTCATACATCTAAATAACTGATGAATACTGTTTAAAGAAAAAGTGATGGTTTTGTACCTGGCTGTTGGACAGAGCTTGCTGATGATATGGGGAGAACCTGTTCTTGGCAGGGTCCTCTGATGTGGGGCTGAGAGGCTTGGGATCCGACATGGAGCGCTGCACACTTTTAATGGGTCTTGGTAGGGTCTGGTGGCGTTGGGGTGAATCAGCAGTAAAGGCCTTCTGCTGGGGTGTAACATGGGCCTTGTTAAGTTTCTCCTGGGAGCTAAATGTTGTCTCCAGCATGCGATGAGGAGACAATGGAGATACAGGGGAGTATAACACCTGGGGAGATTTGGGGGGCTGGCGAGATGGAGACTCATTTTGTTGCTGCTGATAGCCAATTTCCAGGGGGTCTGGTTTCCTCCTCTCAAACTTAGCAACTCCTTGGAGTCTTGGACAGGTTGGGTCAGATGTGTTCGCACCTACCATATGCAGACTTGTGGAGTACGGACTGATAGTTGTAGGGACACTCAGCTGAGGGGCAACCACACCCTGAGAGTGAGACTCTGGTTCTGTCTGGCAGGCCAGACTCTCTCCTTTGTGGGTCCTTTCAGGGGCTGCTATGTAATGTAATAGGTCAACCTTTGGGGTCTCAGCAATGGTAATATGAATTGCAGGTGAAATCCTGCCTAGTTGGTCAGGCTCTGTTTGGCATGACGAATCATTTGTGGTCTGAATAGCTATACTTGCAGAAGCCACTTTAGATGACCCTTCTGATTTAGCCTCACCACTGGATTCAGAGTGCTTGGATACACGTGATCGCCTGCGCCTTACTGGCTGCTGGTCCCATTCTCCTTGGTCCTCCTCATCAGTCTGCACACTGCAGTCCGCAATTCGCCTTGTACGCCTACGTCTGTTCATGAATCTGTCCTCTCCATCTTCATCGTCTGTTTGCACACAGCTGTCTATAATCCTCTTCACAGAGTCCTCCTCTGAGCCATCTCTCAGCCGAGGCATGGAATTCTGCTTTTTCATAATCTTGGAATCAGCCTGTTTGTCACTGCTTCTCAAAGACATTTCAGAGGCAGAACTATGAATAGGTCGAGCAGCCACCACGGCTTGGACCACTTGTCCATCCTGCCAAAACTGAACATTCTGTCCATCTTGTTGAATAACTCTACCACTCTGGTCACAAATAATGAACCCTTGAGGGGGCCCTCCTCCAACAACTACCCCTTGTATAGCACCCTGGGCAGATGTTGCTGCTGCTGCCACTGCTGCTGATGTGGCAGCTGCTTCTGCTGCTGCTGCAGCAGCTGCTGCCTCCACTGCTGCTGTCTTTTGCCTTTTCTGCTCCTCCAACTGCTGCTGGAGCTGCTGCTGCAGCGACTGAATTTGTTCAAGCTGCATTCTCTGCTGGGCCAGTTGTTCTCTTTGCATAATGAGCTGTGTCTCCCGCTCTGCTTGCTGTTGCTGTATGACTTGGTGTTTGATTGTCTGCAGTTCTTGAATCTCACGCTGAACAAGTAGCTGCTCTTTTTCTCTGTGTCGCTGAAGCTCCATACGATCTCTTTCAAGCTCCTCTTGTAGACGCAGTTGCCGTAAATTCTCCAGTTCAACACGCTCTCGCTCTAGTTGCAGCATGTGCTCTTGTTGCTGACTCAGTCTCTCATCTTCCTTACCTTTCTGGGCATCCATGGGAGGAGAAAGTTTGGAACTCTGTGCTAGGGCGGTACTGTGGGGTGTCGCTTGTGGCTGGCCCTGTGGCAGTCCTAATGGTTGAGGTTGATTGATGGGTTGAACTTGAGCTTGGGTTTGAGTCAAAGATAAAGGTTCAGTTTGGGTAGGTAACTGCTGTGGCTGCATTTGAGCCTGCACTGGCTGAACAGTTGGAGGTAGGCCTTGAGCTTGAGAGAGGGATGAAACACTCTGTGTGTTGAGTTGAGTGTGATCTGTCTGTTGATCTGCTGTGGTTTGCATGCCAGTTGCTGGTACATTTTGGACTCCTAAGTGTGCTGCAAGTTGGGTTGGTTGAATGGTTGCAGCTGTTTGCGCAGCAACTGTTGTCAAAGGCTTTCCAAGGTACACAGGGGTTTCCTGGTGTGAGCTGCTTGCATCAGGCACACTTCCTGATGGTGTGACTGAAGTAGGATACTGGTTTGGAGGAGGGTAGGAATATGGTCCCTGTGTGGACAGAGGCATTCTGGGAGTCACTTGAGGCAACCTGGTAAGGCTAGCCAATGGTACAGCAGTTACACCTGTAGGGTATGGTCTGTAAATTCCTCTAGGCATGGGACGCAGGACAGAGGAAGGCTGGGTGGTAATTGGCAAAGTAGAGGCTATGGGAGTGTTAATGGTGGAATATATCATACCATCACCTCCTCTCATAGCAGCAGGGTACAAGGCGCGTATACTTGCTTGTCTAGCATTTATTAGGTTTGTTAGGGTTTGGCCATTTGCTGTTGGTCTTCCATCTGGACCATAAAGTAGGTTTGCACGTATTGATGCTAAGCTTTGCTGGAGATTTAGCCTAGCTAAAGATCCACTCCTTCCAGTCCCATATTGTACCAGTTCAGGGTTAGTTCCATACCGGCTCCCAAACTGGTCCACTGAGTTAAGAGCTGCACACATGCGACTGATCTCCCTGGCAGTGGTTGCACTGTACTGAGCCAGATTGGAGTCCTGTGATCCTGTTGGGTCACGTGAACTGTAGGCATAGTCGGAATTGATGTTTGACATTGAGCCATATCGACGAAGGGGTAATGAAGGGCATGTAAAATCTCCCTGGTGACGCAAGTCTGTGTAAGAGCCATACTGTGTTCCCATGCCAAGGTATCCACCATCATAAGCCTGATTCATGTTGCTAAGATCTACTGCCAGACCCCCCTGGACATTACTCTGATAGTGACCAGCATCCGTCATGGAAGGCAGATTAGTATCAGACATGGAGGGTTGTATTCTTCCTGAAAAGACTATAGGTGGCTGATATTGTTTATGTTCCTCTGTCACTCCTTGTATAGCTTGAGGCTGGTTTTGTTGTTGTTGGCTGACATTGTAGTTTGGTGGATGGGAAGGGTGGCCTGCTTGAGACGTTTCAGTGGTGGGGGTTTTATCTGAGGGTACTGTTGTAGGCTTCTGAGTGAATGACCCTGAACAGGAACCAGCAAAGGGCAATTTGTAAACAACATCACAACAAGCTACCTGGTTTTCTGATTTGATCTGTCCAGTGAGATCCAAGACCTGAGGAGGGGGAGGAGGTTCCTCTCGCTTTACCAGTTCAGTGACTGTGCCCCCCTGTGATATGTTACTCTCATCAAGTTGCACCATCATAACATGGGGCTTACCTGTGGACAAGTTAATTACTGTTGGCTTGTTTTTTAGCTCTAAGGCAACTCCACCATAGATTTCATGGGGAGCATTAGAAGTGGGAGCCCCAGACACTGACGGTGGAGCCAGGGGGGATACTCTAGGAATGGCACTAGCAGTCACTACAGGCTGGGCACTGCTTGTTTGGCTCACTACAAGATCTTTTTTCATCAGCAGTGGCTGGACCTGATTAGCTAAATTGTAACGAGCAAAAGAGGATTGTTGTTGGTGCTGCTGGAGCTGCTGCTCAAGAAGTTGTTGCTGCTGCAGGAGCTTCTGCTGCTGTAACTGTAGTTGTTGCTGTTGTATACCCAGGTTCTCCAGGCAGGCATCAATTTTCGGAATAGATGGGTCAGTAACTGGTGGCTTACTCTGGGTTAAACACACAGCTGATCCAACACCCTGTCCCAAATCCACACGGTTTTGCAAAGGATCTCCATAGACGACTGGTTGCTTGGGTTGCGACATGAACATAGACCCTGCAACTGTGATGCTAACAGTGGTCGGTGTTGATAGAGATATGTATGGTTGCTCTTGTGCATTCAGGTTCATAATAAGAGGTTGCACTGCTGTGTGTCGACCAGATGGCTGCTCTGCTCCTAAAGAGTATCTTCTCGTGTCAGAGGCAAGGGATGTTAGGTCCATCCCCTGGTCTGTCATAATAATTGGAGCTGGCCTCATTGGGGCCCTGAGATCCACTACATTAGTGCTTGGATGTGTTTGGCCCTGACCCACAACCTTTGAAGAGCCTGGAATATTTGATATTTTACATAGAGATATATTTTCCATAGAAGCATGACAATGTGCAGTTGTGGTCACGGTGCTGATACCAACAGTTACTTTTTCAAAATTTTGAACCATCTGTGAAGAATGTTTAGGAGACTGTTGTGACGGATGCATTTGTGGAGAGGTTGGGGAACTTGTCGATGGGGGCTGGGAGCTATACAAGGTTTTACAACTGACCTGTGTTGGTGATGACAAAGGGGAAGTGGAAGAATTTACTGTAAGTGGCTTGGCAGGACTAGTTGTATCAGAGCCTAGTGTTATCACCATCACTGGTGAATCTTGAGAGGACTGTTGTCGTGCAAGACGTGGTGAAATCGCCCTTTGAGCTGCCTGAGCTCCATGGGATGCAGCAGCCGATGTAGGACCACCAGGCAAACATGGCAGCTGCCTACCACTACCACCAGTGGGTCTCACGGACGGCATATGTGTTGGGCTTTGTGCTGGAGAAGTGATGGGGGAGACTGGGGGGCTGGGACCTTTGAAAAGGGAGAAGACTTTGGAGGTTAGGGAGGGTGCTCCAGGGTCAGGTGATGCCTGTGTTGGCCGGTGGGAGCCTGTTCTGTTGCCGGCAGGCACTGAGCTAACTGCCTGTCGAGTTGTGGCAGTCTGACTAACTTGGGCTTTTGTTGTAGCAACTCCAACAACACCTTCAATTTTGGCACTCTGTGTCATCATCCTATTTTGTGTTTCTTTTGATAGATGCTGTGCTGCATGAATTGCTGGAATTCTTGGATCACTCCCTGTTGTGGAGAAGGACACAGGTGCATTAACTTGTGTTGGGCTTGATCCAGGGGTTAGGACAGTTCCTGCATCAAGATGATGTTTACTGTCAGGCTGAGAGGCGCCTTTCTGTTGATTAACTGTTTGTCCTTGCCTCTGCATGAGCTGTGCTTTCTTCATCATCTCCTCATAGACCTCCTCTGCACTTTTAAGTGTTTTATCAGATGGTGACATTGCTGATGTCTTTTCTGTAGGGGAGTAAAGGGATGTGAAGGTTGGAAGGTTGTATTCATTTCCTGATTTGTAAAGCTTTCCACCAATCATCTCAAAGCCCTCTGCCTCTGAGTCCATAGATGGTGAGTATTCAGAACATGATGATCTATGAAGCTCCTCCATCTCTGCAGCCTGCCTCAGCTCTTCTGTTGGCGATGCATCCTCAATAGGAGAGAGATTACTGGGGGGAGTTTTGGATCTTTCCCTGCGCCTCTGTGCCCGAAGCTCCTCTTTATCCCTCTTTGTTTTACGAGCAGTGCTTCGGATCCTCTGTTGCTCTAGGTCTCTCATCTGCTCCTGTTCCCTAAGTAGTTCTTCCTCCTCTCTGAGCTCATCCTCCTCAGATGAGTCCTCAATAGTGGGCAGCAGTGGCCCATGGGACCGATGTCGAGCTTTCCTCTGCTGCTTTGCCTCCTCTAGTCTTGCCCTACGACTAGGGCTGCTGTCACTGTCATCCTCCATGGACGACACAGATGTTGGGGATGTTCCAGATGTGTAGCTGGGAGTGGTGGCAGGAAGGGTGGATGAATATTCTCCCTTGGACCGCTCCTCAGGAGAACCAGTCAGACTCTCCATCTCTAGCTCTGGTTCTCGTAGATCATGCTCAGTACTGAGCTCCATGTCTCGGTTATAGCTGTTGGTGTTATTCAACTCAATGGTCTTAAAACGCCGAAGGCCTCCAGCCATTACAACATCTTCCTCTTCATTTTCCTCATAAGCACCGTCTGATACCTTGGTTTCATCCTCAAAACTATTAGAATGGTGAGAGAGTCGTCGTCTCTCTTTGCTCACATCTCCACTGGTTTTATGTCCCCTTTTAGTCTTCTGATTTCCATGTTCTTCCGACTCCTCTTCATCAGCACTCATCTCCATAATTTGCCTCCTCATGAAGTCCTCATCTGTTAAATCTTTATGTGACTTCTTTTGTCTTACTGGCATTGGGGAGAGACCACTTTCACTGCTGTCTTCCACATAATCATGGCGAAGCTTACAACTGAGGTCATCCTCTGATTCATCCCTTGCTGCATCGTCATCAGGACTGTAGTCCCGGTCCTTTCCTACAGACAGTGAATGTGGCCTGTGCTTCTGGTCTGAGGCAGTCTTTGACTCTAATAGAGGCTTCATGGAGCTCTCTAGCTTGGTGATTTCTGAGGGGATGGAAGCACCTCTTTCACTGAGTTTGATACCTTCTTCCCGGATCTGGCCTGTAATCTCCCCATGAGAGCTAGAGATCCCATCTGAGGAGTATCCAGTGTCACTTAAACTCTGTGTACTTGATTTGTTGTAATCCTGAAGAAAGAGAGAAGGAGAGAGGTCAGAAGCAAAAAAAGACATATTTTTTTCCTAAATTAACTCATGGCATGTCTATTACAAGCCTCAGTGCACACCTTGTATCCCACTATTTCATCAAACTCATCAGCAGTGACATTTTCATGAGCATTTTTAGATAATAGGGAGTAAAATGAATGCACTAGACCCAATGCAGTTAAAAAAAATCTAATACTAAGATATTAGAGAATAATTACATTGGAAAGAACAAACCCTTAATCAGACAACCACATACTGTATAGTAACACTAGGCTAAATTCAACCCAAATATTTATGTTTTGTTTTTAGAAATCAAGTGAATTTGACTTTGCATATAGTTACCACTGAGCAACATTTATACATTAGTTATCCTGAAAAAGGACTTAATCTCAACACCTTTTATTCTTTAAATATATAAAAACAACAAAATAATCTATTGGAATATAATCTTATGGTGTAGTGTATTACAGATATTGATCATATTCTCTTGATTTGGGTTGAGTTTGCCTATCAAAGTTATGTACACACAGATGGATAAATACACTGAGTGAATACAACAAAGACTTGAACGTACAAACATCTAAAGACAAATGTCATTTGGTTACATGCTTGTGTGCCATCTTTGACGCATACTCCATTGCATTCTTCGAACCGTTGAAGAATAACGAACATGCTTAGAATGCCTAAAATATCATCACGAAGTGTCACATTAAACAAAAAACTTGTGTTTGATAAAAAAAATTAAATAAAAATGTACAAAACCAGGTGGAGAAATGAGGGAACAGGCTGAAGGTGAGGAATGGCCACTGAGAGGATGACGATGACAATGATGATGATGATTATGATAAAGATGACAAGGATATTATGATGATGAAGAAATTTAAATTGATGGGAAATTATTTCAATACATTTGTGATATGATGAGACACATACGTGATAACTATTATTATATTAGTGATAACAGTACAACTTGGTACAACTATTACTAACTAACTTTAACAGTGCTTAGAATAAACAATAAGATAAAAATAATGATGGAGGAATGATGGAACTGCTGATTATGAAGGAGGCAATAGAAAAATAACAAGAGTTTGGATGAGAGCAATAATTAAAATAGAGAACAAAAATGTTTACTAAAACAATTATAATTACGAGAAGAATTAAATAAAATGAGATTATGATATGATGAAGGCGACAACAGTGATGTCGAATGAATGATTAAAATGATTATGATTTGATAATGAAGATGACTGAGAAATGGTTACAATTATTCAAATGGAGCAAAAAAAAAAATCATAAATCATAATGGTGAATCAAGAGTAACAGGTGAAGGCGAAGAAGTTGCAGGTAGCTCACTTCATGGTGACTTGACTTCTGTGTATCTTCAGCTATCTTCATGTCTTTTGGTGAAGTGACAGTCTCTGACAATGCCTTCTTTGGTGAGCCCTTGACGTCTTCTTTTACAGATTTAGATGTAACTTTAGTCTTCTCCTGGCTCTGCGGCTGTTTGCGGGCCTGGTGGTTACCTGTGGGTTTAGACTGAGTAGGTACTGTTTTTGTTGAGGTGGGAAAGGCCTTGGCATGGTTAGGTGCGGCTTTACCAGGGGTGGATGATGCCTTGGCACCAGAAGGATGAGAGGGGCCCTTAGTCTGAGCAGAGGGCTGAGCAGATCCCTTTGTTTGAGTCGGCCCTTTGGCCTGGCTCGAGCCCTTTATTTGGTTAGCAGACTGAACAGGGCCCTTACTTTGAGCATATGATTGATTAGGACCTTTAATTTGAGGTCCCTTACTCTGAGCTGAGGGTTGTGTTGGACCCTTAGTTTGGGAAGGTGGCTGAGTTGAACCCTTAGGTTGAGGGGAGCCTTGGCTGGGCCCCTTGGTATGAGGGGCAGGCCCAGCCTGTTTCGCAGGAGAGAGAGGGCCACTTACTTGAGGACCCAGTGGTTTCTGTTGTTGATGAGGACCTGTGGGCCTAGGCCCTGAAAGTTGATTGGGCCCTTTCTGCTGAGGTGGTTGCTGATTGGCTGTAGCAGGTGGCCGAGGGGATCCCATGGGCTGTGCAACAGGAGCTGGAATATCTCCCAAACTTCCTGACAGAGCCCTCTGTGTCTGGCAGTTCAAGCACAGCCATTCTTTTTTCTGAAAAACAAGCACAAAGAGAACAACAATCAGTAATGTTGAAATAAAAAAAATAGACAAAAGCATATTCTTCTAACTCTAATTACTCATGTATATTATTCAGCAAAACAAAATACTAAAACTCAGAGTTTTCTTAGTGTCACCTGGATACCACCTGGTGACACTAATAAACAATAAGCAAACAAAAGAGGAAACTGTTTAAATGGGCAATCTGACTAAATACACAAATTATAATCAACATTGGTGTTTACTTTCATACTGACACTGTCAACACATTATTTGATTATTATTTATGATGATTGATGCATACAGAAGTATAAATGTGTCTGCTAGTTTAAATCAAATCAGAAAGTTTTTGCTTTATAAACTGTCATGGAGTGCCAAAGATTCAGTATAGTGAGTCTGAACAACTGAATATTTGAAAGCCTGTCCAAACAAGGCCTTTCATCGCTTCATGAAGACTTAATCATTTGACAACATTAAGCACTCTCAAACATGGTACACAGAGGAAGAGTGCTGTGTGAATACAAATTAACACATCTGTTATTAGATTGGAGGGGTGCAACTGCCATTAGACCTTTTATGGAGCCCAGAGCAAACCTTCTATTTGCAAGAGTAGCATTTGACCTTCACAGTCATCCTCACTGAGCCCTATGTTTGGAGGTAGTTAAAGATTCTGACACTGCTGAAAATCTAGAAGTAAACTCTTCAAAGACAGGATATTAACATAAACAGATTCAATTTCAGGTCAATGCAGTAGATTGATGAAACTAGTCAATGGAAAGAAATGGTTATATTACACGTTATGAAAGCTGAAATGAGAGGTGGCGGCACCATTTTTGTAACCCAGCCCTCCATTTCTATGATAATCATCTGTACCTGAGGCCTGAAGAGGGAGTGTTCCAGACTCATACAACAAAACAAATAACCTCATAAACACCTCTATTGCCGATTACCATCTACCCAATAAATAATATATTTTATAGGTGTCATACCTACCATACTTCAACAGCATAAATACAGAAGATGGAATTCAACAACGTGCCCAGAAACAGCTAATAAATAAAACCAGTGCAGGTGTTCAGTGACTGTATCAGAGGACATCTTTACTGCGGTCCAAACAGTCAAGATGCCAGAGAAGGTTACAAATAAATTATTTATTTTTTTCAAATGTCCTTACATTTTCCAAATATTGCAACTATCGAATACAATCAGTACTCGTGGAAGTTACTGGGATTCTGTCATGGTGGGCAGCCTAAAGAAGAGTTATCTGTCTGAATTATATAAATTACTGAGAAAAGCCTACATTACAAGCAAGACAAAGAGAGATGGACACAGAGTGTCATTTAGTCAGCGAGGAACATCCTAACAGCACGATAGGGATCTTATTCTTGGAACCCCAGAGACCAGACAAGTCTCCAGTGATAAGGTCTGGGTGTAGGACACAGTGAGTCTTCTTTTTCACTTCATGCCAAACCTGTGTAGAGAAATTGATAAGGCTCTGTGTGAGTGAGAGATATTTGTTCTTCTCAGGACTCCTGTTTAGCTCACTGGCCACAATGAAGGTTGGATACAGAACATCAAAGGCCACCTCTACTATTTGTTCAGTAGAACTGATTTGTGAAGGCAAAAGCGTCTACAAACAATGGTTAACCACTCGCTGATGTGGGTGGTAGGAGACAAAGCTATAGATAAAATTTTACAGAAGAAGATGAAAAGGGATGAGGAGGAAGGGGAGGATGGAAAACAAAGGAGGAAGAAGATGGTGGTGAAGATGATGGCCATAAGATGTAACATTTATGTATGTTTATATTGATTAGATTAATAGATGGTGGTGGAGGCAAAGGTTTGCCAGCACCAGCGGTGAGTGAAGCAGCATAGGTGTAGCAAAAACCAGAGAGGAAGGAGTCATGTTAAATGAACCACCTTGTTATGAGAATGAGCTGTGATTGGTGTGTGACTGATTAGAGATGAGGATCGAACCAGCTGGAGTCAGCTAATTACATCAGGGGCGTATGACTTCCGTGTCCTTCATGAACTAACACGATGCTTCATATTTAGCAGACCCTTAGCAACATTACCATCCCATTGGAGTTGTGATTTTCTGGCCACCAGACAAATGTAAATTCCATATTAACTGGCCTTTAGCACTGGTTTGGTATCCAGTAACTCGTGAGTAAAATATTTGGGTTGCAACTATCGGTTATTTTGAAAGTTGATTGATCTGCCTATTTTTTCTCAATAAATTGATTAAACTTTTAACATATAAAACATAAAAAAGAATATAAAAAATGGCCATCACAATTTCCCAGAGACCAAGGTGATTCTCTGGGAATATTAATTTTTCTGTCAATCACCAGCTAGCTAACTTTGTCCGCTGCTATGTTCTGGACAGGTAGCTTGCAGATAGTGGGTGTACCCAAAAGAGCTGCCTACTGCTGTGAGAGAGTGACACTCGACCTCTGTGGATTAATATAAAACATTTGATTAATGCAGCTATGGTACCTGTAAAATTCATGTGTTCTTCTGTTAATAATAACTAAATTAGAGCCCTTATGCAACATGAATGTTAAATTATGCAACTCCCTCATTTAGAAATGATGCCACTTGAATCATGAATACTGTGAAAATATGCAGTTCAGTAAGGAAAAATGCTGGCAAAGTGTGGGCAGCTATAACATTTTTCAGCATAAAAGGAGATAAAATAAGAACCTGGCAAACACTTGGCCAGTTTAAAAACCTTTCAAGGACAGTAAAAACCACAGTGGCCATGAGAACTGTACTACTTTTAACTTCACCCACTTAGTTTGGCAAAGTGACATACCTAAATACAATAACTGCCAAAACAAAATGTAGTTTAACACAGTATAAAAACAAATATAGTGGTGGTTACATTTTAAGTCTTTGTGTGACATGCTATTTTTACTGATGCTATTTTTCCAATCAAGATTAAAATTTTATTAGAGTGGCCAGATCCTACAGGAATCTGTTGTCTCAACTGAGACCACGAAGCGTGGATGGAGCCATTGGCATGCCAAACAGACAGACTTGCTTTGTTTTCATCTCTCTCAAGTGCTCTACTGAGAAGCTATATATAAACAGGTGCAGCACTCTCAGAACTAGCCATCTGTGCAAGTTCTTTCACATGTAAACAAAAAAAATACCAAAAATGTTGTGTAGAAATGTCAGAGACAAGAGTCTGTGTGTTTGTGGACAGCTAGTGCACAAAGGGACCGACAGAAAACTACTAAAGCTATGATACAATATAGACAGTGAAGACATGCACACATGCATGCATGCGGTCACATAATCATCCGCTCTAAAATAAACAAACTCCCAACCTCTGAAGTCTCTACTCATTTCCAACTTCACCAAATCTGCTTTTGCTATTTCATAAAAGCGGAATTTAATCAGATACCTAAATTAGATACTAACGAACATTTTTCTTCCACGGAGAAGCTTTCTTCCTGCCATTTTGGCACTGCCAAACTCCCATCTTTGCTCCTGAATCAGCATAACATCACTGCGTGGGTGAAAGGGAGAGAGGAGCAAGGCCAAACCAGAGCTGGGAGTAGCAAATTATTCATGTAGAGTGCTTTAGCTTGTACAGCAGTGAGCGATGTGGGCTGTGCTTCCCACCTCTACCCACACCGAGTGGAGAAAATCAGGTCCGTATAAAAGACTAAGCCTCTGAGACAGGACTTTAATGCATCCTGAAAACAAAGCAAACAATTCACTGTGGCAATCCCCTTCTACTTTTTAACTGCGCTCTGAAGAATAGCACGTCAACAGCTAAATAAAGCTTACTAAAGCTAAAGCTACAAAAGAGACGGATAATGAAATGTTTTCTTCAAGCAGAAAATAATTATTTTTTGACACTTAAGAAACTGCCTACGCTTAGTACTGTAGTTCTGTTTTTTTTATCATTCACTCGAGATCTCACTTGTTTTGGAAGATGCGTTGTGTGCGCGGGTCTACTGTGTGTGTGTGGCACCGTTGTGTGGCACAGTTGTGTGGCGCAGTTGTGTGGCAGTAGCAGGCTCAGTTTGTTAGGGAGATCATCCTGTTAGTGAACTGGTAACCTCATTAAATGGCAGGAGGTTAACTTGTCTGCTCAGCGGAGAGTGTGCTTATCCTTGGTTGGGAACTGTAACTCAGATGTGGCTGACAAGACTACACACTGACCGTAATCTATCAATTACATTTGAAGCATTTGCTGTCTCCTCTCATCCACTGCAACATGTAATGAGTCAATAGCAGAGATGGTTTTCAGCATCTTTCTAAAGGTCTCTACTGCCACCAGTGCAGCTATAGCATCAACGTGTTAATTGCACCTCTAATCAAAATCTTAATATGTCGAATTCCACATTTCACATTTGATATGAACCTTTTGGGAGCTGGCACAAGAGAGCCACAGGAAGAGAACTCATCGATCTCCACAATAAACCCAGAACTACATTGCCTCAGCTACAGTTCTGTCTAATATTTTTGTCCTTATATCAACTAGTTATAGCCACTGTTTATATATTCTGTGTCTGTTAGAATTAACAATTCTACGGTGTCCCTGGGAGCTCAATACACTGCAACTTGAAAAAACACATGCAAATACAAACATACCAAAAAACATCATTATTCTCATTATGACTGATAGTTGTTCATTATTTTCAGTCTCCTTGCTGGTTGTTCCGACACATTCAGAATCATTTTGTTACCACTTTTACCGTTAGCAACAGGTGGCTCGCTTCATTCCCCTTGTAAAATTTACATTTTAAAGGCTCATTATTACGGTTTTGCAGTTCTCTGTAATGTAGCACAGTGTTAACAATGTTACGTATAACATTGTTTCTGAGTCCTGGAACTCAAACCATTTTCTGATGCCCCAAAACACTTAAATAATTAAATTCATGTAATAAACGACTCGTCGACTAAAACCCTGCTAGTCAACCAGGAAAATCTTTAGTTGGGGGCAGCCCTACTTTTTTCACAGTTGTACATTCCTGCAGTAAATGTTATACCATATACCCTGAAAATGATCTTAAGCGCATGTTATTTACAAAGTTTGAATCATAAGGTAGTCTAGCTAAAGCACAAGTGTTTGGCATGTTTGACGCATTAGCAAATGTGAACTTTGTTTTATGGGTTTTCGCATTTCAGTTGACATGGTACCCAGAGTGGAGAGAGCAGTTAGTGAGTAAACCTGAACCTGCCATGAGAGACAAAGGTGGATAGTGTGAACACCGGCAGTGTAGTGATGCTCCATCCAGTCAGCTCACAGCCGGAAAAGCTGCCCTTTCACTGTCAAAATAATGAGAGATTGAGCACTGCAGGTTACCACAAGGAAAAGGTCAGAGAGATTGATCTCATTCTCATAGATTGATCCCACTCTCAGAGGAGCTTGCTGAGACATTACAGCCCTGATCACTCACACAATGAGTGTGTGTGTGTGTGTGTGTGTGTGTGTGTGTGTGTGTGTGTGTGTGTGTGTGCACGACTTCATTTGTGTCTGGCTATGTCTATGCATATGTGGTTGGGTATAATTTCACCAAATTATGTAATGCTGCAAGGAAAGCATATTCATTTTTTCAGACTGGAAACCTCTTATGACAACCAGGGCTAAAAGCAGGTATGTCCATGAGAAATTAAAAGCGCTCAGATGGGGCTTAATTTGATTAAGAAATGTACCATCCTGAATTAAAATCCGAAATGCCTCTCTCAATTTGGAATCATCCAATAAAGGCAAAAATTGCTTAAATGTAATGGAGCAAGAAGACCAAGCACTCAAAAGTAGCAGATGAACTCACGGCTATAGAGTAAGAAGTTCCAAAGACAACAACTAGTACAAAAAGGAGTCAACGTACTTCAGGCAAACTTGCACAGAGAAGGAAAAAATACATTTCAACCCCTGTGCAGAGTGTGGCTCAAAAGAGTTTGAGTCCTTTTTCCTGTTGCTTGTTGCCAACACAAACTCTGTCAACCGCATCTGTAAAAACATGAAAATTGTCTAAAATTAAGTACATAATTTGAACCTGGATACATTTAGGCATCAAACCTGGCCACATGGAGGCAGCAAAAACAAATGTTGATATGGCCAATGTTCATTCATTTGAAGTTTCGGGCCACTTGGCAAACTTTCCTTTTAGCTCTGGTTTGCGCTCCACAAACTCTTGAGGGAAATAGCTGATGCTTTAGCTGCTAAATGTTCCACTCTGTTCACCAGCTAGTCACTAACTTTGTCTGTCTGCATCCTGGCACAAAGACTAGGGTTGTCATTTACTTGTTCAAACAACATGTTAGAGCTGCCTCTTGGTAAAAATAACAACATGGTAATTTGAGTGAGGACACTGTGGTTTCAGATTATTCAATTCAAATGAATAATTCAAATTCAATAAATGTACCTCATTTGTTTTAATTTTCTTGAACAAAACCAAGCTAACTTAGGGACATCATAACTAGCCACCACACTGATTTACATAATTAGCCAATACATATAGACTGGATGCTTTCTGCTGGGATGCTGAAGCATAGATGTCGTGCTATGGTGATCGGCTAGTTCTGTTTTACAATAGACACACTGTACAGAGTTTTGTAGGACACTGTTTTGCTTTCTCTGGCCTGTCTTTTCTCTGCGCTGCCTCGCTATTTTCTCTCTTCCTCCTTTTTGTAATCTGTGCTGTCAAATCACACCAAAGAACCGTCTCTGGTCACAAACGGTGTAAGCGCGTTATGCAACAGTAATAATCATTCGTGCGAAACACAGTGCGCTGTATGTAATTATATGAATTAAACAATGATATCTAGTAATTGAGTTACTCGAGGAATCGTCTTATGCATATAATATCTATATAATGTTATATATTGCTGTCCAAGACCACTGTTGTTGAATTATTGCAGCTAAATGTTAGCAACCCGAATCAGGTGTGTGATAGCTGTCTTAAACACAGCCCATTTCTCCTGCGAACGAATGACTTGAATCATTCACTCTGAGTGTGTCCTTGCACGTTCACTTGTATGACTGAGAGCTAAACTGAACTGACTGAGAGAATGGATCATTTCAGCAAGTGATTTGATTCATTCTTTTGAACAAAATGTTTGTTAATGACACAACACTAACCTACAACCAATCAGAGCAACGAAATGTGCTGAGTGACACATGCAAGTTGGTGCAGTGCTTGGTCCATTTTCAATCAGGAAAAAATGGCGGCATGGTCACAAACCTTCTGAAATTACAGCTAAACAGTAAACTAAAATGTGTTTCTGAAAACATTTTAGGCAGGAAAAAGGCAATGCAGTATTTGATCAGCACTGACAGTTTGATCTAAGTTTCGTGAGCCTGGTGCCTTGCGCTGTATCAACCAATCAAAGCAGCGAAATGTGTGACATGTGACTTTAAATCTGGACCAGTAACACTACTCAGTGAGTCATCGTATCAAACCCATATTAGATAAACGGCTGTGATTGGCCCGATTGAATCCAGAACCAGTGGAAATCTGTTTGAACGGGAGAGGGGGCAGACATACGTGCTAAAGCAAATAACACATGAGCTCGATAGATTGGATCTGGTTACCAGGTTAAGATACTGTGGCCCTGAGGGTCAGAACACAACATAAAAAAACCCACAACATTTCACAAAGCCCAACATTTCACAAAATGCAGCAACATTTCACAAAACACAATGATTACGGAAAGGGCAGGACAACACTACTTGTTTGTGATTGGACTAAAGACATGTCAATTCAGAGTTTATTTAAGATGTGTTATGGTGGGATGGTGCTAGTTTGGATCAGCCGGAGGGATGCTCTGGACTCTACGCTGCTGTGATTGGTTGTTTTTTTTGCTGTCCGGCAACTGACATTCTGGCCATGTAATAAAGTTAACTAGAATGGTCAGCTACACGGAAGTCCCTTAGATGGCTAACTGGCCAATCATTTAGGCCTTTGGCTTTGTTGAAAAAGCTACGCCTTGACAAGTCAATCCCTCCTCCGCTTCTTAACAGCAGTGAGTTGTTCGGTGTCGTTGTGCGATTTCTGATTAGAGTTTGTGCTGGATATGCCATCTGCATCTCGTGGTCTCATCTTCCCTTGTACGAGACCAGCTGCAGACGTGCACGCGGTTGGAAAAAATTATGTATTTTGCGTATTGTCTTTGTGTGAAATGTCGTTGTGTTTTGACTCTCAGGGTCACTGTAGCGAGATTGCTACTAAAAATGCCCCGGTGGACTCTGTGATCTACCTTAAAAATACTATACTGCTTGGCACACCTTTTTTCTTACAGGGCTTAGATAAAAGGTCCCATTGTTCAACAAACAGTTCAACTCAGAATCCTAGTCATAAATCACAGACCTTGTCTTTTTTAGATGCAACCATGAAATAAATTCCAAAATGCACAAAGGTAATGTTTACCAGAAATGTCCACAGATAACAGCTACAGAGCCAAACTGCTGGTGAGGCAAGAATATTATGAAACACTTCCTACCCATAGAGGGAGCCAGAGAGTGCAGAATTTCATAGAGAGATATGGAGCCCCGTGGGAGCATACACACCCACACATCAACACGAACGCGCAGAACAAGAAAACAAAGACTCACAGAGTCAGATTAAGCATCCTGCTAAATATTGCACTTGGAGTAGGCTGCATATTTAACACCAACCTTTTTAATATCATCTTAGATCTTATTCCCTGCACTATTGGTGGTGACAGACACACACCCCTGTCACACACACATATATTTTAAAATGTGTGAGTGTACAAACACATGTGCATGCAGACATACTGAGTGTAACCTACACAACCTCCGTATTCCCCTCGCACTGTCACTCAATTCACAGCAAGAGTCTGTACCCCGCATGCTTTCTCTGCCAGGAACCAGGCCACAAGCTGTGAGCAAGAAATGTCAGCTGTCATTAAACGCCGTCACATACCTCACCGAGATGTAATATTTTAGGTGCTCATTACCAGGAAGGAAAGGAAGATCACTTCCCACTAAGTGTTAGTTTCCATGCCACAATATAAATCACAAATGTAAAAGAAAACTGAGGGAAGGTTAGAAAGACAGCAACAAACGTCCTGCGAGGAAAGTGAGCAAATGGAAACGTGACTGCAGTGCATGGCAATATTAAACATTTGCAGCAACACTGTCACGCATCATGTGTAATCCTGCAAAGTTTTACTTCTAAATGTCAAACTTTGTCTATCCTCTATCTTACATGAGTTATCCAAAAATATTTCAACAATAGCTTTGACATCTTTCCCATCAAAACAGCCTTGGTGATTACCTAAATGTACTTTTGGTTTTGACACTACACAACAAAAACGATGGCCATGTCAACCTTCAAAGAAATGATATTGAGAGGATAACTATGAAACAACAAAGACAGAAATCATTATAATAATCCTTCAAGTTCTGTGTCTCACAGAGATTAATGAGGCATACGACATAATTAATTACTGTCATAATTAATTCGTAACAAGTGAAGGTCAGGGGAGCAGAGGGTCAGTGTGAATTATTAACTACCATGTGCACAGGGGCGCTGCCAAGCAGGTGTGAATGGGGTGAGTTTAAGGTGAGTGGGGAAATATGTCACACGCAGTTTGGTGCCCGGACCTGTAGACGCACACAAGTTTAGCAGGAATACCTAAACACATTGTAAGTACAGACATAAATAAAAGTAAACTAAAATGTAACAGTGGCAGTTGAAGTTTACATTAAATGAAAATTCACAACAAATAACCATATTCACTGGATTCATTCGTGTTTCAATGCAGTAATATTCACAATAAGAATCAAAGATCAGTAGAGCAGGTTACTTTGTCTGAGCCCTTTAAACCACCGTATCGATTTCTATTATGTACAGTCTGAATGAACAGTGATTTAAGACTACCAAGTGCGCAGTGTTAAGCGTGAGCGAGCACATGTCACAGCAGTGTGCCAGACTGTGCCACACCACGCCACGCCACGGCTGTGACAGGTCAGTAAGAGTCAGCAGGTATATAGGTCAATCCCCTGGGACTCCTTCAATGGGGACACGTGGTCAGGCCTGTGGATTAGTGAGGAAATGAAGGATCATCCACTGAGCAAGCAGGAATCAACTACAGTAACAGTCACTCATATAGAGTTCCATTCAGTGTATTCAAAATGAATATGCAAAATACAGTACATGATTATCAATGAGTTTTGCAAGGACAAATAAAGTATCTCCACACTACTATATATTGTTCAAACAATTGTACTACTCCTTCTTCTACCTCACGGTCACTTGTTTTCAAAAACAGCGGCATGTTCAATAGGCAAACCTGCAGGTAGACAAGCAACTTTTCTAATAAGTCACTGAGATCATTTTTATTAGAATAGCAAATCAGTCTAAACAAGGTTACATTGCAAGTGAATAGCTATTCAGATTTAGAAAATAATTAAATTCTATTTAAAACTACAGTAGTCTCTGATGTATTAACAAGACAGATAACTTGATGTATTTGTGGGAGGCATTGCAAGCACCTATATGTAGAATTGTGAAATATAAGTTGAATTTCACGCTTTTGCACATCCCTGCCACTGCCCCTGTCCAGCTCTAATCTACCTCAATGCACTTCTAATAAACAAATATAAAAAAGGTTCAATTCCTTACGGTGCAACCTTGCGTACACATTGGAATAACATTCAAAAACATATATTGCTATATATTTAATCAGTTTACAGCCACACTAGCAGACATGTACTGTACTTACATGCTTATGTTTAGTAGGTATTTTGTTTACCATCTTTTCCAGCGTTGTTTAGCATGCTAGCATGCTAACATTTGCTAATTAGCACTAAACACAAATCTGCTGAATATGTCGTTAGCTTTGCAGGTTTTTGATAGTGCTAAATGAAATGTTAAGGGATCACCAAAGTGATAACTCTTCCCAGTTCATCCTCTGGGAATCATAAATGTGGCATGGCAATCCATCCAATAGTTGTTGAGATATTTCAGTCCGGACCAAAGTGGAAGATTGGTTGACCGACTGACTGGCTGAAGGACATTCTCATCCATACAGTGATGCTGCTAGCATGGCTAGACATGCGTAAACCAATTAATCTAGTAAACTTATAATGTAATGGGGTTTTTTGCATAGAAACATTTATCGTACAAGCAGATCTTAAATGCTAGCCCTATCCCTTACTTGATTATTAAGTCATTAGTAAGTGCACAAATAAGCACAATACCAAAGTGTTTACAGTAGAAGATACATGTTTTTCCAAAACCGTGGCAGTCTACATGTGAATTAACTTTTTTCTCCAGCAGTGCTGCCATCAAATGTGTGTGCCTCTGCTGTCCCTCCAGAGCTGGGTAACATAGGGTCAATTCATGTTTTCTGCTCTTTATTTACTTATTCTCTCTGTTTCTATTTGTTTCATCACATTGGTGAGACTGTCCTGCCTCAGTAGGGGGCTGTCGATACATAAATAAGACACAAGCGCCTGTTATGGTTCAGTGTGTTTTCCCCCTCGGCCCTCCTGTTTCCTGGTGTTTTTCCCCTTTCCTTGTTGTCTTCCCTGTCTATCAGGTGCACACTCATGGCTGGCTGAGCCAGGCCAGTTCCCTCTTCCACACCTGCAACACGTTCCACAAGCTCCCGCTGCCTGCACACCTGAGACTCATCCAATTAACACCTACCTGCAGTATAAAACTCCAGCTCAACCCTTCAGTCTTCGCGAGATGGTACAGTCCACGCTGTGTTATCATTCATGGCCAAACAATTATATTGTGGTTGCTTGTAAATTATTCTCGACTTTAAACTTTGATTTTCTTGTGCTCCAGGTTCACCCTCGCCTGCCTCCTCTGTCCGTCTGTCAGCCTGTCTCGCCCGGTGGTGTCTTCCCCAGCTCATCTGCCTGTCCCATTCCCTCAGCAACCTGCCCGCCTGCCTACCTGAAATTCCTCAGTCTACCGACGTGCTCTGCCCCACTATCTTCCACCCTGTCTGCATGGAAACCTGCCTGGAGAAGACCCCATCAACCAATTCCCACCCCAAACCAGCATTGTGAATTAAAGTTTCCAAACATCACCTCCCTCGAGTCTGACCCTTACTTTTGGGTCCGAAACCCTGCTAGCCTTAACAGCACTAAGACATCCAAGGGATCCCACAAGATCATCTTGTCTGAAAGCATGTTTCTAAGCACACATCATCTTTTTAAAGTGAGTCTGGCTCACGTAGACTGGTGAATGATATGTATACCATTTCTGCTACATCTGGGCAGGTTTACATTTAGAGGAAGCTCTTAAAGCACATTGCTTTGATCTGTAAAGGTATCAGCAGCACTCTTCATAGGACAAAATCTGCAAGAATCAAAAAAAAATCTCCTTATCAAGAGTATTCTGGCTCAGCTAGGCAGCAATAACAATTGGTTACAGACCAACAAGACAGGTGACACAAAAATCTAAATGTCTAAACAGAAATGTGATAACGAAATTATGAATAAAACTGTAATACCATTATGTAAAAGATTTCATCTTAAAAACAAGCTAAATGGCACCTTAAAACAACGCAAGAGTTGTCTAACGTCATAAAAATTACCATTACTAAATCACCACCATATATGAGGTACTAAACTACTAAAGAAGTCATATAATAACCCTAATCCATCGCCTCCACCACGTCTAAATATAACTGAATCTTTAAGGGAGATTCTGTGGATCCACCTCCTTCATCCCTCAAAGAAGTGAAATCTTTCCTAGAGGACAAGAACAATCCAATATCCCACATCACACACTTCAAGACAGCATTCAAGGGACGACTGAAGCTGTTCTAAACTGTTTCCTTAATTTTGTTTTTGGTTTTCTTGGTAAGCCTTTTAGCCCCGCTCTGCTAATTTGCCCTGAGAATATTGAAGATGAATTGCAGTGTTTATCCCTCTGCAATCTTGCTTAAAAAGCACCCAGAGCGGCAGCACAAAGCTCAGCTTAGTTTAGTGGAAGCAACTCTCTGCGGTCAAACTGTCTAATGCAGTCAGTATAATAAGAAGTCATTGACGTGTTTTATTTTCACCTTCCTACACTACCTACCTCCTTGATTGTGCAGTCATATTTCCTGACTCATTCACTGTTCTCCACCTTTTCTGGATTTAGTCAAGTCAAGTTAAGTCAAGTCAAGTTTTTTTATAAGCACATTTAAAAACAACAGACGTTGAGCAAAGTGCAGAACAAAATTAGAAGAAGCAAGCTGTGAACAGCCGGGACAAATTTCTATGGTACAATAACACAAGGAAATAAAATGTATCTGACACATTTCATTTAATCAGCAACCAGGCTTAATGTCAGCAAGATAACAACACACAGAATTCCAGTGTGGCTGAATGAGGTTAAGTCAGATGTATGCACTCCTCAATAACAGTATAGTTTGTCTGCAGCATCATACAGAGAGTGGGTGGTGCCATGGGTGATTTGCTCACTCCCATGGACACACAGACAGATTATAGTCAGATGTGCGTTCTGCAAAATGCCCCCAAAGCAAAACCAGAATAAAGGCAGTGGCAAAAACAAAAGTCAAACCTGTAAACATACATCTGTTTTCTAAAATGTTAATCACGCTGCAGCCAAACAAACCTATTTTACACTGCGGTTGGCAGCCAAGCCTAAACAAGTCAGATGTCTTATTGCATATGTCTGTCCCCAGGACAAGTTAATCAGGCTGTCCCCTCAGCCCTGTTTTATTTTAGATGAGTTTCTAATACTCCTGCCAGGCAAGTCTACAGCTTTCAGCCAAGCAAACACAATTCACGTATCTCACATTTATCTTTTAGACAAGTTACTCTAGCTGTAACCTATCACCAGCGTCAAGTCAGATGACTACTTTACTGGAACAAGTCAAGCAAAAATATGTCTACTGTTGTCACACTAGCCTTTCAGGCACGTTGTTCATTGCAGGCAAGCACACGTTTTAACTTGATTAGCAAGTCTGTTCGTAGAAAATATATTTAATTTAACTTCTTTGTACTGTTTAACCATTAGAGGTGTTGATGGAAGGATGGAAAGGTGGCACACCGTGTGGTCAGTTGTGAGCGGTTCTCAGGGATATCCATGTTCAATACAGTAGACTGATCAGACATCTCTGCTGTATCTTTTGAACATTAACTGGTATAAAAAGCACAGGGATCACTAATCCAGATTTTTTTTTAAGTAACTAAGTATAGATTTAAGACAAAAAAAGCCCTATGTGTTGGTTCGTGAAGTAAGGTGTTCATAAGAATGCAGGTAAATGACAGTGACCAAGTGAACCCATTAGGAACTATTAGCCTTCCTTTGGTTGTTGTGCTACGCCCCCAGCAGTAAACTGCACTGGCAGTGGAGCCCCGGTGTCTTCACTAATTGAGGCAGTGGGAAGACCATCACTCTGGCTGAGTGTTATGGTCCTCATGCTACTTTTGCTATTGTTGTCAGGCTGCTGCTCAGAGCAGCAGCCCAGACCGTCCCTAACTGATCTGGTCATCTCCACTGCTGCCCGACAGCTGCAGCACTGAGAAGATTAGCAAAGGGTTAAATGTAATATCTGAGCGATCGGTGAGCTTTATCTCTTTCATTTTGTCTCTCAATCTCCTGCTCCCTTTCATTATAGCTCTGCCTCTGTCTGGCTGTGTTTATTTGTTCTCCTGACATACAACTACACGTCTCCGTTCCATAATCTCACATTTGTGTCGCCAGCCTTTTAGTATTTGCAGCCTCTAAGCATAGCGCACACTCACTCCTTCTTTCCTAATGCCAGCATTAGGGAGTAGTCGCATGCCGGAGGCACTGCGGGGAAGAGGGAGCAGGAGCACCGATGAGGCGGGTGAAGTGATGTGTTGAGACAGGAGGACCCAGAAGCAGGGATGGAAGGACTGCTCCGGCCCACCTCTGTAGCTCTGTCAGCGAGGATAGACACAGCACTGCCAGGGGCCCCTGGAGCATCGCTAAAGCTCGTTAGCATAGCCACCAGGCCTTGAAGATGATGAGTTCTGAAGAGGTGATTAAGCCAATGCTGAGTTCCCTTGTAGGCTTCAAAGCACATTCGCTCACAAGGTAGGAGAGGAAAGGCATTTGAAGATAGAACCTCAGAAAAGAACTGGAGGGGTAATGCAAGTTCAATATGGTCACTGTGCTCCTAGATAGTCATTCATCAAAAGAGCTGATATTGCTCCTGGTGCATGCAGGGCTTGGAACAGGTCAGGGTTGACCTCAAAGACATCTCCTGAAAAGTGAACACCTGTGGTGCACAGAAGCTTAGCAGAAGGAAGCACATACAATGCAATCCCACTGTCAAAAGGCTGTAGTCATTGTAGATTTTACTCTCACCATTTTCTATTTCCTGTCACTTTCCTGTGCTGGCAACAACATTTCAAAAATCTTAAAAAGCACACCAAATTACACTGGAATGTACAAGCAGTTGTAGGAACTTTGCTTTGGCTCTCTCAGCATGTCTGTGATATACAGCAGTTTAGACAAAGTGTATGCAACTCCAGCTCCGTCTGAGCCCAGAGCCTGCTGCCAAACACAAAGGTCCCAGAGATGAGAGTGAGTGGCATTTAAGCCTCCAAACCAGCGAGCCATCTGTGCTGGGTGCCACATAATCTCAACAGGAAGCAGTCATTGCTTCACATCAAACATCTTCCTGTCTTCCTGTCCACCGCAGCACGGGCACACAGTACATTTTATCAGTGGGTATACTGTGTCAACATGTACCGCCTCATTAGAAATACAGGGTTTAGGTGGAAAACCTTTGTTTCACCATTTCAGTCTCTTCAGCGCTAATGTATTTATCAGACAAAGTCAAAATGGCATTGTCTCAGTTTAATCATCCAACAAGGCTTACTATTCTCAGGTGGCACTTATTTGTGTGGGTGGATCTTTACAATGGTGTGTTGGGGTTAAGCACCGTACTCATGGGGATCACTACACTCCCTCAACACGGATTAGAAACACTCTCAACTATTAGCTCCTTCTACAAGACACCCCCCCCCCCACCACACACACACACACACACACACACAGAGAAACACACCCGTCTCTCTGTCTCTTTTTGTTTGTGTGTGTATCACCTCTTAGAAATACTTATGTCTTATGTGCAGGGGTTTTAAAATGCTCGCCCTGCTGTTGCTGCTAAATCAACAGAGCGCAGACTGAATCAAGAGGGCTGAGTACCCGTGTTGCAATGTCAACTGTGAGAAATTCAGCCAGTAGTAATTGCCAATTCAATCAATATGTCAACAACAAGCAGTCTCCAACTAAGGCATGTATACAGGAGGGAGATGAATGCAAATGGAGGGAGAGAAGCACTGAAACGTGCAAAGAGAAAGACGGTGCATGTGTAGATCCATCCGGACTGCAACTGAAACAAGACAGACAAGCGAATGAAACAACCACAGTGTCACGTTAAAGCGGAACATTTTATGTATATAGCACATCACCTAAATCTGCAAAGCTACAAGACATTTGAGAAAGCGCAGAAATAAAATAAGGTACGAGCCAACAATTAAATGTTTCATAAGAATCTATTCCTGCTTTTGGCATTCTGGCAGTATTACAGTGAGGTGAGTCAGGATCACACAGATCACCCATTTAATACATCTAAAATAAGACAACAGGAGGGTGATGTACAATGATGTGTGTGGGTGTCCACACTGTATGTGTGTGTATGTGGGTAATTGTAGAGCTAGAAAATGTCTTATTTTAAAAAGTAGTAAATGCTACCATTACCATTTTAATGGGAGTCAGTAGCACAATTCATTACTGTATATTGATGGCTGAAATGACTAAAATCACAAGGAGATGTGGTTATGGGTATTCATATAATTTTATTTATCAAATCAGTTATTATCAGTTACCTGTTACCTATAGTAATATAATGGTGCTATTTGTTTTGGTTTTTTAGAACTAAAAATAAAACAATGTTGTGTCTGTATTCCCGAAATAACACAATAATCAATCAACAAGTCCCACTGCATGTACGTGTTTGAATACATGCATCTTGGCATGCGCACAATGTGTAAGCATGCATGTGCGTGGGAATCTGAATTCTTGAACCAGAACTATATGTGCGCTGGCTTGTATAAGCACATCATACATGCAGCGCAAAGGAATATGGACGTATTAAAAGGTGGCAAGCAGCTGATTGAGGCCGGGTGGGTGTTTGAATCTGTGATGGTGTACCATCGTCACTTTGGGAGCAGCCAGGCTGAGCACTGCAGGCTTGGATGCATGATGCCGGCAGCCATCTGGCTTTGGATGGGACTCCTGAGGGAGACGCGGGCTGATGCCAACCTTCAGAAAACACTTCCAGCATGTTTGAGAATGAGAATGACATGTTCATTTATATTGTGACACTCTGTGTGAGAGCGGCAACTCTGTTCCTGCAGAGCTGTGACATGTTCACAAATACTACTTGTTCTACATATGTTTACTGTATGCCGGGTGTGTCCCCAAGGGCGCTGCAGTCTTGAGCAAATTGTAGCCCTGAAAGGAAAAATAGAAATTAATAGAATTTCAATCAAGAATTTCTAAGAGTCAGGATATGGATTTAATGTGTATAGCTCTCAGTAGCTGTTGAGTCAACATCATGCTCCATTGGTATGAAGAAATGTTTCAAAATTGAACATTTTCAAAGGGTAAACTGTGTGCTACACAACACCTTATCTTGCCACATCTCATCACCAATATTTCATCATGTGCTAACTGCACATAGTTTATTGCATCCTGTGTTCTAGGCACATACAACTGAGCCAATATATAGTTACTGGAGAAAGTGTTATGGACTGTTAACAGGTCTCTGTTTGCATAGTCTCTGACTGTAATTGTTTTATCACTGCTGAACATATTACAGAATGAGACTGTGAGAGTGCCCTTATGTGTGTTCATATATGTGTGTCCTATGGGTGCCTATGGCTTCATCGTATAGAGCACAATGACGGCATGTTGGTAAAGTGACTAATAATATAATAATAATAATTAAAATAATAATAATGAGTAGATAAGTAGCAGATAGAATGTAAAATAATGAGTCATTTGTAGGTAAATATGTTGATGTAATCAAGTTATTTAAACACTGGCCTTATTTCAGCTCTGGCACACCAAAGGACCAGAGCCAGGAAAGACCATGGCTGAAGTTTACTTTGCTGACACCACCAGGATATGCTAACATTAAACTTTGTCTGATCCACCTTAATATTCTAGAGGATGAGAGAGGTCTTATTTAGAAGTTAAAAATGCAAGTTTTGGCTGAAGAGTATAAATGTAGGAATTAAACTGCTCAGAAGAGTTAAAGAATATGTTTGATATGAGGGACCAAATATATGTTCTGAAAGACTAAATAGCCTTTTTGTAAGTTTAAGAATAGTATTTGATTCCCTAATAAATCATATCTGATTCTAACATCTCAAACACAACCTGCTCCGGATACTCAGCCTCATACAGACAGACACCTGCAGTAAAACTAACATGCACCTGCACGTATGCATTTCCCCCCTCACGCACACACGTGCGTGCATACAGGCATCAACACTCACTGACCTTATGTGACATGAGGAATCAAACACAAGCTCTCTCACTGCTCCACACTGCATGAACTATTTATAATGTTCTCCCTCAATGAATTATTGATGAGCTATGTTTTCTGTCTCTCTACACTTTTTCTACAGTTCTGTGAGGAATTCAGTCCTTTAACTAATGATCCACTCAGGGCCTCCTTCTCGTTACAAACAGGGCACAATTCTATATCATAATAATAGACACACAGAGTCAGATCAGTGCGCCTGCCCAGCCGTGGGAACAAAATGTTAGGCATGTGGGAAAACTGGCAATGGAAGAATAATGTTATAGTGAGACTGCTGGGAAATGAAACATAATGCATTATGTCAAACACACCTCCACCTTCATTTACAGTCAAGAAAAAGCTATGGTGTGGCTGCGTCGGCTTCAGTAAGCTGGAGTAGCCCATGCTAGCAGAAGGTGACACAGAAAGACAGAGCGATTCAAGAGTGAGGATTGGCATGCAGTGTATTGTAAATCACATTGAGCAGCAGACATACCAGTGAAAACATTTTTTGTTCTAGTCACAACCAAACTCTGGGGAGACGACAAGGACACAAGGTTGGTTTTAATCTCCTTGAGAAGTATAATGGGGAAGGAAACGGTCCCAAAACAAGGACATCTTATTTACTCAGAGCCACACATGACTTTCAGCGCTAATTGATGTGAAATATTGTGCAACGTAAGAAACAGTTGGCTTCCTCTCACTCATTATCTCTGATTCTCACTCTCCTCCTCCTCCTCAATCTATCACCTCTTTCCTTTCTCTCCTCCTCCGTTCTTCCACTCGTTCTCGCACAGACGCTGGCACTCATCGTCTCATCACAGATTAAAAGGGGGCTGACTATTTTTTTTATATGATACAGCACGGCCTAATTTGTTTTGAATGAATTATGCATTGTGTCACTCAATGGGTGACAGAAAATGTATTTTCATGAATATTTCCTGCATTTTTCTATTTTCCACAAGCTACAGATCAAAAAATCCTCCCTAAATACTGTTACAGAAAGCTTCATTACAGGACGTCTATTACAAGTGATGCTTGCGGTGCGACATAGTAAAGGCGTAATACTCAATACACGTAATACTCAATATTTCAGAATTTTATATTTGTAATTAATTTCGGTCAATTTGTAGAGATTTGTTTACACAGTGCATTATTTTCTTTTTGTCGGTGAAAAAAACCCGTCTACTGTGATTCAACGTGGTAAAAATGTAAAACCGGAAAAAGTCTAAGGTGGGCCGGCAAATGTTTATAGCAACTGTAGTTTAACTATTTATTGCTGTTTTTTTAATTGCTTTAATTACTTTGGCACATAAACAGCAGCTCATTTGCATTTTATCCCCATTTGCGTTGTCAGTTTCTATTAGTGGAAGCATTTCCTGAGCTGTCAACATCACAGCAGGACTCAAATGGCTTTTTAGTCTATCATCCAGATTGATATACTCAATCAGACCAGACCAGTGACACATGAAGAAATGATGCACCTACAGGCTTTTTCACCACACTCTAATGAGAACAGGAAGCAGTGATTATAATTTCAGCCTGCGACAGGCACGAAAAGATAGAGAAAAAGCAGAAATGGAGAAACAAAAGTTTGGAGAGATTAGGAGAGGATGAGAAGAAAGAATGTGCCAAACAGGCTGTGGAAATCAAGCTGAGAAAACTAGATTCAAAGTACAAAGCCTCACACCATGTCCAAATGGTTCTCACCACTCTGGAGCGACCAACCTGCCAGCTCACATGAAATGACAACAAAAACTGTTCACAGGTTTGGAAAGAATGCACCTTATGCCGGACTGAGTTGCAAACTGTAGCCAGCAGAGCAGAAACACAACACACCTAATAACAGAGTCTCTCATGAAAACGGAGAAACAGCAGTCTGAAAGTTTTTGTAGACTCTGAGCATCTTAGTAGCCAACCATGAAAGGGACGTCTGACAAACAAATTATCTCTCTGTTTCCATAGCGATCTATGAATGGCCTGTGCTAGAGCCTGTGACAACCAGATGTCTGGGAAGACAAGGCTCACCCATAAAAAGCCAGCGCTCTGCAGAAAGCCTGTTATTACTGCTATCATTCAATTGGACTTGATTTGCATAATTAAACTCTGTTATTGCCTGGCTCTGGAAGCCACTGCAAGTCCCTGCTCTTACCAACTGGATGACAGAGGACAAGGGGGCACTTAAGGGAGGAATATACCCTCAGCTGACCCCTGGATGTGACTAATCAATACTGAGATTATCCATTAAATTTAACTTGATAAGGCTCCGTTGCCTGTAGATTGCTCATATATTTGTGTGCAGCTCCAGGGCAGAGTGCACGCTGATGAGGTGAGTCACAGCCTGGACTTCACTCTGCTAACTACATGAAAGGCCCTGACAGAGCAGAACAGAGCAGGTCCTTAGTGAGAAACACAGAGAGAGATAAAGGCAGGAGAAAAGCTCACAGGCTTACATAAAGCAACGTGGGTACAAGCTGCATACAGAACCTACACCATACAAAATCCAAATATCAACCATTCTTGTGCAGAAATGCTGTTTTGTGCGAGTCCTTTGCATTCAATATTTTGAAGTAATTTGTTGAGCCCTCTGTGTTAAAGAATGAGAACAAACAATAATGGGCCATTCTTAAAAAATATTAGGAAACAACAGAACCAGCACTGACATACAAAAAGGGGATTGCAAAGAACCTCAAAAACAAATGGAGGAAGTTGTTGGCCATTTGACAGCACCTGAAGCCAAATACTTGATTCATGCTCACAGGAATCCTCTGTAAAATGCAGCTATACATGCCAAGACCAGGCAGCCACAAATGGATAACAACATAACCCATTCAACTGCACTATGACACTGCATTTTTCACAGAAACAAGTCAATACATCATTTCATTTAGTGCATCCATGGTCTGGAAGCCGTTGCAGGCCACTTGACACTTTGTTACACACAGCTGAAAGCAAAACAGACAAAATCAGAGTCTTACCTCGACTAGGTGTGGAGTGGGATTGAACCCACACATGTTGCACACTTGGTGGTGGCACTGTGTGCAGGTGTTATAGTTGGGCTGTTCTGCTGTGTTGTCGATGTTGAGGTTTGTCTTGCAGAGAGGACAACAAGCTTTGGGTTTAGAGGAGTCCGGGGGAGCAGGCTGTTGTTGCTGCTGAGCAGGGGCTCGAGGCCCTTGTTGTGCAGGCTGAGGTCCTGAGGGTTTACTTGCCCCAGGCCCTGGACCAGGAGGACCTCCTGGTTTGGGGGCAGGTTTTGAGGGCTGTTGTTGGGGTTGAGTAGTCTCAGAAATGAGAGTGCTGGCTTGGTTAAGGAGAGAAGCTCCAAAGCCAAACAACTTCCCAAAAGTCTGCTCTGGAGGTGGGGGCTGTCGTGAAGGGGAGCTACCCGCACTGCGAGTCTGGTCCTGTCGGGGGTGCTGGGGTTGGTGAGCAGGAGAGCTGCGGGACAGATCAGGCTGGGATGGCGCCTTGGCCATGCCCGGGAGAGGGACTGCCCCTGGAGGGAGCTTTGCTTGTTGCTGACCTGGGCCAGCAGGACCAGTCTGTTTGGTTGGGCCAGGTGCTGGATGGGCCTGAGCTGCCGGCTTCATCTGAGGAGGGATCTGTGTCTGGGGTGTAGGCTGAGTCGAAGCATCAGGTTTAAGTTCTGGTTTGGCTGCATGAGAAGGAGAGTGTATCTGTTGCTGACTCTTGGAGCGTGGTGTGGTCATGTCCATCCCCAACGCTCTCTGCATCTGACAGTTCAGGCATAGCCACTCTTGAACCTGTGAAATAAAAAGATACAAAACGGTGACCATAAGCTACAGTATCCAGCCTTCATCTTTCAGTATATAAATGATTGTTGGAAATAGTTTTACATATTGGGAAATATGCTTATTCGCTTTCATGCTAAGTGTTAGATGAGAAGATTCATAATACTCTCATGTCTGTACAACTCCACTCATGGTGACTTCACGAAATGACTGCAATAGTCCTGCACATAACCCCCCATAAAACAGCAACTTGACGATTTTACATTTGGGTTTTTGTACGGATTAAACAAACTAAATATAACGTGTCAATTTGTGAGCTTTAGAGGTTCTGGTAGGCAGATTATGTTAACTTTGGACAGAGCCAGGCAAGATGTTCCCCCCTCTTTTCAGTCTGTATGCTAAGCTAAGCTAATTTGCTGCTGACGGTAGCTTCATATTTACCGTACACGCACAAGAACTCTCTGCAAGAAAGCACCTTTGATAAAAAAGTTTAACTGACTATTGTAGATTATAGAAAAACATGGGTAATTATTGACATGTGTCAAGATATCTTGAAATGTCTAAAAATAATACAGGTTGTGGTTTTTGCTTCTTCTCCCTGCATTCCTCTGGGTTTCTACTCGATGCTCCACTTTCTTTCCACTGTCCAAAAAGATGCAAGTAAGATGAACAAAAAATTCTAAATTGCCTATGGGTGTGAATGTGAACTGTTTATGTGATGGACTGGCTGCCTTCCCTTCCCCTCGTCCTGTGCGTGCTGGGATAGCCTCCAACCCGCTCTGAATAGGAAAAATTGTGTGTGAAAAATGATTGAAAGAATGAATAATTGTGAAAGATGTGAAATATGTCATTGAGGAAGGATTTAAGAATCCCTGTGCCTCCGCATTGGGCACTATTGGTAAACGTAATTTATCCATAAACAAAGGTGTAGGAAATAAATGTGACAGATGGGGTAAACTCTGGACTTCTTTAATAAATCATGACTGCCCCTGATTTTGTGTCTTTTCTGTGTGTCTCCTCAATTTTTTGCTTTCTCTTACATTGCCTCTCATTACACAACATGTTTCCTTTCTCATTAAAATCCTCCCACCATTCTCCTCTTGTTTCTCCTGCTGTTGTCATTTCCTTTATGTCTTTGCTTCTCCTATCTTCTTTCTTGTTCTCTCTCTGCTCCATATAGGCACATAAGAAGGTGAAAGTCAGAAAGAGGCCCTAGTGATGGCACATGGCCATACGTGATAATTGGCATCCTGGTGCTTTGACAGCTGCCACACTATTGTAGTTGTCTTGCATTCGTGGTCATTACATAATGCCTTAATGCATTATAAATGCTGTCAGGGAAAGGTTGTGTGAGGGTTGGGGCTCTTTGGGGCACAAAGAGCAAGGTGGAAGGACTGGCCGCTGGCTTTTTCCTTTATACCTTTGGGTAAAAATTCCCTTTAAGACTGTAAAGGTGGATTCGTGAAGAATTTGGTTTCGGCTTCAGCTGAGAGTTTTTAGTTCTCTGAAAGCAAAGACTGAAAATGCCGAAAGATCGCTTCACTTGTGGAATCAAATGTCTCTGCAAGCCTGTGACCATGGGAGATTGATTCACACACAAGCTCACAAACTACACATACACACTCACACATGTACACATGGTCTGTGAGTTACTATGCAGAATACTACAGCATATGTACAGAATATGATCCTAATAAGATTCTTGATTATTCTTGTAAGGCCTGTATTTTGCACTTTATGAAAGCTGCTCAAACCAATGCCTATGAAGTACAATTTAATACTTCAATACTATTTCAGCAACAACCTACACAGTTTTAGTATAAATATATGATCCAAACTTTAAAATGACTGTATACTAATACTACTGTATCAAATAATACTGACGGTGAATTTCAAGTGGACGGTAATGCTTAAAAGGTCCTCTAAATATGTCTGCCTCCAGTAATTGTGATTGCATTCTGATTATATGCTGAATTGCGCTCATGTAATAACTTGTAGTTGTTGTTATACTTCTTTATTAGGTTTTACTTGCAAAATGTTATTGTCTGCCTAGAGCATTGCCAATAAATTATCTATTAAATACAGTCTTACAAAAACACTTTATACAAGCTAGCAGGCTAGTTGTCACTTCACAGTTTAGCTACAGTGGTATGAGTCACTGAACCTAAAGTGTAGTATTGCTCCACGTATTGCAAAGCGCTGACTCACTGCTGTGCTTTGACTTTTAGTTTAACAAGAAACTCTTTTAAAACAGTAACTTAACCCCCGCTGATAACATCTAATTTTGCCGTAGCCTGACAATCAGACTGAACTGCCACTTAGTTTCACTTCATTATTCATTAATAATTATTCGCCATCTGAATTACTAAGAAAATCGAGATGTAGGCAATGATTTAGAGGTCTGGAACCAGGCTAATTTTGCTTCCCTCCAGCGGTAAAAGTCCTTGATTAAGTAATTACCATTAGGTTTGGCTACAAGTCCGGACAGAGCACACATCAGACCACATTGGTATATTCAGAAGTACAGTAACCTGGACCTCTAAATTTCTGCCTACATCACTGATCTCTTCAGCATTTCCAATAGGTCTGGTGTTGTGCTCAATGATGACTGCTTCCTTTGGTTGGAGAAACAATCAACCAATCAGGGTGAGACTTAGAGACAAAGAGTAATTTTGGGGTGTTTGTGACACTCAAGGCAAGGCAACTTTATTTGTAAAGCACATTTCATACAATGAGACAATGGTAAAACAGTTTATAATAAAAAAAAAAATGCAAAAGTACAGACAAGAGATCCACAAGACAACAATGTCTTCATCATTTCACAGCTGTTCCTTTTGTAATGAAATCGTATGGGGGAAAAGTATTTTTGGGCCAGCGTGCATCATGTGATCCTACAATAACAAGTTTGGCCACTACGCCAAAATCACCTCACAACCCAGCACAGTTTCCAGGGGCTTGCTCTTAGAGGGTGGGTTCACCCCAAAATCAAAAAATACATATTATTCCTGTTGCATGTAGTGGTATTGATCCATCTAGATTATTTTGGTGTGAGTTGCCCAGTTTTGGAGATATCGGCCGTAGAGATGTCTGCATTTTTTGAATATAATGGGGCTATATGGCACTCGGCTTGTGGTGCTCAAAGCTCCAAAAGAAACACATTTGAAAAACTGCTCGCAACAAGGTCTGTGGATTATCTTGAGTAATATGGAAATGATTTCTGAAAAGAGACAATGCTGTTGAATTTTTCAAATGTTTTTTTTTTTTTGGAGCTTTGAGCACCACAAGACTAGCGCCATCCACTTCCATTATATTCGAGAGACGGCCGATATCTCCAAAACTGGGCAACTCACACCAAAATAATCTAGATGTATCAATACCACTACAGGCAACAGGAATAATATTTATTTTAGATTTTGGGGAGAACTGTCCCTTTAACAGCTAGCTAGCAACCTAGCTACAGTAATAAAAAAAATATGTACAGAAAAATGACCACATGGACGAAAGTAAATGAGATTGAAAGATTTTTGTGAGTCGGTTTATAGATCCACTTCGATTTACATCAAAAACATTAACTGCTCCTAGCAACTGCTACTGCTGCCTCAGGTACACTGACATGGTTAACCTATTCCCAATACCCCACCCCGCCCTTCAGTCAGTTTCGTCTTGGATCTATAATATTCTCTAAACTATATATTATATCAAAGTGACAAGTAGCAATGTGTAGCAGCAGAAAAGTGAGAGGATCATAGAGACACACTGATGCCTGTAGTATTCCTATAATATTCAGAAGCGTCTGTGCTGAAGTTCTATTTAATCAAAATTATAATCGTAATTATAATATCAAGATTTAGGCTAGGCCTACATGATAATCTTGCAGTCCTAATATAAAGAATACAGAAGCATGTTGGGGTGGATGCAGGTCTCTCTTACTCTCTTATTTCTCAGTCCGTCTCTAAGTCAGTCATTCAGACAGTCATTCATTTAAATAGTCAGTAAAGACAGAGTACTGTAAGTCACAGGCTCAGCAGCATCTTAGCCTTGTGCCTGGCCCCCTGCCAGTCCTCAGTATAAGAAGTGATGAGGCCATGGTTTTCACTGTCAATCAGGGAAAAAAGCCAGGAGCGGAGGTGAACCCTGGGGACAGTCAGAGTAATGTGGACAGTGAAATAAGCCAACACGACGCCATCCAACTCGGGACCATTCATCCAATCAGAGACTCACAAGTGGGAACTCCTCTTTCCATCATTATTATTGTCCTTGATTTTTTTTCTTTCCAAATTACAGTTAGGTTAATCATATATCATATTAAGGCCATTGGGGGGTGGACAAACCGGAAAAATAAAGAAAGCAGCTGCAGGGAGGGCAAGCAGCTATTTATCAATTTCATTGTGTCTCTGCCTGCCTCAGCCTCAACCCGCCTCATCTCTCCTTCTCATTCCTCTCTGTGTCCCCCTTGTTATGAGGCAATCATGTGGATCTTTATGAAATTTGATCTGTATCAGCAAAAAACAAGCCCACTGCACACTCTTTCTCCATCCCTCCTTCTCTATCAGTTCCCTGTTGCAACCCTCCATCTTGTTCTCCTTCACCCATGTTTATTTCTCCTTCCTATCAGCATCTCTCACGTCCCATCGCTCCCTCTAACTCTCTTCCTTCATCTCCCTCTCCATCTCAAGTATACATTTTTGATGGCTCTCATCCGGCCTTTTTTTCATACGTGGCCAGCCTTAGCTTGTTAAATGTGTGTATGTGTGTGTGTTTTTGTGTGTGTGTGTGTGTGTGTGTGTGTGTGTGTGTGTGCACGTGTACAATGGTATGATACAAGTCAAAGGTTATAAGCCAGGACTGGAGCCCACAGTTCTGCGAGAAATCAGCATCTGCCAACAGGATGCCCGAGCACCGTGGTTTCATAAAGAACAACGACTTGCTGCCAGAAATAGAACCTTTTAGCAGCAAGAGCCCACAGAGACTTGGATATGGATCAAATAATGAGAGCAAAGCTTTGGCAACACACACACACATTTACATTTTGAATTTTATGCTGATTTGGTAAGATCTGATATTATTAATCATATCAACTAGTGCTCGAACTAACGATTATTTTTAATTGTCGATTACTTTGGAGATTTTTTTTTATTGAAAGTTTGGTCTGTAAAGTGTCAGAAAACAGCCAGATGTCAGATGTCTTCTTTTTAATCGACCAACAGTCCAAAACCCATAGATATTCAGTTATCTATCTCATAAGTCAAAGAAAAGCAGCAACTCCTTAAATTCTAGAAGCTGGGACTAAATAATGTTTGGCATTTTTGTTTAGTAATGACTAAATGATTAATTGATTATCAAAACAGTTACTGATTAATTTTCTGTGGATTGACTAATCGATTTTTCAATTTATTGTTTCAAGTCTAATAACAAAAATATAAAAGTAGAACAACCGTGAATTCCTATAGCTAAACATAATTAGAATTGATATTAATAACTATAAGGTTAAGTGTCTTGATCAGTGGTGGAATTCAAGGTATTGGCACTTTTCTTTAGTATTTTCACATCCATTTGCACTGCCTTTAAAAGTAAAATGTTTTTTATGCTAATATCTATCTGATGACTGTAGCCTCTAGTTGCTTTGCAGAATAAAGTTGTTATGTACATGCAAAACCTATCTTGAGTTGCTGAGAAAACAATCTCACCGCAATGTCCATTTAGCAGCTGTTCTGGTGCTTTCACTCAAATCCCATATCGTCATCAGCAGATGGAATTTGTCCGGTTGTTGTGGAATTGTAGATGTAAAAACATTTTCTGAGCAAAGCACAAGTTCAAAGGTTTTCCAGACGTAGACATTTAAACATCTATAATTGCATAACAACTGGGCAAAACCCATCTGCTAATGAAGATCATGTGATCTGATCAGAAGGTCCACATTGCTATTAAGTGGACCTTGTGGTGGGATTTTTTTCTCAACTGCTGTTTCCAAGGTCAAGAATGAGCCTTGAGCATGTTATGAGTTCATTAAGTCAGATGCATTCACATAAGACATTTTGACATGTCACAATGGGAAAATCACAGTGGTAAATAATAAAATGTTATATTGTTATGTTTGTCATGTCTTACTGAGACACGTGAACAGAACAGAGTCACTGTTAATTAGTAATGAATTGCTGAGTTCCTACTATTACAAGTCGAAATGTCTGCTTTGAAAAGGGCCTATTGCAACAACTAAACTATTCTTCAGAATGGGGTTTTACTCCTCATATTTAAGAACATTTTATTACTTATACTTGTATACTGTTCCTGTTCTTAGGTAACTTTTTGATTGCAGACTCTTACTCTTAATACAGTATTTTTTTAAATGTGCTATTGCTACTTTTGTGATATTGCACACCCAAACCGCTAATTTTTGATAGCATACATTTTATTGATATTTAGAATTTGAATTATAGATAGAAAGTCAGCACTTTGTGTGTTTTTTAACTGATCATAATTAAAAATATCAGCGAATTAAGTCTTGTATTTATAGACGCAAACATCAGTAACTCATGTAATCGAGGGTCACTCCGTATATTTCAAACAACAGACCTGTCAATAAATGAAACTGATAGCAGACCCCAATCCTGTGTTTTGACATCAAAACTTGTTTCTTTAAGTAAAGGATTTGAGTATTTTTGCAGCACTGGCCTGAACAAGATCCCTGTGACCACTGAATGATCCTATAAGTTACAAGCGTGAAGAGTAGAAGGAAACAATGTCAGCTAAGGGGAGCGGTACATTTGCTTCACACGCATACACTCTCATGTTACAAGATGTAACACCGCCAACATCACAAGTGCACAAAGTTTCCCACTTTCTCTTCTCCAGTTTGCATTTGTTGACGGGTGTGAGACATCATGCACTCCATCATTCCCCAGGAAAGCTGGGCAAGGAACATGCTCAGAGACAGAATCAAACTTCAACGGAACAAGAACGCAGACAAAGAAAGCAAGCTCTGTCTCAGAGATCACAATGCGGTGTCATGCAGTATGTGCAGCAGCTGAGCACTGCAGTTTGGGGATCAGGAAGCTTGGAATGCAGCAGTTTATCAATTCCTTGCAAATTGGGCCAAAAGAAATTGCAATTCCTCCCAATGCCTCTCTATTCCCCCCCTCTCCCTCTGTCAATTTGTCTCTTTCTGCCTCTGCTCAACTCACACCCAGTCAGCCCTACAAACAATTCCACAAGTACAATCCCAATAAAAACTCCTAACTTTGCCAAGCAGGGAACAATGTTCATAGAAATAAAGTAAGACTAGTAGAAATTCTAAATGGTTGTGGGAAAATCACTGTTACATTTCGATTCATGCTGTTTATGCGGTGCAGTGTCAGGCACAGCAGGGAGCCATGGTGTTACTTAGGATGCTGGAAAGTAGTGCAGAGTGAGAATGCTTCTTCTTTTCCTTTCAGTTGCTCCCTTTCAGGGGTCGCCACAGCGAATCATGCGCCTCCATCTAACCCTGTCCTCTGCATCCTCTTCACTCACACCAATTAACTTCATGTCCTGTCTCACTACATCCATAAATCTCCTCTTTGGTCTTCCTCTAGACCTCCTGCCTGGCAGCTCCAACCTCAGCATCCTTCTACCAATATATTCACAGTCTCTCCTCTGAACGTGTCCAAACCACCTCAATCTGGCCTCTCTGGCTTTATCTCCGAAACATCTAACATGAGCTGTCCCTCTGATGTACTCGTTCCTGATCCTGTCCATCCTCGTCACTCCCAAAGAGAACCTCAACATCTTCAGCTCTGCCACCTCCAGCTCTGCCTCTTGTCTTTTCTTCAGTGCCACTGTCTCTAAGCTGTACAACATCGCTGGTCTCACCACCATCTTGAACACCTTTCCTTTCATTCTTGCTGATACTCTTTTATCACACAACACACCTGACACTTTTCTCCACCCGTTCCAACCTGCTTGCACTCGCCTCTTCACCTCTTTTCCACAGTCTCCATTGCTCTGGACCGTTGACCCTAAGTACTTAAAGTCCTGCACCTTCTTCACCTCTGCTCCCTGTAACCTCACCGTTCCACCTGGGTCCCTCTCATTGACACACATGCAGAGTGAGAGTGCATAACATTGTTATACAGTGTAATACAAAGAAATTCTATACTGTATCCCTGCAAAGGATATGCTGCTACCTTTGCGAAGCTTTTAATATTCAGTTTTTGTGGAGATGGCGTCACAGATGTCGACTCTTCTCAGCTGTAATGTTTAAGGCTGCATTTTGCACTGCTGTTGCATTAGATTGTATTGCTGTAAAGTGTAGCTATTATTGGATAATAGACAAAAAAATACTAAAATACACGGCAACAAATTATAATCATTACCATAACCATGCCTGTCTGACACAGTCTCAATAACAAAAATTCCATTCATAAGCTTCAAGAGAGTAGTATTACATATAAAGGTACATTTTAAATGTTTTATATTGGATTGCATTAGATTGTGCAGGTGTTCTTTTTCACCCATTTTATAGGATATATTTTTGTGTTCTGATCAGCCATATAAAATAGGCAATGACTACAGAAAGCATTGTATAGTACAGTCCTAATTGTTGGTAGAATCTTAAAGATAGTAGGAAACCTAAAAAGTGACTGTTACGAAATAAGCATGTCTGACTGGCAGAATAAGAAGACACAGACAAATCGTTTCAATATATCTCACAAGGTGTAATAGTGATATTGCTGTGCTGATACAACGATAATGTGCTAATATACAGTTTGATTAGCTTATGAGTTGCATAAGAAATAACTGGCAAATCATCATATTGTCACCATGTTGCAGAAAGTGAGCTTTCAATGACTCTATCCTGTCTTATTGTATGACAGAAGCTAAGTTGGAAAAATGGACTAAAGATCTCAGGTGCACCATCTAAATTTAAACAGATTTACAAGATGTGATGATTCCTATTATTCCTTGCTGGAGAGCACAGCCCGGCTGACTCTAGCGAGCTGGGACTTTAAATGCAGTATGTTATGGTGTAATAATTAAACCAGTGTCCCAGATTTGGTCTCTGGCAGCTCTCATTGCAAAATATTTTGGTATATGCAAAATTCAGCATGTAGTGTCTCAGCTGGATTCCTGACCCAGTTCATACTGTTTGTCCACTTAAAGCCCCAGTCTGAGCCTGGTGCACTGTGTGACACACTGTTACCAAAACACATCATTTTCTACACAGTGGTTTAGCAAACTGAACATACAGGTGAAAAGTTCCCTGTTACACATTTATATGAAACGATTAAGAGTAAATAGGATTATGGATTTCTAAAGATTTAAGGGACAGATAATTTGGAAAACACATGTATTGTTGCAATGTTTACTAAGTCTACTTGTTAAGAAAACCTATACATTTCATTTCCAAATCATTAAGTGTCACGTAAGAAGTCAGACTTTTCAGGTATTGACAATATGTGCATGGTTTCAGAGTTTAGATGATGAAACCCTTTAATCTGAACACTAATATATTTGTGTTATATCTATATAATAAGGATCTCATAATTATTGGAATATATACTGTACAAACTGTATCATATCTGTCATAGGGAAAACAGCTTTAATTGCTACAGCCTCATCCAGCATCAGTTGATAACTCAGCAAATGACACACAGAGGCAGGCTGACTACTACTATCCAAGAGTGAAACTCAGGCTCTCTTTGTCCTCACAAATAATTAAACATCTAATTTTGCTGCAAAACCTTTGATGACTAGCAGCTGGTCTCATAAGCAAATTATTAAACTTCTGTTCAGAATATATTTAGTCACTCATTCATTTTTTCACCATCTTCCAGCACACACTAGGCAGGCAGAAGACACACACCTCAACCTCAAAGAGACTGCCAGTCCATTTCAGGGCAAGAATAATTTAGAAACAAACAAATTCAAAAGAAAGGAAAGCGTGACAGATGAACAGTCAGTCCGTTATCTGACCCCAAAGAAACAGACATTTTTCCAACGTCTTCCCCCTCCCCCCTGAGCATGAATGGTATGTGAAATTTGATGAATTTCAACTTTTTGTGAGGGTGAAATCTCGAGAGAGCCCACCCTGATTCTCTATATTCAACTTTACATATATCACCAATGGCCAACCAGGCCATCCTTTAACTTCACTGCATGTGAAGCCCAAGCCAATATGAGTGAGATCCAAATAACAACCTCTTTGTCTTCCACTTTGCCATTGAATCTGTTGCGCCACATAATGCAATGTAAGTTAGAGGGGGATTAGAGATGTCTGATGCTAAATATTTGAATTCATTTGACGGGATTAGGATCCGGGCTCTGGCTCCCTCGAGGTAAAATGGATTTATCCTTCAATGATATGACCGCATCATTTCAGTTCATATTTATTTGTATTTATTTTTTACTTTGCTATTATTCACAGACTCACTCTAAGAAAAAAATCAAACCATGGATAAAGTTGGGATCTAAATCTTTCCACTTATATAAACTATGGGTATGCTAAACAACAACTCAAGGAGCTCTCAGTTTGAGGCAAGCAGTTTAAAAGACAAAGTTTCACAAAATAACAGAATGTTATACTTATTGACACCATGGACACCTTCTTCTCCCATGTTGGTGTTACTGCAGAAAATCCATTTTTGTCCATGAGATTAGAACCTGAGCTACATTAAAGTCCAAGCGAGCTAAAGCGCCCCTGTCTCTAACTGAGAAACTTAGAGGTATCTTAATATAGGTCTGTATCCCACAGCTGTACATGCGCATGGGTTTTTTGCGGGAGGGGCTGAAACATTTGACTAACTGATCAACAGAGGGACTCATACTATCTGCTAGTCACAGCTAAAAACCTTCTCTTACAAAAAGAGTGCTGGAGGAAAACTATTTATGGATCACACTCAAAGTTCTAACTTTACCCATAAAGGAAAACCTTAAAGCAGCAATATCTGCATTTTTGTAAAAATATAAGTCCAATATTCATTCTGCTTTAAGCTTTGTTTTGGTCTCCATCAACTCTTGAGGGAAATATCTGGCTCTTTAGCTGCTAAATGCTCCACTATTTTCATCATCTAGTTTCTAACCTTGTCTGTTTGTTGCTGGGGTTCAGTACAGTGGGTTTATCTGAGGTCTTTTGCTGAAAACAGCTGCCTGCCACAACAGGAAATGGGGAGATTGAACCAAATCATTAAATTTGCGGATCATTAAACCAAAACAATGAGCTGAAAGATGTTATAATGCTCTGTAGAGCTGAGGGGAACTGCAGAGTTGGGTGATAATTCTCTGTGGATTCGTCACTACGAACAACCCCTTTTACTTTAGTAGTAATGTAATCCATTATTAATATAAAATGATTTATCAATGCAGCTTTAAATTACACGATATGTGTATGTTTTTGGTTAAAATGTCCATACTAATGAAACATTAACTTGTGTAATCTTACTTGGAATTTTTTTTCAAAAGTAAAATGTTGTACATTGGAATCAAAATAGATGCCACATTTTTTGGATTGGTTGCTAAATCTCTATAACAGTAAACTGTGGCCACCTACCTGATATATTTTGATCGGGGTGGAGGAGATATATAGAGTGCCTCTGCAGAGTGTTTGTGTGGGAGCATTTGTTAAAACTGTAGCTCAGCTTGTGCGATTGTTGGTTAAAAGAGAAAGAAGCTCCTCAAACAAAAGCATTAAAAAGTTGCCGTTTCATGACTTGTTCAAAGAATGATTCAAATCCATCTCCAGAGTGTTTTGGCAATGCTGATGCCTTCATAAAGCAGAAGCACACCAAACTACATAAAGAAATGGTTTTGTTTTTAAAAGTGCCCCAGAATAACTTTTTTTGATGTATTTCTATAGTTTGGTAGAAATGTTATGATTCAGCTTGAAGCTGAATCAATGTGTTGCATAGCGTTAGTATGAACACTCTGACTATTATGGTTAATTTTTGATGATGCTTTTCTCTCCCGCTCTGTCTCTCCCTGATACCACACAGCGCTTTCTACTTCTTTCTTTCTGCTGTGGCTTCTCAGGACCGGGCCATCGTTGCAGACAGAAGGAGGGTAGGACCTATAAATAGAAATTGGACCAATTATAAAGCAGATGTTCCCCTGTATGATGGTGGGAGAACGGGGGGGAGTGTCTGTGGTACTTTCACTATCTCTCTGAGCTCTTGTTGTGTGCTGTTTAACGCTCCGTCTCCGAGTTTGTCTTTGACTGTCTCATTTCTCTGACTCTGTCTGGCTTTCTCCTTTCCTCTTTCACAATGTTATTAATCAAACACCTTCTTCATAACCACTTTTTTCAAACACAAAGCAACTTTTTTTTTTATCTTGCTTTTATTTACGTCATGGTATGATCACATGCGCACACGTATGTACAAGCTCACGTGTATGATTGCTCGCACGTTCTCAGCCAACATTTCTAAATAAACCTGGTCGTCTCAGCTTGACTGACAGCTCTGTAACAGACTGTGACATATAACACCCATTTGTTACTCGCTGTTTACATCTCTCTAAATTGCAATGTGATCACCAGGTTCAACACAGCTCCGACTTGTATTTCAACAATTGTTATCATTCCTCAAACAATCCTACATGAACATGGAGAAATTATACTGATAAGTGTAAAAAATAAAAAATTAAACCTGCTCTAATTTATAATTTTCATTCCAGGCTGGAGATACCATTTGGGACTTTGTGGTGAATAAGCATAATCTCAAATATCCAAATATGGAATCGCCCTCGGTTATCAACACTTTAATCAGTACTGCCATCTTTCTGTAATTTGAGGGGAAATCCTCTCCAATAACAGATTTTGCTCATATTATCCGTATAATCTGGAACAGTTCAATCAGTGTCTGTAAACTTTTTGTAAACGGAAACATCTCTTCCAAAGCAGGACATGAGACTGGACTGAGCTTGTCCAGTCATTAAGAGACTATACTGGAACTGCAATAATTGAGATACTGTTTTTAATAGAATATGCCACAGGTGATTTTTTTTTCTGTCAAAACACAAGATGTACGAAAACGAAAACCAGTATTATAATCCTGGAATATCCTGGAAGTCTGTCTCCACTTTATCGCAAGTATATAAATAACTGCTCCTGCTGAGGAGCAACTTCTCACTTCAACTTCCTTACAATGGCTATCCTTTCCCCCGGGTCTGTCCTCGCCATCACTGTAATCGTAATTCCAGTCATCGCCATCTTCAACGTTATCATCACCTTGATCTGCAACAGCGTGGCCATCAACAATTTTGCTGATGAGTGATAAGGCTGTGTTAGATCTGCTGCAGCGAGGCAAAAGCCCAATCCATGCTAAGTAGGTTAGGGTGGTAAATCTTCAGGTCTCCAGAGGCTGAGCGTTTTCCCTCCGTGTCTCTCTCTCTCCCTGTCAGCATCTGACAAGCTCACCAAGGCTGAGCTGAAAAATACCCATAACATCCACCTCCGCAGTTCTCTTTACTGCCATGCTCTCCTTCACTCCCTGCCACGATCTATTCTTTACTGTCTGTCTCCACTTTGGTCCACGCATTTCTTTCTAAGTCCTTCCATCTCCTACACCTTCCTCTTTCCAACTTTTGCAGCATCTCCCTTCTCATACACGCAAATATGCACTCATGCAAGCAATACATTTACATACACACATCTACAGTTCAAAAACTAAACATTTACTCCCTAAATCCTTGTGTTTATTCAGCCTACAGTTGCTCTGATCGCCTATAGGCCAGCTTAACTGACATTGTATCTTGGCTGCAATTTGCAACATGACTCACTGGAGTTGATGTGAAACTTTGTGACAGATGACACAGCCACACTTGACTCACAGTAACAGTGAAGCATAACCTAATTCAAATTAGGCGAGTGATTTATTTTAGGGTGAAGGCAATAGGCTTTCTCAGCTACCTGTTAACAGTGATGATGCATATGTTTGGATGCATATGAATGATTATAAATGATGGGGAGATGTGTTGTGCTGCGTTCAGTGGTGTTATAAAAAGCTTTGTTTGGGAGAGACTCTGGTCGTGATTTGGATGCTCACTAGTGAATGTCAGAAAGGATGGATATAGCTTTGTTCAAGTGTTTACATTACATTTACTATGTAACTATAAAAGAACGTAGCAGTTGCTCAAGATAACGGCCTGAGATTCATTACAGCTTATAGGAAGTGACCAGTATTTTACTGGGCACTTCAGTAGAGAACTGTATGATAACCAGGTCCTTGGGAATGAAAGATCACGAGCCCTCCAGATCATTAAACACTTCATCAATCAAGGCGAACAGTGGCTAGAACTAGGAAGTTCACAGCTCTCAACCAGCATGCAACTAATTCACATCCTCACTGAGTTTCAGTTGGTGCAATCCAGCCTGTGAGCCAGTCACAGCTAACTTGATAACAATAGTCATTACCGGCATTACTCACAAATGTCAATGAGAAATAATTACCACAGGACAAATTAAACCTGAATCACCCACTTTGATCAAAATGTTCAATTGTGCACTCGCTGTAAGAGACTTTGCATTCCTGTAAATATACTTTATTAAGACACTGCATTTATCAGGTTTGCAGTGACGTCAATTTTTCCCATGATACCACCCTTCTCACCACCACCAACTACAGATGCAAAGAACGGGGGGAGTTGTTATACAGTTGGGAGGAAAGCAAATGGATATCTTGAAAAATTAAAGGCGATCGGCATGATGTAGCAGGCAGTCAAAACACATATATGACTCATATATATTTATGTAGCTTCATACTGGAGAAATGATGTTACAGTCACCATGGCAGATGCTGACTGTGTTTGTAACTCAATGCAGAGTGACAGTGGGGCATTCACATGCATAAAATCTATATTATGTTTATGTATTAAGTTGGTCGTTGAGTAACCTACTACAAAAAAAAGGGGGGGGTAGAAAATAACAACACTGGCGTTATACTTGTGAATTTCACATGATCATCACTCACCTCTGTGAGGTGGGGGTTGGGGTTGAAGCCACACTGGTTGCACACCATGGAGCAGCACTGTGTGCAGGTGTTGAAGTTCAGCTTGTCATCCCCAGTGCCCATCAGGTCGGTGGTTTTGCAGACGGGGCAGAGTTTGCTGCTGGGCATGGGTGCAATTTGTGGCACAGAGTAAGGGGAGGTGGGGACACTGCCTCGGTCCGGGGACACAGATGGGGACCTCCCAGTCCTGCTGCTACCCACATCCACCTGCAGACTCTTCCTGGCCACATGACCCTGGCCCTGCTCTCCTTGAGGTGCGGCATGCTGACGGGTTTCATGGGAGGCCAACCTGTCCCCTGTCCCATGGCCACTCTGGACTCCTGCTTTGGGCCCCAGGTCTGATGGAGGAGGTCTGGTAGAGATGATAAAGAGAACACAAAAGTGGATATTAGATCTAGGTTCTGATTTAGGAGTTTAACTGATTTAACAAAAAGCTAATCTACAAACTAGCTAAAGCAGTATTTTATACTATATATTATAAAATATGTAATACAAAAATAGTGTTAACTCAAAGTCCACTTACTAGCTTTATCCGGAGTTTATATTCGCATCTCACTGTCTTTGTTCAGTGGTTGGAATTTGTTCACTTTTCATGGAAATCGCTGGGAGATGTGGTTGAAAGCTAGGAAATGGACCTTGAGTTAATTTTTACTTTGTCAAACTACTATTTCCAAGGTCAAGGATTAACTTTCATGCACAATATAAAAATAATAATGAATAAAAGTAGAATCTCCTCAAACGGCTGCAGTTTTTGACCTCCTTTGCACTCAAAGTATATTGCAGTTGTAAATGTTATGTATATTTATTGTGGTTTTTCTTGTGAAATATGTACATTTGACTTTTTTTCCTATATTTATAATTTGTTAGATTTGTATTTTTAACACTTATATTTCTTATTTTAAATTTCCCGTATTTTTCGAATGTTTTGACACAACCTTAATCAGTGTGCCTCACTACACTTCACTAGACTTATTATTTGTGTATGTGACGAATAAAATCCTTAAATCCTATTCACTCTTTCTTATTCTTACACAAGCGCACATTGACAAACAAACATAGTGGAAATTCACTTCAGCCCATGGCAGCACCTTAATCACAGACACAGACACACACACACACACACATTTCACTGACATCGTCCCAAACTTTCCATTCTTCACACATTGATTCAATCCCGTAAGTCAGACTTTTTTTTCTTATCAAAATCTCAACATGCTCAGGGGTGGAAATAATATATCGCATTACTCAATCTAACCGAAAACTGATTCGCTTTTACATGCACATTTGCTCAATATTTTCAAGAGGTTATTTCAGCTTTTTTTTTTTTTTTTTTCTCCACAAGCATTTATATCAGCACTAACACTCACTGTAAAAAATAACCACAGCAACGTTTTTTGGGCGATTGAGGGAAAGAACGAGGGGGTTGATTAGAGAAGAATGGTGAGTGAAAATGGGTAAGGAAAAGATGGAGTTAGTGATCGTAGTGATCGTTATTAAAGCAACCTAGTTTGTGGACCTCGTAATATTTTAGCACTGCACTGCAAATATAATATGTAGTTTATAGATTTTATTCTAAATATATATTTTAAATGAGCTGCATTTAATGTTTTCTAAAGTATATTTTTATACCAGTAATCTCTACTTAATTTCAAAAGGAGCAATGCTTCTTCTTGAGTTGTATATTTCGGAGCGATTGAGGTGAGAGATGCACTAGGTCCACATGCCATTAAAATATTTTACTGCTGATCATAGTGTGATATCAGACTACTCAAAAAGTTGGCCAACAGAGAGGCATATGTTGAATATTTTATAGTGCCTCTATCAGTTTCTGTGAAGTGCTCCTTGTGGCTTGTTTTCACTCTTTGAAGCTGTTCTGTTCTGGCCTCAGCGATGTGTTTAGGCCTGAACACAGGTAATGTTTCAGACAACAGTATTGTAAACTTTTGGTTTTCTTGCTCAAGTGGGCCTTCGGGCATTAGTGCCAATAGTTAAATAGGAGTGGAGGATTTCCAGTGTCACAACAACTTAGACCTTGTTTTGTCATGCACGTCATCTTCAAAGACAGTCTCAGCAGCAGCTGTACATCGACAGTGAGAGAAAGGTGGAAATAAAGGAATTAAAATAGGACATGTTAGCAATTATGAGTCACAGCTGATGACGTGATCTTCTGCACAACTCTAACCTCGTTCCACTCTCCACAGGAGTCCTGTGTTCACCATAGTGAGCCCATCAGGAAGAACCTGCACAGTTCAAACCATTTCTAGACTGTTACATTTGAAATTCAACACAGTCCTGACAGTGTGCTGACCACCACTCTCACTCTGTTTGAGACTTAACATGACTTTTGAGGATATTGCTATAGCTGCTGACCACTGATACACGGAGTGGAAACTGAAGTCTAAATCTACCTGGTGTCCTCACAAGATAGAAGGTAGTTTCACATAATAATTATCACTTAAATGGCAAAGATACCAAGTGGAGTCTCTTATGATTTATGCAAAGCCTCAGGCATGGCTTAATGAGACCACAAAAAAAAAAAAAAGAGTTAAAACTGGAAGACACCTTTTCAAATGATTTCTTTAAATATTCACATCCATCAGCAAATAGGAGTCCACTGAGAACAACTTGTGGCTTTGTGTCTAAAGCACTACAAATTGCTTGCTTCATCACAAAGTGGATAATGAAGAGTTTGTAATCTGTCAATCTTTCGTAATGGGAGCTCCCTGTGAAACTTTCTATCATAAGGAAGCAGAAAGTCAGTTTGATTCTCTACATAGCCCATTATAATACATGTGACAATATCCCAGTGTCACTTAAAGGTATCGTTCAACATTTTGGGAAATACGTTTATTCTCTGTCTTGCCGAGAGTTAGATGAGAAGATCGATGCCACTTTCATGTCTATCCAGTAAATATAAAGCTACAGGCAGCAGCTGGTTCGCTTAGCTTAGCAAAAAAAAGGCCTGGAAACAAGGGGGAACAGCTAGCCTGACGCAACATGACGTTTTTACACATAGGTTTTTGTACAGATTAAACAAACAACATATAATATGTTAATTGGTGATCTTTAAAGGTGCTGGTAGGCAGATTGTATTGACTTTGGACACAGCCAGGCTAGCTGTTTCCAGTCTTTATGCTAAGCTAAGCTTACTAGCTGCTGGTACAGACATGAGAGTGGTATCAATCTTCTCATCTAACTCTTGGCAAAAAAATAAATAAGTTAGTGTATGTCAAACTATTCCTTTGAAATATAGTGTGTATACTCTAGTTGTGTGTTAACAAGCACACAGTGGACAATATGTTTTGTACCGACTTTATCGGCTTTCTCAAACAGGACAGGTTGGACCGAATAAGCCAGGACAAGCCAATGTAGAGTGTCTCCAACCAGAGTAAATGTGCTGGTATGTGAGTTTTAAGATACTCCATCACACAGATGGATTTACTAATGGTTTGGTCATTTTTAAAACTTTATGAAAACTAGCTTTAATAAAATTATGAAAGAAACAAATTCTTTCCCCTTTTACAAAATACCCAATATTTTAAGGGCCACTAATGTGTGCAAGCATCAGAGCCTCTCTGACTCCTGGCACAACAACTTTGATCAAAATGTAATGTTCAAATCCATTTTCAGTTTGAATATAGAATAAGGGAAGGAATCTTTCAACATCAAATCAAAGGTAAATTCAGTAACATTTCAGCAGCCAAGTCTGCCCATTTCTCCAGTATCCTCCAGCAGTGTTGCACCAATGCCACATTGTAACTGACAATACCAATTCAAAGTATTGGCTGGTACAAAGTGCCGACCCATTACATTACTTCGAAAGGGTTTACTGAATAATAAAAAGAGCAAGTAAACAATTAACATATGGGCACTTTACAAATTAAATATGTTCAAATCTATTAACCTTTAAAAAACAAGTTGCCTCACACTGACATCTGACCTGTCAAAATATGTTCCTTGGAACAGGGGAAATTATCTGATAGACGGGTAGGCCTACTTCATTTTAGCCCAACAGAGCATATCTGTATCAGTATCTCTATAATGGAGATTCTATATGTGTCTTATTGATTTATTCGTCTGTGCATTGGAAATGAAACTTGGTAGCTCAGGCTTCGGCGTGAAATCTATCTTGTATACTTAAAGGTCAAACCAGAAAGGTAGGGCATGCATCAGACTTGAACATGTTCAAGTGCATCATTTGTTTGCAATGGCCAAATACATGTTAAAGGCATCAAGGGGAGCCATGAAATCTCTGCTAATTGACATAGGATTAGCACTGCTGTTCTCACAAAGTTTCAGGAATGTCAGTGACCACAAAGGTCACGATTTTTTTCCCAGAGGGAAATACTTTCAACTTTAATTATTCAGCAGAGTAGATTTAATTTTGTCATGCTGTGGCTGCTGGACACCTTGATTGTTGAAAAAGAGGTTTGCTGTGTTGAAGTGCTTTTTAGAAGCTCTTATTATCGAGGTTAAAGTGCAACAAAGGGGACTTGACACACATTAAAGTGATTTCTATCAAAAATTATGAAAAATGCATTCTTTAAATGAAGTCGTTTTTGGTTGATGTTCTTATCTATCAGAAATCACAGCAGCAAACAGCTACTTTGCGCTGCATTCATATAAAATGATAAGGAATCAGACACAAAATTCAATTAGTCAAAACTGTGACAGAGGCTGCCCAAGTCAAGGCTGTTACAATATTCACTAAACTAAGTGTGTTACAGCTATGTTTTTTTTATGGTGAGTGTCATTTGGATAAGTGGCTGTGTGCACCATAGCCTCTCATGTATTGGCAGTACATTCAAGTAACAGAGCTAAGCATTTGATTTTCATAAAAAATGTATACCTGGAGATCTTTGAAAAACCAAGAAGGTTTTTAAGCAACACTGGAAGACACTGTTCTGAAGGCGTTTCCAGATTATGTAGAGTCTTAAAAGCATCTGGAAATAAACATAATGTACATATTGTACACTTCATGACAAAAAAGTATTTTAATCTGTTTCGCAAGTTATGCCTCTTTTTCCTAAACAAAACAAAGATGGTAGCCAGAATAACATACGTCCTTGCTCAGTTTGTACAACTGAAACCCAACATTTTTAAATTATTATCAGTTATATTGCTATATTGAGGTTTCTGTCAAATATTTTACATTTTCATACAAAATAACGTTCTAATATTTTACTTATGTTTTACAAAAAGAGCAAGGGTATATGTCATTTCTGGCTACCTGGATTAGGAAACTTTGTCTTTGGGGACTCTGGAAATACATGCAGGTGTTGTTAAACAACCTTCTGGGTTTTTCAGAAAATCGCATGTTTAGCTCTGTGACTCTATGGTAATACATGAAAGGCACAAACTGGGGTTAGGTGCACCAATGTGTCTGCTTCCAGCTACACCAACCACTGTGTCGGTTCTGCCAGAATACACAGAGTGGCACATGGTAGTCGAGCAGAGTTTAGCTTCAGCCATAGTTGAGTCCCAGTATATTTGAGATGGACCGTCAACAGTACTCAGTACTGAGGAAGTATGTTGTACTGGTTCAGTCGGCTTAACCACCTACATTATGTACAAACGTTCAATGTGAGTATTTCTTGAATAATTTCAAGTCACTGTGACACACAATTACAGCTGTTTGCCACTGAAGTCTAGGCATGTAGCAAGCATAGGAAAAAAGTACAAAAGTGCTCTAAATAAGCCTTCACGAGCTTTGGTGCCTGATATCCTTTACATTTACATTAGTGTCTTTTGGACATCTGAACAAGGCTGCACTGCCAATGTGTCATAGGTAGCCATTCATTTTCTGTATCCCATGGCTGCCATGGTCTCATAAATAATAAGAACTGGTTTTGCATAGTTTGTTTGATTTGTGATAAACATTTGGTATGTGTAGGCTACATAATGAACAGTGCTTTCACTTCTGAAGGTAAATTAATTATGAGGGCATACTGTTTTTTTACACTGTGTTTTAGAACATGACTGTATCCATTATTTTAATGGGTTTTATGAACTGTAGCTTTGTTTGGGTTTGTAATTGAATTTTGATTTATATTGATTTACATTGTTTGAAAAGAGCCCATATCAATGGCATATGTAGGACAGACTGAATCACGTAGCTCTCAGCGCTTAGTAACATATGCTGTTACATGATGGCGCAAGTACAGCTCTTCACTAATTAAGATGTTAAACAGAAAACAATGAGACGACAATATTACAGCAGCACATTGAGCACACCGTTGTAAACAGAAAATATCAGGAGCTTGCGTTCAACACAAGGCAGTTTTTCTTACCATTCTGAATGCTTGTCAGTTATGGTCATCAGGTCTGGATGACTGTGCACTTAGTCAAAGCTGTTATGATTAGAGAAAAAAAAACATTGAGGTGCTTTGTGAAGCAGAAGGGAAGGGTGACTCCCATGGCTTCATGGATTCCTATATGGGCTCAGAGTTAGCTCTTTGACTGTGATTAATAAAATATAATATGGTCCAAGATAGAGCAAAAATGCCTATATGGAACTCCTGAATATGGTTATATATAGCATATAATGTCCTAATTCATATTAATAGGCATAAAATACTGCAACTAATTTTAATTAAGATGAAAGTCTCCTATCTACAGTCTCAAGCCAGCCACTGTCTCATTGTTTCTTACTCTCTCACAAGTTCCTAGTCGAAGAGTATTAAGGCAAAGATTCAGATTGAATGTAGGGCCATGATCTTAAGAAAACCATTATAAGCAACCAAATGATATACACTCTCTCTCTCTCTCTCTCTCTCCCACCCTCCCTCTCTCTGTCTCTCAGCACACTCAGTCTCTCAGCACTCGCCATCGCCTTATGAGACACTTCGGGGTGGATACCAGAGAGAAATCAAGATATAAAAGAATCATGAGGTTACATGGGAGCTATGAGCCTTTAAGCCTGCCCCACAGTGAACATACAGGATGAACAGTGAGTGTTTTTTTTCCCAAAGAAACACATAGACAGGACTAAACATTATTAAAGGTACACGATTGTCTAGTTACAGTGGCAGAACACGTCTACAGCTCAACATTACAATCCCTTTGTGTGATGACACAAATCAACCAATGGGTCAATGACAAAAGACAGATTTTTCCAAAGAATCAGCTTGCATTTTAGCCTCGAACGCAGGTTTGTAGCACAAAGAAATCTCTACATGTTTTTACAGAGACACTGCAAGCTGGTGAGGCAAATCCAACATGCAGCTGTACCTTCTACAACTGTTGAACTGTGTAATTAAGCCAATATCAGATCTTGTTGGAAGGGTAATCCCTCCCACACACCCACACCCAAAATACAGACCTACAGGCTACTATGTGTGATTAAACAGTAATGATCCTGGCTGCATTTTGGAAAAGGCTAATCATTTTTTATGTTGCCTTGTTTGCAACAATGAGGTTTTCATATGTAACTGGAAATATGAAATGAATGTGTCTGGGCTCAGAGTCTGGGTTTCATATGGAGAGATGCAACACCGCTCTTCCATCATAAATGAACCCTTTTTCTGTTTCAGCTGACAGTGGTGAAAAACAATTTCCACTAGCTGCATATTGATTTGGATTGAGATCTGATAAGTGAAGACGTTATGGCCCTGTGCTCACAGTGACGCTGGCTATATGTGATGGTAGCGCTGTCATCCTACACAACGCTGTCATCAGGATACAGACGTCTCCTCACCAGGAGGAAGGTGATTTCTCGGAATGACTTCGTATTTACTGGCATTCATGTCAAAGCATGTTCAGGAAATCAACCTGTAATGGAACCGACGGAGCCCTTCAACGTGAGATCCAGTGCACTTTGCATCATTTACATCTCTAATTTATTTATCACCTGAAGCTATGGGGACATTAATATTTGTGAGATCCACCCCTCAGTTACCCCTTATTTACTTGGCACTGCCTCACTATGAGGAGAAAAATGTCGCTCATTCATTCATGATACTCAGCTACTGATGCCTCAGGACAGACACCGTGAAAACGGGCGTAGAAATTCCCATTGAAGCGTTTGAACGCTATATACTATACGTATTATTGATTCTACATCGAAAGCGTTGCATATTAAATTTGACTTCGACCCAAATTGACGATGAGTAACAGGGTGGTGCCAAGAAGCAGCAATGGGTCTCAAACGGGGTGGTGAATTGTGTTGACAAGGGTATTGAAATAAATAATTAAGCGCCCATTCAGGTCTATCTCCACGCATTCGGTTGATCCTATATCTACGCTCTACATCGTACAGATGTACGGTAGCCTACACGCCACGCTGCCGTGTCGCCTCCCTGATTTCTCCCCACAGTTTGGCGGAGAAGCGTCCGAGCTATCGCGGCTACCTGTTAATCCCCGGCCCGGGTCCAGCCCCACTTCCTCCGGCTGGCGCTCCATTGCTGGGCTTGATGAGCTGTCCAGAGTCCGGTGGTGCTGAAATGGAAGCCGGAGCCCCCGCTGCAGGGACGGCGGGGCCGGGCTGTCCCGCCTGTCCCTCCCCTTCCATACTGGCCTCGTTCCCCATCGCCTCGGGATAGGTCTCGACGGAGAGAAACGGTGTTGTAGATGGTTCTACAGCTGTGCTAAAAACTCAGATGAAACTCAACGCTGCTCCCCTTCCGCCATCATCGCCTACAATTCAGCATCCCGCACGGAGCACGCGCGCTGACGGAGAGGGCGAGGGAGCGCGCTGACGCAATGGGTGGGAACTCGAATGGCTCGTGCGTGCGCGTTCACGGTGCTCGGTTATCTCAAGTCACCACGCAAACACCCCTGAGCCCTCTGTGGCACGTGACTGGAGACCATTGGGACCTCTCTGGTTAACTTCACGTCTTTTCCTCATAATCGATTTGATTTTTAACCTGACCGGTGGGTCGCTGCCAGAGACATCACACATCATTACGCACGTTTGAAATGTGACTGTTATTAAATCTGTTATTACATCTATCTACATGTTGCAGCCTACAAGAGGTCCACAGTATACATTATCTAGGCATCATTTGGTCTTTACTGAAATAGAACAGACTAAATGATTGATCAACTAATTATTAGAAAAGTTAAGATTGGTTAGTTCATGATGAAAATAATAATTATTATTTTTTTCTAATTCACACAAAGGGTTTGATGGACTATGCATATGCATTCATCTATGATGTGAATAATATGAATAAAACATTTTTAAGACAACTTCCACATTAGAAACTGAATAATGCAAGGTCTATGGCAGCTGGCTACATGATGAACCCAGCTGCAGATCTTGGTCTGCGTCTCTAAACCAAACTACAGGCAGAGTGGTGACATAACACTACAGCATGGTTTTATTTCACTCAGACATCTGCTCCACTTAAGATGTGTGTGTGAGGGGTATTTGTTTTTAGCCCCCACTCCCACCGTGTATAGGTTACTACTCTGCCAGAGAGCCAGTGTCATTATTACAAGATCATCGTACCAGTGGCTCAAACGTGTCCTAAGGTAAAGACGGACCGTGTCAGATGAAACACCAAATGAATTAAAATACAAACTGCCCAAACACCTTTCAAGAAAGGATTTTAAAAAAGCCAATTAAGACTGATGGTTGTATCTATCACAAGCTCAGTATAACTAGTGGCAAGTTATGGTATGTTACAGAAGACTGTTCACTAACTTTAATGTAAAAAAATTATCAAATTAATGTGGGTCATTTCATTCAGCAAAATAATGAATTGCAGCGGCACTGTATTTTACTAAAAATAAAATATAACCAAAAAAACTGTTGCAAATGAAACAGATTGTTCTGGCAAATGCAAAATACCAGTACAAAAACACTAATACTACATGTTCATCTGAACACACGTGCATCACTGTCATGGTGCCACAACACGAGCCTTCTGCAGGAAATCCAAAGTCCATTTTATTGTGAATGGCTCTCCTCACAGTATAGTAAGGGAGATGATTCTGAGATGGTCCCACTTGTCTCTGAATGATTGCTCTCCCTAGTGTGCACCAACTGTCACTACAATAAAAGGCTTACAATGATCGAATTCACCTAAGAAAATAAACCTAATCTGATAAACCTACAAAGATTTGTAAGATATATTTTGTGATTAGCATTTGTAAACATATGCTATGAGGTGGAAACCTACACCGATCCATTCACTGCCATCATGAAACACTGTAATCCTGAATCAACTGCTGTAGCCACATGACTTTAAATGCCCACCAAAACAGAAATCTGGATTATAGCAAGATGTTTTTATTGACTTTATTGTAGAATGAATTGGCAAGCACAAAGGACAACTGAACTCAGTGTACAGGTGAGCCAGTTAACAGATACATATGTACAAAACACACAACTGCACACATCCAACTTAATATTCACACACTTTGAGATCCATTTACGGTACAAAAATAACACAGCAGCTTGTTTTACAGTTGCCGGACCTCAAGAAACATACTTACACAGCTAGAGACCTTTAGTTGAAAAGAAGTTCCAATGGGAGAAAAAAAAAAAAAAAAAAAAAAAAAAAAAAAAAAAAAAAAACAAAAAAAATAATTAAAATT
>CM022473.1:17401925-17422051 GCA_011952105.1 Coreoperca whiteheadi
GAAAAAAAAGAAAGGAAAAAGAGATAAAGTTAAAAAAAATAAAAAAAAGAAAAAAAAAAAAAAAAAAAAAAAAAAAACAAAACTTGATTCATCGTGACTTCTTCTTGAGTTTAAAATTGTCCATGACGAATGTGATTAAAAGATGAGTTTTATGTCACATAGTGAATTACCAACAATGAATAAATAACTGAAATGCTATGGATGAATAAACACATGGCCTTGTCTGTCAAAACAGTCAGCACTTCATTGGCACCATGAAAACATGAGTGAGGGATACAGTTGAGGAAATATTGACTTTTTGTTACCAAATTGTATATTTAGTGACATACTAAACTTTACTGACCATACAACTGTACAGAAGATCTTTCAATTATAATGAATACTTTGTGAGATGAAAAAGGATTCAGGTTCATTACTGGGGACATGCCTTTTTCATATGTACAAACTGTCAATAGTAGTGGCACAAGAAAGAAGAACATTAACATTGAGACTAAAATGGTAGTACATACACACGTGTATGTATGTACGTACGTATGTATGTGTATGTATACACACACACACACACACAAATGATAAAAAAAACTATGGTCGATTTCATGAAGAAGAGGAGGCTCTGACTAAAATACAATACAAAACTGCCTTTATGAGAGAGTTTCAGCAGTGCTTAATTGTCTTTTTTCTCTGTGGTGATTGCTCGGTGCTCACAGGAGTAAGTTACTTACAGATGTTCTGATTGTTTGGAATTACTGGCGCTTGGCTTTGTAAGGTCGGGAGCGTTTCCTGCGGTCAGGTTTCCTCTGTTTGTGCAAGCGGCCGATACTCACTCCCTGCCGACGACGCACGGAAATGTTTTGCTCCACAAGGCTGGCCAACATGCCTGCAGAAGATACGCAGTCAGAATGAATAAAGGAGCAAATAAATTCTAAAAAAAATACCAACAAAAGTTAACACTCAGAACCTTCATTTTAAAAACATGGGTAAAGAAATGTTAGTCTGTTATTTGTGTTGACATGAAAAAAAATAATGACCAAACTGTGTGTGACTTTTTCCCCACAGGAAAAGACTTACTGTTTTGGGGATGCACACAGCTATAAACTCATCGCCAGGACTCTTAACTGACTCCGGAGTTTATCAAAAATAGCCATAAATATGGTGTGATGTGAGCGGAGAGATGTGAAACATTTGGACACTAATGATCCACCACAGAGAAGTCAGGAATTTGTATGGAACATCAAAAAAAAAAAAGAAGGTTCAAATGTGGTTCTGATGGAAGGGCAAAGGAGGGCGAAAAAGAGTGATGGGAAAAAAAGAAATCTTCAAGATGATGAGATTTACCTTCTTGGGCCAGCATTGATATAAAGGTGCAGATGAACTCATCGTAATTATGAGTCCTCCTCTGATCATCAATCTGATCAAATGAAAACAAAACATTTAGATTAAAGCCCTGCTGAAACAAGGTCCCACCAGAGATAGTGTGATGCTTCCAGATAAAATAAAAAAAACAAAAAAAAAACTTACTTTGTATTTCTTTCTCTTTTCTACTTCCTCCTTTAGATACACTTCGTAATTGGCAATGTCAGCCTCTACACACTTGAGCAGTGCAAGCAGCTCCTGCAAGAAACAGAATGAGATTAACCGCTCTGGGCGTCTGTTTATTACATATATTTTTAGGCAGCACAAGCAAAAAATGTGAGAGTACTGTGTTGTAAAAAAAAAAAAAAAAATGTTGGCAGGCTGATTAGCATTGCAAGCTACATAGTACAGTATATTATAGCACCAAGATATTCCTGGACTTACCTTGGGAGAGTACTTATCCCCAGGGGGCTTGCAGTCTGCAGCAGTTTCCATTGCGTTGGGCTTTTCCCTGCTAGCTCTCACCTCTGCTCCACCTTTGCTCTCCTCTTCTTTCACCTTCACAGATGGTCCCTCATCTCCCTCAGTCGCGCCTTCCTTCTCTGCTGCTACGAGGCGTGCTTGCTCCTTGTCTTTTGTCCTCTCAGAAGTACAAGGCTGCTTTGTGCCATCAGCAGGCGAATCGACTGAACAGGCAACAGATAAAGTAGCAATCTATCATAAGTAGCTAGACGCAGACAATCCATTTTATAAAGTAGTGCATGTTATTCTCATTAAGGTCACCCCATACTGTTTACTCCTACTGTCTAACATGATTAACATGCTCAGACTGTACTCTAAATATCAAGTGATCAATTCAAAAGCTTCCGTCAGCAGAGGCTTTTAAACGGACGACAGTAACGATCTCTTGTACTCACCAGATGGAGGGAGAGCACAGATGACTCCATCCTCCTGCAGTTGTAACAAGGCCACACTGACAGCGGGACCCAGTTCTCTTACAGCACGGTTATGTCTGGAGTCTAGCCTCAGCATCTCATCTTCTCCAAACAGCACACGAGACAGATGGGATGCAACTGGACTGGAGGGGCGCGTGGCGGCCTGGGAGCGCGCGGGTGAGCGCAGCGGGGAGTTGAAGGCGCTGCCAATCTCAGAGGCCGTGTCAGTGCTTTCGTTGCTGGGTGTAGGGGAAGGCTGTGAAGCAGATGTGATACAAATGCCCCCAGTGCGCCCTTCTGTGCGCACAGAAAGGGGTGTGTTTAGGGCGTCTTTTCTTTGGGCCTCCTTCTTCAGCTTCTCAGCCAACACAGTAAGGGCAATCTGGCTCTCCATTCCAGTCCCTACCCGTCCGGTTCGTGATCGCAGACTTGCCTTCCGTCTACACCTAAAAGACAGCAAGTTTAAAACATAACTAAAAACTAAAAGCCCTAATTGAAAGAGCTTAGTGCCTCCTTCAGTCAGGTCATAACCAGAAACATAAAAATAAACTGTACCTATATAAACATTACAATTCAAACCTGTTAGATGTGCCTGCAGAACCAGTTACTTCCTCCTCATCATCCTCATAGTCCTCTTCATCGTCAGAGTATAGGGGTTTGGGAGGCCCTGGCATTCGAGAGCGACCAGCAGCAAGATCCTCTTCTTCCTGTTAATTATAGAATCTTCGATAAACCTCCAGTTTTGTTTTTTTTTTGTCAGTCTCTAATGTGCAACAGAGAGTGATTGCGACTCAGAAACCAGAGAGGAAGAATGATTTTCAATCCCCCCCCCAAAAAAAAAAAAAAAGAAGAGAGAAATAACATGCACAGTGAGCTGTCGCAAAGTCAGATCTGAGGACAATGTATGATCGGTCACAGCTGCAAGAAGAGTAGAATATAAATGTGTCCATATAACTCTCAATGTAACACCAGACTCTGTGAGGGTGGATATAGGGGTCATAAAGGGCTATATAAATACAATTGACTTGTCTTGACACAACTAGACAGATCAAATTTATTTTAATGGAAGCAAAATTTGCGTAATCCAAAATGAAAACTGGCCCAAATATAAATAAAGATACCTTTTCATTTTAACCTTGGTATTTAGTAAGTACTCTGTATTGTGTAAGTTCTAGAGCGCAAGGTCAAACACTATTGTGAGTCCTGAACACAGCTAGAGCTGAAATATTGAGTTAATTAGCGATTCAGGAGAAAACTAATTGGCAACAATTTTGATAAGTGATTAATCTTTTTTTAAGCAAAAACACAAAAACTTTGCTTTCTTATCAAATGTGAAGATTTGCTGCCTTTCTTTGTTGCATATGACAGTAAACTATCTTGTTTTGGGACTGCTGATCAGACAAAACAAGCAATTTGAAGACGGAATTAGCAGAATAACAGATAATGAAAATAATCATTATTGCAGCCCTGAACACAACCCTAATCATACAATACAACCAAAGCCCGTAACAAAATATCTTTAGAGGCCAAAATTGGTGACGAAAGTGCTGAACACACACACACAAAAATCTTACCAGCATTGGAGACTTGGCATAGTTGTGGTTGTCCAGGAAGGCAGGCAGGCGTTGAAGGATGGGGTTGGGACTGGTGATTTGCTGGGCACCTCCTCCTGTTGGGACTGGTGGTTTGCCCATGACCTTAGTGTTTCCTGAGGGGCTGGGGGCATCCTTAGACTGAACTCCTGACACATCCACTGAATCTAAAATGAGAGTCAATTGTATTTCAGTTAAATGTTTATGACAAGCCCCTATACAATTCACAAGATATATTTCAACAAAGACTGGGGAAATAAAGCCAACTAAAGTACTGGAAGAAGCCCGATCAGTCCCCTGGGATGTAACTGGCACCGCATCTGCCTCTTTCTTGATAGCAGTGGTGCCATCATCAGGATTGGAAGAGTCCTGCTGCTTCTTGTCATGGACAAGCTCGGGCTGAGTGAGCCGGATCATCTGAAGACACCAGTAACAATTCATCAATTTGTAGTAAATGTTTTCACTCAGAGTTAAAACATTAGTACATTTTACTCTGATTCCAATTCCTAATCTCTCTTGCTCGCATAAGTTTGTCATCTAACCACACTATGCTTCCATGCGTCAATTGAAGAATGTCCATTTTGAGGCTTTGCACTGCAACAGCCCCAGACATCCTGACCAACTGCTCGGCCACTAAAGGAGCTGTGGCATTGTAATCGGCCGGTGATGAAACCTTTAGCAATTCCTGACCTTCTGTAGACCCTCCAGAACAGTCTGTCGATTCCTCTTTAGAATTTCCAGTTTGGACTCGTACTTCATCCTGCGGTCAGGCACCACTGCCATCAGGTTGAAGCGAATGTCATGGTACGGCTCACTGAAAAAGAGCAGAGCAGCAGCATGAGAATGAAGCCTTGAGGGTTTGTGTAGAAGGGGAACCACCACTGCTTGAGCTAACTGGCTCAGAACTCACCCAGCAGTGGCCAGTCCAATTCTCTCCATGATAACTCGTCGAGCTTTATCAGTCCATTCCTCCTCCTCTCCCCAGGGCCCTTAAATAGAGTGAAATATTACACTTTACTTAAGTAGCAATTTGCGTGTGGTTAACATCTGCGCGGCAACACTAAATGCATTAATGTAACTCACAGTAAATGTGTCATAACAAGGTTTTAGTTTAAATAAATGCCTTCAGGTACATTTAAAAAGATGACAGTCAGTTTGCTCCGTCATTTCAGTAGGAGCACTCCATTGTTCAGGGGCCTTGGGAGCATAAAGCTTGGTCCACTTTTTTTTTTATTCAATGACGAATGAGGCCATACCTGATTAAAAGTAGCTTTAACTAAGGATAAAACATACAAATAAAAATAGGTAAATTGTTCAACTCAATTCTCTAAACTTATTTTAATAATAATAATGCGTTATTATTTTTATTATTATTATCCATGGCAGTCAAAATGCTCAAAATTAGTGTAATAAGAACAGGGCGCAGTGTGTAGTCGTACCGTGGTCAATGGGGTAAGCCTTGAGTCCATCGAGCTCAAAAAGGCGGTCTTTGATGGGCACATAGCTAACAAAGTGGAAGGCTTCCATGGTCCGCACTGCACTGATCCCATTCTGTTTCTCCGGCAGGTGCCTGGGCTCCGGTCTCCATAGAAACACGGAAAGAGAGCTTGAGAAACTGACGAATGCACAAAGCCTCACATCTCCCACAGTACAGTAGACCAATCACAGAGGATTGAATTTTTTTTCCACAGAATCAGAGACACTTGAAAATGTAAAAAGGAACCACTGACTGTAACCTACCTGGCATGGCTGTTATGTGCTCTCGCTAGCTCTGGGGCATTTCCTATTGCATAACCTTTACTCTGAAAAATGCATAAAAATCGAAAGTTAAACATGACCGAGGAGGGAGAGAGTGGGTTGGATAAGTGGGCGATTTCTTAGACTGTTACAGCCAAAGGAAAAAAATCTTACAGCTGATTCTCAAATGAAAACTGTGAATAAAAAGAACACTATTTAATTCCAATAACAATGGCAGACATACATGGGCGAGTGTGAGAAACATCTTACCTCGGGACTAAAGCCTTTTGTGAAAGCCTTCATGCGACTAAGGGTGGTGCCGAGCTCAACGCCGCTGCAGTTCAGAAGCACACTCAACAAAGCGTGGGTGGCACATGAATTTGGTATCAGCTAGACACAAAAATGACAGCATCAACACAAGTCTAAGTTAGAATACGCATTTTATTAACTATGTTTCTATGTGCATTATTGAAAATGTGAATAGGCAGGTAAGGATTTTGAAGGGCCGGAAGCAGCAAAATTTCTCTTATGACGTCTACTTTGATGAGGAAAAGTGGCGAATGCATCCCTCATTCTGTTGCAAATGTGGTTGGATCCAACTCGGCACTCTTCAAGTTTCCTATACGTTAGAACAACTACACGTCCTTTCATTATTACTGAATATTTTGATCTGTGGTGTTGTATATGTTTTCATTTTAGCTGTATTTTACCAGGACAGTCTCTTGACATTAAGACATTTTTGTTTTAAAGTAGTGTTGAAAACATCGGTAGATTAATAACAGTTCATCACCAGAAAATAGCGCCAAATTTTTATGACTGTTTTTCACAATCTCATACAATTAATAAAATGTATACATGTGCCTAACATTTAAAAAGAAGCTAGAAATGTTCACGAATGACTTTGAGCCCTGATACGTTATTAATGCCATTAATGCCAGTTGAATGAATAAACAATTACTTGAAAACTAAAACTATTGTTATCTAATGTTCCGTTAAATGGCCCTTTTCATACTGACATTTACATTTTGACTATGAAAGAAATTTGCTCAGGAGCACCCTATTTACGTTATGGCCAGCACTAATATTTACAATGTGACAGCTCATATAGTACTGGTGACTTCAAGTATAGATCAGTTGCTCACTAATAAAGATGTAGCGCCACAGCAATAAATACAATCACTGACAACATCTAAGATCACATAAACACTTACCTGATGAGCAAAAAACATATCATTTACAATTTCCTCATCAATGACAGAGGTCTCATCCACCAAAGTGTTAACTTTCCTCCTGGATCGACGCTCCTCAATCCACTTGAACAGGAAGATGAAGCCATAGACGGGACTTTAAAAAATACACAGACACGTCATCAGCACTCGTCACATGTGGTAGCTACAGTCCAACAAGGTGCAAGAAAAAGAACTTTGTTTATATTCAGACATGAGCTTGGGCGTCACTACCAGACACACCTACCAGGTAGTAAATAAATTCTTCATTTACTTGCAATTAATGATCACCAAATAGACTTGGCCTGACCTGATGTGTTGTGCATGTTGTGTTACACACCTTTGACACTTGCTTTGAAGATCATAGATTTCCTCTACTTGAACACCTTTGACACCTACAGAATACACACATATACACACACACACACACACACACACGCGCGCACAAAGAAACATTTTAATTGGCCATATTTTTTGCTTTTTTGTTTTGCTTAGTACTTCTATTCTTGTGTCCACTGACGTGATAGTGAGCTGCTGTGACAAAGAGTTTCCCCTCGGGGATTAATAAATTATATCGGATTCTGATTTCTTAACCTCAGGATTCAAACTCGAATGTTGTATGTGTTGGCTATTCACACTGTGAGACGTTTAGCTACTGTATATGAACTACTCACCAAAATCTTCCACCAGCAAAGTGAACAGTCCTGGAATTATAAAACATTTCAATTAGGGTTCAATAACTAACATTGAACACACGAAGAAAACAAATGAAAGACAAGTTTGTTATTTGTGCTGATAACGTTAACGGTTAACGTTCCTCCTCCTCATATTTCGCCCTTGTTCACTCCCTCCGTCAACTTACACAACACAATACGATCTATTCGACCATGTTTTAGTCTTGTGTGGCGTTAGAGTTACTTTCTAAGCGTAATAAGTCCAGCTGCCTTGGGAGCTCAACGGTCCATCTGGCTTTATGTGGAAGCTAACTAACGTTAGCTGTGTTGTCTGCCGAAATGTCTCACCTGGATCACTCTCGAGCTCCAGCCACCCTTTGTTCATTTTGGCAGTTGTGCACAGATGCCTAGTATTTAAGATGTTTTCCAGTCCATGTCTAAACGAGGGGTAAGAATATTTAACGCTAACGCTGCATCCATTCACGAGACAACTGTGGAGAGCTCAAGATAAACACAATAGGCAAGAATTAGCCGCCTACAAACTACGTCATCAAGAAACGCCGGGTGGTCGCAAAATAACAGTCCTACCTGCAACTTCCGGCAGTCAGAACTGAGAACACAACAAGCCTGGTTTCATAACGATAAGACCAACAACAAATAAGCGAATCAGTACATCAATCGATCGATCAATACGCACTTTTGTTAATTAGGTGTACTTGGTGATAACATCTAAATAAAGCAATGTCCAGATATTTCTAAATAATAGCGAGGGTGATACCATTTTATACAAATTAGGCAAATTAGTAGGTAAACTATTAGGGAAATGTAATACTTGACTTACTTGTGGTCATAGAACTACTGCTTTTCTCCAAAACAGCGCCACAATACTTTCTGATGGTGCCATATGTTGCGGAAGAAAAAGAAATAGGGCATATTTAATGCCAGCCAAACAAACTGTTCAAACTATGACTATATTAATATTCGTAACAGTACTAGATATGTAATGTGTAATATCATACTCAAAATACTTCCGTTTTTACGTATTTGTTTTGTCTGAAGACGCTAATAGTAGTTCAGTTTGTCTTTTGATGATATAGCTAGTTTCCTAAAACAAGCACAATAAGTGATTCAGACTTTAAGTGTCGCAAACATTAAGAGTTTATTCTATTTTTTAATGCGCTTCCTTGTCGGGCTTTTCACCCCCGGAACCTTTGTTGGAGTAACTTCTACGGGGAGAGTAATTATGGTCACACTGGAAAAAATTAGCAACGTTTCCCAGTTCATTTACACAGATACTGTAACGTTACGTATTATTTAATTGATCGGTGTACACGCTGCGAGCTTTCTTAAAGAGCACAGCTTAGCCGCATGCAAGGTAAGCGCCAGCAGCGGCCTGATGTTTGAGTCTAACGGTCGCGTTAACAGTTAGCCGAGAGTGCTAGCCTTGTTGTAGTTCAGGCTAGCATTAGCTGCGTGAACGTTACACCTACACAATATAAGATTATTATCGTGCTACGACAGCCAACGTAACCGTGGGTTCGGTAAGGAAAGTTGCTTTTCTTTCAGCCCAAGTCACAACCAGCCACCCTGTTTTGCTGCCACTAACGAACAGTTCAACAATTCCGTGGTTGTAGCGTTTGAATTAGCGTTTATTGTTGTGTAATTAGCTAGCACATTGGTCTGCCGACTCAGCCTGAGAAACAATAGCATTTGTATGCATTCAGTTGGGTAGCCCAATAAGCCATCTAACGGCAGGTGCTTGATGTTAACGTTGTCTAGCACAAAAAACACCATGATAACAGACAAACTGCAGGGGTAGCTTCGTGCTACTTGCTAGCTGCCTCCCTCCCCGTGGCTCAGGTCATGTGTACGTTAACGCAAACTTTCGATTTTTAAAATGTGATTCCTCACTGAACAACACTACCGTTACATTCGTTCTCAGATTTCTGACATCCAGTGTGTGATATCTTCTAACGTGAACATACTGTATAAGCACTGTAGCAGCTTAATAATAATAGCCCAATTTGGATATAAGTTACCCCAAACGGGACTCGCGTCCATACAATATGTACAAGTAAAGTTACTTTGCTGTCAGACATTAGGTCTGCAGCCTCACCGGATTCTTTAAATGAATAGATTTACAGTCTAGTTATTGATGTTTGTCCTACAAGTATTTGCTTGTCTGTGTATTCTGGCCACATTAATCAGGATTCAGAGGAAACAGGTTTTTCAAGTTCAATTAAAAAATCTTATTGTTGATACTGACCTTTTATTTTTGTTCACATATTCGCAGCATCACCAAGGCAGCCTTCTATCATCTCAGGAATTCTGGGTTTTCAGTCCCAGTCAGATTCTGAAACACTTTTCTTTGTCATCAGCAGACAAGATTAATCATAATGTTTTTGAAGTCTGTTGTGAATAGTGTTTCCCACAGTGCTGCCCTCCCTGTTTAGGGTCAGGGCTTATGATAGAATAAAGTTAGGTTATGGTTAGCCATTACAAAGATGACCGCTTGGTGTCAAGGTAAAGGGGAAACACAGATCAATGGGGAAAGAGACACAACGGTGATGCCCTTTATATTGGTCTTCCTTGTAGATTCAGCTTATTCTAAATGCTGCCCTTACTTTATTAATAAGGGCCAAATCATTCAGTCATATCACTCCAGAACATCTCCTCTGGATACTTGTTCATTACAGAACTGACTAAGATTTTGTACAAAGCTCTCAGTGGTCTGGCCCCAGATTATATATCTGGCATGTTTAAAGTTCAACAATCCAAGCGATTTTTCCAAGAGACTTCACTCAAAATCTGGCAGTGGAAGTTGAATTTCTCCCTTGTTATTAGTGTGTGCATGTGTTTATGTGTGTTGTTTGTCTATATTTATGTTTTAACGCCCTTGTTTTACTAATTGAAATGTTGTAGCAGGTGTCTAAAGAATTGGTCTGTTAATCAATTAGTAGATGGACAGAAAATGAATCACTGGCAACTTTCATAATCAATTAACAGTGCAACAATTTTATCAAGTGAAATCTCGTTGTCAGATAACAACATATACCACTGTAATGTAAAGATGTCATGTCTTTTATTATTTTAGGGATCCTGATGAAGGTGTGTAGGTAATACTTTGAAAGCCTTGTAAGACACCATGTCTGAAGAGGCGATTTCAGAAAGTGACCTGGAGCCCAGCCTTAACAGCGAAGAGGAGTATTTGGAAAATGAGGAAGAGGAGGACAATGAGGATATGGAGGAAGATGAGGATGAAAATGATGGGGACGATGAAGATGATAGTGTTGGTGAGTGAAAAACGAACTTCTCTCTTGTGCCTCTTATCACTCTAATGAATTCCAGTGCGTTTACAGACAATGTGTGTTGTCTAGTTAATGAAAAATGAGGTTGAAATTAGAACTTGTACCTACAGTGTTTTAATTTTGATTTCATCATGAAGAAATTGGTGCTTGTGAAATAGTCTTTGAAGACTTCTACTTAAATGCTGTTTATTCTCTCTTAAGAACGACCTGCCAGTGCCCAGAGCAGGACAGAAACGGCTCTGGATGGCAGGGACTCCACTTCAGCTACCTCCGGAGAGCCGTCCTCAGAGCCTCCATCTCAGCCTGCGTCACGCCCATCCTCCAGGCCTCCCTCCAGACCTGCCTCTCGCTCCCAGCCTCCAACCAGCCCGGAAAACTCGAGCCAGAGCAAGCCACCTTCCAGCAAAACAAAGAAACAAAAAGCCTCTAAATTAACCAAATCCTCTAAGTCTTCAAAAGGCTCCAAACCTTCCAAGCCATCTAAGCCTGCACACATGAGGAAGAATATCAGGTACATTTATCGGTTTTATATTTTCCATCAGGTATAGTAAATAATATACTTTAACGTAAACCGAACGTTTTCCTTGTGCTTACAGAAAGCTGCTGAAAGAGGATCAGCTGGAGGCTGGGACCAAGGCTGCGCAACAGGAGGAGATGGAGAGGAGGAAACGTCTGGAGCAGCAGAGGAAGGACTTCCCTACACCGGCCCCAACTGTCCCAGACTCTCAGCTAGGTGACCATCCCTCTACACCTTTCTGGTCATATTTCAGTTTGACTTTTTTTTGTGTGTATACTTTCTATCCTAAATTTCCCAATACTTTTCCATTTCTCCAATAGTGGACCCTGCTTCACTTTTAGGAGAAGTATCTCACTTGGTCCCTGCTCTCCTGAGCAAGCAGGATGTGATCTGTCTGGACAGCAGTGGTGATGAAGACGAAAAAGTGGACCCCATGCTGCCTGCACTTTCCGTTAGAGATGGTAAGATATATATATATGATACTTATGTGAAACCATGATGCCCCCCGCCCGAAGTGATTTTAGACAATTAAAGAAACAAGCTCTCACACAGTGTTTGCTTCTTCGATGATGACACAGATGTAATCGAGCTTAGTTCTGGGGACGAGGATGCCCTGCAGATAAGCAGCGAGTCGGCTGATGAGGATGCTGATGGTGCCACCAGCTCAGAGGAGAGCAGCGGCGCACACATCAATGACGCTCTGAATCTGCCTGATGCCCAGGGTCGAGTGCTGGTCAATATAAATCACCCTGCAGAGGAGAAAGACCTTTACCTCGCTCCACAGCTGGCCAGGGCCGTCAAACCTCACCAGGTATGCCCACCATCTAATTCTCTATCGAACTCTCAAAACATAAACGCTCAGTAACAGAAACCTACAGTCCAGCTTGTCTTCTCTCAAACACTTGTCTCCTCGTTTCTAAGATCGGGGGAATCCGGTTTCTCTATGATAACCTCATCGAGTCTCTGGAGCGGTATAAGACCAGCAGTGGCTTTGGCTGCATCCTCGCTCACAGCATGGGGTTGGGCAAGACTCTGCAGGTCATCTCCTTCATTGACATCCTACTGAGGAATACTGAGGCTCACACTGTGCTGGCCATTGTTCCTGTAAGTAATCAGAGTGTATATATGTGTTTAAAAGAATTGATGTAGTGATTAGAGTACACATTCACGCTCCCCACAAAGTCACTATTTTATATGGATTAAATCAACCTCCTTAATCTATGTTTTCTTCATGAAAGGTGAACACACTTCAGAACTGGCTGACAGAGTTTAACCTCTGGCTCCCACCCCAAGAGGCTCTTTCCCCAGAGATTGACCCTGCATTCCTCACAGGCCGCACTTTCAAAGTTCACATCCTCAATGATGAGCACAAGTATGTAACCTGCCATGATGAGTGCAAGGATAAGTATTCGTTGTCAAACATTTGAGCTGTTAATCACGCTGACTGTTGCCTGCAGAACAACGCTGGCCAGGGCCAAGGTTGTGGAAGACTGGTCCAGAGAAGGAGGGGTGTTGCTGATGGGCTATGAGATGTACCGCCTGCTGTCCATGAAGAAGAGCTTTGTGATGGGCAAGAAGAGGAAATCAAAGAAGCCTGCAGGGCCAATCATCATTGACCTGGATGAAGAAGATAGACAGCAGGAACTCATGAAAGGTCAGCAAAAGTTATTAGTTTAAGGGAAGCAGTGGTCTAAGCAATCTTGTGAAGTTGCCTTTCTGCCATTAAAAGCTTAAATGAGCATAAGAGTTACAGATGCAAAAATACATTTCAGGTGTCATTCGTTCAAACTTCCCTCGTTACTTTGTCTTCACAGGTATTGAAAGGGCCATAGTGCGGCCTGGCCCAGATGTGGTGATATGTGATGAGGGTCATCGCATTAAGAACTACCATGCCAGTACATCACAGGCTCTGAAGAACATCCGCTCCCGGCGCAGAGTAGTCCTGACAGGTTACCCGTTGCAGAACAACCTCATCGAGTACTGGTGCATGGTCGACTTCGTTAGGCCCGACTTTTTAGGCACGCGTCAGGAGTTCAGCAACATGTTTGAGCGGCCCATTCTGAACGGGCAGTGCGTGGACAGCACACCTCAAGATGTCCGCTTGATGCGCTACCGCAGCCATGTGCTGCACAGCCTGCTGGAGGGTTTTGTCCAGAGGTAAACTTTCTGTCAGTGCTGCTGGATTTAGAAACTGGACATCGTGAAAAAGAGCACATTAGCCTGGATGATGCTTACCTGTCATTGTTGTCTGTGGTGCTTTTCTGGATTACAGACGTGGTCATGATGTGCTACGAGACCAGCTTCCCTCCAAGGAGGAGCATGTGATCTTGGTGCGGCTTTCTCCCATTCAGAGGGCGCTGTATACCGAGTTCATGAAACGCTTTAGAGAAGCAGGGAATAGTGGCTGGCTCGGTCTAAACCCACTCAAAGCCTTCTGTGTGTGCTGCAAGGTGAGACCGTTTTTCTTGCTGTTAGGTAGAAACCTCTGGTACTGAATGGCCAGCCCAACCTGTCTACCTTTTACAGACATAGATTCCTAAGCAATCCGGATCATTTTTGCTGTGACTATTAAAATACTGCTATGGCATTTTTTGATCAAGAAAGCCTCCTGTTTTTTCCTGATCCCACCAGATCTGGAATCACCCAGACGTCCTCTATGAAGCCCTGCAGAAGGAGAATCAGGCCAACGAGCAGGACCTGGACCTTGATGACATCACTTCAGCTGGTAACCCCCGCTGCCCTGCACCGGGCGCTGGCCTCAAAGCCAAAGTAGCCGACTCAAGCAACAGCAAAGTCAACAACACTCTGCCACCACTCAATCCCTCTCAGGATAGAGCCAATCAAGTCATCACATATGAATGGGTACGTCATTACAACAGTCCACGTAAAGCCGTTTTCTCTACAGCTTCGTTTTTAAAAGAGTCCACTTGTTTTGACATCTTTATTTCAAACGTCAATCACCTAACAAGTTTCAAATATTGACATATAAAACTTTGTTTAGTGCTTTAGTCCACTAAACCAACATGTAATCTTTATTGTCATGTTCGAATAGGGGTTTGTTGTGTGGTTCCTTCTCTGGGAGTCACACAGACTTTTAATTCCACGGCCTTTTCTTCCATGTATATGTCTCAGGCAAAGGACATAATGTCAAACTACCACACAGGAGTTCTGGAGAACTCTGCCAAGATGGTTCTGCTCTTCCATTTGATTGATGAGAGTGTGAGAAGAAGAGACAAGATTTTGGTCTTTAGGTAAGTCCTCTGTCCAGAGTACATTGCATTAAACATAAATCCACCCTTAAGTAGCTTAGAGAAGAGGACTCTGCATTTAAGCTAATTAATCAGACTTTTTGGAACGTTTTTAGAGCTTTTTACAAATTGGAAATTAACATTTTAATCCTACATTCTGAGATTTTCTGGTTCTTTGCCAGGCTACATTTGTAAGCAGGAATTTCACAATTAACCAGAAGTATGACCTTTAGTGAAACAAAAATGCTGGTTGTTTGTAGCCATGTATGTTCATACAGCAAGTACTGTTACTATTAAAAACACATCTGACTGGTTAATTTTAACTCCAGTCTACACAACACTGCGGTCACTTAGTCTATTTTGTTCCATAACAACTTAAATATATTTCGTACCAAAGCACCCTTTTTTACCCCGTATCTGTTTCTGCTGTGTACCCACTAGTCAAAGTTTGTCCACCCTGACCGTCATTGAGGACTTCTTATCAAAGAGACCCATGCCGGCAGGCATCGCCTCCTCCGACACCCAGAGCCAAAACTGGGTTCGCAACCTCAATTACTACAGTGAGTCATCCTATCCATGCTCTCCTGCTAAACCAGCAACTCTGCAGAAAGTGTGGTCATCACCACTGAAACCTCAAAGCTGTGATAGTCTTTACTGATTATGTGTCTCTGGCTTCAAATTCTCCAGTTCTCCCATTTGATCATCTGTCTTGGCAAATTTACACTGTGATCTGGAAACAAAAAATCTATTTGCAATTTGACAAAGATGTGAAATTGTTCTTTTTCTATATATTGGATGTATATCCCCCAGGGATAATTATAGATTCCTCCAGTCATTTTACTGTTCTGCCAAGATGAAAAGGTACTTCTCATAAGATTTCAATAGAAATGTCTATTATTAAATATCTCCCAGCTTTATCTTAAGTATTCAATAAAAAATATTACTGTGATACACTCTACTTCATTTAGCTGCAAGGTGTAAAGTGTTCTCAGGTGCTTCAATGTTTCAGTGTAAAGAGATGATGCATGTCTGTCTACAGGACTGGATGGGAGTACGTCTGCCTCAGAAAGAGAGCGACTTATCAATCAGTTTAATGACCCAGAGAACATTACAACATGGGTCTTCCTACTTTCTACAAGGTATGTGTCTCTGTGCTCTATTTCTTTTTAGCATTTTTTACACTTCCTCCATAAACTGGCAGAAATGTTGTCATTCATTTGCTGTGTTCCTTTCAGAGCGGGCTGCTTGGGGGTAAATCTGATCGGGGCCAACCGCGTCGTCGTGTTTGATGCCTCCTGGAACCCATGTCATGATGCCCAAGCGGTGTGTAGGGTGTACCGCTATGGCCAGAGGAAACCCTGCTACATTTACCGCCTTGTCTGTGATTTCACCTTGGAGAAAAAGATCTATGACAGACAAGTCTCCAAACAGGGCATGTCTGGTAAGAGAGTTGTACATGTGAACCATCTGTTTGTTAGACATTGCATTTATATTGCATTTTTGCATTTACACATCCTTTTTTATTATCCAATCACATGTTTTTAATTCTTAATTTGACTAGTAATTATTGAATAAATATTGATATTGTGTAATGGAACTGTTATTAACCCCCTGTACAAGCACTACTAACACATACTTAACCAGATCTAATGTGGGCAATTACTAATATCTACCTGAATCATATTCAGTCTTAAAATGTTGTGTCTGTGTGTGTTTGAAGACCGTGTGGTCGATGACCTGAACCCAGTGCTGAACTTCACTCGTAAGGAAGTGGAGTCGCTGCTGCATTTTGTGGAAGAGGAACCTGACAACAGCTCTCTGGCATCCCGGGAGGACTATGAAGTAGTCATGTACGAAGCTTGTCATCTTTACCCACACCTCATCACCAAGGTACGGTTGCATGATGGGAGTTACTTATAAGCCTGCACTCTTTTGGTAGTTTGAGCATAGGCATTTGTCAACTGACTTGAAACTGACACAAGTATTGGCCTTCTGGCAAGTACTACTCTGACTGTTTTGAAGCTCTGGCGTGTTCTTAGTGTATGTTCACTTTATGTCCAGGTAGGCCATTGGGGGCTGCAGAGTACAAAATCTTCTTAAGGACGTTGCACTAACCAAAAAACAAGAGAAGAGACTTATCTTCCACATGAAATCGCTCATTTTAATTTAATTTAGGTTTCAAAGTACTTTTGTGAAATACGGCTGTTTATACTGGGAATTTCACAGTCAGTGAATAACAGTAGAATACTGATTTGTGTGAGAGCACATAGCCTGAAAACAATATTGACATGGCCAGTTTGGATGTGACTCACAGCTTACCTAGTAAAACTAAAATCCTATCTGAAAAGGGCTTAAGTCTGTCTGGTGAAATAAGTGACCTGGAGAGGAAAAGGAAAGCAGTATTACTATTTTATTAATATAGGGAATCCCATATATGTGGTTTGTATATATGTGCTATGGCATCTCAGAGATCCACCTGCCTCTTGTATGGAAAATCCGATCAAATGGTTGATCTGTTGTTCAATTTTTCTCTCTCCATTTGTTTCATTAGCAACCTTTCCATCATGAGTCTCTGCTGGTGGACCGCAAGGAGTCTAAACTGACCAAAGCAGAGAAGAGAGCCGCCAAGAAGAGCTATGAGGATGAGAAACGAGCCTCTGTGCCCTACTCTCGCCCATCGTATGCCCCCTATTACCCAACCAACGATCAGACGCTCACAAACATACCAGCTTTTAACCAACGTGGCTGGTGGGTTTCACACTGCATCTTTTAGCTTGCATTCCTTTTTGGTATCTCATTTAATTGCGTGCGTAGTGGCTAACAGATGCTGTTGGTTTGTTTCACAGTAAAACTGTTCCTGACTAGCTCAGCTCCTCAGCTACAACCACAAACTAACCAGCAGTGTTTTCCTGATATTGTGTGAAGCACTGCATAACAATTCCTTTCCTCCACCAAAATATACAGACGTCTGTGCAGTTGCATCCACCCTGGACGAAATCCCTTTAAAAATCTTGAAAATGATGTCTCCCTTGCTTACTGGCAAAAACACAGCTCCAAAAACAAAACCACCATCATATTTGTTGGTTTGTTTGAGGTTGTAGCTCTAAATGAGTTTCTCTCTTTTTTTCCTAATGCATTTCCATCAGATTAGTCACGACTGTTAGAGTATGTGTGTGAGCATCTCATGAGTTCAGCCCTCATATTTTCAGGCGTCCTATGGCACGACCAGATGACAAGCCTGTGGCAAGTGTCAGGCCCATCCAGTCGACCCCGATCCCCATGATGCCTCGCCAGGTCGGGATGGGCATGGCTGGCTCCAGCTCTGCTGGCAGCCTGCCTGTCAACTTCCTGCAGAAAGCTGGAGTTTATGTGCAGAGGATCGTCACCACAACTGGTAATGTGTAATGTTTTTTTAAATGCTAAAATCACTGAAAGTACTGCACCACCAATCAAAATGTTAAATTTTGAATGACTTTAACTATTTAATCTTTCAATAGAAGAGAAATTAACTATGTCTTGTGAAACGTAATGACCAGACGTTTAACATCAGCCATTTTGTCCGGATCTACAGATATTGTAATCCCAGGAGCCAACAGCACAACAGATGTTCAAGCTCGAATTAGTGCAGGAGAGAGCATCCATGTTATCAGAGGATCTAAAGGTAGTTGCAACAACAAAACAAGAGCTCTTTGCATACAAAGAATTTTGAGATACTTCCTCCATCACTTGATGTTTTCTCCACCACAGGCACATACATTAGGACGAATGATGGAAGGATTTTTGCCATTCGATCTGGAAAGATCAGTAGACCAGCAGTCGGAGGCTCTGCTGCTTCAAGAGGTACAAATTCATATCTGTTATTTTTGGTTCCTGCTACATAGTTTTCATCACAACCATCCGACAACCCTGAGGGTGGTGTTCTTTTACACGTGAAGTTCAGGTTACTCGTCATGAGAAGTACTATACAACCTTGTGAATGTATAATGTCTTCGGTGGTCCTGGAAGGAGCTTTCTATAGACTGAGAAATGAAAGACGCTATCATGGGAAATGTAGGATCCAGAAATTTGGGGGCTTGACAGTTGACCCTCAAAAGAAACTTTGTGCAATGATTTATTTATTAGTTTCTAATAATATTTGTACATTCAGGTATATATTTGGCTATTTCCAGAATAAATATTTCAGAGGCAGAGACACAATGTGCATCCCTCCTGACATTTCATGACTGCATTTCTCAATCCTCCACAGACACCCAGGGTTCCCTGATCCATCCAGTCAGTAATGGCTGTTCGTCCCCTGTGGACCAACAGCAGCAATCTCCCAACGGGGAGCAGCGACCCTCCTCTCCCTTAAGTTCTGAGATTCTCAGAGAGATCAGCCGCTACACTGCATCCACAGGCGATGCCACCGCTGGCGTGGGCAACGAATTGCCGACACCGTCAGACGTGTCGGCTGTACCAGCGGGGGATGGAGGCACTTCGCAAAACAATCAGACTGGTGATCTCAGCAGGCAACCCGGTGACGACCTCCTGAGCTCGGCTTTAGAGATGCGTGGCAGCAAACGCAGGAGTACTGAAAGCGAGGGCAACGCACAAATAGGAAGCAAACGCACCTCTGCTGCAACACGTTTCCCTGGACTGTCCATGGGTTCCGGAGGGCTCAGTTTTCCTCCCGTGGGTCTGAACTCCTCCCTACTGGGGAACCTAGGTCACATGAGTCATCCACTTCTGATGGGTGGTAGTGGTGGATCGTCATTCCTTCACACACCAGGACAAACACTGGCTGACCTACAGACCATGTTCACCTCTGCAGGTTCGGACCTACTGAGACAGTCTGCCACAGGGAACGGACACCTCCCCTCCTCATCCTCTCTGCCCACCGTTTTCTCCTCTGCTTCCACCACCATTCCTATGTCATCTACACCCTCGGCCGCAACTTCTTCCTCCCTGGCGTCAGGTTCTCTGCCTCCGTACTTGATGAATCCCAACATGGCTGGCCTGCTTTCGCCAGGCTTCCCTCTCAACTACAGTCAGTCGCTGCTCCCTGAGCCAAGGATGTTCACCACCCCTCTCCTCTCCGGGTCAGGGGGATTCCCTGCGCCTAACTCCACCACTACTACATCTAGTTTCCTCTCCCATTTCAACAATCCAACTTCCAGCCTGCTGGGGGCAGCTCTGACCCAGCCGGACAGACATCAGAGAACGGAGAATGGCGGCAGCAGTTCTGATGATGACGTCATAGAGGTGACAGGACAGTAGAGACTCAAAAAGTCCTGGAGAGGCAGTTTCACGTACAATTTTATCAATCATTGTTAACAAAGTACATTTAGGGATGGGAATGATTCCACGTTTACATGACTAAAAAAAACTAAATTCATTATGTTACCGTATCTGCCCTAACCTATAAATTGATGATCAGGTGCATTGTTATATTCTGAATGTGTAAACATGTCAGAATGCAAGTGAGGTCAAGAGAAAATAGTGAAATTCTACAATGGTGAAGTGACTGGGCATCTAAATAAAAAAACAAAGAAAAACA
>CM022473.1:17422076-17872565 GCA_011952105.1 Coreoperca whiteheadi
AAAATGTAAGAAAGAAAAAAAAGTAAAAAAAAAATAATGAAAATCAAAAAAAGAGAAATAACTAGAAATATAAATAAAAAAAAAAAAAAAAAAAAAAAAAAAAAAGACAATTTTCAGGAACAAAAAATGTATGTTAATCCTGAACACATACCGGAATTGAAACCGGAACAGATTATGATAATGTTCGGCCTTGCTGTTAAGATTTGCCATTTAAACAGTTTATATCATTCACCTAATCATCAGTGAAATAAACTGCATTCCCATTCCTACTGGTCTCATGGAACTTTACACGCAAACACACACTCTCACCTGCAAATGAGAGAATCAACTTGTACCTTAATGACTTTACTTAGTCACAGTAACAAATCCTTATGCTGAATATCCCAGACTCGTTCAGCTGGAGCATCAGAGCAGTGGGAACAGACCTTTGTCACACGGGGACCAGCTGAATCTTTCGGGGGCTTTCTAAGCACAGCCTCTCGTGCTAAACTTTTGAGCAAGGCCTCGCCGTGCTGTTAGTTAAATTTCCTCTGATTTCCAGTGGAATAATGTGATGGAAACTTGTTGGATTGTCTCATGACATATTGCTGTGAAACAGTCGAGTGCAAACCAAAATTTGACTTGCTGTTACACGTGTCAGCCGTACTCACCTGCTGAACGCTAATTTACTTTACCTTTTCTAGTAAACAAGAGTGGAAGGCTACATACCACGATAATATCAACAGTGGCTACAGAACGTGGTCTTAATATTTGTCAAAATCCAGTTGAAAATGTATTTGGAGAAAATCCTTCAAGGCTTACATTTAACAATAAATTATAGGCTTTCAGAGCATATTTTAGTCTTTAGCAATTTGATAGACATCGTAGCATCCCCTGTTGAAAGGATATGTGTGATACTATAACTGAACATGTTGATACTTTGTAAATAGCAGTCACTGTCATTGTTTATATTACAAGTCAATACTGTGCAGTGTGTAGTTTTTGGTTGTAGGGAGATGGTTCATTATTACAGTGACTATCATGATGAGAAACGCCCTTGCATTTATGCCGGGGAAACAAATTTACGTTTAACTTTTTTATTTACTTTTTTTTTTCTTTCCTTAAAACAAAAATGAATGTACTTTCATGTTAGCCTTTGATAACACAGGGGCTGGGACAAGGATTTGGACTGTGTTCTTTCATTTTTAGCCTTAAATAACACAAAGGGGTCTTGAGTCTTCGCATTTATCTTGGTACATCCTTTTTACAAATCTGTTGGAAGAACTACTGAGCATTTAGACATTTAGTCGGTGTCAAACTCAAAAAACACAAGTGTAGGGCAGATTCAGCATTGTGACTAAAAGCACCAAGTGAGAAAGCCAAAAGGAGCACAAACCAAGGTTTAATGTTGCTAGCTCATTCGCAAAAGCTGGTCACCTGTCTTTTGTTGCCGTTTTTACTTGAGTGTCCCCACCATCTGTTGATATATCATCATTCCGTCAACCTACACCCTACATGTAGTTTCTCATGGATTATTTTCAGAACCTTGCTGAGAACAAATATTACCTAAACTGTAGAAAACATTGCATTCACGCAGCCTGAGTGTATAAAACCTTAAGTCAATGTAGCCACCAACCATCAGACCTGAGGACATTTCATTACAACCACCAGTGACTGTGACAGATGCAGGTCAGGTGGTGTGGTGGCCTTACCAAACTGACAGTGCCATTATGTGGTAGCTTTTCACAGAGGTGTGTCTTTTAAAGCAGTGCAGTGTGAGTAGCTTCTGTGAGTAGTGTCAGTCAGTGTCTGCGGTGCTTTAGGGAGTTTAGGTCTTTGCTGTTCTCTGTAGCCTTGTGTTTGTGTTGTGATGACACCTCAAGGTATGTAGATTTAGGAAAGTCCCTTTCCTCCGTGGATAAAATAGGCTAGACGCCGTGGTTATAAGCCTTTAGAAAACACTGGATAACCTGAGACAACAGGTCATTCCCTGAGACGTTTGAATTTTTTTGTGGAGATGTTTTCGCGTGGGGACCTTTTGCTCCCACAGTCTGAGTACTGTTAACTTTTTGTTCTTTTTTGCTACTGGCTCCTTCCCTGCTGTTGTTCTAGATGCTTTATTTCTATCATCAAGGACATCTCCAGTCTTCTTCAGCATGTCTTGGGGACTTGTGGTGGTTTGTTTCAGATTTGAAGGTGGAGCTGGCACTTTGAAAACAAATCATATCTGCTTGCAAACTGTACAAGGTACATCATACTGACGCCATGTCTTTATTCTCAGTCTTCTCCGTCTGTTGGAAACAATTTTCATTTGAATCTTGGGAATCGTCGGTTTATAAAACAAAACCTGTCTGCCATTTTTGTCAATTATGTGCATTTTTATGTTTAATGGGAATATTTCATTTTTTTAAAATGTTTTTTATAACTTCTTATTGGTATTCATTCACCTGGCAGTTTCCCTTATTTCAGTGCAAGTGTCTGAAATGTATTTATTTATGATGGAAAATATATTGTTTTTTGTAATTACATTTTTTAACCTTTTTGTTCACTTTGACCCATTGACGGCTGATCCAGTTAGAGTTTCGTACATGCAGCCTAGATCGAAGCAGAGTATGACTGTGTTATCAATGTTATTTTAACAATAAAACACTCTTCTATTGCAGTGTGAATCATTTACAAATGCTCTTAATTTACAACATATCTGATGTGTTTTCTTATTTATTCAAAGTGGCTAAATAAGTAATCAAGGCAGCATAAATTGCCAAAAGGCAGAATAATAAGCAACCTGAGATACAAAAAATTCACCATATTCAGAAACACCAAGGTCAGGAATCCAAAAGCTCAGGAACTTTTGACTACCGACCAAAAATAATTATTTAACTTATGTTCTGTAAATGTTATGTCCCACTATGATGCTTCTGAAGGCTGCGTCAAAACCCTCTTCACACGACTCGGTTTGCGATCTTGATAGAGAATATTAAAACCCATTATTTTCCATTATTTGATTGATTTTTGTGTGTGTGTGTGTGTGTGCCTTTTAAAGTCACTCACAGTCTAAGCAATTTAGTCTAAAACATTACTAAGAGCCTACAGCCATGCTAGCAGCTCTGTGAAGCTGTACTTAGGCAATGCTTTGATAAATGCGAACGATAGCGTGATAACATGCTGATGTTGAGCGTGTATGTTTGCCACGTTCAACCTTTTAGTTAAGCATGTTTACATGCTAACATTTAATAAGTAGCACTAAACACAGAGTACTCGCTACTTTGATGGGAATAACATGGCTAAAAATATCAGACAAACCACTCAAAAAATCTCAACATGAAATGTGTCGCAAATGAAAACCTCAAGTCATAAATCCCTACCCAAACCCTAGAAAAAAAAAATAAACTGTTACACTAATTTGGATTTTCTGCCTACAGATACTTTATAGTCTTTGTAACATCGACATTTCTTATTAGTTGAGATTCCACTGTTTCACAAATGAAACCATTTTCTAGGTTTGGTTAGGTTTAAGGACAAAAAAAATATATATATATAAATATTGTTTAATTTTTTTCAAAAGAAATGACCTCAGTGGTAACTACAGTCCTGTGTATGTTATGTAAAATAGGCAATAAAATAAAATATTTCATTATCCATATTTGGCACTGGTGCTTAGTGATAAGACAAGACCTTTGAAGAGGCGTACAGCTGCAAAAATCTGTTCCTTTTGGACTTGCATGCAAATAAAACGGAGTTTGACTAAAACAAATGTAATCTCGTAGGCAAACCTTGCATAAGTAAGAGAGTGTTTTGATATTGTGTCTTTTGTCAGGACTGCAACCGCTTCTTAGCCATGTACGCACTGGTGACTTGGTTCATCATGACGAGGGCAGTGAGAGCAGGGCAGAGTGCTGACAGGTACCAGGTGTATTCCCTGACCGATGCCGCGAACCAGGCAGAACAGAGGCCGAGGAGCAGGCTGGCACTGCCGAGCAGGTGTGTGACGAGGCCAGAGGCTGCGTGGTAGCGTTTGAGTTTGGCCAGGGACCAGCCTTTGGCCAGAGAGGGGTAGATGAGAGGCACAGCCGCCAAAGACTGAAACCCCACCACGCACACTGTGAGCAGGCCCAGCAGGCCGTGCCACGAGGTGAAGTGGGGTTTACCATTCAGATGTTTGTTGTACGAGATGGCTGCCAGACCCAGGACTGCACAAGACACACAGAGGCACTGCAGGATCCAGTGAACACGACCTTTTGTCTTGTGTGAAAACCTTCTGATGGGGGAGCCATGTGGTGAGAAAAGGAGTACAGCTTCTGTCATGAAGAAGGAGAACTAGTGGGAAAGGAAAGAACATTAATAAACAGGGCTGCTACTCAACATTCACCATCATTGATTATTTTTGTAGATTTTCTTGAATCTTTTTGGGAAAACAATTTCCTAAAGCCCCGGTTGACATATTCAAAGTGTATGTTTTGAGAAACTGGGACCAGTGAATTTTGGGCTTTTTTTCCCCATGAAAATGGCTTGCACAATTGATCAGTCAACAAGATAGTTGCCAATTATTTTTTCTGTTGAAAAAAAGTGTGATTGACGTTATTTCACGTGTTTCCAGCTGAAGAGATTTATTTTGAAACTTAAATCTTACCGCTAGTGTCATAAAGAAAGGATGCCAGGAAAACCAACCTAAAATAAAACAAAACTGATTAAATAAAATCAACAGTTGGTATGCCAACAAGGACGGTGAAGTTAAGATGTTTGGATTACGAGGGCACTCACTTGAACCCGGTCGAGACAGGACTGCAATAAATACAGTGAAGACAATGCAGATAAAGTGGGTCAGCACTGCGGAGGCTGTTCTGCTAAAACCGTAGATCCGAGGCTCAGATTCAGGCTCTTTGTTGTGAACCATGTTGAAGACCACTAATGTGGACCTAGGCGGCTCACCTGCAACCGACACACTTTAGGTTCTCACCTGTGAGCTCGCGCTTTCAGCCAAAAGGAACCCGGAACTGATGGTGGATGAAACGTAACCGTTACCACCTCCTGCTGCTGCTGCTGCTGCTGCTGCTGAACTCGTGTTGATTTAAAGCTAGAAGACGAGCCTTTAACTGAGACCTACGCTACCAAATAACTGTCACGTGACGGTGACTTTACGACTCATGGCTGTATCTGTCCCTAAGTATCTATGGTATAAATCCAACCTGCGCCTCGGTGTTAAGTAGCAGGAAAAAATAAGACTTCCGGTTTGCTTTTTCAGAATAAGCCATAGCAATCCACCACACCTAAATAGACTACAAAAGCCTCTGACTGCAGCCATACTGCATGTGTTGTTCTATGGTCATATTATACCCAGTTTTTGAGTTTAAAGGTCCATTTACATTTAAATGGGTGTGTCAGTTGATTTGTGTTAATTTGATCACAGTAATGCCAAATTTGTTTGGGAATATGCACCATTTAAGTACATTATCAAATGACATGATAAGGGCATCAAAGCCAATTACATTATGACTTTTTGTGTCAACCTGTTTCAAAATTTACAGGCGGCACACTCTTAAATAATTTTGTGTTTGACTAAATTTCTAAGTCACACACAAAATTACTAAATTACCACAAATAGGGGCCTTCGGCTCTTTCTTACCTCGTAGCCCGATAGCAGATTAATCCGGCCATGTGTACAGTACACCTTAAAGGCCCTATACACCCATGGTCTATATATTTTACAGATTATATCTCATTAAAGGACTGTGTGTGACCATGGACCGACTATGCCTCATTGACAGTGTTGACCCTCATATTGTTTTGTTGCAGCTGTTAGGGTGGGAGAGGTAACATCATTATCATTCTTATTGGCTCATGAAGTTTGGTACCTCAAGTAATTCTAGCATAGCTCCACCAATCTTCAACCTGAGCAGAAGACTAATTAGCCAGAATAAGTGAAAACACCAGTTTGCAGGGCCTTTACATATTACACAGACCTTTCAATCCACTAAACAAGAATAGATCAATTGAAAACCCCCAAAAATCAAACACTCTTACAGACCTGTAACCAGGAGCTTTGGAAGTCTTAGTTCAATGAGCAACATTGTTGACATCTTTGACATCTTGACTCTTTCTCCTTTTTGAATGTGGAACAGAAATAGACTAATGACACAACAATGAGGTGGCACTTGCAGATTCAAGATATGCGTATGAACCATACAGTCTATGGTATGAACCCAAACCCTTCATCAGAATCAGCTTTATTGTCAGGGAGGTTTACACATAAAAGGAATTTGCTTTGGTATTTTAGTGCAAAACAATATTGTGATTTTACCATTCCTCACTCAGCCCAACAAACATTTTTCAGAGTTGTAGCTGTCATTTCAATTATTCTTTAAATAAAAACAAATAGTTTAAACCGGTTTCAAAAATGTTTAACCTGTTCACGCTTTTATTCTGAAACCGGAATGCCTGGAAATCGTTTCTGCTTATTCCGGTGAACTTAACGCACCTTCTGCTGGCTGACGTGGATAGATTTCGCAAATAGCCTACATACATTTAGGGCCTCTGGTTAAATCAAGACCGGAGCTGTAGGCACAAAGTTGTGTTTAAAGTTGTGCACGTGAGTTAGGATGTCATTCAAGTGGATAACTGTGAAAGTCACAAACCCGTATAGTCAAACTACCGCGGATAAAAGCTGCATAGGGTGTAAAAATCAGTGTTGGACGTTAAGGACGTGATGTCTCAGGCTAATACCACCCATTCCACATCCAACAACTCAGTCGACTCACTGGTCAGCTGTTGGTTATTGTGCTCCAGTTACTCTCTAATATGCTTGTGACTCTGCAGGCAGCAGGCACAGCAAGAGAAAAAACAACAACATGGTCATTCAGGACATCCCTCTCTCTCTCTCTCTCTTTCTCTCTCTGTCTCTCTCTATTTTCTCTTGGTCTGTCTATCCCTCTCCGTCTAACATGCACTGCCACTGTTAATTGAGATTCTTTGTTTGTGTTTTTCTGAGAGGAGACTGAAAGGGTTCCTATTGCGACCCATACTCAGGCAAAACTGATCACTTGCGTTGTCCAGATGGTGTCATTAAAATATAACATCCAAATCAGACATCTTTAAAACATCTGCAATACAATTGATACATAATATTTGATCATCTTATCAAATATGATTTGTATCTACCCACTAGTAGGCCTACCCACTAAAGCTTAGCCTACTGGGTTCACATTGACCCAATTTGGGTCAATATAGCACCAAGGCAATGCAGGGTTAGATTTACCCCCTATCCATGGGTAGAAAACCACGCAAGACAATGGGTTGTTATAACCCAGCGTTAGTTATATCACTTTTGCGTTAAGTACCAAAATCAAAATATGGTATGGTTATACTCTAGCTCTTTTTCAAGACATTTGTCACTATTTGTTGATTGAAAATAATGTGCATATCATTTGCAGTTTTCAAGGTCATATGCACATTGTTTTGTACAACTAACAATAGGCTACATTTGTGACTGTTTTAAGGTAGAACTTGAACTTATTGTGGAACACTGGGCCAAAATAACCATATTTTAGTTTGGTAAATAACCCAGCAGTAAAGTAGACCTATAGCCTACTAACACTGGATCAAAACAATTTGCTGATACTGGGTAAATTTAACCCAGTATTACGTCAGTGTCACTTTTTGACACAGTGATTTTTTAAAACTACATCAGCAATAATAATCCACTTATAAATATATATAGGCATATTGGCTCTTTTCCTGCATTATAAGTATGTTTACTTTAAGTAAAGGTTGCCAATGATGTTTCCTGCTTTTGCTGAAGTACTTGGGTAAGATTTCAATTGTAGGATTTATACTTGTAATGGAGTATTTTTACATTGTTGTATTGCTACTTTTCGTCCATTACAGGAGTCTAACTGACCTGAGTCTCACTCTCAGGACAACCTATATGCATCAAAGTTTTATTCTATGAATTTGAACATGTCTTTTTTGTCAATACAGCTTTGGTAATTTTGGAGCTGAAACCCAACATATTAATATTGCTATTAATATTAGCCATATTAGTATTAGATGTGAACAAAATGGTCCCACAACCTCTCTCTAGATTTACTTGTAGCTCCATGTACAAACCTCGACAGTCCATCCCTACCACTGTGAAATCTTGCGAAATTCTGTCTACAAAGCCTTAAAGACTGAATTAACAAAGTGAAGTAAATGAGTGACTCATTATGAATCCTCATGATCTTCTAACACGCATGTGTGATTTAAGAGAGATTATGGAGAGTAAGAAGAGCACGTCATCTGCTCCCCTTATTTGAGCCTGGAGGCTTTTTCCTCATTAAGGGATTTCCAAATGGCCCTTAATTAAACATTAAACAGTCTATTCATTCCAAACTGAGAAAAGTGACTCCTTCTGTTGCAGATTGATCAATAGTAGCCTATAATTCATTAGGGCATTTAAAATACTTTACTGACTAATTTAAATTAATTTTGACATAATTTTGAAATTGCCGAAACTGACTATGTGATGTTTACATTGGGTAGGCTATAAAATGATTACAGTAAGTTGTGGATTTTATTATTATTGGACATGATATGAAGCGAGACCCACCCTTTCTGATATACCACCAAACATTCAATTTTCAACTCAAAGGAAATTAGTATTACAGCCAGCTAAAACGTAGAACAAACACAGACTTGAACATAAAATACATAATACTACATACTAAAATATATAGTATAAATATGTAAAACATAATGCTAAAACCTCTCACAACAATAATTTCCACCGTCCAGGGTATAACAAAAGTGTGTAGCCTACCACTTTCTCATAAGGCATCCTTTATAAAGGGTTTATAAATTGTAACTAATGGCTTTACTAATGGTAAATATATAATCTACAAATGCTTTATAAACTATTAATTAGCGCAATGGTTGCTCTGTTGGGAAGAATCTTCTGTCATGGTGTGTATTTGTAATGTATTAATCAGTACGTCTTAATAAACCCCGAGGTCTGCATTTATAAATGTTTTTGTTGTTGTTGTTGTTTTTTTACATTTTTATAGTGATCCATCACGGAGGAGGATAAGGGGACTTTTCACAACCTGGCAACCCAGAGGTTTTATTAATGGTTTGTTTTTAAAGCATTAGGACATGATTTGTTAAACATTAAAACGCCTATTAGTTACAATTTATAAATAGTTTAACGGGTGCATTATTAAAAAGTGGTATTCTACCAAAAAAGTACAATTAATGGACTGCATGTTTATTACGGGGTAGGCCCATGGTCATAAGTGTTCACCCATCCATCACCGTACTCATACACACTGTAGAGTATTTCCACTGTGTGAGAACAGAGGGGAGTCCTCCCGTGGTATCAGGGTGCTTTAATACACAGACGGGATTAGACGGTAATCCCACACTCACAATGTGCATGCGCAAACTGAGGTGCGTGCGCCGGGCGAGGGACGGTTCGGAGTACAAACGACAAACTGCGTTCACACGCCAAACCTCTTCTAAGATGAGTGGCGGTGACGAATTAAACCAGGTAAGGTCCTTTTTTAACGATTTGTCTGTAGGCAAATCCGAAGATTTGTGATCGGGTGTCACTGTCAGCTGAGTTGGTCGTCCCGTTTCAGACAGGATTAAAACCGGGCTGTCCCGTTACAGACTGAGCTGCATTTTGCAGCAAATGACAAATTAAAGAGTACTCTAAGCTTTTGTAGCCTATATGAAGCCATTTATGCTTAGTTTCACGCGAAAATAATTTAGGACAAAAGCAGCAAAATATGCATGGATGACCCCGGTTACAATGTGCTCTTGTTGCCCTGTGTGAATAATTGCGCCGTGTGGTGACCCACTTGGCAGATAGAGACCCGGGTTGTTCATATTCAAGTCACAATGAGCTCCACTGGGAAGCTAATGAAACTAAGTTTCTGATGCACCTGTGAACATTTCCCACTTATTCTTCCCAATGACATTCCAGAGGAATGTAATGATGTATTCAGCTCAGAGTTTTGTTGTCATGCACTGTCTGTAAATCAGTCCCTGCATGTCTATTAGTACTAGTGGAAGAAGTATTCAGAATACCACAATGAAAAAATACTCCATTAGGCAACAAGTGAAAGTCCAGAATCTAAAATCTTACTCCAGCAAAAGTAGCCTACATAAGTATCAGCAAATTGTACTAAAAGTCTTGAAACTTATAGTAGTCATGATGCAGCATAATGACCCCTGTCAGTGTTATATGTTTTATCAAGTGATTACTATCACAGATTCATTAGCATGTAAGCAGCATTTTTAATGTTGCAGTGGGTTGTGGTGATGCTCATTTTACCCACATTTTCCACTGCTGTGCAGTTTGATCTACTACTATGCTTCTCAAGTAAAGTACAAGTACCTTCAACTTGTACAGGACATGAGTAAATGAGCTTAGTTACATCCCAACACTGCCTGTCACACTGGGCACCTGCAGCTGTTAAAAACTTAATATCATGGCTGTATAGGCTTTATACTTCTAGTGTGTTGCCAGTTATTTCTGAAATGACAGATTTAAGTTCGTTCTGTTCTGTGCTTTCTGAATTTAATGAATGAAACGGTATTGGCTCACTTTTTGGTGAACGTGTTTCGTCTAAACTATGCAGTTTTGTTTCAGTGTCACGCACAGAAAAACAGTATGAGTTGTCTCAGGATTGCACAGGATTATTCAAGCCATTTTGACCCACATTTTATGATAATCATATGAATCCTGGCATCAAAGGTTAATCTTTAGCCATTTGTGAAGCCCATACCATGATATAGCATAGGCATTAAATCTTATGAATTTTATTGCTTGAACTGAACTTTAAATATGTCAGATTCTTTCATGTTAACTGGACCCATACATGTATTAACTATATTTTACAAAAACGTGTGTATGATTTCCAGCTTCTAATGACTTAATGGCCACCAGTTCCTTTGCACAACACACTGATCTGGAAGTGGACTCAATCAAAAAACTGACCTGGAGTTTTCTTGCCCGAACTCTGTACATTTCATCAGCGCCTGACATTCACAACGTCCTCATTAAGGATGCGAAGGTGCGCAGACTAACGCTGTCCCCTCTCAGGGCTGGATGTACACCCATAGCTCATGGACAGCAAGTGCTCATTTAACTTGACATGTCAGTGTCTGTATCAGGGACAGGATGTCGAAATGTGAGCTGATTGAGCTGAAGGACCTCAGCGTAAACGATCCCATTGAGCTGGCTGCTCCTGTGGCCCGCACAGCCCCACCGCACGTAAACGCAGGTCAGGCAAGCCACTTCCATGTCGTCCATCTGGTTGGAGACAGCGTCAGCATCGAGGCACCCCGGTGTCAGGTAGGAGAGGCTGGAGTGGGTCATGACTTCCAGCCCTACAGTCACACCCATCTCACCTGGTGTGACCTGTGTGGAGAATTCATCTGGGGTCTTTATAAGCAAAGTTTACGCTGCGTCAGTGAGTATCTTCTGCATGTGAATTTGTATCAACTTGTTTAAAGGATGAGTTTGGTAATCTATATTTTTCTTATTGCTAACAAATCCCATGAGAAGACCAAGACCAACATTGGAATGAAAAGTACCCAAAGTCTAGTAAAACCACACCACTGAGCCAAACCGTTGTACTGGGTGCCATGTTCCTTCAATACCATCAGCATGGGCACTGCAGTTTATTTTGAGTCAGTCCCACACTCATCGTCCTGCTGCTGTAAATACTCACTAGTGCATCAAATGTGTATCAATCCACGGCTGAAAATAGACCCCAACAAAGGCCGTATTTAGTTTAAGATTTGCTAAAAACTACAGTGCCCAGCTGTTTAGTCAATTGTTTTGCCATATTTAAAAATGAAATAATATATTAAAGACCCATTTTTAAAGACTTAAGTCATTTAGTAGGAACAAATGGCCTTAGTGATGAGAGCCACAGACAGGTTGGGGAAGTTGGAAATACTAAGAAATGGACTAAAGCATTGTTGATTTTGGCAATAAGACAAACATAGAATAACATCAGCCTTATCCTTTTAGTTTGGTGTGTACACGATGAGCATGTTTGACTGCAACCATTGACGAAAAAAGCAAAGACCAACCACTAAATCTTCATTGCATACGACACAATGACATACAGTATATTAGTCTTGAATCATCATGTTCCTGCATATCGGCTTAATAATAGACATTTTGAAACAATGTGGATGCTTACTTAAGGTTCGTAAAGAACACTGGTATGAAGCTAAAACCATAAACCTTTCAAGAAATGGCTGAAATTGAGAAAAAAAACATTAACCTTATTAGAAATGTCTTAAAATGCCCTAAAATTAAAGCTCTGTAACCCCATAATAACTTAGTCATGTCCATCCAAAGCTCACAGAGCTGTGATATAGTCTTAAATTTCCAGTATCACCAGAATGAAAGCAGGATGCTCATGTTATTTGTCCATTCTTTAGAAACTTTATCACAGAGTGTGTCCTATCTGTAGGAAGCTCTGGGAAGCTTCATGTTGGTACAACCGGCAGTTCCTGGGAATATATCTGTCTATATCATTTGACCTGAGGCATTTCTGTCCCAGCTCAACAAAGAAAGAAACTGCTCCACCACTTAGAAACAAACAGGTGACGGAGTGATAACAGCCTATAATTAACATCTCATTAAATATCAAACATGAGCAATGTTTCTTTTGTACATACAAACATTTTCGGCATGTTGCTTACATAACATAGGTTAGTTCGTTTTGGGTGATGTTTTTCCAGACAGGGACAGATTACTGAACAAAATCCACAGCAGAGGGCTCTACACAACAAGCGCTCGCCAAAGCATAACTGAGAAGGCTAAATTTGCGCCCTCTAATGGTGAACACGGTCTCTCTCAATCAGACTGCAGTTATACTTGTCACTACCGCTGCCGACCATTCATCCAGCTGAACTGCAGCACAGATGGACGTTTGTCAACCGACCAGGAAGACTTCTCTGTCGACTCCATCGAGACAGACACAAATGTGGTGAGGAGCAAAGCTACAATCACATAATTGATCAATTGTACATTTTTATAGAAAGCAGTCTTCATTGGACTGTTTTAAACTTTGCAGATAATTTACAATAGAAAAGGACATCTAAATTGTGATTCATGATTTAACTGTACAAGAAAAACAAAGTGTGCTCACTACCGTCTGAATTCGTATTGTGTAGGCAGGTAGGTCAAAGCAGATGGAGGCTACCAGATTGTCTACTGGTGTCCACTGTCCACTATCAGTGTGCCAAATGTCTTCAAAGATGCTGGTTTTATTACCTCCTCATTGTCAAGGCATCTATACAGAAAGTAATTTGGGAGAGAGCTGAGGTGAGGGGATAACTGAACAACTTCACAATAAAATGGCAAAAAGAATATGTCACTACCAAGGCCTGTGGACCAGCACAAGTGCTCAGATAATTAAAGGATTGGTTCACCGTTTTTCAGACCATATTAATAAAAAGTCTAAAGGAATATCCATTTTAAAAAAAGGCATTATTATTGAGAAACGTACTATTCTGCCACACCTTATACCTTAGGAAGTGGTGGGACAGATTCAGATATTTCGTCCAAAAAAACAGAAGGTCACAAAGCATGCTTTCAATCAGGTTTTATTGTCTTTAGTTGTATTGTTTAAAACAACAAACAACAGTCAATAAAACCAGAACATTTGGGCATGTCTGACTGAGAGCTTTCTGCTTTGGAAAAGTTGATTAATTATGATTTTTATCATGATATTTGAAGCCCTAAATGATTGCCACAGCAGACTATGTTTAAACACAGTGTGAAGGAGTGGAAGAATAGTGAATTTCAAAAAAATAAAGCTATCAGTGAACTTGTGATATGGTTAATTATGTATGATAGGAAACTACATTGTAATGTTAATATGTACACACGTCCCCAATGTTGGGTGAAAGTGTTGCTCTTAGGATATTTTGAGCAGATCTCCGTGGCAGTGGGCTGGCCATTTAGACATCTTTGTGAGGTTTCATTGTCAGGGAGGAGCAAATGGAAATGTTGATGCCAAAAGAGCTGCTAGTAGAATCAGATCTCTTCAGACAGAGGAGAGAGACAGAGGGATGCTGAGAAATTACTGACATTCAACGCCAGAAATTATTCAATATTTTTGCATTGACAAAAATCTAAAAAGGTTTGCTAAAGTTCCAGCTCACCTGAACCTTGGCGATGACCTGGGGAAGCACAGCAAGTGACACATTCTGCAGTCAGGAGGACAGTAGCTCAGAGCTGGAACTGTATTTTACTGCATATACGTCTTTCTTTCAACAGATCAGCGGTGAGCCTATGGCATGATTCATCAGTCCTGTAGGCACAAAGCCGTTTACACTTTCTGTTTGCAGACAGAACATTTAAATCATGTCTTTATTCTCTAACTACAGACAAAGAGCTTGAATTGATTTTTAGTTCCATTTGTCTGTTCTCTGTCACCTTCTCTGCATCCTCAAAGCTCACTCGGGTGGACTCGACTGTACCTGCTCTTTTCTTTTTCAGGACGAACAGATCGATTGGGGTAAACAGGAGTTGACTCTTACTGAGATTCAACACAAGGTCAAGGAGTATAATGCACAGATCAACAGCGATCTCTACATGTTGGTTGTGAGTGACTGATTAACCTTTTTTCTCTGAAAATATAATAGCTTTCAGATTTTGTTGATATTGTATGAGACCATTTCACTCCTATTCTTACACAATAAATCTGTCTTCCTTGCAGAATAAAGATGGGTCCTACACTGGTTTCATCAAGGTCCACTTTCAGTTGGTCCGTCCTATCTCCCTCCCCCCCCCTCAGAGCCCGTCCTCCACACAGGAGGAAGATCAGCAGGGTGGACGGATGAAACGGCGGACATCTTTCTACCTCCCCAAAGATACTGCCAAGCACCTGCATATAAGCTCCCAAACACGTGTACGAGAAGTCATCGAGGCATTGCTTAACAAGTTCACCGTGGTGGACAACCCAGCCAAGTTTGCCCTGTTTGAACGCACTGAGAGACAAAGTCAAGGTAGTATCCTCAATAATGCGCAGTTATGGTAAAAAAAAAACAGAACCGAGTATTACATTCTAAAGTGCTACATTTAATTTCCTTTAGTGTACATGCGTAAACTGTCTGATGATGAGCGTCCCCTCTACCTGCGCTTGTGCGCTGGCCCCAGTGAAAAAGTCTTGAGTCTGGTTTTGAAAGAGAATGAGACAGGGGATGTAAATGTAAGTTTCCCTTTTGCTCTGAGAATTAAGTCATATGATAAACTTGTCAGTATATGCTGAAAAAGCCAGCATAGGCACTGTATACACAACTGATTTTAGTGTGACATGTGTCTCCTCCACAGTGGGATGCATTTAGTTTTCCTGAGTTGTGCAACTTTCTGCGAATCCTGCAGCGTGAGGAAGAGGAGCATGTACGGCAGATTGTGAAGCGCCATGCTCTTGCTAGAGACATGATGAAGCAGGCCATGGCGAGGATTACTACTCCTGGTTGACTGAGCGATTCAGCTGATCTTCATATTTAAACACGAAAAAGAACATTCTGCCAGTTAGTATCAGTAGTAACATTGATCGGCATTGTAAAGGGAAAGAAAGAGCTCAGACAATGACATTGTTTTGAATAAATGTTATTTATGAAGCAGTGATACTGCTGCTACATTTACCTTTGTGCAAACAGAGCCACTGTGAACTGAATGGTTAGGGGTAAGATCTTGGACTTAATTTGATGCAGTTATTTGCTGAAAAACCATGCTGCTTGACTGGTTTATTTATAGTGGTATTAAAAACACAATTATAGTCTTTCTGGTCATTTATCATCTGATATTTAGTTTAATTTACATTCTGTGAAGTTGTTTTAAAATCTTGGCACTTTAATGAACCTGTGAAATGGATTTGGGCAAGTTAAAATGTGAAACAATGTTTTTACATTATAATTATCAATTAAACTGACGATATTAAATCATGGGTCATTTAATGTCATTGTTATAGTGATTTTAAATGTTACATTAAGTATTGAGTTTGATAGACTGCATGTTAGACCAGTAGTCCACAGTCTAGTGTTGTAAGCCAAAGTGCTCTGGATGTGGAACATCTCATTCAAAACCATGGGCTGTCATATCAGCCTCCACTCTTCTGGGAAGGCTTTCCACAAGATCTTGGAACCTGGCTGCAGGGATTTGCTCTTAATAAACAAAAACCATGAAACACAGTCCTAAGTACATGAAGGTATGAGGTGGTGTACCACTGAGGTAGTTTTCTCTGTCAATGTCTAGCTTGTTCTGGGACAAGCAGTAAGATTACAGAAGGTTTGTGCTCCTGTTCATCTCATTCTACCTGCTTTCTTTCCTCCTACAGTTTTCTAGGTTCACACTCCTGTCCATGCGGTGGCGTTAGCTCACGGTAATCTCTGTACCAGCCGTCAGAGAAAAGCACGGAGAAGAAGAAAGGTGTCACGTTAGTTAGCATAAACAGCTAGAGTTGGCGTAGCCGTGTTTTTATGAGGTCTTTGCCCGTACAGATTTAGCAACCCACCAAGACCAATTCATCAGAGAACATTTAATTGCTGCGAAGACACCAAACCCCACTGTAGGTATGTTTTCAACTAGCTAAGCTTAAGCGACAGACGCCAGTTGTAAAACCAGCTAACGTTAGCATTTGGCAGCGTCGGGAAACGTTACTTAGTAAACCAGATGGAAACACCTTGAGCTGGCCAGTGCTAGTAATGCTAGTGCTAACGCTCCTTAGCTAATGGCAATGTTATCAGCCAGGACATAAAGTGACATAACAGCCACAGCAACTAACGCCAGCAGGAGCAATTTCGTCAAAGCTAGCTAGCTAACTGAGCTGTCCTTGTGTGTCCTGCCTCGGTAACGTTAAGCTAACGTGAACTGTAATGCTACCGAGCCCTGTAAAGTTAGACTGTAAGCAGCGCTGACTCACGTTATTCAGCATTTTCGTATTTTCAAATACTGGTTTAACCTGGTGTATAATATGACATAGAAGGGTGGTCGGGTTTGTGACGTTGGCAGGACTGTCTTCACATAATGTTGCGTTTTCTGATTGCACTGTCATGTAAACTGGTCTGCTATATTCTGCCATTTGGATGGACCACAGACTGTATAACCTTAGTCTATGGGACTCGACATCAGTCTGGGCTTTGTCTTCTACTCTGTCTTGTCTTCTGTGTTAGCCATAAGCGAGATGTGATTAACAGAAAGTGGCTGTAGAATGTACATCTACAGTATCTTTTTGCAGTGGCTATAAATGCAAATGCAGGTGTTGTGGTAAAGTTTAGTCCATTTGTTTTCTTGTTCATATTTAAGGTTAAATATGTCCGTGGTTCCACTTTTCTGGGGTTTCAGGATCAGCAATAACTGTGTAACTAACTTATGTAATCTAAAATATGATGTTAATTGTTTAAAAAAAAAAGTTTGTTTGTGTTATTATATATTGCCTAAAATGACTTCCCTCCTTTTCATATGTCATTTTTCATAGTTTTCAGACTCTGAAGGTCACATTTCATCTGGTACAGTAACACTGTAACACTACTGGCAGTCCTGTGACCCAAGAAAATAATGTGCTGCAGCTGAAGATGGGTGGTAGCGGCTCCAAATCCAAAGGATTTTGGCCTTTTTCTGGCTCAGGTAGTACAGACGATCCAACCAAAGATGGAAACGAGCAGTCACTGGCGAGAGTTCGAAGTTTCCAAAGTGCAACACCTTTTGTGTTCACTAGACGAAGGTAAATATAGAAGCAGCATGTAGCCTCCATCGTACTTTTTTCCAGGTATTATGACAGACTGTTAGACTCATATACTGAGCTGTTCTAATACTCATATTGCCTTACAACATCAATACTCATATTGATATTCCTCTTCTTTCCTAGTAATAGCAACCGATGAGACTAATGTTCTTGGAAACAGCTTTCACTTTTTTTTTTTTAACAGCTGTTTCTGCTCATTTGAAGAAAAAAAAAAAACATTTTAAAACACACTGGCCATCAAGAGATGTACCTACGTTTGCACAGAAAACATTCCCATTCAGCCTGTGATGTTGACACTGGGCAAGACGGAGACATAAATTCACGCTGTTTGCACAACAATTCTGAACCATCTTCTGGCGCGTTATACCATGAACCAGGATTTGTCAGATCAGGTGATAGCTATTCATTCAGCCACGTTCCACGATAATGTGTCCAGTCTGTCTTAATTCCCCTCATTTTAATTTGACAAGAATGGACACAAGCATAGTGTTCTGCTGCTGCAGCAGATCTCTTGTGGTCTTAGCTGCCCTCTTACTGTTGCACTGAGCTGTTATTTGCTTACTGTAATCCCCTTAATTTTTAAAAGCAGGCATTTTACCCACAGGAGGACAGCTGACTGGATGTTTAGATTTCTTACACTGTTTTAGGTAAACTACACATTGCAATGTACAAAGGTTCCCTGACGGAGCCAAGGCATAAGCAAACTAAGCAGTTTGTGTTTTTTTTTTTTTAAATGCTTGTGGGCTTGACACCCTAAAACCCTTTTTTTTTTTGTTTGACTATGTTTTAGTGGCTTTCTCTTTGTGTAACACCAACTACAGTATGTGCGAAAATAATGTTTGCTATTCGCTAGATTATGTAATTAAAGATTACTGATAAAATGATTATTGTATTATTTACACAAGCATATTACTTATGGATGGATAATTAATTTTGTCTCTCTGCTGCAGCTCTATGTACTTTGATGAAGATGGCGACTTGGCCCATGAGTTCTATGAAGAGACAATTGTGACAAGAAATGGACGTAAAAAAGCGAAGCTGAAGAGGATTCAAAAAAACCTAACACCTCAGGTGAGGAAATTATAATCACTGAACTAAGGCTTTACCCACCAGTAGTAGTTCGCTGTATTATTAGTTTTAATCTCTTTTGTGTCCTTCCAGGGAATTATAAAGCTGGACCACCCTTGCATCCATGTAGATTTCCCAGTTGTCCTCTGTGAAGCCTGATGATGTCTGAGGGGCGTCTCGGACTAGCCACTCCGTCAACTCCGTCCTGCGGTTTCCCCTACAGCTGGAAGCCTGAACCACCTTTTAAAATAACGTGATCTCGTGATATATTTGATGCCCTTAATGTGGACAGGCTGATGCAATGTGTGCGCAGCCTCTGCATGTGATCTGTTTTCAGGCTTGTGTGCAGTTACACACTGAATAAGTCACCAGTGGGGATCTAGAAGGGGGCCAAGTTTATAGATCATGGTTTGTGTGCATGTAAGTGTGAATGTGTGTGCAGACACGGGATGAAATATGAGTCCTGAATTTATTGCTGCATAATGTTTCCTGGTATGATTCATTGAACTCGAGGAGTTGAAGGAGAATGTAACCAGTTCTTCCCTCTGTCACGGTCATATCTAGAGCAGGAAAGTTTAAGTGCACACTTTATTTTTTGACACCATCATGACTTTCTTTATTATGCATGGGACAGGTTTTGCTTATTGGTAATAGCCTGGGGAGATGACAATCAATGGCCCACAAAATCTAAAGTGGATAAATGTCATATTATAATGTCTGATGGGCTGGCTTCGATGACCTCAGAGCCACACATGTACACAGCAGCAGTGAGGCTAGTAAGAGATCCTGTTGTTTCCTTTGCTGCTTTGGCATACTATGTTTCACTTTTAATTTATTATAACTGTTTTTTAATTACAATTTGAAATGCTACCCTGTGTCATGGTACTTTTTTATATTAATACGTTATCGTTGAACTGCACATTAAAGTGCATTTACTTCACAAGCTGTCAAGATCAAAGGGGGAAGGTCATTGCCTATAAAAACTGTGAACATATGAAGGTGTTAAAATAGACACCAGGCTGTAACTACCTGAGGCCACTGAGGTCATGTGGGGGATATTTTGTCTGGGAATTAAAGAGTTTTAGCAACCGGTGCAAGTGTTTCACGTTGTACAACTGAAAAGTAACACGTGGTGGATATTTATCTGGTTGATTCATTTACATTTCGTCATTTAGCAGTCGCTTTTATCCAAAGCGACTTACACACTCACATACCGAAGGCACAGCTTCGGGAGCAATGATTCCAGTTTTTTTTTATTTATCTGAAATAACTCAAGGTCTGCTTACACTAGGAGTGTTTGCAATGGTTACATTCTGTGGAACAGCTAGTAATTTGCAATTCAAACTGAAATGCTAAGATGAAGGAAGTTACAGAAGGAAATCCGTTTTCATCATAGTCAAATGTGGTTTGCCATTCTTTATATAACAACTATTAATGCAAATAATAATGTATAATGATAGAGAATTCAGCTTTTTGGCAAAGGTTGTAAACACTAAAATGAACTGACAGGACCTGTTCACCCATGTAGTGGAAGTAACGCTCCTGACCTCCACCTGCGATGAAATTAGCCACCTGCATAGGAAATTGCAAATTGGGAGGTGACGTGTGTGTATGTGTGTCTGCTAATGAGGGATGGATGGAGTTCAGAGAGAAGTGAACGTCATCAATGCAGTCTCCATGGGAAAGGGTTTTCTACAAAGCTGTCTGCGATATTCTCCTCCTTAGAGGATAAGGAGGGCTGTGCCAAAATCCACTCCACTTTATTGCTTCCATGAAATGATTTTACTCTATACAAGTCTTTGTGCTTTTTTAGCTCTGGGCATGTTCCTTTTCCAGTTGAGTCTGGGGGAGACATGGCAGTAAAATTACTTTTTGTTTACTTTCACAAAGCTGTAATAAAATGCAAGGCCATGAGGTGCATTGCAGTATTAGGGTCAAAAGAAAAGATGTGACTCCGCTCTGGCTTTGCTGACAATCGTCTGGGCACATTTTAAGACATGAAATCACAAATCATCGTCTTTTACCTTATCAATAAAAAGAATGTGTGAATTATTCGAGATTCTTACAAAGCTGTATGTTTTAAGTTTTTTACAATTTTGGAAAAAACATCCGACAAACCATGCATAGTAGTTTCGCACATCTGAATACTGTTTATGGCACTTGCTGGACCAATAGAAGACACCAGCGAAAACATCTGATATTCACACGATGATACCAGTGAAACATAAAGCCCACATAAGAAAAACATCCTCACAGCACACAAGAATAACATCAGACCAGTAGCCATCATGTCCTTCATATGGCTAGATAGAGATGCCTCTATATTCAAAATAAGATGTCCCTAAAACATTTAGGAATGGGAATGTACAATATCCAGCCCAAGAATATTCACAAAGGAGGGGAACAACATATGCATCTGGAGTAAACCAAGTAGACAAGCCATAGTGAATGACATTCATTTCATGTTTAGAAAAAGACCACCGATACCAATCACAGTAGTAATAAGTAGACCAGATGACCAAACAACAGCATGAAAGTTCACCAGCTTCACCCTAACCCTCTGATACAGTCCTAGTAGTGTCCCACCTGATAAGGGTGGTGCCATTGTTGTGAGGCTTATGACAAGGAAATCCAAAATGAACTCAATAATATAATAAAGTTTAATAGGAAGCTGGAGCATAACCCTATATCAGAATTCAAGAGAAGGTTACATGACTTACTGGACCAGCTTATTGGAAATGGCAACATAAGCACACCAGAATATTCCTTTATGCGGGTGGATTACTGTGATTGGATTCTTATCAGACATATCAAACCCCACCCCTTTTATAAAAATTATTTAATTAATTCATTAAATAATTTCCAATTTAAAAAATAAATAAATAAGTGTGTAGATGGAGTTAAGTTCAAAGATGGCTCGTCCGCGAGAAAACAGCCTCTCAGTTCAGAAAAAAACTTTGTAGGGCCATTTCAAACATAACCTGTTTTTTACGGAAAGCCATTTCATTCAATATTAAATAAATAAATACATAAATATGCCCATGAAATAAATGAGTCAAAATGATTCAATAAATTAATAAATAGCTTTTTATTTCATTGGACTTTTATTTCATAATGACAAATCTATTTATTTCATGGGACTATTTCATAATGACACATTTATTTATTTCATAACCAAGTTGTTGATTAGTTCCCCACTAACTAGCTAATATGTGATGCGACCCACCTCTTCACTCATTTTGTACATGATGGAAGAAATTTCAGGGAGTCATCCTTATGTAAGTTGTGCTTTACACCATGTTTTTTTGTCTTTCTTCTAGATTTTTATTATATGCTTCAATCATTACAGGACACTACAGTGGTTACTTGCTGGGGGACAGAGGGTACCCTTGTCTGCCTTATATGATGACACCCTACCCTGAACCTGAGCCTGGACCACACACACGATTCAACCTGGCTCACAGCAGAACACGAGCCAAGGTGGAGATGACCATTGGTATCCTGAAGGCAAGGTTCCAGTGTCTCCGTGGCCTCAGGGTCAGTCCAGAGAGGTCCTGTGATATCACAGTGGCTTGTGTTGTCCTTCACAACATTGCCACATTAAGAGGAGAGAGCCACCCCCAATGTCCTGAGGAAGGTGGCCTAGAGGAACCCCCAATAAATTAATTGAAGTATAAGTGTTTTCATTGAAGCATTGCTCATTTCTTTATTTCCTGAAATAAAAAGAAAAAAATATTTGTATTGATTACTTTATATAATATTTTACATGTCACAAATTAATCTTCACATACAGTTGCCACCTTAAGGCGATGCTCAGGTATTTCTATTTCAAGTTTGGCCTTTTGAATGGCTAGTTTTTTCTCTTCCATTGTAATCTGTATAAGGTCCATCTCCATGTCACTTTGTCTTATTTGCCTTTGAAGATGGACCCTATACAGCTCTTTTGCTGGCAATTAGGAAGGCAGAATTAAAAAAGAGGATTGTTCAGTGATACAGTAACCTTTACCATATAACATATAAGCACAGCTGTAGACACATTCTTACACTGCTAAGATTATAGGTTGAGGCAGAAGGACCTTCATCTGTATGTGAATCCCCAGGTATATTCTATGAATAGACAATGACACTTTGTTACTCTCTTATGTTAAAGCAGGTATGCATTATATAGTGTGCATCATACCTATGTGGGTCTCCCAGCACTGTTAAATTCTGTCACAGCAGAAGTGGTCTCTTCATCTTTATCCTACAGTGGAGGTATGCAAGTATACTTTGGGCACAAAAAGGAATCATCTAAAAGCAACTAATAGTACTTGAAAACAATCACTTACAACTGTGACAGACTGAGTGGTTTCTGGAGGGTCCATTAATACAATGTGTCCACCAGCAACTGCAAGACAATAAAGCCCATTACATATTACCTACAATAAAACACAGACACACAAACACATTAGTAACATGTAAGAGTATTACAAATAAGGTTACAGTATACATCATATGCAGTTGAATAAAATAAGCCTGCTTATTGCACAAGTGAAACACTGACTACTGTTTCAAAAGGTCTTTAATTGACTGCAGATAGTTTATTTAGAATTAGAATATATTCAAAAATGTTAACATGTTTTATATAAATATATATATAAACTTACATCGCAGTAAGTCACTTGTGTCATGGGAGGTAGACTGTGATGAAGTGCCCCCAGGAATGCCATCGACCACTGGTCGGCTTTATGTAGCTATAAAGATAAACACATGTTTTAACACATCGACCACTTGATAGTCAGAAATTTGTTTTGGAAAATCTTCAAAAATCTTTGTAAAGGATTCTAAAGCCTTCATAGCATATCCCAAGTGTGTGTGTGCGGTTTACCCAAGCCAACTTTACACTTGTCCCAGCCAACACCTGAGAATCATGAGTAAGCTATCTGGCAGAAATCCTGTCGCAGCGGTGAAGTGGTTTCAAATGCTTTCAGTTGAGTCATGATAACATTTATTTACTGTTCTATCTGCTGCTTTGGAGCTGTCAAAGTCTTAATTTGAACTGACTACTGGTAAAAAAGCGATAATGCACACTAGACTTACAAAATGTTGTTTTGTGTGCCCCGTCATTGACCTCAGAACAATGTACGTTACGCAGAGATTTGAATTTGACTCAATTAGATGATGTCAGAGGAGCAGACAAAGAAAGACACTTCCCCTATTCAAAAGGGAAAGTCCTATGGTGAGGTGTTTTGCACATGTGAGGTGGAGTCTGCTGGATATTTTAATACAGAGTCAGAGGTGGATTTCAACACATAAATAACAGCTGCTTTTGTCTCTAGCCAATGATAATCGAGCAGAATAACAAGCTTGACCTGTATGCATCCCAATCCTAAAGAACTCGAACAGCTTGACTGGACTACATTCCTCCGGAGACTAGAGAGGAAAAGTTTGCTGGTAAGAGGCATTATTTGGACACACCGTGAGATGACAGATTTAATGTATTATTAAGTTACAGTGGGACTACATTTGTTACCGTTCAGAGCAAGCTCTATTTCAAGCTCAAATGTATAGAAGAATAGCCTGACAGCTTTTTAAACAAAGTGACTCTCATCTGATTCTATTCCAAAGCACTGCCATTATTAACCTTTTAATACTAGAACCATGGCTACTCTGAGAAAGATGCAATTACCCTGGATATTGTTTTAAATGATGCCCTGAACGCTTCTTTTAAGTACCCAAATCATCTAGAGTTTAACTTAGTCTATGAAATGCTTATGGCCACAGAAAATAAAAATAAAATATGGTGAGGACATTGTCTCTGAAAGCCAGTTGGTTCCTCCTGCTTATGCTGAATGCCATTATATAAAACAAAAAGTAAGAAAAGAACCTCTCTAGTGCCCCATTCATTCATTCATTCATTCATTTAAATGGTTTACACTGTAACTATTTAGGTTGTAACTTTTTACACTGTAGTAAATTAAAACTTGCTAAAATATGCTTCATAATATGAACAAAATACAACAGCCGTTAAACATTTGTTTCTCATTTGGTCTTATCAATGAAACTTTCCTCTACAGTCAATTCAGTGCACAGTTTGAAGACCAGACTACTTTGGTCTCTATCAAGGGGGGTGGGCGGCACCGGGATGTAATTTTAACCCTCAAATGTATGCCAGACGGGGTTATGATCAATGTCAAGTGTTAAATAATGCTCTTTTTTATGTAAAACCCCGTGCTGTGTACATACAAACGGCAAAACAAGACAAATTGTGTTTTACGTAAAGTCATAACCCCCCTACTGAGGAACTCAATACACTGAACTGTTGTTGCCCAACGTCTTACCCGTCATCACCGCTCCTGCGCTGACTTCTGTTAGCCTCAGCTGGCAAATGTGTTAATCATCAACATGGATTGAACGGACAATGACATTTTATGACCATTTTCACATGGCAGGGCAGTGGAAAAGCAGTATATCTGACGGTTACATGAGAGGAATAAGCCCATGTTCTCAGCTTCATCGGAACAGGTCAGACTGGATAGGAAGAAGAAACAACACTTTAGCTAAAGCTAGTTTGTCAGTTTCAATGAAACTTTGACCTAATTTGGCTAAGTTACGTTAATTTAGTTAGGGGATGAAAGGCGTTTCAGAGATCAGCAGCTCCTCTCTTAAGTTCCTCTTAACGCTGTAACGTTGTCCTAACAGTATTTGTTCCCCTGTTTTCGAGCTGTTTATTGAAAGTCAGTCTACCTATGATATCATGTTGTTTTTACTGACTAACGTAACAACTGAAACTCTTTACATTATTACCTGAAAGTCGACATGAAGATGCGCTACTTCACAGATTTTATATTTGTGGCATCAATAGGAAAGTGTTCAATTTCCTGGATCATCGGTGGAGATATTTGGTTTTATTTCTGGTTGAATTTAACAAAACTGCTTTATTCTTTTCAAGAGGAAGAGGAGCGAAGGTGAGCAGTGACCATGGAGGCTGTATTTCACTCTCTCGTCACCGCAGCTGGCCAGCTGCCTTGGTTGCTCCTGACTCTGTTTACATCATGGACAGTCTTGTGTGCAGCAGATATAAAGCAGACAAGATGGCCATTATATTCCCAGAAGCCAGTTCTTCTTGCTTGGAATGCCCCAACACAAGAATGTGCCCCGCGACAGGGTGTAACTTTATCTCTGGACCAGTTTGACATTGTGGCATCCCCCAATGAGGGCTTTGTCCGGCAGAACCTCACCATTTTCTATAAGGAGCGCCTTGGGTTGTATCCCTATTATGAGCGTGATGGCACTGCAGTGAATGGAGGCCTTCCACAGCTTGCCAGCCTCACTCAACACTTTGAAAAGATGCCTGAAGGTTTGCAAAAATATATACGTGAGCCAGAGGCAAAAGGTTTGGCAGTTCTTGACTGGGAGGAGTGGCGCCCATTGTGGATCCGAAATTGGGACATTAAAGATATCTATCGAAGTAAATCCCGTGAAATGATAGCCAAAAAGAACCCTGAGTGGACCCCAGAACAAGTGGGGAAAGTTGCACAGCTGGAATTTGAGCTATCAGCTCGCACATTCATGCTGGAGACTCTGAAACTTGCCAAGAATTTGAGGCCCAATCAACTGTGGGGCTTCTACCTATTTCCAGATTGTTACAACCATGACTACAGGAGTGGCCTGAAGAACTACACAGGCCGCTGTCCTGTTGTGGAGATGGCTCGCAATGACCAACTCAACTGGTTGTGGATGGAGTGTACAGCATTCTTCCCGTCGATATACATGGGCTCTGTACTAAGCTCTACAAATTATGGGCGCCTCTTTGTCCGAAATAGGGTAAAGGAGGCGATGCGCCTGGCATCTGTTGGGGATGGATTAGCACGTCCTGTTTTTGTTTATACCCGTCCTACTTACATCAGTCAGATGACCCCCCTAACTGAGGTTAGTTGGCTAGAGCAACAATTCATCAAGTCCAGGAGGCTTATACATTTGTTATGTTATCTAGGAGTTCAGTTATGTGTTATTATTAAATGGCTGTGTGTATATTTATGGATAGCAGTAAGTGAAATGAGTGCAAGCAACAACATTAAGTGTTGTTTCAGCTTGAACTGTGCTTGACACTATAATAACATCACTGTCCCTAAAGGTTGAGAAGGTTAAATAAAATACAGGTTAACATTATAGTTTGTTAAATATATATTAGCTTAGTTAGCACTCAAATGTTCTTAAACTATATTTTTATGTGTGGTAATATTTCCTTCATTGTATGGTACACCACTGAACTGTTTGTGTGAATGTTTTTTAGACAGATTTGGTCTCCACCATCGGTGAGAGTGTTGCACTTGGAGCTGCTGGTGTAATCTTCTGGGGAGACACCTCCTATGCAAAAAGCCCTGTAAGTGTCGCACCCTCTATGCTCATTTGATGCTGAATAGCCTAGTATTCAGTGGTTTGGGGTTAACATCCCTTTTTTCTTTGCCTGCAGGCCAGTTGCGTCGCCCTAAATGAGTATCTTCAAGGACCGCTGGGCCGGTACCTGCTCAATGTGTCTACAGCAGCAGAACAGTGCAGTCAGAAGGTGTGTAAATCCCTTGGCCGCTGTCTACGCAAAATACCAGACAATGACGTGTACCTGCATCTCAGCCCCTTAACACACAGCATCACCAGTCAGGGTGGCCAGCTGAAGGTTACAGGCGTGCCTGGCCAAGCCGAGCTGGCTCTTTTCCACACACACTTCCAATGCCAATGCTACAGTGGGTACAGGGGTGAAGCCTGTGCTCAGAAAGAAAAAGGGCAGAATAGAGCCTCCTCTGTCTTAGGGACCTGGCCTCTTTGCATTTTACTCCCTCTAGGACTCCTTACTCTGCTACACTGAGGAAACTGAGAGGCCCAAACTACTCAGTGCTTCTGCCAGCCCTGAAAAGGACAGTTTGACATAAAGGTGGTACATTTCTGTGCACTACGAGTGCATCGACAGCTGCAGACAGTCAATCCTGTCATCAAAGATCTCCCAAAATGTCAGGAGATTTTATCCCCCACATGGACGCCATCTAACAGGAATATTTGAGTCTGACAAGCTGCACTGGCAGAGCGCCAACCTCAGGACCGCCTCCTGAACCATCCATCAATATTGCAACTGGGCATTAACTTATTTCAAATGATGTCAAAAATCTGCCATGCCCCATACCGACCCTGACCTCCAGATGACAGACTGTATACTTTCACACTACATTCAATGGGACTACAGTGTAATTGTGGGACTGATAAAATGGCTTATGGAAAAAAAAAAAAAAAGTGCTTAACCTAAAAGTTTTATTTGTTTTTTGATTTATCTGTTTTTTTGTGATGGACACAACAACAGAACATGAGGCTTAAGCAAAGAAAAGTGTAAGAAAGGTACATTGCTGTCCATTTAAACATTATAGTTTGTACCTGTTGGATCAAGCTGTTAAGTGTTATCATGAAGGAAATATAAATAATGCATTATGCTACAAGGTGATAAATTAGGACATGTGCCTTAACTGGGCTACAAAGTGCTCTTTTCGTTATGGTTGCCTTTGTTTACAAGTTGTGATTATTGAGGTTTTCACAGCAGTGTTCCATCTCAGCCCTCTGCTGGGCAAAGTGCTTTATACCGATATGAACTACAAATGCCTACCAGTTTTTTTTATTTTGAATCAACAAGGACAATGTATACAAACGGAAAGGGTGGGCAGACCTGTAAAGAAAAGATCAATGTTATGTGTGCAAATAGTCTATTCTAATTTACATGGATGTCATAATCTTTCGATCAATGTCATTAGTTTTCAGCTTCCAGGTAATATATCTTTTGCCAAAGTTTTGTTAATTTCATGACTACAGACCGGAGGATTATCAGATACTAGCAGTATAGATTACACGGATCATGGCCGATTTAAGCTTGTCCCAAATATGTTGGTATTGGCGTATGCGACAGCTGATAAGTAACAAGACATTTTATGACTGATGTACGTTTATCTGATTTTTAAAAAAACTTTTTAATACTTTTTAATCAGCCTCAGAAATCCTGTATTGGTCGCGCTCTATGCACAATTATCATTTTTGACTTTCTTTAGTGCGTAGTTTGACTCGCTAGCACTTCAGCTTGTGTCGGGGTTCCTGCGAGTGACACTGTGTTGATAGCAGCTACTGTAGCTACATCTTCATAGCAATATAAATATACTTGCTAGACTGAAGCTCGCCGAGCAGTTTCAAATGTATACAGTAGCTTCTGTATTTATTCCGAATGGCAGTCTGCCAAAAATAGTATTTTAAAGTCCTCTACGCTACCTAAAATGAGTTTTGAAACCAGCGGGCAGGTGGTAGGTTTGACTGTTTCTCACAAACTGAATCACACTAATCGTATTGCAATAGAACTTTTAATGTATACTATAAACTTTTGAAATTCTGCACTTTAACAACACATTTTCTGTTGAGGTGGAGCTGGCTTTATTCCATTTACATGAAGTGAACTTGTGTTCTGTCGCTGGATACAGAAGCCTGTACGGCAAACAGTCAGTGCATTACAGTATATTATGTTTTTTTTCCATTTAATGTGTCATGATAGAGATTTGTTCAGTGTGAATCTTGTTTGAAAAGAAATGAGAGTTATGATTATTATACCTTTCTTGGCCTTTAGTTCAGTAGCATTCATGATCTAAAGTTTTATTTAGTCTGACATTATCATTGAAGATGTAAGAGAGAGTGAGAGCAGAGATTGCTAAACAAACTCATCAAATGTAACAAGGTCTTGTTTAGTCTCTCGTCACTTGTTTTTTGCAGATAATTTGACCCCAAAGTACTGTCATTGACAAGCTAATGCCAGTGGTAATTATTTACAATTTTAGGCCGTAAAACTATGTTATAAGGTAAAAGAGGACCCATAATGTTGTGTTTCCATTGTGAATGTGTATGTTTTTAATTGGACATGACATCTTGTTGTTCATCCCACAACTTGCTTAAGATTGAACAGTTTGGCTTTTTCATTTCTACTTTTGCACCACTCCACCTCGCCGTTTCAGAAGAAGCTTTGTTTCCTTTTTGATAAGGAAATTAGCTTTATTTAAAAGCATTATTTAACCAAAGTGTTTTGATTGTCGATCAAAACAAAGTCTGAAAACAATGAAAGAGTTGCACAGGATTTTAATGTTTTGTATTTAAAATTTCATATTCACCTTTTACATCAGATCATTTCAATATTAAAAAAGGAATTTAGTTTGAATTTGAATGTTTCTGTAATTTTTTGTAACTGTAAGCAGAAAGGATATTCTGCTTCTTCAGGGACATCATCAGCTTATACACCTACTGCTGGGGGTCTTTGAATGTTGGTGTTTCATCCATTTAACAACACCGGTTTAGTCTTTGTGCAACAATATTTTGCTATGCTGTATCTGTATCAAATATACTGATGACTCAGAGTGATGTATGCATTTTACAACAAAGCTACAGGTGAAAACAGGATATAAGGTATTGTAAGTGGATATCAAAGCTAGTAAATATTAAAGAAAGAGAAGACAGTAAAAAAAACAAGAAATGTCTTGATGCTTCAGGGTTAAACTTATATGTGCAACAGTGTTTCAGGGTATCCAGATAGAAACTAAAAGTGGCATTAAATACAATGAAGTTTGGTTCATGGTTTGAGTATTTTGTGGTATGACTGTAGTACCTTCCAAAAATCAAAAGCAGGTGGACAATGTGTAAGATGTCACGTCCTTTCCTACTAAAAACGAAACAAAATATACCTTTAAATCAACACATTTGTTACTTTTTTTGTTGGGGGGGGTGTTCGAAATGTTTTTACATAATATTTTTTACAAAAAGCACACCCATTATCCAAAACCAAAACATTTTCACTGGTTAACATGTGCATTGGTTTAAAATAACCTGTGTTTCTTGTTTGACAGACGTGTGAATGTTCTGTCGGCTTCAGCAGGAAATGACGTCTTGGTGCTTGGCGTTGTTTTGTGCAGCTTGTAATGTGCTCCGACGGGGAACACCGACGGTTAGTCCGTGGTAGACTTAATATATAGCTAACAGACACACATTTATCAAATTTATTTTGTATTTCTCGACTTGTCTGTGCGACAGTTTCTATCCAGCCTTTACCTTTGGTTGATGGGACATTTCTGTCCAAGGGACGGAGACTGTACAGGTAGTTTCTTGTCAGTAAAGTCTAGCTAGCGTCAGCTTCACTTGCACGATTTCGCATCTCAGTTTGAAAAGCTAACGTTAGCTGTCACCAGCATCGACCCGAAGCCTTTCGGCAACATTTCCCATCACTGGCAACAAGCAATGCAGAAGACATGACGATAAAGCGGGCAGCCATGTCCTTCTGTCAGTGAACGTGTCTAACAATTTTCTCCTCTGTGTTGGTATGTTTTCCTCTGGTGCTGCATCCTTAGTACATCTCGTCCCGTTGTACAGAGATTTAGCTAGTAGAAGAGCGACACATCGAGCTGATCTTACCTTTCTTGCATATTTTGACTAAATTACACTGGTCAGTTTCTTGCAGGTTTTTTGACCTGGGAGGTTACGTTTCATTTAAATGAACGCATCTCTTGGGTTTTTCTGGATTTAACCTGCATATCTACACATCCACATTCAGTCTTATATTTCCAAACCATACTTACCCGGTTGACATCAACAACCACGGTATAGTGCGCTGTTTTCAGGTTGACCTTAACAAGCACCTCGAGCAGTGTTCATTGTCAACTTAATGCTGAGGTGTTTGACAATTTATAGGATTTACTTTATTTTCTAAGGCCCAAGTTGTCCAGTGAAGCCTTCACTTTTAAGCACATTTTTCTTTCTGAGATGCACATGCAAACTAATATTAAACTATTCCTGTTCACCTAATCCAGGTAGAACTACCCTGCAGTAATCTTAAAGGAGTATAAGGTTTATTTTACAAACTGGATCTTATATGTGTGATTTTGGCTATCATCCCTGTGTTACGATAAAAACTGAATTATCAAGTTAATTGCTGTCATCTGGAGACATTCCTGGTCCTCCTATCTTGGCCATGTAGCAGCTGAGTCTATAGGAATGGTTAAACTTATGAAAGTAAGAGGCAGGTATGCTGTCAAACCGATAAAAATATTATATGAATAGTATCTCAATGATGGGCTCTCAGAAAATGAACTGTCTACCACTTTTCCTAGATCGTTCATCTTGATGAAAATGAATTTCTTGCGTAATCGTCTTGTTGTTCTGGGCCTGGTGTTATTGGCCACGTTACTGCTGTACCTGCTGCTGCCATCCATTCGCCAGGGCAGCATGGAGCCGTCTCTTGAAGCTCAAAGAATTGGGCTGATTGCCACTCCCCCTCCTCCGCTTCCAACCATCAACGTGTCTATTCGCACCGGGCAGCTACCGGGGGACCCTCCACTTTTCTTTAGAGAAGCTTTGCCTGTTGATGGAGCTGGACGACAGATACTGCCGAGGTGAGTTTACACAAGTGGGGACCTACTTAGAACATTTTGGGAGATAATGTCCTCATCACTATTAATTCCAAACCAGTTGTCTGAGAGAGCGAACGCACCGGCCGTGACCATGGTCTGTCAGTAAGTTTGAGATGCTTACGAACACAGGCAGTGCGGTTAACATTCAGCTCTAACATGCTTTATTTGCCAGGCCTGTGCTTGTTATGACATCTTGAGACACCTACTGTTAAGAAGTCACAGGAAAACAAAATTATTTCTCTTTGCAGGCTGCAAGTGGTTCTTCTTCATGGCCAGGCCTTCACATCCAAAACCTGGGAAGAACTCGGTACAATGGCCCTGCTGGCAACTAATGGATATCAGGCCTTAGCGATGGACCTGCCAGGTAGGCTCATAATCAATACTACTTAGTTAGTGAAAATTATAATATTATTTAAAACTGGGTTGTACACTAAATTGTTGCCGTGAACTGTATGGTCTGGTACACTAATTCATTAGAGGAACCAGATTCAATTTAGAGAGCAGGATTACTTAAATTTTATACATTTAAACACATTTTATTTATTTATTTTTTGCCTAATCTAAATGTAGTCTTTTTCTCACATACATGGGGTCTGAACAGGGCACATGGGAGGCTGGTTTCCCATCGCTGAGATTGAAAAAAACCTAACAATTTACATTTTCCTACATTTTATTTTAGCAATATATGAAAACTGACGTGTTATCATTGGGTTTGGGTTTACAGTGTTCAGACCTTTTCACTTGCTGGGTTGCCATGTGTGCCATGCAGTTGGTACGCATGGCATTTTGTTTACATGCAGCACAAGCCTTAAATTTGGGTTGACACAAGCAGCACAATTACTACATGGAGTTTGGTGACCTCAGGCAAATCCCAGCACAGCTCCACCCCACTTTAAACTAAGCAGAAGTCTAATCAGCCAGAAGAACTCTAAATACCTACCTTGGTGTGCTTTTCAATAAAGTCTGCAACACAAAAATATAAATAAAAAGTGAATTTGTCTGAATATATTTCAAAGCACACAGGTGTGAATGGCTGTTGTCTTAGCATCTGAGCACACGCATTTTGTAATTACATTTATTCTAAAAATAACAACACAAATTCTTCTTCTTTTTTGAGGCTATGGAAAATCGCCGGACTCCGACGCTCTGAAGACCGACCAGAATCGGGTGGATCTCCTTTCAAGGTTCATGGAGTCTTTGGGTGTCAGGGCAGCTGTGCTTTTGAGCCCCTCCATGAGTGGACATTACTCCATCCCGTTCCTCATGAAGAACAGCGCTCAGCTACATGGCTTCATTCCCATAGCACCAGTCGGTACCCGAAGTTACACTCCGCAGCAGTACCAAACTATCGAGGTGAGGGCAACAAAGATTGTGTTGATGTGACTGTGGTGATAAATATATTCAAATGCAAACAACAGACTGAATCGTGCCATTAGTTGTGTGTTATGTGAGTAAACAAGCTTCACTGGTATTTCTCTAGACATTAAAGTTATCGGATGGTGATTATCTTTTCATTTTTCAATGAACTGTTCCCTTAATGTGGACTACACACCAGTCAGGCATGGCTACATTAAACCCACTTAGGGGCCCGTTCTTCCTAATATCTGTGTGTTTTGTATGTATAATGTAACCTTCAAGTATCTGCCTTCTTTTGAGTATTGTTGAAATATAAGTGGGAAGCTAATAATTAATGTTAATAATCAGTACATCTTTTGGTCATTTATCAGGTTAAAATAGAAAACATTTGCTGGTTATAACTGTATTAATGTGAATGACTGCTGGTTAGACAAAGCCTTTTGTAACATATGATGGCCATTTGTTATTTTTGCATTTTATGAACTGAATGATTGATTGAACATAAATAGATGAACTGAAAGTGGGGGGAAAAAATCATAAATTGCATTCCTATTTGAAGGTTAGCTGAACTAGGTGTATTTTTGTTGCATCATTCTGATGTCTGTACCCTTTGACCTTTTACAAGGTAGCTTCACTACATATATGAGAGGCCAGCAACAATTTAGCCTTTAACAGTAGGTTTAACCTATAAGTATATCAGAACTCTGTGTGTATTTTTACAAAGTTGTATGTTGATACTGGTTTATGCATATGTGAAAACCTTTTTACATTGTATAGTTTCTCGCTGACATCTCACTCCTGTGTGCTTTTCAGACTCCCACTCTGATTGTGTTTGGAGCCCTGGACACAAATCTGGGTGCTCAGTCCCACAAGAACCTCATACAACTTCCACATCACTTTGTGCTCAAGTTAGAGGGAGCTCGCCATGCCTGCTACATGGACAAACCCAGAGAATTTCACCAAGGATTGATCGACTTCCTCAGCAAACTGAAGTGAGACGTGTAGCGGTGGAAGAGGAGGTAGACTGATTGGAAAAAGGAGGAACACAAGTCATCTATTCAGTGGTTCAGTGTGTTGACAAGTTTGCTAAAAAGTTTTAAGATCAGCGTTATTCTCATATTATCATCACCCAAAGCAAAAAACACTGGCATGGGAGTAGATTTTAATACATGGAAAACAGCATGTAAAATTTCCTAACAATGTGACCGTTAACAATATAGTATTTCAGTTTCCAAAATAAAAAATTCTGCTTTCAGTTTTCCATAGTGTCACCTAAACATACCAGAGTAGTTCAGCTCAGCTTGTTGTAAAAATAGCTTCAGACTTGTTTAGTGGTGAGTTTTGTTTCATGTGTTTCATGTCTCTCTTTGCATGTAAAAACATGGAATGTGTTTGCTTCACTGTTACCATTTTTGTAGGTGACATGCAGGTTACTGTAAATATGCAAATGTAGAAGGTGCCTGTGTTTAAATAACTTCTGTTGGCTTCACATTTAACAAACAGAAGTGTATATTAAGATCTGGTTACCATTCCAGCTTTCAAGAAAACACATGCTGTTCAAAAGCAAACAGAATTGATACACACTGTAATAAAAAAAGAAAAATGTATAAAAGAATATGGACAATATAAAATGACAAAAATAGCTCATATTTGTTAATATACTGATGATAAAGTTATATGTAATATATTTGCAATACATTTGGACAATCATGCAAAAACAAACTTAAAATAGGATATATGCATAGCTTAAAATAAAAACAGAAATTGAGTGTTCTGTATGTTTCAGTTGATAAAATGCCATGTTTTGGGAACTGAAGGTTATTTTGATGTATTTATATAACATGTTTGGAAGGTTATTACACTGCTGGCTTTTGCTGACTTTTGTGAAAGTTCTTGGAGAGTTACTGCCACCACTTTTTATACCCACCAAATGTAGAAAAAAAAAAAAGTAGCGGAAATTCACTTGTTCTGAGAACAAATATATTTACTTAAGCAATGTACTTAAAGTACAGTTATAAGATACTTGTTCTTTTCTTGAATATTTCCATTTTAAGCTACTTTATACTTCAACTCCACTACATTTGAAATATTGTACTTTTTTTATAATATACCTTTTTGGCAGGGGCATTTACTGTATCTTCCATGTATCTGCTATATTTTCAGATTAAGATTTTACATACAAAAGTATGATCAGTTTATAAAATATCATACATGCTTTAGATCAAACTACTCAAAAGTATATAACAGTAGTTAAATGAGCTCCAATTTGAGAGATTATATAATGCTACCTGCTAATTGTGCATAAATAATTATTAAATAATATATTAACCCTCTGAAAGGGGCCAATCTGTAGTAGTAATTTAACTTTCATACTCAGTGTGTATTGTTTATTTTTACTTACTTTTACTTGAGTAAAACTTTGAATGCAGGACTGTAATGGGATACCTTTTACATTGAGCTATTGCTACTCTTACTTAAGTAAGAAGAATGAATGTTCCCTTCACCCCTGGTACTGTACAGTGGTTGACTATTAAATAATTGTAAATAGAGTTAGTAGGAGAAAAGCACACACCTTAAAGTACTGATTCCGGCTGTTGTAAAGATTAAGTTGCACTTCATTATTTTTTTGTAACAGCAGTTTTAACATTTGTTCTAAATATAGTTTTTTTTACAAATATAGTAAATATAGTTAATATATTCTTAATATAGGGATTAAGAATGTGCCTGTCCTGTCCATGTCAGGAGTTTTGCATGATTTTGAATCAATCCAATAATTACATTATAGAGACAATTATTATTATTACACATTAACACTGATGCATGACTGACTATTAAAAATAAATGAATAACATTTTACAGGTTTAGAGATTTCTTCCTTTTGATACCATCATATAGACTATATGATGAAATAAAATCATTTTATTTTCAATGGTCAACGTTTTTGCAGTTTGCATGATCAGGTCAAACACATAACGAGCCCTAGCTCATGCGTATTTCTTCTGATAATATAATTTATTTTATATGAATGCGTCATCCAACCGTTTGAAATATTTATTCAACGTTCCGTTGTTGTGCAGAAAAGTAGAATGTCCTTCCGGCGACAGGTATTTTATTTTGAAGGGCAGGAAGAGGCCCAACCAACTGACGCAGGGACGCGGCTTAACGGTAACGTTACCTGACGAGCGAGTTGACTGCACAGCTGACTACTGTGAGTAATAACTAGTTAAAAGCAGTAATTCAATAAATCTACGGTGTTTCGCTGTCCTGTAATCCCTGCTTACTACCAGTCTTAGCTAGTTGACTAGCTGTTAATTCGCACCCATTGGGCTGCGGTGCTTTAAATAGGCTAACGTCGATGTTACAGGCTGCTGGCCTGGCCGGCCTAATGGCCAACAGCTCTGGACCTAACTACCTGATTCGCTCTTTGGGTTTAAATAAAACAGCTCTGCCGGATAAAAGACGATGTGACATTTCTCACAGCATCCTGGCACGTTGGTTATTATGCTTGACTGTAATATGTCTTTGTGTTTGTTAAATGGTCTTCTGTCTGTCTTCAGTAAATATATCACACCATGCTGCCTGACAAAGATGGTCCAGGTGTTGGAGGTGGAAAGAGCTTTCCTGAGGGAGAGGACCCCTCTGTGAGTCTGTTCAGAGAGTACCTCCGTCTCAAAACTGTCCACCCAGACCCTGACTATGGTGAGATATCTCAATAAACTGAAATCAAGCCATGCCCTTTGGAAATGTCACAGATGGATTTTTGGCATTTATCTTTGTGGGTCTAACCCAGTTTGTAAGGGGTCAGTGAGAACAGGTGTTGGAATATGCACCTTGATGAGGGCAAATGCCCAACATGTGTGCTGTGTCTCCGTGCAGTTCACACAACACACAGTATTATTTACGTTGCTGTGCACTTCAAGTATTATAATAGCTGCAAAAAAAAAAAATCCAGTGTGAAATGTATTTGCCCTTATCAGCTGCATCACCTTATGTGCTATAATTTATCAAAGTCCATATCTTATCTGTGTCTGTTAAACATTAAATGCGTCCAGTTATGCATGAAGCTCGTGGTCTTGAAAAGAAAGCTGAGCTGCTTAGAAAGGCTCTCACTTCACTGGTCAAACCTTGTCTTTGACCCTCGCCGGTGGTGAAACAAAAACAAAATTTGGGGCCCTGACCAAACGAATGGCATTGCTCAGAGTGGCAGGTGAGATTGTTTTGCCTGCAGGAAGGCTGGCCTCACTCTTCATGATAGGGTAGTGTACCTCAGCAGGAGGGATCATTATCTAGTGTTCTGGGAAGTTTTAGACAATTGTTAGTATTTAATCAGACTGTTCTGCTAACTGTTAATTCCTATACAGATGCTGCTCTTCAGTTCCTGGACAGAATGGCGGCGGAGCTTGGGCTGCCCATGAAAAAGATTGAGGTGTGTGCCAGTGATGGTAACTTCATTCATGTAGGAAACATTTTTATTTACATGCTGTGAATACGGTACAGAAATGAATAATACTTCCTCTCAAAGGAAACAGTGGGCCTTATCTGTCGTTCCCTCCCCCTTTTAGATTTGTTCAGGCAGAGTTGTGTCGATCATGACATGGGAGGGGACGGACCCGACCTTGAAGTCCATCTTACTGAATTCCCACACAGATGTTGTACCCGTTTTCCAGGTATGGCGTCTGTCTCTGTTTACAGCGTTACAATCCTGTTATTATTTTTAATAGACATGAAAAAAATAGATTTGATATCAATCTCTTCTCCAGGAACATTGGAAATACGATGCTTTCAGTGCTTTCAAAGATGCAGAGGGCAACATTTATGCCCGAGGAACACAGGACATGAAATGTGTAACTATACAGTGGGTATAAACTGCCTTGATAACTTTTTTTATTAAACAGGATTTGTACTTTAGTGTTGTTGTGATCTTCACTTTTAAATATGTTCTATGTGAAACACCTGTTTTAACACCCACTCACTCCACCTGCATACTGTTCAGTTCAGACTCCATTTCGTATTTCTGCCGTAACTCTGCCGTGTCTTCTTTTTTTCTTTGCAGGTACATCCAGGCAATCAGAAGACTGAAGGCAGGGGGACTGAAACTGATGCGCACTGTGCACTTAATGTTTGTTCCTGGTAAGATATCTTTTTGTCTCCTCTGTTTGTAATATCTACACACTCTTGGACCCTGTTTTCACTTATTTTACCTGATTGGAAGCCTCAAGACAATTGCTGCCTTCAAATGCAACTTGTGAGCTTGTAGTTGCGACATGGTAGGTCATGTACACGATATGCTTTGGTTTAAAGTGGTAAGTCCTGAGAACACCGCTGCTAGGCAACAGCAACAGGGATGCTGAAAGACTCCTCGTTGTTCTCGTGTCACTCTTCGCTTCTTTCCAAGAAATGTTGACTTACTTTATATTTCAAAGCCATGCGGAGCAACAAGAATTGAGGTTTACTAAGAATCACGATATGGTAACTTACCTTCCACCGATAAATGAACTTCCATGGCCTCAGCAATTTCTGCAACATCAGCAAACACGTGTCAACTTGGAGCTTTCAGAAAATGTCCACTTACGAGGTTGTGAATAACACAAGAGGGGGGCGTTCATTTGGACTCGTGAACACAATAAACACGACCCCATTTGAAGGCAGCTTGTGAAGCCGTGTTCAGGCAGTGCTTGATTGACACTCTCCTGGTATCTCTGAATAGGGACGTGATTTTATGGTTCTGATAAGGGTAATGAATAAATGTTGTTACACTACAGTTTGTCTGCTAGTAGTGTGATAATGTACCATCTCCATTTCCAAGGACAGCACAACAGTGTTTCTATCATCCAATCAGTCAAAGGTGAACTCTGACCAGCGAGTTCGGGGCTGGCTGCATCGAAACAGGAAATGCATGCTTGAATTTGTCCGTTGTTCTGGTTTCAATAGAAGTTATCGGGGGATGGAGACAATATTCGTAGGACGGAAATGTAATGTGATTGTACCTTCTAGGGTGGGGCGAATAAGACCTTTTATCAGTGGATGTGCTCCATTTGCCTGTGCCCCTTGTTCGTAGTGACATGGGTGGAAAAATACGCTTAAAATCTGGTGCAAGCGAAATGTGAGGCAGCAGGTATGACACAGAATCTCTAGCAGCTGATAATAAAATGGTAGCAGGGGCTAATCTGAACTTTGATTTAAACTTCTTACAAATTGGTGAAGAGTTTGTAAAGACAGTACAGGAGCTTAGAATGTAGTCCGTTCTTCAGAACTCAAAACTTGTTTAGCAGTGCTTAAACTATAGGTTTGCCAGCTATGAGCATTTTACCAAATGAAAATATGACATAACCAACTAAAACATATTTTTCTCTTTCTTTTTAGATGAAGAAGTTGGAGGTCACAAGGGAATGGAAAAATTCGTGAATCATCCAGAGTTCCAAAAATTAAACATTGGCTTTGCGCTTGATGAAGGTAAATAAATAACTGTTTACAATATATTTTTAAAAGTGAATGACTAAGAACCTGAACTCTGAAGACCAATCAGTTTCTTAAACTGGGGTCAGTTATTGAGTTTATACTATGATCATGTATAATTCAGTCTTCTTTCTTCTACATAAGTCAATATAACCATAATTTATCACATTTGCTTTATTATTTAACAACAAATATGCAACAAAGGTCCCCAGCTTGATATGAACTCTGAACATTGCAGTTCATGGTCAGTGTCTTGACCCCCTGGGACACCCCATAATAACCAAAACAGCGATGCTTATATTTCCTTTCGTCATGAAGGGTCAATTGTGATGTTTGTCCTAATTAATTACAGTATGACCAGTTAAAGACTTTACTGTGAGGTAATTGGATGGTTAAACTTTTGAAAAATGAAAAGTGACCTTTTCTATGTCTATTATGCACTGATTTTGAAGACTGCTTTCTTAAACAGATAACTTTTATTAAAGTATATTTAAGTTAAATATTCTTAAACATGTTTAATAATTAAACCTGTACCTCAAACAATTCTAGAAATGAACACTGAGAAAATAAAGAATAAATAAAAAATAAAATACATAGCTAAATAAATATCATTGCTAAACTGTACTAAAGTAAAGTAATCAATGTACTTAGTTACATTCTATCTCTGTTCTGTACTAAACCACATATTCTCTAACTTACTAAATCAAGCTCTGAGATTCATGCAACGGCTTTGTTCAGATTCTGAACCATTATGTCAATGAATTGAACTCCGATCAGAATTTAGTTTCATTGCTAATCAAAACATGTCATCTGTTGCAATATTTTGCTGGTAATGTAGCGGTCACAAACATTAACACATGGTTCCCTGCTGCTGAAGAGGTAAACAGCGCCTCTGCTATAAACGTTCAGGGGAAACATTCAACTATCCGGTGAAAAAACTGGCTCCTGACGTTTTATTTCCTTTCCAGCATTGCATCTCACCAACTAGGTAACAACGTCACGTGAAGTCAACGCTCACCAGACTCAACGGTGACGTGACGGTTGTCAGGGACAGAGTTAAATTAGAGTTATACTGAAAGGGGGAAATGATGGGTTCACTGTTGATTAAGCTCTGTATTTAACAAACTAGTTAGCAGCATGTCTGTTCAGAACATGGTGCTTTATGTTGGTAGTTGTCACTCTTGTGCTGGTTTATAAATAATAATAATAATAATACATTTTATTTAAAGGCGCCTCTCTGGGCACTCGAGGACACCGTACAACATGGTAACAACGTACTGGTAATGGCGCCATTACCAGTACCAGCTCAACTCGACTCGACTCGGCTCGGCTCGCTTTTCGCTCCGTTTTCCATCGCAGATAGTACCTCCACAATAGGACCTGGTCGTCATAGCGACGTCGCAGGAAACTGCCGTGACGTAAGATTCTACTCGACACACAGCCACTACCCGCACACACAGGACAATGGAGGAAATCGAGTGTAATCTGTTTTTGATCCTCAGGATGTTGCTGTTTCTCACAGCAAGAAGACAAACGTTGTTTCGTTTGACTGCGGCGTATTTTTCCAGGTTGCCATAATAGTAACGGGTATATCACGCGATCTCTGGCCAAACTATTTAAAAATGGCGGGGTGATTCAGGATACTCCGTCTGGCGCGTGCAATGATGGCTCAGTGAATAGTGACGATTCTCTCTGACCAACCAGCAGTCTGCCGTGTTTTCACGTCACATTTTAGTATTGCGTCAGCTCGCCCAGAACCTTGTCGGAGGTGATACGAAAAGAAGTACCTGGAAGCAGGGAGAGGTACAAGTTTTACACACTGGAAAACCAAACAAAGTCCAGTCGAGTCGAGGCGAGGCGAGTTGGTACTGTGTAGTGGAAAAGCGGCTTGCTACTGTAGTGATAGTTCAGTCTGGTGGATAAACTTTGTAGTGACAAAAATAAAGTAGCATTATCTTATCTTTCTACCTAATATACTGAAAATTAAACAGTTTTAAATTGGCGCATATCGGCTAACGAATAGTCCGAAACAACTGTCTTTTGCCCCACACATTTCCATAGTTATCTTAATACCCTAGACTAATGTTAAATGTTTAAAAGCATCGCAGGTTAAAAGCAGCGGGTTCGAATCCAGCCTGGAGCTCTTTGCTGCATGTCATCCCCTCTCTCTCTCTCGCTCTCTCCCACATTACCTGTCTCTCTTCAGCTATTCCTATCAAATAAAGGCAAAAAGGCCAAAAAACTAGTCTTTTAAAGTGTTTTCTTTGTCTGCATGTGTTCTGTAGGTCTGGCCAACCCTGGCGAGGCCTTTACTGTGTTTTATGGAGAGAGAAACCCCTGGTGTGAGTATACAATACGTACCGTAAAAGACTTCCACCATCTTAAATGATTCCAGGAATTTTGACTCAAACAGAATGACTTCTTCTTTCCAGGGATCACAGTCCACTGCCCAGGCAGTCCAGGTCATGGGTCTAGGTTTGTGGAGAACACAGCTGCTGAGAAGCTGGTAAGTGTCTATGGCAGGCAACCACTTTATAAAACTGTTAAATAATAAAGACCTGTTGTTGAGAAGGACAGTGTCAGTGACCATACTGTCTTTTCCTTCTCAGCGTCAAGTCATAAACTCCTTCCTTGACTTCAGAGAGAAGGAAAAACATAGGTGAGATTGACATCTCGATTTATTACATAATGTTTTATGGCAAGACAGATTTTCTCATTAATACACACTTAGGAGTAAATTTGGGGTGATACATTTTAATCACAGCATGTTTATAACACTTTATCTGCGTTGTGCAGTTATTCTTCAAATGTGAGTCCCTTCAGGAAGTACCAGTATTAAAGTTCACCTCTATGCTGTAGTTGATACAAATAATATGCTGAAAGCATCTCACAAGTGCTTTAGAATGTATATTTAGACTATTATTATTACTATTTTCTGACTATTGCCTAATTACTGTATATGGCTATTTCCTCCAAGAGTAATGCTGACGTTTCAATGAACCATGATTACAGTAAAAATGCTGCATTCATGTTCAAACCTGATGAAGGATGTAAGCATGTCTGAATTGTGGACTACCCTGTCGAGGCAATTGTCTGCCACGTGTGCTAAATCCCATTTAACAGAATAATGACGCTAAAAACGAAGTGACACTCATGATGATGGGATTTAATGCCGGTTGCGTGTTAAACGTTTGTAGGAATGTTCTCAGATGTTCCACAAATAAGAAAAAATAAGCCTGTTTTTTATGAAAAATGTTCTAAGATCTGGGATTTGTTCTAGTTAGTCTTTTTTATATATCAGGGACACGTGGCTTATCTTATACTTTATATGTCAATGCTTTATTTTAGGGGTCATTCATTTCTTTATAGTTTACATAGGTTTGTTTCCTGGAAACCTCCTTGGAAATTATGAATTCAACTAAATTCTAGTTATTCCCTCTAATTACATAATTCTCACGAGGAAACGTTCAAGGGAATTATTAAGTAATGATGGACGGGTAAAGAAATTGTAAGAAAACTACAGGAATTTGACTCTTGGTCATTTAAAAGTTGTCTCATCGGCGATTATGGGTTGTATTTGTGTCCCAGAGACAAAAATGACATAATTGAATGAGTGGAAAGTGAGCTGCTAAATAGTTCTTCGGTACCAAGAATAACAGATTGGATGTCGATTTCTCTGATTAAAAATTAAGTTTAGTTTTCAGTGTTGGCCTTGCAAAAATGTTATCCTACTTTAGATTTCATTACAGTGTAACTGCAGTAATTTCATTACTACCGTGTGTGTGTGTGTGTGTGTTTCAGGCTAAATACCAACGAGTGTTTCACGCTCGGTGATGTCACCACAGTGAATATGACCATGGTCAAAGGAGGCATGTCCTACAATGTGATCCCAGCTGAAATGGACGTCAGCTTTGACCTAAGAATACCACCTACAGTAAATCTACAGGTGTGTAAGCATCGCCGCCTGTATGAGTGTGAATGTCTGTCTGCAGATTGAGTTTTTGTGACTTGCTCATGTAATCATGCAGACGTCTGATGTGTCGGTGTGAAATGACCTCCAGCTCTACACTAAATAATTATTTTCCTACCAGGAGTTTGAAAAACAGATCAAGAAGTGGTGTAAAGAAGCAGGAGAAGATGTCACTTATGAGTTTGCTCAGGTCAGTGCACGTACACTCAGTGCTCCGTTAGTGTTTTGTTCCTGTTGTCAAATAGATTAAATTAGCTGCCATCCATTGCAGAAACATATGAACCAGAGTATGACTTCGACAGAGGAGAATGATCCATGGTGGAGTGCCTTCAGCGCAGCCTGCAAGGCGATGTGAGCACACTGTCCACACTAAAACGTAATCTGTATGTGTTTTCACTTTTTTTTGCATGTTAGAGTGCAGAGGAGGGTGTCAGAAGCTGGGTAAAGAACTTACAAATATCATTTTTTATTGACATTAATTATGGCTCAATCTTCACCTACCATTGTATCTAATTCAACACAGCTGAAGTGAGTTTAGGTTTAATTGTCCTCAGTGTGTGTGTATGCATTTTCTGTAAAGCTGACATCTGTTTGCAGTAGATGACCAATCAAATACTCAGAATAAAATCTTTTTCTACTGTTTTAGTGGATCATGAAATGAGATTTTTGTATCTTCTATTTTTGCTTACACAACCCTTTTAATGCATTCGCTCCATGAGATTTCACACCTGAGCTGCAAATATTCACGCATCTCCCACAATCCTCTTCTCGTGTTTAGAAAAAGCTGCATTGTCTGTCCTGTCTGCAATTACTTGTCTCAGCATGCGCGGAAAAGCTGATTTTTTTGTTTTTCATTTTCTATGTATTCTACTGGAAATATACTGTGTATATAGGAGCACTGTCTAACAGGCTGTAGCACTTTATCCAGGTAACTGTAGCTGACAAAGGTACTGTAGGACTGTACTGAATCTGTGTATGTATCGTGATGTTAACATGTTAATATCTCCACTGTAGGAATATAACTCTGGAAAAGGAGATCTTTCCAGCTGCCACAGATAGCCGTTTTATCCGAGCTGTGAGTATAAGAACTGGGTCTGATAGCAGGGCCAACAAGGAAAAAAAGAAATTCATTCAATTTGACTTTTTATTCATTAATTAATCATGATGTGTGACATTGTTGAGTGAAAGCTAGTCCATTCCTTCAGTTCTGTTTAAAATAGGTTTGTTTGAATCTAGGTGGGTATCCCTGCTATCGGCTTTTCCCCAATGAACAGGACGCCAATCCTGCTGCACGACCACAACGAGTATCTGAATGAGCAAGTCTTCCTGAAAGGCATCACCGTGTTCGAGAAGCTCATCTCAAGTCTTGCCAGCGTTCCTGCCTGTCCTGATGAGGCTTAGACAAGTCTTCATTCTTAATCCACCCTAAACTTATTTCACTGACGATCTGAATATTTAACTTGAAGAATTTGCAGAGATGACCAAAGAATAATAACATGTATATCATAAGCCAAAACTGAGCACGTAGCCTTTGGTACTTTTTGTTTTTATGATTCTCAGGATATAGGCGCAGTAAGCTTTGCATTACTCAGTATTGCAGCAGTTTTTTAACAACATACTTAGAGTATGTCAGCAGTGTTGATTGAGTGTGCCTGTGTGTATGCAGTCTTAAAGAAATATCATCTAGTGTGTAAACAATGTTTTCCATTAGTATGGAAAAATAAACTTTCTAAAATGTGAAACTGACTTTGATAAACGATCAGACGTCATTTAATTGCCACTTTTAAAATTTAGCTCGATTTTAAAATCATTCCAGAGATCTCATTTTATTTAATAAACTGGAATTGAATAAATATATTTGTTCATTACTTTCATGGTCATATTTTCTTCTACACAAGTTAGAGATCTGTGTCTGATGCCACACTGATGCGCAATTTAAAACACCAAAGAATGAGCAGCAGGATTAGAACTGTTTTATGGAGGAAGATTTCTGACTGCCTAAGGTAAAGGCATTTAACCTTCAGTCAACCATCTGCTGCAAGGACAGGCAATACAATTCACCATAACTGCATCAATAAAAATGTCCAAACATCAGTTAAACCACTGAATCTCAGTGAAGCCTTCAAATGAACACAAAGTGCACCCCAAATGACAGCGTTTGGGAGGTGTGATAAGAGTCCAGCCTCCACAAGATGAGTTTCAGCATTGTGTACTGAATGAATTTTGTCTCAGTTATTATCAATGAGCAAGACTGAATTAAGGCTAGTGTTACACAAAGTGCCCTAAAGGAAGCAAAGAGGCAGAATACAACATTATAAAATACATTTTTAGCCACACTAGCGACATGGCTCTGTGGATGGCAATGTCGGTTGGTGGGTCCAAGAAATATCTTTCTGTATTGGATGGACTGCAATGAAATGTTGTACAGACATTCATGTTCCCCGGAGGATGAAATCTACTGACTGCTGACATTTCCTCTACTGCCAGCAGGTTGACATTTTTGGCTTTTTAGTTAACTATCTCAACATCTATTGGATGGATTAACACAATCTTTGGTACAGACATTCATTATGAATTGTAATCACTTTGTTGATCCCCCGGACTTTTCATCTAGCACCATCATCTGACCCAAATTACATTTGTTTGGTCTTAATACTTTGCTTTATAATCAAATACCTGCAAAACCAATGACCATCAGACTCGGATGTACTTTTAATGCTACTTGGTAAATGTTAATATGCTAACACACTAAACTAAGACTCATTGCGAGTGTGTTAGCATGTTGACGTTAGCAATTTGCTTGTGTGCAGTTTTACAGAGCTGCTAGCATGGCTGTAGACTCTGTCTTGTCATATACAGGCAACAACTGTGTTCCTAAACAAGAGGTTATTTACATGTATTCAAGAGAACTTGCCTTAAATGATGCAGATAAAATGGAGTATTATTGTGAAATGGAGTTGCAATAAGGGAAATGAGAAATTAAAAATGTCTTTTGATATTTTATGCTGTTTATGTGAGGTAAACGTCGGTCCACAGTTCAGCTCCCTTTGGAGTTGTCATCCAATTAACAGTGTATGGCTCTCCAAGGGGGACTGGCAGGAAGACTGAGCAGTCAGTAATTAGTATTCTCTCTCCCCAGGACATGACAGCAGTATTAGCACATGGGGCCGTCAGGGAGACGGCTAAAAGCTGAACCCACATCCTTCCTCCCAGAGGGGGCAGGAATAGGTGCAGTCATCCTGTCGGGTGAGCTGTCGAGCATCTGAATGCCAGGCTGCAGGAAAAAACAGGTGCTGTTTAAGAGTTAATCAAAGAAATGTTCCACATTGTTTCTAAGTAAAGCTTTATATAAATTTGGTGCAGCACAAGCATTACCAATGTAAAATTGCAGCCAGGCCCTTCTGTTTTAAGGCCAAAGTAATTTCCATGCATGTTATTTCTCCGGAAATGAAAATCCCTCTACAGTTGCTCCCTCTTTACTCGATCAGGGGTCAGGATCAGACTCAATAACAGCTACTTTGAGGAGAGGTGAGGTGGGGATTCAAGTCTCGGTCAAGGACACCTGAGCAGGGAGCTAATACCCATATAGGGAGATTTAACCTGATTCCTGCAGTCTCTCCACACACACCATGCTGGCGTCTTATCAGCATCAATATTATAATATTCAAACAGCTCTCAAAGACCTACAAGGGACTGACCTGTGTCTGTAATGGCTGTGACCTGTACTAAACTGATGAAATGAGGAGGTAAGAAAAGGTATGTTCTTTACACTACTGTGAAATAACAGATCGCCATATATATAGAAAAAAGGTCAAAAACAATCTGTGATTCCACAAAATCAATCTCTATTTCACTGCCCCGACGGTACTTTTATTTTACATCTTCAGCATCACAGTGTTCAGTCTCCGTTCTCTGGTTTTCTTTTTCTGGAGAGAGATGTTTATATTCACAGATGCTGCAGTGAATGAAGGAAAACATACTGTAAATCCTCCAGCTGAATGTCATTTCTCTGCACTGTGCTCTCCTGCCGTGCAAATACAACTGTCCTCTCGAGGTAATTACAGCCAAACCCAATAAGTGTGAATTAGTTGTTCTACGATCACAACTACACATTTTGTTGTCCTGTTACACTATTTTTCAGTATTGTTTTGCATGTAGTTTAGTGATCTGAAACCAAAAAGACAAGGTTTTTTGACTGAGATTACGTTTCAGTTGTCAGGCTACATGATTGCATAACTGTAAAGGGTTGACAGATGGGAGAGAAGCTCCATCCTCAAACTGTTTTTTTGTGTAGTGTACCAGGAGTGATAGCCCTAGTCTAATAAGTCAGTAATAAAATACATTAGCTGGGTGACTCCAATGATGAAATGGGTTTTAAAAACAATCACAACAGTTTTCTTTTACCTCTAAGCAGTTGATTAAAAAATTCAACTCTCATGTTGTTTTCTCACTCTTACTCCTCTGTTTTCCTATATTTTCTGTCCTACTCCACATTTGATTTTTTATCATTTATTTCCCTTTGTCCATGCAACGTTTCTAAATTTCTTCGTTGCTTATATGGAGCATGTCTAAAATGCCCGGCCAACACATTATATGTTACATGATTTTGAGGTCTGCCATTGCCAGACTTCTCTCCTTGCTCTGCTTGTGTTGTTCCTGTGCAGCAGCGAGATCATTGTGTGCGACTATCAGAGCCACTATGTATTGCAGTAATATTATGGTAATAAGCCAAAGAGTTAAGTGAAAATACGATATAAGTATTAAATATGCAACTGAATGTCTATCTGCCTCTTTCATTACTCTTGTAGTTGCTCTAATCTGTATTCACTACTGATGTTTGATGTATGCAGGCTGCACAGGTGTAAGGAATAACATTCACAATGCCTCTGTTCAATTTAGGTGTAAAGCCACCCTGCACAATGCCAGCGCCGCGCCTCTGGCACACCTAAATGGAATGTAGCCGTTATTGATGTTATTAGTTACACCTGTGTTTAACAAGTCAAAATGTCTGCTGTGAGAAAGGTATATTGATCAGATGCATGCTAGGAAAAGTGAGGAGGCAAAAAAATTGTATTAGGTAAAAGCCCCAGTAAAAGCTAAATGAAAGCGAAAAATAAATGTTTAAGTGATAGAAAGTAAAGAAAAAAATATAATGTTATCCGTTTGATATTTTATATAATGCTATTTATCATTCAGTTTTGTTATTTTTATTTAGGCCATCTGTTTATCTAAATAGCTTTCTTTAGGCACTCTGAGGCACATTTGTGACTTTGCGCTCCATAAATAAAACTGACTTGACTTTACTATATATTTATTTTTCAGTTTTAAAGTCGATCTCCCTGAATCCTGAAACCTCCTTAAATTATTTAACACAATCTATTATGTATTTATATGTATGTATGCGGAAAGGTAGTTGTGTGCACATCACATCCTATATTTAGTCCAGTTGCAGGATAACAGATTCATACAGACTCCCAGAACCATACTATATGCACTTATGTATTCACTCGTAATTTTCACCTTCAATAAAATAGCTTTAATTTCACACGTGGGGTACCATAATTTAGTGCTTTACGTACTCATCTCTGGTGGAATCAACCTGTTAGGAGGCCCCCGGGGGTGTATACCTGTTGCCTCCGAGTTCCCATTAAGTACAATGCCCATAGCAGACAACACATAGCAGCTTCAATAGGCCTTTTTCACAGCAGCTATTTTGACATGTCACAACATGACAATGACTGCATTCAGTTGTAGGTGTCCCAGTTCCACGGACCTGGTGTTATGCATTCTCACTCTCTTGCTTACTGGGACACCTAAATGAAGAAGCGGCATCATTAATGTTATAAGTTACATCTGTGTTTTTACAGCTATGACAATTCAGTATGCATGTATACATGTTTATATACAGCATATATGCAGGATTTATATTGGACAGTGATGGATGATATGTACATGTTAAGGCACAATGTGTATTTCATACTGTAAATGTATAATTTGTCATTTGTAGGTAAGTGGATATTTTAGTATTGAACAGTTTCTTAATTTTGTTGCATTCAGGGACCCTGCCTACTTGCATCCTGTTGGCCAACAGTACCCCATACAGAGGAGCAGCAGTCAGTCTTGTATAAAAACAAAATTTATGCCGATGACAAATCCCACGTGGCTCTGCAGAGATAAATAAAGCCAAACTAGATTCTTCTACTGCTCCTCTGTTGCCTGCATATGTTGCCTGGTGAGCGTGAACGCGCCTGGCTCCACGGGCTGCTGCTGAGAGAGAGAGGGGGAGAGGGAGAGAGGGAGAGGGACGTCGTGGACGCGCCGGCCTGTGTGCTGCTGCTGCTGCTGGTGGTGGTGGTGGTGGTGTATGTGGGAGCAGGAGGAGAGACTCTGCAGTGTCTTGGCAGCTGCATTAGTGCATCTCCCACCGTCCGCGATGCCTCCACGGCCAATGCCTGCCTCCTCCGCGTCCACTTGACAACACAAACCGACGTGAACTCGTCGGGAAACTGAGCCGGACGTTCACCCTAGCTAGCCAGATCTCCCCCCCCCCGCCCCCCAACCCCGGAGACAGTCCGGAGCGCTTCATTCACTCCCAGAAACCCCGTGACGAGAATTGTTAATGGAAAATGGCGATAGGCAAAAGGTCTTGCAGCATCGTCTGCTTGGTATCTATCCAGATTATCTTGATTTTCAGCGCATCGTGGCCTGGAGCAGCGGGGCTCACGTTCCCCCAGCAGTACACGTAAGTGACGGTTACACTGATTGAAAGCATAGCGGGGGCTCTGATGGGAGACAACTTTGGGTTTGTCCACTCAGCTGTGGTGTCAAGAAGATAACGTTACTTCAGTCGTCCTGTTGTATTTTTCTGCTGTTATATAATTTGACAGTGTTGGCGATTGCATCAGTGTAAATGCTGGGTATTTAAAGCTCTGTGCTCTGTAAGGTGTAGTCCACAGTATGATTGGGCAGACATAGGAAAGCTATTCAGATAATTTACAGGGATATATATATATATATATGTTAACTATCACATTTTACAAGATCCCACTAATGTTTTTATTATCAAGGTGGCCTTTGTATCAAATAAAATGTGCAGCATTAGGACAACAATTTAGCCTCTCCATTACCATATTGTGTTTCTAGCCTTCATTTTTCAATTATATGAACACTGAAAGGTTATAGATCTCTTTCCTCAAATCAGAGGTCTGTGTTTAATGTGTAAAATGACTCGTAACCCAATCAGATGCGTTTACTTTATATCTGGAGATACATCTGTTTAAAAAAAATAAAAAAAATATATATATATATATATATATATATATATGCAGATATGTTTCCATTGTGACACTTTTACTTTAAAGTAAAGCAAGTTATAGGTGAGGCTGTTAATTGGGTTTAATTAGTTAAAGCAGTCAGAGGCTCATTGTGTTTGACAGGCTACATTAAGTCTGTGCAGTTGTTGTCAAACTGAAAAGGGCTTTTTGTTTTTTCAGTGTTCCCCCTGCTGTTCTTGTGCACCAGTACTAGATTTTTCCATGCAGGCTTTAAAGTAAAGAGCCAAACATTTCTTTAATTGGTGAAACACATCCCTCTCTTGCAACTTCTTGGGAAAATTAACAGTACAGTAATAGCTCCTAGTAGTACTGCGTGTTCCGTAGTATTAGTGTAGAACTACGGTTTCATAGAAGAAGAAAGGTGTGGTTCTAGTGTTAATTCCTGCATAAGGCGACACTAGAATGAATGTTTTCTCTCTGTTTTAATCGATCCTGTGCTTAGTTGTTAATTCTTAACCTTTAACCCGTTACTGTTAAGTACAGCTGGCACTTAACTTGAGACTACAGTTATCTGGGCCCGCCTCCAGACTCTGCAATCAGGCTGCTCTGGAGGGAGGAACAAACCAGATGGTCCACTCATCTTCGGGGTACACAGTGAAGGCTTTCTGGCCAATCACAACTGGAGATCTGAGGTGTATTTACCAATTAGAAAGGGGGTCTATAAATCGGGGAGGCATGTGTATGTGTGTGTGTGTTTTATGATGAATTAGGTTATTTCAAGTAGGGTATAGCTGCTGCTTTCTCCTCCTCCTCCTCCTCCTTTCCACTTATTTTTCTGCTGAGTGCTCTGAAACAGCTACATAGCCCTCTGCCCTGGGTCTCTTCATGTAAGCTAAATGAAGCAGAATCGCTACGCTGAAGAACAGCATCTCATTCCAATTAAGAATTAATACTGCAGCAGTGACGATTTATTCCCCTTCGCCCTCTCTCACTTCGCCCTTTTCACTCCGGCCCCTTCTGTCTTGCCTCCGTCTGTCTCTATCTTTCTGTCTCTGCATGTAGATAGATAGATAGATGGATAGATAGCAACCCTGAATCCTGCAAGAATATGTTTCTATGCTATATTTGCTCTCTAAGTGTGTTGCAGGGGAAATGTAATTGCTGGCTCGATTACATTTATTGGCAATGTTTTCTTTCCATTCCAGGAAGTGTGACATCCTTATACATCACAGAGCAGGACTTTTGACACTGAAGGCTGGACTTTGCATCCTGCTTTCCTCATGCTTTTAAGGTTTAGGCTACCAGAACAATTGGTTAAGGTTAGGGAAAGATGACGGTTCTAGGGCTGCAGCTACTGATTTTTCTCATTAGCGATTAATCTGTCAATTCTTTTTTCACAATTAATCCAGTGGATCTCAAACTGGGAGGCGGGTGGACCATGACCATGAGTGGAAAAGTGTGGCAAGATTTATTCATTTAACAAGACGACATGTACAGTGCAGAGTGTGTGTGGAGTTTTAACAGGGAAGGAAAGAAAAACTGGTGATGCTCATCGAGTGTCAGTCAAAGCCTGTCATGCTCTCGGGTTCACTGCTAGTGGAGTGCGAGAGCCTTGGGTCTCTTGTGTCCTTGCGTTTGATAAACTTTTAGTATTTTACATTTGCACCTCAGTAACAGAACTCTTTAAATGTCTTGTTTAGTTCAACCAACAGACCCAAACCCAAACATAATCAAATTCCAGTAATCTGAAACCCAGAGTAGCAGCAAATCATCACATTTTGGTATTTTTGCTATTTTGTAAAAAATTGTGTGCCAATCCATCCAGTAGTTGTTGAGATATTTCAGCCTGGACCAAAGCGCTGGACAGACCGACTGACATTCGTCCATCCAAAGAGCAACGCTGCTAACATGGCTAAAAATGTAATTTGGACAGCATTGTGTTCCCTACAAAACATATTTGCTATTGCAAATTAGTTGTATATGAACGTAATTTTTAGGAGACTATGATACTAGATGTATGGATGGATGGATACTGTACTGAACATTGATACTGAAGATAGACAGATATCACACATACATATATACATTTAGCTGTAAATGCTTATACTCCACCTATTGCTCTGCTGCTCCACCCTCTCAACCTCTCTCTCTCTTTTTCTCTCTCTCTCTCTCTCTCTGATGTAAGTGAATATGGGTCACATCACGTAGCGCTTCTCTCCCTCTCCTCCCGGGGGTGTGTGAGTAGCCTATAGCAGGTAACAAAGTAGAGGCACAAGTGCGCTGTGCTGTTCAGCCGGCTCATCGCAGCAACAGAGGTTTCTGGCGTCCCACAGCACTCGAGAGGAGACGAAATGGAGCACACAGTAAAAAACTTAGGATTGTGCTTCAACTGCACTGACTCACACAGTTAATGCTGCTCTGCCGTACTGTGGGCTACAGTCATGTAACAAAACTGATTTATTCCCACCGTAGGATTTTTACAACGCTTTACAAGTGCATTTGAAATTCATTTGTGATGCAACAAGCTTCTTGGCTCCAGTCTTTCAAACATGTGGTGTGATTCTATTCATTTTAGGAAAAATGGTTTGTAAAATTGTTTAATCAGCGGGAATGGGAATTCATAGTGCATATTAATCTAATCCTTTATGTTAAACATGTTAAACATCCCATTTGAACTATTTCAAGGATTAAAGGTGACATTGGAATTTGGTGGATTAAGTTTCTTTATAGAGCAAGAGACTATAAATGATCCCCTTAAGGTTCCTATACAATGTGCGATTTTGGGCTATCCCAGACTTAAGTCGACCATTGAGAGAGAAACATAGTGAAATCTTTGGTCGTCACTCCAAAGCTGAAGTCTTGGATGACACCCTGAAAGAAGTACACTCTTGACTGATTTTGGCAACCAAAGTCAGCCTGTATATAAAAAATTGTGACGCCAGAAATTTAGGACCAAATCTTCGCAATGTGACTGCTGTTGTAAACCAAATTGCCCTTTTCTACATTTTCAAAACATGAGAGCATTGCAGATGGATGACGCGAGTTGATGACGCATCTCCGCTTACATATTTTATTAATATATATCACAGCGTATTATTTCGCATTTGACATGCCTCATGGTATCGTACAGTCTGATACAGTTATTGACAAATATTTTATGAGAACCATCTCCTTCAGTGTGACATGCAATGCAAGAATGCTGTTATGCTGCACAGTGTAAAGGGAGTTTAAATAAGCAAAGGCAACATACATCTGTTAAGAATCATAAACATTAATTTGACTTAAATTTGTGGATTTCTGTGCTATTCACTGAACATACTGTACATCTGAAAGCATAATGGGCTTAGAGAGTGACAGAATTTGTAAAGTCAGACTGATTCAGGTTGAGAATAATACAGAGATTGCATGTGCAAGTTTGGATATTTTATTTCTGCCAAACAAATAAGAATTGTGTGAGAATCATAAGATGCTGACTCACTATTGTGCTGTGAAAAGTTTTATATTTGGAAGTGTGTCTCTGTAGCAAGACAAAACTGCTCAGTTATCTTATCATAAACATTTTAATTTCATCAGCCATTGTGGTCTTGGTTTCAGGGCTGCAGTAATCACATTAACACATTGACACCTATGACAAATATGTAGAAAGAATTAAGCCTAATGACAATTGGAATATGTTTTTGAAAGGGTTTACCAAAAAATACATATTTTTCTGATCGTTCTCTACCCTCCCAGCTGTCAATAGCGGGTACTCTTTTTTTTTTTTTTTTTTTTTTTTTCTGCCGCTGCCTCGACTGCCTCAAGCTGAAAAAATTTCACTTTTAAATAGTTGTCGTGCTTGTCGAAGACACCTTGTTAGGCATTCAGTAATATCTTAAATAGACCTTTAGAGTGATAGTTGTGATGTTGCTGGAGTTAAAAAAAAACCCAAATAGCTTACATCTTAGTTTTCCACACCGTTCCTTTAACTTCGCACTTTTCTGAAACCCAGACGAGCATTTCTATCATAAAAAGTAGAGTGTGAAAAGTATGGCACTGCACTGAGGGCTGTCTATTCATCATCAGGATTAAAGGTCTTTCACCTGTGCTCAACTCATAATAAAATCAAAAAGCGGTGAAGGAAATAATAATATTCAAATATAGGGTCCTCATTGTAAAAAGTGTCTCACTGTGGATCTGGACAGTTTTGTGGCTCACACAACACTAAAAACAAGCCCAACAGGACTTTAATCTGCAATGTTGTCTCATAACTCTGCTGGGAGCTGTCTGACTGATAATGAATCGACTCTGTGGGCACTTACAGGATCCGGGGCGATTTCCTGGGTATTAAGATTTATTTCCTGGTTCTAACTAATTTGTTTCTCGAGGATAGGGTTGGCAGAATCTGGACATACAGAAAGTCTATAACTTAAATACTATAGTATTTACTGCAGTCTTTGGTCTTTTAAAGCATATTTTTCCTCTTCAGCAATTCTGTTCCCTGTGGCTAATAGCACACACTTCAGCATGGCATTGATGCACTGAATATGAAAGACACTAGTTCTTATGGATGCTGCTTTTGTTCTGATAGGTTGTGTAGGATTGTGTGTGCTTCTTTGAAATTGCAGTTTGGGATGAGATTATGCTGTTCATCCCTGAGAACCCATTTTGGAAGAAGACACGCAGAGCACATACTGTATATGTTTTGTTGCTGACTGAGCAGTTACTTTCCATGCTGTACCGGAAACAAATTCCACCGACTAGCGGGGCCATTAAAGGGAAGCGAAGTGCAGTTTAAGGTTCGTTAGAATGAAAAATTCTTACTCAAATGATCAGTTAAGTGAAGATGGTTTGATACTGTTCATCTGACATCCACTGTTTTTGTTTCATGATTTAAATTCATCAGGGAACCAACCTGTTTATCATAAAACACTTCGGACAGATTTTGAGATCAGTGAAAATGTTTGGCTTAATTAGTAAGGTGTAAACAGTGATGCTACCCAGCCACGGCGAGTCACAGCTGAAACCCCACTTAGTAGTTAGCATTACATGGTCTCCAAAAGGTTGATTGCCTCTTGAGCAGTGCACTGCAAAACTGCAGGTGCAATTTCCTTACAAAACAGCTGCTATACCTCCACCCTACAGCCACACCATTTACTTTAAAGGGGCACTCTTCATGAGCAGTAAAAACAGTTGTATACAAACTGTTGTATAATGTCTTCTGTGGCTCTGAAGGGAGCTGTCTGAGACCTTGATGATGCCATATTGATGTCATCAGACCCAGATCAAGACCCCTTTTAGAAAATGATATTGTGTGAACATGCCATATATCTATAATCAAATACAATGGATACCTGAAAGGTGTTGACAGGAAACAAAACAACACTGAGATGTTTGCTTTACGCTAATTGTTAATCCATAAATATAATTCAGGGCAGAGAAGCACATTAAGTAACACAATAATAAACATTTTCGTGTTGCTTCTACGAGCTGGACCATATTATAATGAGCCTCAACACAAGCCTCCCGTAGCTGTTTGCTTTGTCCCTGTGCCATCTGACCTCCGTCCGCCTTTAACCAGTGATCATTTAGAGAAAGAGCCCTCACCTGAGGCACTGGTCACCGGCAAAGTCAAGTAAATCCTGAAAGCTTGTTAATCAGTACTAGCATGGCTCTCAACGGTTTTCTGAAAATGATTTAAACTTCCATAGATTTTACTCTTCCTGGGTAGAATCATATCTACAGCCTTATCAAAAAAGAGAGTAAACTTTCCCCAGTGAATTTCTGCCTTCCTGACATTGCAAGGATGCAGTTGGCGTCTGATTCATTGTTTTATGCCACCTTCCCCCTTGATGTTTCTCTCTGTTACTTTATGTCGAAAAAATGACGAAGTCTGTATTGATAAAACAAGGCCAGTTTAGTTTTCTGGACATTATTTGTAGGTCCGAATGTTACAGTGGTTCAAAGCAAAATAAACATTCTATTGAAATTCTTAGTAAGCTTCTTCTTCTTTCTTTGTAATAGAAGCCCTTTATTGGTTTGTGCATCCTCAGATCCATGTTAAAGCCACCTTAACATCCAGGATGATGTCTGTGTGGGCTGGGAGGGAATTAGCTGCTGGAACCGCATGTGCTCATACGCTGTTGGTGGTTGGTGGTTTTGGCATTTCTGGCGTGCAGCTGGTGGTGGGTGTGATTTCTGTGTTGGAGTTGACATTTAACAGATATATTGGTAGGAGTGCTGATGCTGTTAAATAGCCAGGTACCCAAATCTTTTATCAGCCGATAAAATTATTGTCGATATCACTGGTAACTTGATAATTTAGCCCAGTTTGAGGACTCTCTCTAACAAATACAACTCATGTTGTTCATATTCTTTTGTGCTTTTATTTTTTTTCAAAACCCTGTAATATTGTTGAGACATTTTATTTATTAGAAACAATGTTGATTTGCGAGTGTTTGTGTCCAGTCATTGATGTTGCTACATTAGAAAGTGATCTGCACAACATAAGCAAAATCAGTGTGATGAAATTGCACATTGTGTGTGTACATATTTAAGACCACCGCTCATTTAAAGCCTACGTATGTATACCTCTCCTTCACTGAATGTCCTCTCTTATTGTTAGTCTTAACACTCACAAGATAGCGTTTGTTTGTCCTCACTCATTAGTTGGTCTATTTTTGGGTGTCGCTGCAAGGAATCCACTTGCATCAAGTGGTCCTGGCTGCCACAGCAGGCTTTAACAGCTATTTACGTACTTATATTTTAATGATGTAGCAAACTGTATATTTTTCTTTGCTGTGAAAATATCCTTTCACAGAATTATGATGATGAGTCAACAAAGCTGATTAGCGTTACTAACATTTCATGGCTTACTCTCCACCTCGGAACTGTTGTCTAAGCTTCGTTTCTGTTCCTGTTGTCATTCAATGGAAGTTGCATAGAATCGGTGAATAGGTGTAATCAGTGGTAATAAGACACGTGGAAGTTTTTTTCTTCAAATTATATTGTTGTTGGGGTTTCAAAGAAGTGCAGAAATTTGTTTTCCAAAGTGTTAAAATTCTCAGACTAGACCAGCTGTTTGTTTTCGTCCTACAAGTTGCCAGTCTACATATTGGGGAAGTTTTCCTGTTCACTCTGCTACATAGGAAATGACTGGATCACTGGTGCCTTATTAATTGCATTGGTTGCAGTGTGGAAGCACATTTTTTATACATTTAGTACATCTTGAAACAATAGCCAAAAGAAGCAATCCTAGTACGGTTGTCTTTTTGAAGATATTGTGCTTTAGTTTTTGTTAGATGAAGCACATTTTCACAATTTGTGTTTTAATCCATGCACAGGTGACAGCTATTTTGGTTGCTACATCACTATGCGTCTTTGAAAGACACACACACACACACACACACACACACACAAACACACATATCTTTTTCATTTGATTGTGTTGTGTGACAGTCAGCCTGTGATGTCTATCCACAGGATAATGCACTGGGCCAGGCGTATCGAGCAGGAGATTGACAGAGTCTTTCAGCACATCACTGGAGCTCAGCAGTTGAAAGGGGTGAGTGTGTAGCTCTCTTATTATAGTATACAGGTCTTACTCATCATAGTGCTGCATAAACTCAATAAGAAATGCAGAGAGGTCAGCATGCAAGAAAGCTGTAAATCCATTAAGTTTAAGAGCTAAAGCTAAGTAGGTGCATACAGTAAGAAAAGAATTACAGTCTGTCATTCAGAAAAACCCTTTTGTTTCTTTTTCCAGGATTTTCTGGGACTCCTTCAGGAGCAATGAACAGCAAATAACACAATGTTTTTGTTTTCCCTGGACAGACATAAAACTCTCTCTAATAGCTTTTATATTCATCCATTTTCAGAATGTATGCTCTGTTTTTTAGATGTCCTGGCCAAATATTTCTGGCATTTTGTGTATTATTTGCAATAATTATCAACCTTGCACACATTGTACAATTGCTACAAAGCAAAAGAGAGCCCTGAACACACGCCAACAGTGGTTAGAATAGAATAAATCTTTTGTTTCATGAAGTCATGAACTCAATAACACCTACATCTATGAATACTAACTCTAATCTTTCATAAGCTGATCGTGTAATACCTGTGTTATCTGTTACTAGTGGAACAATTCACTTTCATGAACTGTTTCATTACTTTGTATTTATGCACATGACATGTATCCATCATCAAGCTTTCAGTAAGATGCATTTTGATGCATTTTACGTCACTTAATTAAGGTAATTTGAATCATGGCTCCACAACATTGTTAAGATACGTCTGTGTTGAAAAAGAATAAGGTTGGGGATATTCCATATTTTTCTTATTTTCAACAAATCTCATGAAAAGACCAAAACTAACATTGTGTTTGTCCATTTCTCAGTACTTCACAGCTGCCTCGCCCCATCTGTGGCTCCCACCAATCCATGTTTTCATTTTGAGAAAAGAATAAATAATTTGCTAAAACAGCTGGGCGCTGTAGTTTTTAGCAAACGTTACTCAAACAGGGGTAAATAGTGCATTTTTGGGGGCTGTTTTCAACCACAGATTTGGTGTGCTACTGTAGCAACTTTTTACAGACTGTCTATGTGGGGTTGAGACAAAATAAACTACAGTGCCCATGTTCATTGTAATGAAGGAACATCTCACCCAGTGCAACAATGTGGCTCATTTATGTGTTTTTAATAGTTTATGGACAACGATGGAGCACTATTATACAAGGGAATAAGATATCGTTCAGAATTGGGTTACACAGATATCTTAGTAGGATACATTTATTGTTGTTTTATTTTTTATGGCATTTGTTGACGATATCAGACCTATCCTTTAAATGTAACTTTTCTACATGGTGAGCACCACAAAAGCAATTCCATTCACTTCCATTGTATTGGAGAAAGGATATCTGAAATGCTTGGCACATAAAAGTTTTTTATAGCAGTTGGTAAACTGACCATTTAAGGGAAAAAGTGAAATCTGGTAATCACCGTTAAAATCAGTGTTTAAGGATTTTTTGGCTACTGTATACACTTCACATGGAAATGGTTTTGGCGTTGTTTAGAAAATAATTTAGAGCTGCAAAAATGCTTCTCAAGTGTGAGGGTTCGATGCTTTTCTTTGTCTTATATAAAAGTAAACTAGATATCTATGGGTTTTGGGCCGTTGAAAAACAAACAGCAATTTGAAAAGGTCACCTTGAGCTCTGGAAAAATCTGGTGGACTATTTCCTGGCATTCATAGACAAAATTATTGATTAATTCAAGAAAAAAATTGTGATAATAATCGATAATCAAACAAATTGTTGGTTGCAGCCCTAAACTAATTGAATCCAAAGTCTGAAACTGAACTAAACTATGTACTGTAAACTGGGTTTTAGACTTACAGTATCTAATACACTGACTATTGTCCTGCATGTAAATGATTTCTCACATGATCCGGTTTCACCATCTACCTGTCGTGTCTAATAAGGCATCACGATTATTTCCCATCCTCACTGTAACAGGTGGCTGGGAATAAGTGGTTGTCCCTGAAAAGGCAAATGCCAAAAAACAGGACCAAAGATCATCTGTAGGGGGCAAGAGAGCCCTGCTCTGTGAAGATGTGTGGGGGCGTTCCCTCAGCAGAGAGCAGCGGCACGTTTCCCCTCTGTTTGTGTCACAGCAGAGCAGATGGTCAGCCTGGAGCCTGCAGTAATGCCTTGATGTGAGAGTCACTCGTTCATTCAGTCCTCATTAATCCCTCCATGCTCCTGAAAACACTCTAGATCTGTTATAGAAATTGTTCTACTCGGCCTCAAAGATCAGTGCAATCTTCTCTTGTCGCTTGTAATTGAAATGAAACGTCATTTCCAATTCCTCAACCAATAAAAAGCCATGATTTTACATGTGCAGATACTATTGCTGGCCTCTGTGAAACAGCCCTGCTCTACATCATTTTTTTTTACCACTAGAACTGCTTGCTAGCGTGGCAAATAAAAAAATAAGGCTTAATACAATATTTGCCTGAGAAATTTTAATTTTATGACGTTTGTGTGATACAATGGACATTTCCTGGCCTGACTTCTTGGTCCCACCTCATTTTTGTGAAAATTTAGTCAATTTGTTAAAAAAAGGCTGGTTTTATTAAAGGTTTTATCTACAGCGTCAGTAGTACATCTTGATTCTGAATAAATTCTACACAGGACCTAGTTCTTCTCAGACAGCATACAGTTCAAAGAAGCACCCTCTTCAGTACTGCATGTTCCCATAAGTGCAGCGTGGGCCAATAAAGCATCTGGTCAGTACACAACTTGAAGTTCATTTCGTGAAGTCCATTTAGAGGCAGAGGGCTGTCATACAATATGTATGCAGGTTTGCCAAATGTATTCATCCAGGTCACTGACTCCCCTCCTGTCTTGTCTTCAACTTTCCTCATGAGGTAGAGAGTCTGATGGCCTAAAACCCACCAGACAGCGAGCTCATAGCAAGATACTGTAGGTGACTTGTCCCCTGCATATCTGATGATGACGAACCCCTTGAACTCCCAGTCACCATGGTTTCTGTGTGTAATAATATACAGCTGAGAACAATTTCTGTGCAGCCAGAAATTGCAGGTAAAATCAAGCATATTATAAAATGTTGTTATTCGTTTTGGAGGGTTTTGGTCTTGAATATGGGCCCCTGCCAACTAAAGTCATGAAAGTTCCCTTCTGTGCTCCTGTTTGTGAATGTGGAAACAGGCAGTATTTCCATGCCAAAAGGTACCAAACCTTCTTTACACCACCCAATCTTGTATATTTGGAGCCATTAGCAAAACACGTTTGGGGGCTCGTTGGCCCCCCCTTCCCTGTCTCAGTTCGTAAATCGTCGTTACTATGTTGGTTCTGTCTGGTTGTCTGTTTTGGCTTTGTGCCTGCCTGCTACCTGTTTGTTGCCTGCCTGCCTGTAACCTGCTTTGCTGCTTGTCTACCATTTAGACAATAAAGCACCCCTCATCATCCTGTCACCTCTGTCTGCGCTTGGGTCCTTTCCCTGTTGCTTGTTACTAACAAATTTATCTCTCGCAAATTAATGACTTTATAAATGCAGAGATTCAAGTTTTTTCTAGTAAATTTACCACTTTAATCTCATAATATCCACTTTTTTTCTCGGAAATGTACGACTAAGTTTTTTCTTTTAATATTACCCCCTTCCTCTGAAACCCTAATTCTTTTTTTTTTTTTTTTACCTACAATGGCCCTAATATGCCGTTGTAAATATCAGATCACAGAGTGAAAATTAAACAGAGCTTCTTAAAATACAGTATTATAATTAACATGGTGTAACGATGTGAAATTCTTATTATATGGTGATGAGAAAAGTACAAGAGGGAAACAATCTATTAAAAATCAGTGTCTGTTTTTACATGTCAGTGCAATAACTGTATATCATTACTCAATGAAGTCTTCCAGTACTTTTTTAATTTTATTCTGAGAATGGCTGCAAACTTTTTTCTATGCAGTTGTAATGTTATTTCTTCTAAAGTTTTAAAGTTGAAATGAGGTTAAAATGGTTACCCAACATTTGCTCATGCAGTTCAAATCAATATGTCTCCTGATGACCCACCAAGTCCTCTGGTGTAAGAAATCATAAGGAATACTTTGTGAGGATGTTTATAGGTCACATTTCAGGTCCTCTGGAGTTAACTGTGATGTGTTTTCATGCATGGTCTAATTTAACTTCAGGTCCTCTGGAGAAGAGCATTAAGAGCAGAATCTGGGTGAATCTGGTCTGTTCAGTTTGCAGTAAGATTTAGACTCAAGTCAGAAGGTAATGAAAGTTTAGCTTAGTTTACCTGGTCACAGAGTGTATCACACAGTACACTGTGACTCAGCTGTATACATTAACATAGAGTAAGATTTGTAGTCTTGTGGCTTAAATAAGACTATAAGCTATTGGTGGAGGAAATAAAGCATCAACTTTGCACCTCATAATCTTCCTGTAAATCCAAACTTTATTGGACAAAGTCACTCTTCGTCTCTGTGTTGTGATTGTGTCCGCAGGCCACAGTTAACAGCTTTAAGTGAGTGTATTTTTTTTCACACCAAGTTAAAAACATGTAGCAGTCACACAGGATGATGTGTTGTTTTTAGGTCGATGTGTTATTTAAATGCTCCATTATCTGTTTTCAAGAGTAATTTCAGAAATGGTTCTTTGAAAAAACATCCTGTGAACCATCCATGTAAAAGTAGATAATCTTAATGCTCTTCTTTCAAGAGAATAAATGCCACATGGTTAACTATTGAATACAATTACTGTAATGTGATTCTTCAGTGAGAACTTTCAAACTTTCAAAGACAACAGACATTGTGTGTGAGTAGACTGCATGAAAGGATCCGTATTTAGATTTGGATTGAAAACACAACAACACACAACAAAGTGCCTTTTCCCCTGTGTCCTCAGTATTTAAATAGAAAAAGGATTTGCTTTTGCAGATTCATGAGCTATGAATGATAAGGTTCTGTCTGCTTTCAGGATTGTATTATGTATATATATAATCTTACAAATTGTCAATAGCAAGACATTGTGTCAGCAGAAACAGACTTAATGCGCAGCCGTTATTGCTCTAACGTCTTTGTTCATGAAAAATTTACAGATATATAATGAAGAGAGACGACGGTTTAGTCTGGTGAAGAATCAGCCACGGAAGATTGTGGAGAAGGTGGCCTCAGATATAGAGAAACTCCTGGCTAAGAAGCGTGAAGCCCTCGAAGTGAGTATATCTTTCTGACTAATATGAAAAACTGTATTGATACCACTGACTGTGCTATTCTTTCTGCTACTTATTTCTTCTTTTGTTTTAAAAAAAAAAGTAAAATTCTGTGCAGCACGCCAGTTGTACTTTTTTGTTTTAGTTCAAAATTCTTGTAAGAGACACCATGTGTTAGATCTGTGGGAGATTCATTGAAGGAAAATGAGAATTTGATGAGTTTTATTTTTGAGACTGCAACGATGAATTTGCTGACATAGTAAACATTTCTTGCAACACTTATATTTAAGTTAAGTAAAGATATAGCCTAAGGATTTAAATTTTACTTATTAGTAATTTAAACAATGTAAAAGGTCTGTCATCGTTCTTGGATTCCACAGAGCAAAAGCTCAGCGGCATTTAGTAAGTATATAACCAGTAGATATTTTCTAATGTTGTTTTAATGGCTGGTTTTAAACCGAGTAGCTTCAAGATGGCTGTAGGGGTTGCAAATTAGAACAAAAAATTTAAGACAGTGACAGAAAAGTATCGATTTGGAGCGTTCCTAAAACTGTCTGAACAGCTCTCGTGTGGAACAAAATGCAAGGCTACATTATTTGCAAATGCCAGTAAACCCGCTGCGTTTCACAGTGTTATTCCCACTTGATTAGAGAAGTCAGACATGTCATTGTATTTGCTCCTCTAACGGAGTGTTTCTCTGTTTTCAACATTTAGAGGTTAGCCAGTGAAGCAGAGCGGCTCCAGCGAGAGCATCTATGGCAGGATGGAATCAAGGTAAAGCTTAAAATATTAAATAAGATATTTGTTGTTCAAATAATGCAATAATTATACATTTTGATCTGAGTGACTGTCACCGTTAATATTACATTCACTATAGTCACCATTATTGAGAGCCTTTGATACACAGCACAATACTGTAGCTGATCAGGAATATTGACTCCCCTTTTTTTTGCTTTTTCTCAAAAACGTCCATTTGACTGTTGTGTTTTTGTGAACCTTTTTTATGAATCAAAAGCCTGGACAGTGTGACCTGTGTGTTGCCACATTATTCTGTCATTGCAGTGTTAGGTTGTTGTGTTTGAGTCAAAATAGTGTCACAGACAAGTCCACTGGCTGTGGCTGTGACACTATTTTGACTCTGAGGGCTCTATTTTCTTGCAGACGCAAAGTGAGTGCCAGGGCAAACGCAGTTGTTTATGCAATTTTCCTTGGGAACAAGTCTATTTTTTGCATCTGCGACTGTTTTGGTATTTACCAAACAGAGCAGACTGGATTGCTTTTTACTCACAGACTCAAAGTTTAACAGTAAAATCATTTGGAGTAATGCGGCTGTCCTGAAATCCATCAAATCTGACAGGACATTTTTATTGAAAGCAAAAGACTAAACACTGAGTCGAAATATTTTTTTCTGCCATGTCATGACGATTATGAGAGTGACTTTTCTGTTCTGCCCCTTCGAATCACATTTATAACTATAACTATTTGCGCTTATGCTATCTCTGAATCAATTCCGGGACTCCTGACTCGACCTGAGCTGCTGCTGGGCAGTGAAGGCAAAAGCTCGGGGTGCAGGAGGCTGCGTACAATCACAACAAGTTATAAATAAATGTTAAAATAAATGAAAACACACTGAGTGCAGATTGCGGAGGCAGAAACACCCTCCAGCTTTCAGTGGATTATGTCCACTTGTTTTTCCCTCTGCTCTGAACCAACTCCATTCATTGATCGAGTCATTGATTGATCTAGTGTAGATAAACAACAGGTCCACACCAATATGTTGTATTGGCCATTTCTCTATTTAATTACTAAATTATACATAAATTGACGTTCAAAGGAATAAAGATGAAGTATTTCCTCACATAGTGGAAATGTCATGCAGTCAAATTTAACCAATGATGGTAAATTCAAACCAGATGGGTGAGCCTCTGAGCGCTGTGTCTCTCTCTGGGACGATCTGAGAAAGAAAGGACACCAGTCAGCTGAGCAGATCCCTCAGCGCTCAGCTGGGTGAAACAGATGACTTGTGCACTCGACTGTGCGGTTCTGTTGAGTCCTACACACATTGGCATTCCACTTTTCCGCTCAGTCTGCTTCATTTGCCCAACAACATGAGATGGGGTTAGCCTCATCCTCTTACATGGCCTTTCACGTCCTTCTCTGAATCCTTCTGTCATTTTAAAAGACATGTTTTGCATGTTTTAGCCCATTCATTCAAAAAGGTGTAGACTTTCCAACACTGTTAAACATTTTGCAAAGCATGCCATAAGCTTTCAGCTCATGATGAGATTGCTAAAGATTCCCACTCCTAAACCTTTCTTATAGAATCAATCAGTATTTTTTTTATCAAATATACAACAGGTGAAACATTTGCCAGACGATCGAAACACTGTTGACAGGCTCAGATCTAAGGAAGCAGAGCTCTCCAGAGACGTTAACATGGAGGATGAGGATGTCACTTCTTTGGACTGACTGATTGAGAACACTGGCTGATAATGGCTGGATGTTGTCAGAGCTGTGCTCCTCTGAGGACAGAAAATCCGTATTACTAACAGCAAGAAGAAGACTGTAATATAGGCTAAGGCGCTCTTTGGAGATAAGATTCGGTAATCAGAACAGGGCAAAAATAGGAACATAGCAGTCTGTGAGTAGATGTCACGCTTATTCTGAAGTATGTTAGGTCTCTTCAGAAACTAAGACTAACAGATGGCGATGCTCTATCCAAGCCTTACAGCCTGTCTACTGATTCATAATGTGACAGTACTGAGCAGAAAACAATAGCAAACATTTGGTGGTTACAGCTTCACAAACACAAGGACTTGCTGCTTTTCTACATCTTATATCATTGTAAAATAAAAATGTTTAAATAAGCAATAAGAATTAACGATGGACGTGGTAAGTTTTGATGGTCATTTGTCATTACTGTTGCCATTTTACGATACGGAACGATAGATTAGTTATTGATAAGCGTGACCATATCAGCCCCACCATTTATGTGAGGTTCACGCATGAACCGGTTGGTCTATCTCACTGTCAGTGAACACATTAATAGACCAGGTTCTTGTGAGAAAATGAGCTACGATGTATGGTTATAACTCCTCTTTGAGTGTTGCTATGGCGATCCAAGCAACATGTGTTTGTTTGTGTCCCCATCTTCCAAAAATGGAAGTGGCTGTAAAGAGTTCATCATCACTGTTTGCTTTCAAGAACGCTGCGATCATCTGCTGCTGGGGATTGGGGATGCAGCTTTTGTCAGTTACGCCCCAAAGCTATGGAACACACTACCTGTAGATATCAGGGAAGCCAGCTCGCTACATATTTTTAAAAGAAAGCTAAAAACTTATCTCTTCACTTTAGCCTTTAACTAGATATGACTTTCCTGACACAGGCACGGAACATTTCTGCTCTTTGCTTCACTTTTATGCACGGCTGCACTTCTTTTAAAATGCTGTATTTTACTAGATTTTATGTTTTTTTTTAGTATTCTGCTTTTTAACTTTTTAATTAATTAATTAATTATTATTTAGTCGGTTTTATTTACCATCTTATGTTATGCATTTCGCATTTTTATTTTAAACGAGAAATGCAGTATGACATCATTCTATGTCTATTTTTATGTGAAGATACATGTATTCTATTCTCATCTTATTTTTACTCTACTTTATATTAACTACGGCATTCTATCCCTGTTTTTATGTTCGTTCTGATGGTTTTTATGTGAAGCACTCTGCGCAAGTATTGTATTTGTTGCAAAGCACTTTGAGCTGCATGTCTTGTATGAAAGGGCTCTATACAAATAAAGGTTATTATTATTACTATTCTTACTATTGTAAATAGTAGCCTATGTTACTTATAGGTTATGGTGCTGTTGTAAGCCCAAAGTGTCCGTAAGTTAAAAAAACTCACCGATTAGTTGTGTAACTATTCTCTAATGAGCTATCATATTTGACACCTTTAGAATTATAATAAATAGATGTTTCTAGCGTCAGCCTAAATTCAAAATTCTTTTGATCCATCATAGATTTTCATAGACATCATGGACTATTCACATCACACAATTTAGTTTACTCGTAAATAGCCCTGGTTATCCTGAAAGAAAATGTTCATTTTCTCCATATTTGTAGCTAATATGGCACTTTGAGAAGCAGATCGACGAAATAAGTACAAAAATAATTACTAATTATAATTAATCACAATAGTGTGGTTGCAACCCTAATGAGGTACCCTCCGTGTGTCTAGAGGTTTACCTGACCTGACTACTTGTCCTCATGTTGTTTCACGGTTGTCAACATTGCAGCCTCCTAATATCTGCATCTGTTTTTTCTTCTAGGAGCTGGACATGGCTTATTATGACTCAAAGGCAGAGCTGGATTATGTGAGTAAGGGATGAATAAGATAAACTCTTCTGCTTTGTTCATATTTACTGAGGCCACTTGACAGAAAGAAGATTACTTGACTTGTGTTTGTAAATCAAAAGTGTCTGATTGAAATAAATAGACCTCAGAAACTGGTACAGTAGTCGTTAAGTGCTGATGAAAAGATGCTTTCTCGTGTTCTCATAGTATTCCATGGATGGAGAAGGAGAGCTGGAAAATCCTTCGCACATCAAGCTGGACTTTGTGTATGATCCAAACTTCAAAAACAACGTCAACTATTCCTACACGGCTGTTCAGATTCCCACAGATATTTATAAAGGAGGCAAGTGAAGTTCTTATTACACTTTTGCTTATTTTAAGGAGCGCAGCTAAGAGGTTTCGCTCTTTTCCCAACAGCTCCAGTCATTCTGAATGAGTTGAACTGGACGCAGGCGCTGGAGAAAGTGTTCATAAACAACAGTCAGAGGGATCCATCACTGCTGTGGCAAGCATTCGGGAGCGCGACAGGTGTCACTCGCTACTACCCGGGTACGTTTTAACAGCCATTCCTGTGCTTCCTCACCGGATGTTGACTACGAAGGCTGAATTTAGTGTCTCATTTTAAGTTGACATAAATTTACATCAACAGTATGTGAGAAACATATTTTTGTTTTTTCAGCCACACCTTGGAAAGCCCCTGATAAAATCGACTTATATGACGTCAGGAGGAGGCCCTGGTACAGTATGCTGCTTACAACATGTTTTCATGTTGGCCTTTCACTGGTGCAGTAGATTTGCAGAGTTGAAGTATTGTATCCTCTCTTTTCCTTTGCCACAGGTACATCCAGGGCGCCTCATCCCCCAAAGATATGGTCATTCTTGTTGATGTGTAAGTAATTAATAATGTATCAAAAACAATAATTTTGGGGGGATTTTCTTGGGTTTAGTAATTTGCTTACATGTGAATGTAGTATAGGTACCTGTGAATTAATACATCCATCTGTGGAGTTTTCCTCAGCCTTCGTTGCACTTCTTTCTCACTCACAAGTGAAGTAAAGAGCCTGTCTATGGTTTTATTTCACAGCAAAACTAAAGAAAGAAGAGAGACTAAAGTTGTACTGTGGTGTATACGCAGCGCACCTGGCACCAAAACCTCTGCACCAAAACCAGCTGAGAGTGCAGCTCATTTTGCTTATCATGTGTAACAGTCTAAAGGTTAAGTAAGAGATGATTCAGACACTAGAACAAAATCTGAATGGCTTGTACAAGATGTTGTTTTGTAGTATGACTGGAGAAACAGCAGAACATACAGAAGATAGACTTTGAAGCTTTAATGAAGCCGGTTTACTGTTTAAATAGTTCAAAATTGTGGGGAAATACGTTCATTCGCTTTCTGTTGGAGAGTCAGATGAGGAGATTGAGAACACTCTTATGTGTGTCTGTTAAATATAAGGCTACAGCTAGCAGCTGGTTGGCTTAGTTTAGGACAAAGTCTAGGAACAGGGGGAAACAGCTAGCCATGCTAGCAACCAGCTGAGTCTTCTCAAAGTCACTGCTTACAGCCACGAAATTGTCAGGCACATAACCCCCCTGTAAAACAGCGAATTTTCATGTCTACAGTTTTGTCTACAGGTTTTTGTACAGCTTGAACAAAGGAGATGCAACATGTTAATTAGTGAGCTTTAGAGTTGCTGGCCGGTGGACTTTGTTACCTTCGGACAGAGCCAGGCTTACTGTTTCCCCCTGTTTCCAGTCTTTATGTTAAGCAAAGCTAACCAGCTGCTGGCTGTAGTGTCATATTTGACAGACATGAGAGTGGTATTAATCTTCTCATCTAACTCACCACTAGAAGGCGAAAAAGTGTATTCTCAAAAATGTCAAAGCGTAAACACAATCAGACCAAGTTTTGTTTCCTGTTTCTATGGTAGATCAGATTGTAGAGTGTGTTTTGCTGAGTGTATTCAAACCCACGGTCGAGTACAGCAGCCTGCTGTGTCGCTGACTGTACTGTCCCCATGGTTGCAATTCATTATGGTGATAATGGGTTCTTGATTGGCACTCTTTGCAAGGTTAATCCTATTATTGAGTTGAATGATGTTTATAGGAGAGAAGCGCTCATGAATGCCCTTTCATCAACATGAAACATGTTTGTTTGTTCATCAGATATAAGAGAGACTGTCACTGAAGCAGCACATATTTAAGTACAAACAGGAATCAATGAGTAATGGACCATTTTCTAACCCCATGTGTTGTTTTTTTGTTTTTATAATTTCATTGTATTATTTTTCATCCACTGTGAAGAAATACTGCTATTTCTAGCAGTGGTATATTTATAATATTTGTTTTGCTATACTTACCAAATAGCGTTTGTCCATTTTTTCACTAGGGTTACGTTAAGGGTTTTTTGTGCTTGCAATTTTAGCAGCACTGCTGAAAATTATGTTTGGGTTAATGCAAACTGTACATTAGTGTTTTCCTCTGTGGACTGCAAAATGCGGGAGGAGGGAATGGAAATACAAACAAATGGGCTCTGAAAAGGATTTATCAATGCGGATTAATCACTGCGGCACGGAAAACCGTGTCTGTGATTGAACCTCTGGAGGAAGCATCTGTAAAGTTTTCAGCACTACTGAAGACTTTAGTTGGGCACTCTTATTAAATAGACCTATTGGATTTTTTAAAATCAGTTTTAAGCAACCATGTCAAAGGAGTTTGAAAGTTTACCAGAAAATCTTCCACATTGATTTTTTTTTATAATTCTGACAGGGCTTTACATTACAGTTCATCTGCTGATCTTAATGTTGAGCTAATAGTTCCTGACATATCCTTCATTATTGTGGGGAGACTGCACAAATGCAGCTCCATAACTAATTTGCACAAAATGTGTCTGGCACAGCACAAAATTAGGTCCCAATTAGCAGCCCTGGTCACATACTGTACACCTTCAGTTTTAGTAGATACTCTGCCAAACACAAACATGGGCTGCTGCATAATTTCACCTGTATCCCTATGTATGTATTTGAGCATGGGATTGGGAAGATATATGTGTGTTTCCTCAGGAGCGGCAGTGTCAGTGGACTCACCCTGAAACTGATCAAAGCGTCAGTGATGGAAATGCTGGACACTTTGTCTGATGATGACTATGTCAACGTGGCCAGGGTTAGTATCTGCTACACTTACTGACCCTTCATTACTGATTCTCCGTCATTTCTTGTTGTACTTATTTACTTCTCCTGCTGTGTTTCAGTTTAACGAGAAGGCCGAGGCTGTGGTTCCCTGCTTCAAACATCTCGTCCAGGCTAACGTGCGCAACAAAAAGATCTTCAAGGATGCAGTGCAGCAGATGCAGGCTAAAGGCACCACTGATTACAAGTCTGGGTTTCATTTTGCCTTCAACCAGCTGTTAAATGTAAGTGTAATATTGATTTACATTGACTGGGGATTATAATACTAGCGTCTCCATACAGTGTTTTACTGCATTGACCAACCCTACTGTTCATTCTCATTCATCTTACCTTTAAATGTATTTTTCAGAAGACATATGTCCCTCGGGCCAACTGCAATAAAATAATCATGCTGTTTACCGATGGAGGAGAAGACAGAGCTCAGGATGTCTTCATGCAATACAACTGGCCCAATAAAACGGTTGGTTTTCTTTGGATCATCTCACCACAACAGACACCTTTCATTTACATCCAGCATGCGAAAAAGGATGCACCGTGGTATCTTAATCAGCCTCTGAAAACTTTATTGGTTTTTGATTTTGTTCCACCTAAGGTTCGAGTTTTCACCTTTTCTGTGGGTCAACACAACTATGATGTCACACCTTTACAGTGGATCGCATGCACCAATAAAGGTGAGCTGAATTTTCTGTGATTCATTAATTCTATTTTATTACCTATATCACATAACTGTTGAGCAGTAGTTCCCAACCTTTTCTGTCTTATGTACCCCCCCGCATATTGTTATTTTTGTCATACATTTAAATTGAGTCATTATTTTTACCCATCTATTTCAACTTCTCTACTCGCTTTCTAACTAGTTTTCACTCACTCAGGTTGATGGGCAACTTTCTGGTTATTGAATTTATTAAAGATCAGCATAAAACCAATTTGTAATAAAATAAAAAGCTAAATATACTTTTTATTTTCCTCATTAAAATATACATATATATATATGTATATATATATAAATCAAATTACAATTGGTATTTTTTTTGTTGAGTTATTTGAGTTTGGTTGATTGGTTATTAGTTGAGCTTTCCACATAACCCCTGGAATACTACAATTTCCATTTTTTTCCCCTGATAAAAGGTTTTTTTGGGGTAGTTTTTCCTTATTCGATTCGAAAAAATATATATGTGTGTATGTATATATATATATATATATAGAGAGAGAGAGAGAGACAGAGAGAGAGAGAGATGCTATAGAAGGTTCTCAGAAGTTAAGACTGCAGTCCATAGTTCACTTCCAATACTAAAACTAAAACTACAAAAACTAATTTTATAGAACTAATTAGAGTCTTTACTTGTCTTTATTTCAGCTGTGTCCAAACAGGATAATTGTTATAAGTTGGACTGTTATAACTGAATATTTGTTCATAATGGCTATGCCATCCTGCGATGTGCAAAGCATCAAAAGGAAGTTGAGCACATGTATTTTTAGTTTAGCAGACAATCTTTAAATTCATTGCTATAATAGCCCACTCAGTCCATACTTTAAAAGTCTACTGTATATTTATTAATCAATGCTTAGACAAAAGAACAAACAAATAAATCAGTGAGCCTAATGTATAGTACAGTGCACTGACCCTACTAATGGGCCTGTCTTTCAGATCTGTGAGCACACCAGTGTTGATTCTCACAAGGCTCTGTTTGCTCGCGCAGAGGTCAGTTTTGCTCGTTTAGATCACATTTGCTCTCGGCTGAGAGCTGACATCGATCTTTCCAGGAGAACTCGTGTTCATCAGGATGCTGATCTAATGCCACTCAGAAAACGTTTGCACAAGAGTTGCCTTTTGTTCACACAAAGCTTTTTTCTCTTTCATTGTCCTGACCTGGTGGATGCTGGATTCAGACCGAGGGAGAACAAGTTGTATCTGAGAGGGGAATGTGCTTTTATGTCATCGAATTATAGTCACCGAATGATAGTTTTACCTAACAAAGCAATATCTGGTTTTACTTTCAGCAAGTGAACTTCATAGCCAAAGATGACACATGCAGTCCTTGGATTATGAATAATCTGATTTTATGAATTGCATAAATCAAACATTCTGTGTTGCTGACCATTAAATAATATAATCTGAGTTATTTTAGCACCTTATAAGACCATTCCTGTTAAATTCTAGTATACAAATAAATGATCATTGGAATGCATTGTAGAGCTGAAACAATTTGTCAATTAGTTGATAACTAAATCAACACAAAGTGATTGAGAATGTGTTTAATTAATTTTTAAACAAACACGTTCCAGCTTCTCACTTTTGTCATATATGACTGTAAACTGAATATCTTTGGGTTTTGGGCCATTGGTTGGATGAAACAAAACATTTGAAGACACTAGTCTTCACTAGTGCTATGTCACTGACACTTCAGAGCATAATTTCTACCAAACACTTAATAGATAAACTGAGAAAATAATCAGAAGATAAATTGATAGTACATATAATAATTAGTTGCAGCTCCATTGCAATGAAACATAAAGGTAGCAGTACCAGATCTTATATTTCAAAGAAAAGGCTTACACAGGAAATGTTTCCTATGAAGCAGATTTTGATAAGAAATTAGGAGCTTTTAGGTCAGACTCGCAGCTGATCTAATGGTCTTGACTGAACTGTGCAATACAAATACCTACCTCAATAGCTCAGTGGTATTCCTCTTTAAGCTTCCTATCTGTGGGAGTTAAGTGGTTGAGTCACTAGTCTAGTAACATCTAGTAAAATGTGGAAAATTTATGAGCACCACTCCTTTGTCTTTTTCTGATGGCATCACTCACACATGCTCTTCCTCTCTCTCTCTCGCTCTCTGTTTGTCTTTTTTCTCTGTCGCTTGCCAGGTTACTATTTTGAGATCCGTTCCATCTGTGCTATAAGGATTAACACCCAGGTGGGTTTGTCTAGTGCCTCTGACACAGCTGATCCTCATTCACTGTTTCTAATTCTCCTTGTGGCGCTCACTCCTTCTGTAGAAACATCTTTTTCCATTTGTTTGCACACCCATTCTCCCCGTGGCGTGATGTTGTTGGTTGTTTTTGAAGCTCCAGCCGGTCACATATCTCTCTTGTTTTGTCAGGAGTACCTCGACGTGCTGGGGCGCCCCATGGTTCTGGCAGGCAGCGAAGCCAAACAGGTTCAGTGGACCAATGTGTATCAGGATGCTTTGGTGAGACTGCATGACCCTGTTGGCTGTATGTGCTCAAATATAGTAAATGCATCAAGCATACAGTATATACACACTGTATACATAAGCTCATAATTTATATGATTTGTATTGGTAGGGTCTTGGCATGGTAGTAACTGGGACTTTGCCTGTATTTAATCTCACCATGGATGGAAACTCACAGGTAACTCAACTGGTTATGGTCACATTCTCTTTTTGTTTACCGCCTTTCAAAGGCAGCATTTAGCTCTGTTGTCTAATATCATAGAATTCTAAATGACTGCTTTTAAAATAATAGTTTGACATTTTGGGAAATACGCTTTCTTGCCAAGAGTTAGTTATGAAGATCGATACCACTGTCGTGACTGTACAGTAATTATCAAGCTACTGCTAGGAGAGGTTTAGCTTAGCTTAGCATAAAGTCTTGAAACAGGGGGAGACAGCTAGCCTGGCTCTGTCCTTAGGCAACCAAATCTGCCAACCAGCATTATAACTTTTTTGATTAATCCGCACAAAAACTGAAGTGTAATATTGATATACGTTTTGGTTTAACGGCAGTATATGTGCCTTGACTATTTCTTGGCCTGGTGCAGTGACAGCAAGACAGCGAATAAGCGTATTTCCACAAATGTCAAACTGTTCCTTTAACTAGCTGTACGAATTGTTGCTTTTATCTGACCAGAATCAGCTGATATTAGGTGTCATGGGAGTCGACGTGCATCTTGATGAGATAAAGCGACTAACACCACAGTACAATGTATGTACATCACATTAGCACCATTAGTAGTCACATTTTTCTTCATTTTACTTGTGATGGACAGAACAGACTGACTCATCACTGCTATTTGTTGCTTTATATCTTCCTTAAAAGCTTGGAGCCAATGGATACATATTTGCGATTGATCCAAATGGATATCTTCTCCTTCACCCTAATCTTCAGCCAAAGGTGATGTATATTTAAACTGCCAAAAACATATTCTACTGCGGGTAGCGGGGGCGGGCATATAGATAAGAATACAGGCCTTTAATAAAACTTTGGGTTTCAAATTATGATTGTTTTTATATACTTTCAATAATTATGATGCTAAAATACCTGTTCGACATTTTTTGATGTTAATGTCTTTTTGCTCACGTGACGCTTAGCTTGTGAACCTCCCTGAGCCTGTGACGCTGGACTTCTTGGATGCAGAGGTGGAGGACAACAACAAAGAGGAGGTGAACTCTTAGTGCCAAGTTGAACTGAAACGTTTCTATTTTCAGGCATTTTCTGTTCCTTGTCGTTGTTTAGCGCATGTTTAAAGTTATTACCGGGCCAGCGAACAACATTATCTGCCTCTGGACAACCTGCGTACCAGTCTGCAGGGTTCTGTGCACGTAACTGAAGGCCCTAACATGTTTTATCAACATGCGTGTGTGAGACTGAAAAAAACTGCTTTGTGGTTTTTCATTCTCTAGATCCGGCGACAAATGATTGATGGAAGACCAGGTGAAATGCAGGTCAAAACTCTTATCAAGTCTATTGATGAGGCAAGTAAATTCACTTTTTGAATAGCTTCACATATTTCACCTCTTTAGTCAGACTGTGTCAGATCTAATAAGGGGTACAATGAATGAATGAACGTCTTTGACAATCTGTTTCTTATTTTTGCAGTATTAATGCCTCAGTTATGATAAAATTGATAGAGGATTAAAAAAAATAGATGTTGTCTGGTGATAAAACCAATCCTATGTTGAATTTTATTGCTGTGGCAACTCTTTAATTTGGATCACAGATTAGGCCTTTAAATTTAGCTCTGAGAACGCTGTGTTCTGTGGGCGGAGTATACTGTATACTGACATGAAAGATGGGCAAAACTACAACACTAAGACACACACGTTACAGAAAGTCAAACCAGTTAAACTGGCCTGTTTTCTTTGGTTGACTGAAGTGAACTCAAATGTCTCCTTTTCTGTAGCAATACATTGATGAGGTGTACAGGGGTTACACCTGGACTCCTATCAACGGAACAGATTACAGGTGAGTCATTACAATGTTATGAATTACACATAATTACCAGCCAGCTGTGGCCTGATGACGACTGCTCGCACAGATGGATTTACTCTAACGCCCTTCCTCTCTGTGTCTCCTCGTTGGGATGCCGCCACCTGCAGTCTTGGGCTGGTATTACCCCCATACAACGAATACTACATCCAGGCAGACCTGAGTGATGTGATGCTGCAGCTCCAGTGTGAGTACAGGGAGGCAGAGCTTTCAAAATTCTGCTTGATTAAGAAAGACAAAATGAAAAAGGAACACACCCTCTTGTCTCTGTTACAGATATGCAGTCGTTGCTGCCCAGCTCCTTTGAATCTGCAGGACACGTGTTTCTGGCTCCAAGGTGACTACCGTCTCTCCTTGCTCTCTTGATTTCACTCTTACCCTACCTGTTATTCATTCTGCCCTCTGTTTCGCCAGGGAATACTGCAAACGTCTGCAACTTTCGGACAACAACACCCAGTTTTTGCAGAACTTTCTCTCGCTCATGCTGGACATTTCCCCAGAATCTGATGAGTGTGAGTGTGTCAACAGCAGTTAGTAGTTTACAATATCTGCCACTGCTGCAGCTACACAGATGAGATAATATACTTGTTTTGTATCTCAGGTGACCAAGGCCTCATCCACAACCTGATTTTGGATTCTAGGATTATTGGGCAGCTGGCCTCTCGCGTTTGGAAGAACAAGGACTTGAATTCGTGAGTCAACTTGTTATTGCTTTACACAGCATTCTCACACGCCATCCACCATGGCGAAAACCTGCCTTTCAGAAAAAGACACTTTGTGGCTAAGTAAAAAGTAATTGTTACAGGTACGGCTTCCTGGTTGTATTTGCATCCACTGATGGAGGAATAACACGGGTTTTCCCCAACATGTAAGTAAGATTAATGCACATAATAAAGCAGAGAAATATATTTGTAATCCCACAGATATTCTGTCTATAGATAGGTTTTTATTTTCAGAAAACATTCAGTTATTTGTGATATGTTTGTACAGAGCTGCTGAGTTGTGGGATGAGGATCCTGAACCCTTCAATTCAAATTACTACAGACGGAGCCTTGACAACAAAGGCTACATGTTCAGAGCTCCATCGAGATCCTGTGAGTAACTGCCCAAACACATCTAAAAGCGGCTATAATCAACATTTTTACCATAACAATGAATCAAATGACTGTGTGTATGTGAACCCACAGAGAATTATCACCCATCTTTGCAGTTCCCATAAGCACTACAGAGTTTTATAGGATCTTTCAGCTCATTGTTTTGTTTTTCTAGCCTGCAACTTTACTGTTTTGGTTCACTCTAATCGCTCTCATAGTGTCATTTTTGGTTGCTAGCTGGTGAATATAACAACATTATTGCAGATTGAATGCACAAGACTTCAGGTGATCTAATGAGACATAACTGTAAATGTTGATTTTGTGATAATTTTTAACAAGCTTGACCTTTTTTCATGTTTCATCGGCAATGGGACTATCTTAGGTGATCACATGATTCCCTTAATTTCAGTTAAACACAAGTTTAAAATGATGAATTCAGTTCAGTAGTCATACGTGTGTGACTTCAGACGATGACCTCAGATCAGTTTTTCAATCCTGTTTTGTTTCTGAACAGCCTTGGACGACCCCGTAGGTGCAGAAAATGGCACCGTCGGAATTCTGGTTAGCTCAGCTGTAGAGGTTAATTTAGGAGGCAAACTGCTCAAACCTGCAGGTAAAAAAAATACTTTAATGTGGCAAACATAATGTGGTATCTTGTGATTAATGTGGGATTCCCAGAAATGTTCTTTATCTAAAATACTTTTTAGATATTTCAGCTACCTCTGTTTTGGTCTCTTCTTACCAAAACGCTGCTTCTCGCCCTCTTCTTCCTCTCTTTGCTCTGATCCTCTGGATCTTGTCACTCAGTGGTTGGAGTGAAGCTGGACTTGGAAGCGTGGGTGGACAAGTTTAAGATCCTGGCCAGCAACGTGTCAGACAGTCGACAGGGCTCACACAAGGTACAGCACAGTGCCACTAATGACTAATAATCACTAATTACTTAATTATACTGCATTTACTGTGACAAAAGTGACATTTTTGTCTCATTACACATGTTGTCTAACAGTGTGGACCATCCAGAAGTTGTGAGATGGATTGTGAAGTGAACACTGACGTAAGAACGTTTTGTATTTCATTCTCACGTTAACACAACCACTAGACTGTAGCAAACCTTCAGAGGTTAAATCTGTTCTTAATACTCCTCTGATTATTAAATTGGTCTGTCACTTAGAGGAAACAGAGCTGTTGTCGTCAACTCACAGATAAGAGGAACACTTGTAAAAGCTGACATGTCTAGTGTAATTAACAAAATCCCCAGTTCTGCCTGTTGTGTGTGATTAAGATTAAGAGGGTGTTTCAGGCTGTGAGCTCAACGTGTGCCTTGTGGGATTTTACACTGTGAAAAATCTCCCTCTTAACCAGTAATTTAGTCCGATATTGAGCCCTAAAATCTTGTTTTCTTGAAAAAGGCAAAAAAATAAGAAGAAAAACTTGGCCCTGGGGGCCCTTAATGTTAGATCAGGGAACTTCCTTATTGTGTTTTTTTCAATTTAATCACTAGAAGACCTGGTTCAAGTCTACAGAAATGATCACTTTTATAAATAAGCCTTGACAAATTGAATGCTTTAATGCAAATTGAATACTATCAAATGACTCATAAGAGTAAGTGTTTTTAGTGTAATATATTTGAATGTAGAAAATATTGTATGAAGACACATTACACCTTTATTGGTTTTCAGTTTTGCACACTTGCCTGCAGGTTTTTACTGTCTGCTGTCTCCTGTCAGATGTTCATGATCAGCCTGTATATTGAGACGTCTGTGTTCAGCTGCTGTTAGGTGATGTAGTAAACAGTTAAAAATGCTGCTCACATCAAGCAATCTGTGCCTGTTGTCTGTAGGACCTCCTCTGCTATCTCATTGATGATGGTGGGTTCCTGGTTATGTCCAATCAGAGAGATCACTGGAAAAAGGTACGTCTCTATGTGGTAATGTGTTTTCTCTTCTACAGTATATCATCTACAGTCTGCTTTTATCAGAACTTACACAGTATGTCTTATTCACTATGTTTTAAAAGTGATGAAAACTCAAGGTATAAATAAGGAACTCGGTGTCTTTTCAGTTTATAACAGATATGAATTAGTTTATTGGGTTTTGATTGACATAGCTGTTGTTTATGGTGTTATTGCATGTTTTACATCAGATTTTATACGTTTGCTGGTTTCAAAAATATTTTTTTGTTACAGAATCATTGAAGTATTTTACACAACTAAATTCAGTCATCACACTTTCCTTTAAACCACTTCAGAGCAGTTGTCACTGCTGGGCCAAATACATGAACAACAAACAAACATAAAGAAGACAGAAACAAGTGGATAACTTTAAAACTAAGTTTATGTTAAACCACTGTGCGGCGGTGTTTCCCTGATGCACTTTCTTTTCCTCTCAAACAGTCTTTCCTTTCTTTCATCTATCACAGATTGGTCTTTTCTTTGGTGATGTGGACCCTTACCTGATGCATGCACTCTACAACAACTCAATCTTCACTCGGCGTCAGTCTTTCCACTACCAGTCTGCATGTGAACCAGTCAGTAGCAGCCACACTGGTGCAGCACCAAGGGGCATCTTTGTGGTAAGAGACAACCTGCAGATTTTAGATTCTCTGACATTTTAATAACTTGTTTTAATATGATGGGAAGCTCTAATTGGTAACTACTCTCTGTTTCTGCAGCCGTCCATCGCTGACATCCTCAGCTTGGCCTGGTGGACATCCACAGTGGCATGGTGAGACTTTACTGCAAATCAAATGACACCGGGAGCATGTGAGGTGTCCTTTAAAACAATCTTAATTGTGCACATACTTCTGCACATGAAACCAGGAGGGCCTTTTTTTTTTTCTTGCTAGGCAGCTGCCGCTCCACCCTCGGTTATTTTCAGCTCAATGTTACTGTAGCTGTGACATGTGTTTACTGGTATTTATTGATGTTTACAGATTGTATTTCATTATTTAACAAAGTGCAATGTGAACACTTTTACAGGTCTGTGACCCAGCAGCTACTGTATGGACTGGCCTACAACAGCTGGCTCTACCAAGGTGGATTTGTGCATCTTAACACAATCTATGTGTGCGCCTATAAATACCTGCGTGAATTTATGGATTCAGGAATTTTTAATGCTCATTACTTTCTCGATACAAATTAGATTTTTTTAAAAGTAACTTAAAAAAGATCTAACAAGCAACTAATTTGCATTTTGTCCTTATTTTTCGCTTCAAACTTATGTTTCCATAAACAAGTTCTGACCTTATTAAAAAGGGATTTTGTTAACAATGAAGTGTGTTCTTGCACCAGGGCACCAAGAAACAACAATATTTAGATGAATGTGTACATAAAGTGTGGGTGAAAATCAATTTAAACCAAATTAGTCTCAGTTAAAAAATGCAAATGAGCTGTTATAGACATTATATGAAATGTTCAATTTGGATGTGTTTGTGTGCTAGATGGTGTCCTGGTAGAAGGTTTTGAGACAAAGGAAAGCAGCTGTGTGACCATCCAAAGCCAGTTCTACTTCACAAACACCACCAACTCCTACAACGTGCTGCAGGACTGTGGAAACTGCTCACGGTGTGTTTTTCCGGAGCGTCAGCAGAATGTGTTTGCAGTGTGTTTGTGCTCTCCTACCTGTACTGTACACACTGTATGAAGTTGGCTAAACATCCATCACTGTCTCCCATAGGCTGTTCCACGCGAAGCGGATAGAAAACACCAACCTCCTCTTTGTGGTCGCCGAGACGCTCCCCTGCAGCTCGTGTGAGATAGAGAGATTGACACAGGTCAGGACAGAGTGTATCCTTTTCATATTCATACACTCTTTCGTTGCTTTCGTTTGTGCTGGAGGTGGGAGTGAGTCTCATCGATCTTGTGTGACAGGTAAGTTCACTGTTACCTCCCTTAACTAAAAACAAACAGTTCAGGAGGAGAATCCATGTGAAGTACTGAGCAACGCACGATATCGTAAAGGCCCGACTTCCTGCTTTGACTACAGTGCCTTAGTGAGTAGACACATTATAAGTTTGGCATTTTATTTGTGTCTCAGTTCTGAGCATGCAATGGGACATCTTGAGCACAGAAAAATATCTTTTGTAAGCACATTAACTATATTTTGTAGAGAAAGTATTATTTTTAACATACAAAAATCTATTTTGTATTCATCACAATTATTTGCATGTTTGTTATCCACATAAGCACATAATGCCGACCTCTCTCAGTGTCCCTGCTCTCTGCACTCTCACTTTATCAAATTCTACTTGTAGGTCAGTCTCTCTACCGAGCTATCTTGCAATGTAGCTGGCTAATCTTTGCCAGATAAACAGTAGTTAACTAAGCTAGTTGGCTAACTTGATGGTTCCAGCAACACAGCCAAGGCATTATAATCAAAAAATACTTTTAACTGTGCCACTGAATTTAAATAAATCTAAATTTGAGGTGTAATTTCTTAAATAAAGTGTGCTACATCTAATTTTAAAAGCATAACGATTAACTGGCAATTGGAACAATCAAGTGTTCCAACTAGCTTACTGAGCTACTGCTTCTCTGGCAGAAATTAGCTGACTACCTACCAAGATAGCTTGGTTGCAAAGCTAATAAAGCACAGACTAACAGTCTATGTAATTTCATAGAGCTTCATGAAGTAAGGTATGTAACCCAAAACTGTATAAACTACGTGTGGCTGTGGTGTGCCCACTGTGCGTCCCTTATTTCCTGGTAAACCTGCCATTATGCTTCATCAGAACCGTTTGTCAAACGGTTGAATAGCTTTGGAAACCCACTTCCCCGCACACCGTTCTGACATTGGAATAGTGGATCGGGGCTGCACTGAAAGATTTGTGTAATTTTCTGTAACTACTTTTGTCACTTTTCATGTTAACTAAGGAGCGCAACACTATTAATGTCTTCCAGGAGAGACTGTCTGAAAATGTGCACTGTTATCCCCATATTTAAATTCAATAATTAAACAATTCAAATAAATTTATTGAGCACAGAATAGAGTTTTGTCTGAGCAAATTAAATGATCTTTTGCATGATAATAATTTCTCTACAAGATATAATTTATGTGCTTGCCAAAGAACATTTCTGTGCTCAAAATTTCCCATTGTGCACTTGGACATGAGACACAAGTTCCAGTCATGAAGTGCAAACACAACCCCAAGAATGGTCTTATTGTACAAGTGATAAATGATTTGCTCTGGAAAAAGAGGATTTATTGTTAACTCTCGTTGCAGGAAAACACATCAGAGTGTGGACGGGGTCATGCTCTGCAGTCCTCCATAGGAGTCCTTCTCTTTATTCAGCTTATTCTGCCTCTTTTTCATCTCCGACAAGTACAAACACTCTAACTGACTTCTTTCATCTCTTTGGGTTTAGGCTCGGATCTACTGAGAGTCAGATCAAACAGTAACTGCAAAATTGTTCGTTTCTGATCTACAAATGGCCCAAAGCGCATTTGTGCTTGGAAAAAAAAACTAAACGTGGATCAGCTCTTAGTGATTTTTGCCTTATTGCTTATGCATTTGTTGGTGTTTCAGGGCTTGAGTGCAAAATATAGGAAGAGAATGAGTGTGCATGCTACTTAAACTAGGACAAGCATGTTTAACATTTTTCCACACCAGCTCAGCCATGTAAACAATCACCAAAAGGTCAGGGAGGCAGCTGAAATGTATTTTTAGGGGGCCAATAAATAATTACCCAGCTGGAACACATGTCAATCACAATTGTAGGTTGGATTGTGGTGGTGAAATAATGAAAGATCTAAAAACCCAGTTTATTTGCTTTGTGGTAAATGCACAGTGGTGAAAGGAAGTATTCAGATCTTTTACTTAAGCAAAGTTGCAACACAAAACCATATACAAGTAAAAGTCATGTATTCGAGATTTTAAGTAAATGTAGAGAAGCCTTAGCAACAAAATTAAACTAAAGTATTTAAAGTATAAATACACATTTTACAGCAGAATAGTGTTATCTCACTGTTTCATGCGTTATAGTATTATTATTATTATTATTATTAATGAGGTTTTAACATGCAAGCAGCATTTTAATGTTGTAGCTCGTCAAGATAGAGCTAATTTTCACTACTTTGTTTACTGTTGGGTAGTTTTATCTATAACAATCATTTTATAAACACAGTGTAGGTTTTCTGTGTAAAATTAAAATTACAATTTCAATTACAGCTGTCAGATAAATGTAGTGGAGTAACAAGTGGAATATTTCCCTCTACAATATAGTGGAGTTGCAATATTAAAGGTGCTCTGTGGATTTTTCTTGGATACAACGTTTCTGTTTACAATCAGTGTTTCCCACCAAAACACATTGTGTGTATTTTTGAGGTCCAACAAAGATGTTGAATGCATTTCCTGCCACATTAAAAAGCAGACTTTTTTTGAAAACTTTGAAACTGCTTTGTTTATATCCACGTTTCCTTGCTAGCAGTCTTCTTCTTTCACTGCATTTTCTGGTGTATCGCAGCATTTCTTGGCGCCTTACTGCCAGCTGTAGATCAGTGGAATAGTGAGAAACCTTTGGCAGCAAAATTGGGACCCACTTACAAAAACACTGCGCCATAGCACTACTAGTGGTCAGAAAGTCTACAGAGAACCTTTAAGTAGCATAAGATGGACTCAAGTAAAGTACAAGCAACCTTAACACTGTACCCAAGTATATAACAACTTTTTAGAGACAGTTTTCTGAGTTTTTAGATCTTTCATTGTCATTGTGGCTCATTAGATGAGACCCACCTCAACAGTTAACTGTTTCTATGGATTTATAGTTTCTATACAACTGTTGGGTAAAGCTATCTAAAGCATTTACAAAACTGAATGAAAATGTAATAAAATAGAAAATATATTGACAGAATCTGCTGCTGGTTGAGCTCCACAGTTCAGACTCCCTCCTGTAGTTTGCTCAGACGCTGCTGCTTCTGGCAACTTCTGCTTTCGCTGGTTTTGTGAAATTCAAAATGAATTATATGTGCCAGGTTTAATTTGCATGTCCGGTCCTAGTTATATGTCTTTGCACATAAGGAGATCCTGCACCTACAGCAGTTTTTACACAATAGTAGATCCGGGCCTTAACCTCAAAATTCACTTCAGTGTCTTTCAATCCACCTCTGACCTTTGCCAAGACAGTTTCAGTACTATAAATTGTATCATACATCACAACGACCCAGAATGACTTCCCTCTGCCATCTCAAGTAAAATGTTAACTCTAACCAGATTTAGATGAAAGTATTTTTACCCCCCTTAAAAATATTTTCTTAGAGCACTTTGACTTTTAAGACAACAGATCAGAAAAGCTAGTATGATGAGAAATACTAGTGTTAGTCCTCCAGCAAGATTTTATGACTTATCAGTCATGAAGCGTCCGTGTAGTTTCATTGATACCAGGATTGTTTAAGTCAAGGTTTGTTTTGTTGAAATGCTTCCAAAGAGACTTGGTAGGATCTTGAAGTGCTTCCAGGTGATAAGAATTGATAAAGAGTGTAGAATCAGACACAAACAGACCAAAATTATCGAATGTTAACCATGATTCTGTTACAATAATGTAGTAGTGAATCCTCCAAAAACAACTGCATGGTTTAGTGCAATACTGCTGTGATAATCAGATGCTTTATTCTAGCAGTAATTATCATGACCATCAATTTCTCATCAAATTTGACATGCTGTGTTATCTAAGTAGTCTTATAGCACAAAACACTCGCAGATATGTGTGTGCGGCTGACGTTTTTAAGTGTATTACTCAGTTGTTTTATTGAAGGGAAGCTCCCTTTCCCCTTTTTTGTTTATCTTGATTTGCCACTATTTGTCAAAAGTGAATTTATGCACTTATGTATGCTTCTGTATGGGGAATGTAGCTTCTGAACAGCTTTCGGTGTTATCAGTATGTTATCAGTATGTGATGCTTTTTGACTCTCTGTTGAGATTCCCCTGATGTCTCATTGAAAGCGATAATTTGCTGTGGCAAAGTGTTTTCATTTTATCATGCATACCTCTTCATGGCGGTGACTAGAAAGATCTGTATGTATGGGCAGTTTGGCAGGTTTTGGAGGAAAAAAAGTTTGTTATTTTGTACAGTTTATTTTATTTATTTCAGGTTTAGAACTCTTTTTGTTCTGTATGATTTGATGTGGATACAGGTGTACAGGTTTAATGTGACCCCCTAACAAACATACACATAACATATAATGCAACGGTTATTTTCTTCACAGTTTGCCAGAGCCCGAGCTGACATCTTTAAAAGATTTGTCCAAAACCCAGAGATATTCTCTTTGAAGTGATACAAAACAGAGGAAAGCATCAAATCCTCACACTGCATAAGCTGAAACAAGAAACTGTTTGGCATTTTATATGAAAAATTACTGAAATGGTCAATTGATTATTAAAATAGTTGCCAATATTCTGTTGATCAACTAATTGACTAATCTTTTAAGCTTTAAGATAGATTTTATGTATAAATCTTTGTAGTTGTAAGGCACACAGGTCAGGAAAACAGCCAAATGCTCCATCTATTCATTTGAAAAACAAGGCCACAAGCATATGTGATGTTAAAATACATTAAACATGTTCATTATTGTGCTATATTAAAAATACATAAAAATATCCTGCTTAGAATAATAATTAGGGTCTGATGTGGTTTTTCCACAAAAGACATGTACCTTATCTTCTACTTCGTTCTCATATTGTTCAGTTCAAAAGTTTAAATGCTGGACACTTTTGGAGTCGAGGGGGACTTTGAATAATTAAAATGAATTCTAGTGAAGAAGACCGAAAAGTGGTGGTGTCTTTGTAACCTAACAATGTATCACTTTCTTATTCTTTACAAGTTATGCATGATAAAATCTTGAAAACATTTTTCCCACAGTGATTCGTCAGCCCCTGGTGTCTTTTTGTGTTACCACCCGGTTAAAGCGTTAAAGGGGGATATTTTTAAAAAGCTTTTTTGACGAAACATTTGTAAAATGCTGTTTTTCTCCGTCTGCCTGGTGTTCCACCCTGCAGTGCCTTTGTTGCACTCATTTTGGATGGCAGGAACATTTGAATCTTAGACATGTGGACATTCATCCTGCAGGCTATGTGAAAGACACGCTTGAATTTAAAGGGTTGCAGTGGTTCAACTCTAAATGGACTTCTCGGTCAGGGAACGAAAAGATGCTCTTCATGGACTTATGAAACCTTGTAAAGGAGCACAGTTGTGCATGAGAGGTGTGTCGAGCAGCTGGCCTCCCCTCCTGCTTTCTCATGGAGAGATGTTCGTCAAAGCGACGAGAACAGACCCTGCTGCTCGTCTGCTACGTGTCGTTTATCTCTACACTGTGGTTCAGCCTCGAATCAAAGCACAGACACTGTCCATTTCCATAGATTTTACTTCGTCCCATCTGCACACTGTATATTCTATATTTGAAGCCTGTCGGAAACGTGCTTTTCCATTAGGACTGACTGAAACGAGTGAATGTTTATGTACAGTATATGTACTGTTGTGCATCTCTCTGCTGTAGCTACCTGAGCATGGTGGGGGACCTGGAGAAGCAGATTAAAGCTCAACACTGTTTGGAGACCTCAGCAAAAACACTGCTTTCAAAAGAACGAACAAAAAAAAACAACAACAAAGCTTTTACTCTGAGACCTGCAGTATTTAGGTCGTATTGCATTATTCAAACAACACGGTTGTACATCGAAGGAAAGACATTTTGTGAAACTCTTTATAGCCTACAATATATTACTACTGTTGAGGTCAGTGTTGTAGTTTCGTTTTAAATTACCGGTATTTATTTGCATGATATTTTGAACAATTTACGGATTTGTGTACATAGTCTGATGGATATTTATTTACATTCCCGTCCACACCCAGCTCTCCAGCGCTGTGGAGGGAAGCGAGGGCGCCCTCTGAGGCCTCAGAGCTCTTTGCTGTGTGTAAACGAACGAAGCTGAAAGTTTGACTTCAGTGAAGCCTACAATAACTGTCAGTGTTTGCAATTTATTTAGGTCTTTTGCAGCAAGTAAAAGCACAGAGGCGTTTAGAGTTTTGAGCAACATACTGCCTGATTAAACTTTTGTCATTACTTTAGGGAAAAAGTGACATAAAAACGCTGGAAATGATTTAATGGCTGTATAACAAAACAAACAAGGCAGTGGCATGTGTGGGGACACCCCTTTATTAATTAACTTTGTTTATGAAATAGATTTAAGTGTTGCTTATTTAATTTGACTATTATTATTCTTTTATATGTTTATTTATTTGTAAGGAATTGAATGTGTTTGACGCTTTCGTGGGCACACAGTAGTTTACAAGAAAATTGAAAAACAGACAAAGAAAACATATATGCTGTATGTCTTTGTCCTTTTTATTTACTGAGTATCAAAAGAAAAGAATGTTGATGTTTTTGCTGTAACTTTGCTTTTCATTTTGCTAATGTTGTCGTTTACTCGGGACAGTTTCCTCTCTCTTTGTGCCAGTCTCCAATGCCACCTCATTTTTGTACAGACGACGTGAAGCAGTCAGCAGAAGATGAAGGCTAACTTTGTAAAGATTTTGTCAGTCACATTACAAAATGGATATTTAGATGTTTATATCTTTGGTGATTAAATGCTATTGATATTTTTCACTTCAGCTCCGAATCGTTATTGTTCTGTACTGATCTTTTATTTTCTAGAGCAATCGTATTAATATTCACATCATCATAACATTTAATACTTCTAAATATTAAAGTAATTATTTTCAGTATTTGTTAAGCAATATCAATTATTTTTACTACTAATTGTTTAAGCTATAAAATGCCAGAAAATTGCTCCAGCCAAACGCAACATCTTCACATTGTTGTTTTGTTCTACTAACAGTGAAAAACCCAAAGAAGTTTACAGTGATATAAAAGCAAATCCTTACGGAACCAGATAGCTTTTGTAAAACATTTTTGCTTGATAAATTACTTTAAATGATTAATCGATTATCAATCTTGTTGGGGAATAATTTTCTATCAACTGATTTCCGCACTAAATGAAAATATTCTGCAGCTCTTTTCTTTGTTCCTCCATGGCAGATTAACAAAAATGGCTGTATTTGCAGATATTTTACATGGACAGTTGGATGTTTTTGGTTATGTAGCAAAATAAATGTGGCGTTATTAATATTTAAAAGTGACCTTTTCGCTCTGGACTCCTCAGCCACAAGATAGAGTGAGAAAAGTTGTTTACATTTTGACTCTAAATGTCTACAGGTAAGTACAGGTTTTGATACAATCGCTGCGCCCCCACTAAAGCTCGGTGATATTCTCAGGACGTAAACTATATCCTTGCACTTTACTGTAGGTATCACTCCAGTATATTTCCATTATCTAATGCAGAGAGACTGTGTTTCTGTGTCAGCTGTCCAGGAGTCAAGCAGGTTGCATGGTTCACCATGTGCATTTGCTCATTGTGTCAGTCAGTAAAGATATCATAAGCTGAAGTCCTTAGAAGAAAGACGATAGGTCTCTGGCCACTTCCACGGACACAAAAAGCTCTGGAAGGGGGTTGTGGGATGTTTTGGCTCCTCTGATTCACCAAGGTCCTGCAGGCCAGCTGCTCTCAGTAGTGTCGTTTGGATTAGGTGATACCTTCTATCCAGCAGGCATAGTGCCTTGTTATGTGGCTTAAAGAGAAATGCACCGTCTGATTTAGCTATGAAATCAGACCATCATTGTTTGGCAAAGCAGTCTGAATTTTATTGTCACTTTAATGCACCATGTGAGGTAGGCTATTATAACTAGCAGACCTCAGCGGCTTGTCTCTCATAAACTGAACAACAGAGACAATGAACAGATGAAGCGTTCAGGAGAGAAGAGGATTGATGTAGGTCATGACTTCCGTTTAGGTAAAACTGTTTTTAATTACAATTTATCAAAGAGGAGAACTGGATTGTAACATCAGATCAGTTGTGTCCAGAGGTTTTTCTTTTTCTTTGTTAGTCTAAGTGTTTCTGCATTATATGTAAGAAAGCGTATTTCTTATTAAGAATGTAAAACAATATTCAGATGGTTGTGAGTTTCAAAATCCTGATACATTTTACACTTTAATAACAGCTACAATACTGGAGGCAACTGATAGCTTCGAACCTTTTTAGAAATGATTTTTGATAAAATACTTGAGACACAGTGATGTAAAATGGGCTAAGTGTAACAGGACTGAGAGTTAACGCAGGTTTCTTTTTTGTGAATTCAGTATTTCTCTAACATGGATACAATTACTTGGGAGGGGTTCTTAGCAGAATTGAACCTTTTTGCGTTATTCTGAGAAAAATGTTATACGGAACTCAAAAGGACCAAAATACACAATTGAACAATACAAATACAAATATTTGTAAAATACCCAACTGCCCCCTTGTGTGTGCAGTAGGACCATAACGTGGTAGTATAAAGCCGTGTCTGGTGCTACAGCTTCAGGGGCAAACAGGTGCACTGAGTTTAGTGGTGGGAGAAAGGCAGCTGTCATTTGTCACAATGGTAATGAAATGGCTCCCCAAGCACTCAGTACTGGATGGTTGCTTTGCCCCAAAGGATTTGTGGAACTTGTTTTTCTTTTCTGTTGTCAGGAAGAGCAGTGATGCAACAACCAAAATATACTCCCACTTGACTCCCAATTATGATTGTCTTTGTAAATCTTGCAACTACTGGATCCATTTGTTACAGTTCATATCAGTGATATGTGAATCTGATTGTGTTGTTAAAGGGTGTGCTGAATTTTCACTGTGCATCACAGGTAGACCTGCCTAGTGGTCAAGGTGAGAGAATCCCTGTACAGGTACTGTGTGTGTGACATAATAATGACGTTAACCCCATAAAACCACAACGTGTTGTTTTTACACTTTGGTTTTTAAACAAGTTAAACAAGTGAGATTGAACGTGTTAATGAAAATTAGATGTGCTGGAAGTTTGAATGTGTTACAGTTGGACAGAGCCAGGCTAGCTCTTTCCCTCTTCCAGTCTTTGCGCTAAGCTAAGGTAACCAGCTGCTGGCTGTTGCTTGGTATTTAACATTAAGAAACTAGAGTGGTATTAATCTTCTCCTCTAACTCTCAGCGTGAGAGCAAATAAGCCTATTTCCCAAAACGTCAAATTTCCATGAAGGCCTCATCCACTGCAGCTCTGATCCCTTCCTCATGATTATGAGTAGCATTTTCGATACATAGCCATATTCAAGTTAAAAAAAAGAGGCTTATTTAACTTGTAGCTGTTGGTTCTTTCTCGTGACTGAAATGCAATTGTAGCCTACTGTAATTGTTCCCATGTGAATGCTTAGGCAATGGCATCAGTGCTGTTTGTCCCTCATTAACAACATTTGCTTTGAATAATTAAAATGGAGCAAACAAAACAACAAAACACCCGAACTCAATACCATAATGACACATGCTTATCTAATGTTTGTTTTACTATGAAAGACTACTACTAATACTACAAATTTTACTACAAAGGACTGTTTTTTTTTCAATCCTCAAATGCATCAACAAACCCAACCTGCACTTTTTTCCTCTTCCATGAATAAAGTGGTAGTACTTTTGTTTTTGTTGCACAAAGAAACATTTTAAGGCAGCAGACTGGCAACATATTTTATTTCATATAGTTCTACAATATTCAATGAGAGCAGTTCAATGGAGAAAAAAAAAAATCATATTTTATGATTCTCATTGGTGTCTCTCAGAGAGGTCGCAGATTATTCTTCAGCCTCCTTTCCCTGAAATGGACAGAACATGGAAAGAAGAAATAATGAATGACAAGAAACCTTTACAGGACAGAGACAAAGATTTTGTTATGCAACATGCGTGTAGCTTGAACTTCGTCCATTTAAAATCCAAAATGAATACAAACAGTCACAGCAGGGAAACTGTCAAACACTAGCTCATGAAATCATTTACATTGTTTTCCTGTAAGATTATCAATAACTATTTCAACCTTTTGAGTTTTATATATGACTTAGACTTACCTTTCCAATTTCCCGACTCTTTGCCCTCAGCTTGTTGACCTGAGACTCAGCGATGTCAGCGCGCTCCTGAGCCTCCTCCATCTCATGCTGCACCTTCCTGTACCTGGACAGGTGAGTGTTGGCCTGCTCCTCCTATGAGGAAATTCAACATCCATCAAGACTGAGGATACAGAGAGTTACTGATTCTGGTAATACATTTTCAATACATACAGACATAGAGAGTGTGGTTGTATTTTCCTGTTTCCTGCATGCAACTTTATTTGAGACGGTACATCGAAAAAGTTATAACAAGTTTCTGACTCACAGCCTCCTCAGACTGCCTCTTGTAGGCCTTCACTTTCAGCTGCAGCTTGTCCACCAGATCCTGAAGTCTCATAATATTCTTCTTGTCCTCCTCAGTCTGCAGTTAACGTGAACTCATGATTACAATGTATTTGCTTTTTCGGACAACTGTACCAATAAAAAGGGAGAATAAAAAAAACCCTGCCTACCTGATAGGTGAGCTCCTTTACTCTTCTTTCATATTTTCGCACTCCCTTGATAGCATCAGCACCGCGCCTCTGTTCAGCATCAACTTCAGCCTCCAATTCTCGAACCTTGAAAGAAGAAGAATGCACTGATTTTAAAATGTGAACTGTTGCCCTAGCGTACAGTAAATATTAAGAGGTTGGTCCTCATGACACCTACTCTAGCCTCCAGTTTCTGGAGCTGCTTCTTGCCGCCCTTCATTGCCAGATTCTCAGCTTCATCAAGGCGATGCTGCAGGTCTTTCACTGTCACCTCCAGGTTCTTCTTCATCCTCTCCAAATGAGAACTGGTGTCCTGCTCCTTCTTCAGCTCTTCTGCCATCATGGCAGCCTGAAATTTTGTTGAATTTTATATTATTGGATATAAGCCTATTGCAGTCTAATGTTTTAACTGCTATAGCACTAGATATGGTGGAGAAATGGCCTAACATACAATGTTAAGCTCTGACATGTTGTGCAATATATTACTGCATAGTGAAGATGTGAGGATGACTCACATCAGTGATGGCCTTCTTGGCCTTTTCTTCAGCATTTCTTGCCTCCTGGACGGCATCTTCTACTTCACCTTGGATCTGGACAAGGTCAGCTTCCAACTTCTTCTTGGTGTTAATGAGGCTGGTATTCTGTTTTTAAAGAAGCAAAAATGGATTTCCATGTGTTGAATTATAGAAGAACAAAGTTGATATTTTTGTTTGTCAGCCTTTGAGCTGATACCTGAGAGTGCAGCAGCCCCACACGCTCGCTGACATCAATCAGCTCCTGTTCAGCCACTTTGCGGCCTCTCTCTGTCTGCTCCAGTGCAGCTCTCAGCTCCTCGATCTCAGCCAGCATCAGGTTGTTCCTGCGCTCCACCATGGCAACCTGCTCCTTCATGTCTTCCTGACCTCTAATGGCGTCATCAAGGTGTAACTGGGCATCCTGATTGTAAAACATTGGCAGATGTATCAGCAAACACTTTAAGCTACTTTTTGAAGAAAGATGCTCTTCCACAAATCCTTCATTGGACGTACCTTAAGCTGTCCCTGCACGTTTCTCAGTTGTTTCTGGGCTTCAGCTGCCTGGCGGTTGGCGTGGCTCAGCTGAATCTCCATCTCATTGAGGTCTCCCTCCATCTTCTTCTTGATTCTCAGGGCATCATTCCTGCTCCTGACCTCAGCATCCAAAGTGCTCTGCATGGACTCAATCACTCTCTGGCTGTTCCTCTTGATCTGCTCAATCTCCTCGTCCTTCTCTGCGATTTTCCTGTCAACTTCACTCTTGACTTGGGTGAGTTCCAGCTGAATGCGGAGGATCTTGGATTCCTCATGTTCTAGGGTGGCCTGTGAACAAGTGTGACCTTTATCAACTAGAGCACAGAGGCTGAGTCACAGTAAAGAAAAATAGCACTGAGGTGTCAAGTCCATTGATATGATTCAGTTTTACCTCTGCCTCCTCCAGAGAAGTCTGGATCTCTGTCTTCTCATTTTCCACTAACTTCTTTCCCTTCTCGAGCTCATGAATCGTCTTACTGGTCTCACCAAGTTGTTCACTCAGGTCTGAGATCTCCTCTGTTGGAGCAGATTTATAAAGTATACATTTTAGAATACTAAGCAATGTATAGTAATAGAGATACTTCAGATACAGTGACTTGGTGTTTGGAGTGCATATCTGTTGGGGAAAACAGAATTTGTTGTTTTACGTTGCAGGTTCTTGTTCTCCCTCTTCAGGGTCTCCAGGTGATCCAAAGCTTCTTCATATGAATTTTTCAGCTTGAACATCTCAGTGCTGAGAGAACGAGCTTCCTTCTGAGATCCCTCCAGCTCTGCCTGGCTCTCCTCATACTTCTGCTTCCACTCTGCAAGAACCTGAAAGTACAACAAACAAATAAGTGTTTTTTTCGCCTCATGTTACCAGTCAAAACCATATGTCTATACAGAAATATTGAACCTTGTCAAAGTTCCTTTGCTTCTTGTCGAGGTTAGCAGCCAGAGCGTTAGCTCTCTCCACATCGATCATCAGGTCCTCCACTTCGCCCAGCAGTCTCTGTTTTGTCTTTTCCAAAGAGGCACATTTTGCATTCACAGCCTCGATGGATTCCTCTGCATCCTGAAGACGCTGGGCAAGCTTTTTCCTGTTAAAACATAAAGTAAACAGGTTTTATGATGATTTACAGAATCAATGCATGTGGAAGCAGTGTGATTTCAGGACTGTTCTTTACTTGGCCTCCTCCAGCTCCTCAGTGCGCTGAATGGCATCAGTCTCGTATTTGGCTCTCCACTGAGCCACCTCGCTGTTGGCCTTGGACATTGCACGCTGCAGCTCAGACTTGGCCTCCTGCTCCTCCTCATACTGCTCTCTGAGCAGGTCGCAGTCATGACGAGATGACTGAACAGCATGAGCCAGGGCGTTCTTGGCCTATGATCCAAATGAGCACCTGATTAATATTTGATACCAATCATCTGGTGGCCTTTTCCTCTGAGATTATCCTGCTGATTTTATAGAATGTTACCTTAACTTCCTCCTCTATGTGCCTCTTCAGCTCCTCAATCTGCTGAGTGTAAGCCTGCTTCCCTCTTGTCAACTGAGAAACAAGAGCTTCTTTCTCCTCCAGAAGACGCGTACATTCACCTAATCAAAGATATTAATTGACTTCAAGTAAATTGGAACAAAGTTGTAACAGCTAACTTAATAATGAAAATACAGTGTTTCTCTCCTGGGTCATCATGTGGAAGAGATATATTTTGCAGGTTTGCAGCTAGTGTCATATGCTGATGTGTTCAATGTGCAACACAATCTTAAATTTAGGTAGAAGAAGGGAATGGAATAGGGTTGTTAAAAATAGGGGAGAAACAATAGGAGTTAGGTTAAGTTACCAGTTTGCTACTACTAGCATTTAGCCTCACATAGGGACATTAGTATTATTATATTTTAGTGGTTAAATATTATGTTGTAGATTTAGTTCCTAGTGTAGGGGCCCAGTTTTAGCAGAATAATGCACATGATATTCATACCATTTTCAGTTTGAAGTCTTGCTTTCTGTGTACTTATGTCGTTTAGCTGTCGAACATTTTCATCATTCTTGGATTTGAGCTCACTCAGTTGATCTTCTAATGTCCTGCACATCTTTTCAAGGTTAGTCTGAAAAAAGAAAACCAGTATTAGTATAAAAATATCACCATTCTTTTTTGCTCCATGTGTGAAAATGTAACACTCTCACCTTTGATTTGGCAATGGACTCCATATTGCTGCTGAGGTCATCGATCTCCATCTTGTATTCGCTTTTCTCTTTCTCCAGCTTCTGTTTGACTCTCTGGAGGTTGTCAATCTGTTCTCCCAGCTCTGCCACACTGTCGGCCTGCTTCTTGCGGAGAGCTGCAGCGGTCGCCTCATGCTGCAGGGTGGACTCTTCGAGATCCCGACGCAGCTTCTGAAACTCGGCCTCGCGCTTCTTGTTCATCTCGATCTGAGCAGACGTTGCTCCGCCAGCTTCTTCGAGCCTCTCGCTGATCTCCTCAAGTTCCCTGGAGAGATCAGACCTCTGCTTCTCCACCTTGGCCCGAGCAGCCCGCTCAGCCTCAATCTCTTCCTCCAGCTCCTCAATACGAGCCTGAAACACACAAAGTTTTATTGAAAATCATTCAAGATTTTTGAATGTTCCTATTTCCTTTGACTAATGCTTTCAATTATACCTGAAGTTCCTTTATCTTTTTCTGTAGCTGGATTCCAAGAGACTGCTCATCCTCGATCTTAGTCAGGAGCTGGCTAATCTCAAAGTCTTTCCTGGAGGGGACAGAATTAATTAAGCATATTAAAGTTGCATTTAAATAGTGCCTCTCATGAAATAATTTACTGCAGGTAGGTAGAAGGATGAATGTCATTTAAATTATTCTTACTTCTTTATTTTCTCGTCAGACTGCTGCTTATCATTCTCTAGATCCATTAAGGATTCCTGGGCCAGTTTCAGATCTCCTTCAAGCTTTCTTTTCGCTCGCTCAAGGTCCATACGGAGCTTCTTTTCTTGCTCCAGAGAACCTTCAAGCTATTAACAAAATATATGTTTAATAAAATTAAAGTTATAATCCTTAAGATTTAAAAAAAATCAGACACCATATTTTATGTTTATGGTTGGCTTTTTTTCTGTAATAGCCATATGCTGTATTTACATTCAGTAATTACTTCACTATATAGTTGTAGTTATTGTTAGTGGCAGAGTCTACCATCCCCGCGCTGGATTTAAGTTGCACACTAGGAATTCAGAGGTAACTAGGCATGCATGTAATCCAGCGCAATTATATCTAGTTGATAACAGCTTCAGTGTTCACTGTTCACAGTTTTAAGTTAGAGTTAACCGTTATTGATTATCAAAATGTGTCTACAAAACGAGACAATGCTAATTTTCTGCAATTTTTGTCAGCAGATCAGTTTTCAGTCAGTTTTGCAGGGTGTAATGGAAGAAGAAGAAGCAGCCAGCTGTTAGGCTACAGGCTGCACACCTTCAGCTCCTCAGCAAGGTAACTAACTTCATTATTTCTTGCTGCTGTGTGGAAAACTACTCGAGCCATATTTTGTTGTATTTCTGAAAAAGTAGCTGCTCAAGGAATGTTTGCTGCCCGCAAGAATTCTGGGACCTCTAGTATTAAACCACAAATCATAAGATTAAAAAATTTCAAATAAAGATTTTTGCTGTTTTATTAGCAAGTTTAGCATTTGCTTTTAGATGTAGATTACGGTACTCACATCATCCACTTGCTGCTCCAGCTTGGTCTTGGCCTTCGTCAGAGTGTTGACTTTGTCTTCCTCTGCCTGCAGATCATCAAGGGTCTGCTGATGGGCCTCTTGGAGGGCTTTCTTCTCTTTGGTCAACTTGACAATGGTCTCATCTTGAGATGTCATTTCCTCCACCAGGTTTTTAACCTAAACAGTGTATATAAATACAATAATTTAATACTTGATAAAAGTTTATTTCTAATCATCACAGTTTAGTAATCTGAAATGAGAGACATGAACCTTGTTCTCAGTGGCATGTTTCTCCTTTTCCACTTTGGCTAGGGTTAGCTCCAAGTCATCAATGTCTTTCTTCAACTCAGAGCACTCGTCCTCCAGCTTCCTCTTCTTTGCAGTTAGCTCAGCATTGACCTCTTCCTCATCCTCCAGTCTCTCAGCAGTCTCTTTGAGTTTAGCCTCAAGCTGGATTTTTGCTTTAATGAGCCCCTCACACCTTTCCTCTGCATCACTGAGGTTTTCACCTTCCTAAAAGTCAATGCAAACAGGTATACATCATTGCCCAATCAGTAATTTGATATAGGATATTTAGTAGACATGCACGTGCGGTGTGATGATCCAACTTACAGACTGCACTTGCAACAGCAGGTCATTCTTCTCCTGCAGCAGAGAAACCATCTTCTCCTCCAGTTCTTTCTTCTTAGCCAGAGCCTTTGCTAGCTCCTCTTTGGTCTTTTCAAAGTCCTCTTTCATTTGGGCCATCTCTTTTTCAGTCTCTGCACTCTTCAGCAGAGGCTTAATCTTGAAGTACAGCTTCATCCATGGCCAGGTTTTGACATTCATGAATGAGCGGATGTTGTACTGAATAGAATAAATGGCCTCTCTGACGAAAAAAGAAAAGAAAAACTTGAGTTAGAAAATCTATTGTATAAAGTTGCAGACTTTAAAAACATGCTTTAAAATGTAGGCATCAATAACAGACAGACACATACCTCCTCTCCATCATCTTGACAAACTCTCTCCTCATGAGGAAACCTCTGCAGAGAGCCTGAGTCATTGTGACCAGGATGGCAAGTTTATCATCTCTCATCTCCTCCAGAGTACCCAGCAGACCGGCTTTGAAGAACACCTGAGAGTCAATGATTATATAATTATTTTTAAGTTATTAATTACTGATAATAGTTAATCTTCTACCTCTTTGCAAACAGCCTTATCCAAGGAAGCATTTTCTTACTGTACCTTGGTGTGGCCAAACTTGTATTGAGTGTGGTCCACGTCGATGGATCCCAGCAGTTTCTCTGATGCCTTCTTGTTGTCAATGAACTGTCCCTCAGGGATGACACTAGCATTCAATACTTTGTATCTAAAAGTAAAGATTTCATTCAGTTAGACACACTAGCTTGAAGATAATAACAACTTTTCAATGACTGTCAAGATTATATTTTTGCTACCTTTGCTTGAAGTCACCATAGAGGATTCTGCTGGGGAAGCCCTTTCTGCAGATCCTGATACCTTCCAGCACACCGTTACACCTCAGCTGGTGGATGACCAGGAAGTTCTCCATGAGACCTATGATATTATTTAATAAAATGATTTGTAAAATTGTACAAGAAATGTTCAAATCACATAATACATGTTCTTTGACTTTCTTTATTAACCATCAACATCAAGACAAAGAGCACATACCTGGTGTTTTTGATTCATTGGGAATGAGGCAGCGCACAAAATGAGGATGTGTGCTTCTCAAATTTGTCATCAGCTTGCCCAAATTCTCCTAAAGAATTAAAAGGACGTTACATTTGCAAAAGGAACTAAATTAGTGCAATGAGGTACATAAGTCATTATTTCAGATCTTACCCTGAACAATGCAGACACAGTCTGGAAGGAACCACCCTTCTTCTTGCCACCTTTCTTGCTGCCACCTTCAGCTGTCAGTGGAACAACAATTACATGGAAATGATTTAACACAAGTAATGAATTTCGAATTTTTTATATCTCATAATGTAGAGACATGTAACAGCATGTACCTTCTGTTGAGGCATGTGTTGCATAGAGGTGAGCCAGCAGTTTGACTGAAGACTTCTGGTAGAGCTGAACCACTGAGTCGTTCAGGGGGTCCTTGTTTTTCTCGAGCCATCCGGTTATGTTGTAGTCAACAGTACCAGCATAGTGCACCAGAGAAAAGTGAGCCTCGGCTTTGCCTTTGGCTGGCTTTGGCTTCTCAAAGGACTTGGTTTTGCCAAGATGCTGGTCATACAGTTTGTTCTTGAAGGTGACGTCTGTAGCCTTGGGGAACATGCACTCCTCTTCAAGGATGGAGAAGATGCCCATTGGCTGTCGGGATGAAATGATTATTTAAAAGAAAAGCTTTCAAGTTACCAGATTTATTTTTGTCTTTGTGAATATACATCATGTTGCTCACCTTCTCAATCAGCTCAATGCAGGCAGCCAAGTCCATACCAAAGTCAATGAACTCCCACTGAATTCCCTCTTTCTTGTACTCTTCTTGCTCCAGGACGAACATGTGGTGGTTGAAAAACTGTTGCAGTTTTTCATTAGTGAAATTGATGCAAAGCTGCTCCAAGCTGTTGTACTGATTTCAAAAAGATGAGGTGGAGTTATTGATTATTTATTTGTAACAAGCCAAAGATACTTCCCTAACAACACAATCACCAAGCAAACAAACTTACATCAAATATTTCAAATCCAGCAATGTCGAGCACACCAATGAAGAACTGTCGCGGCTGCTTTGTGTCCAGCATCTCATTGATTCTGACGACCATCCACAAGAACATTTTCTCATAGACAGACTTGCAGAGAGCCATGACGGAATTGTTGACCTGATTTTACAGATGCAACAACGATTAAACATTAATAAGGATGAAAGATAAAATTATTCAAAGTTTTCAGGGGTTGAATAGGCTATAATGTATAGATTCACATGACTGTACTGTATGTGAACAGTTTACCTGAGGCACAGTCTGACCCTTTGTCACAAACTCATTTCCGACTTTCACCCTTGGGTAGCACAGTGCCTTCAGTAGATCAGCTGAGTTCAGGCCCATAAGGTAGGCGATTTTATCAGCAACTGAAAAAAAAGAGACAATTAATAAGATGTCATTTTATAGAGAATACAAAAATCACTAGTTTTCAAAAGTACTGCAGTTAATAAACAAAACAAAGCAGTGCAACACACCCTCAGTGCCATCGGGCTCAGCCTGCTCTTCACGCTGCTTTTGCTTGAACTTCATGGCTCCATGATGCATGACAGCTCCAGTCAGCTTGTACATGCTAATCTTCTCATCTGCAGTGAAGCCCAGGATGTCAATGGCAGTCTGTGAGCATTCAAATAAAATAAAGTCATAAGTTCTGCACTTGTGAAACTAATTAAAACATTCCTAAGTACATACAATTATTTTTTGGATGTGGATTGGATCATTTTCTTACATCTGTGGCAATGAACTCCTCAACATCATCAATACTCTTGACAGTGATTTCACCCTGACTGATCATGGGATAGTCGTACGGGTTGGTGGTGATGAGGAGAGCCTCTGACAAAAGAAAGCAAATGTGGTTAATTCTTGTAAGCAAATATGCAGCAGGTAATGAATGACCTTTAAAAAAAAAAAATCTCACACCTATTAGCTCAGGTTTGTGGCCTGTCATGAGCTGATAGAAGATGTGGTAGCTCCTCTCAGCAGACAGCTGGAACGTCACTCGAGACTTCTCCAGCAGATCTGTGGATCACACAGTTCTGTTCAATAGCTTAAGGTATGAAAACAAACGGAGGTATCTGCTTTGTCATTTCTAGCCTTACATGTTTCAATATCTGCTGAGGCCAGCTTCCCAGTTGTTGAAAAATGGATTCTGATGAATTTACCCTATTCAAAAGAAGACTGTTAGATTAGAATTATAACTTATTGCTTTCTGATGTTGTTTAAAAAGACTCAGGTTAACAAACACTTACAAAGCGAGATGAGTTGTCATTCCTCACGGTCTTTGCATTACCATAAGCCTCCAGAAGGGGATTGGCTGCAATGATTTGATCTTCCAGAGACCCCTCCATTCAGAAAAAAAAAGCCAGGGGAAAACAAAAAAGAATGCTAAATACCTGATGGTCCAAGATCACATTCAATTTGCCAATGTCAGCTTTGCTGACACACAAGAGATGTGTTCATTTACCTTCATCTTGCCAGCAACCTGTTCTGATTTCTTTCCTCCAGACACAGCGATTGTCGCAAAGTACTGGATGACACGTTTGGTGTTGACAGTCTTTCCTGCACCGGATTCTCCACTTTGAGCACAAAAACAGGTCAATTAGCACCAGAAACATCTTGCTTTATGTGAAACCAACAAACATTGAAAGACACTCTTGTTGAGACTTGTAGTGCAGTGCTTGCTATCCACTCAATATTACTTTACGTTGTTTAATTAATAATGTTAAAAAAATATTGATACATTGATTTCAGGATTATGGTATGTTAGGTGAATAATTTGTAAAATTGGCAAACTTACGTGATAAGGATAGACTGATTATCACGGTCTGTAAAAAAAAAAGTAAGATATTTTCATATTATTTACATATTTGGTACATTATTTAGTCTAATGATTGCTAGAGATTTACACCCGTGTTGTGGAGTTTTTAAATATCTCACAATGTCGAGATATTTAAAAACAAAAAGATAAGTTTCTGTTAGCTGCTACTTGCTTAATAGGTTACACAAGATACATTCAAAACATCTGAAATACACTGTAATTGTTGCTTTCTTCTTAAACTCATGGTTTTGCATTTAAAACATGCAAAGTTTCGGCACATTTCTTACACACCAGTGAGCATGAACTGATAGGCGTTATCAGAGATGGAGAAGATGTGGGGTGGAGCCTCAATCCTCTTTTTGCCTCGGTATGCTGAGACAACCACTGAGTCATACACTGGGAGCCACTTGTAGGGGTTCACAGTCACACAGAACAGCCCAGAGTAGGTCTGTGGAGACACAGAGGATTTTTACTGACACATGTCTTCCTGTAGTTGTGTTTTATATAGAGATGTGATGATCAGGTCAAACTCACGTAGATCATCCATGCTGCATAGCGCTCTTTGAGGTTATACAGCACAGAAGGCTCACTGAGGTGGGTCATCATGGCCATGTCCTCAATCTTATCGTACTTTGGAGGGTTCATGGGGAAGATTTCTTCTTCTTTTACAGTGAGGGTCTGTTACAGGGTCAGAAACATCACAGGACTTCAGTTTTGACAGTAGACTGGTGAAGAGAGTGAGCTGGTCAGTATTCATTATTAACCAAATAACCAAATCCCTTAAAATGCCTTTCCCATAATGCTGTAGTAAAGAGAAATTGTAATTATTGCAAATGATTGCACTTTATTATTTCAACACATTTTTAACAATATCTTTTTAAAATTAATTGTGAAAAGGAAAACTTTACACAGTGCAGCACGCAGTCTGTCAGACTGAATTATATTTGTAAGTGAGCACTTGGCGTTTGGGCATTAAAGTGATGTGAACTATAAATTCAATCAGATGACAAAACTATATAACATTTTTTTAAATTCACCTTCCCACAGAGAGTCTCCACGGTGGCTTTGCCGCCCTCTCTCTTAATAAGTTTCCCCTTGAGGTACATTTCTTTGGGCTCAGTCACAAAGAACGCTGTTTTAGCATCAAAGGGAGCGGTTTGAGCTTCAATTCTCTCTCTTTCTGGCTTCCGGAGGTAAAGGGCCGCCGGGCCAAAACACTCCATTTCCGCGTCCGTACTCATGGTGACTCTTTACTGCAAGTAAGTAAAAAGAGACCCGTGGTCATTATTATTATTGTACATATCTGCTTGACACCTTCCCTCATGATGGTACTTCACTACTGAACAAAGGGGAAATGATGTTAATGTTGTGATGAATGTTCCACTCAAATGAAGAACAGAGGAAAATGGACAAAGGTATATTTTACTATTTATGTTTCATGCAAAATGATTGTTGCAAACTGTAAATGTAGCTTTTGTGTTTAACTTTCTCAGAGTGACATGACTGTTAAATTGTCCACTAACTGTAGATTGTTGATGCCATGACGTCTTACATGTGCTACTAAATTCTTTTTAGAAAGTACTACACACTTTGTCACAACAGGTAAACAGCAAATATCTAAACAAAAGCAACACTGACTTTTTTCTATTTAATGATGCAGACATCATTAATGGAGTAAGATGCACAAAATCAGCTATGTTAATTGATTTGTTAACCATTCCACACACAGTTATGGTTTAATATACATGTAGACATCATATAACAAAGTCTGACTTATCACATATATACTCAGTACTCAGCTACTGATTCAAAATGTCTTGACACAAAATTAAACACTGGTGAAAGAAATAAATTACCTTCTTTCCTCCCCTCAGAAGAACAGATATCGATGGTTTAATGAGGGTTCTGAAGAAAGACACAAATTGTTTAAATTAATAACTGTAATGAAACTATTTGACATTAAAAAATGAACTTACTGTACACTGAAGTCCTGGCTTAAACACAACACTTGTGTATTCACTTTGGGGTGTCTGGCAATAAGTGGTCATGCCCTGCATTGTTCATTAAGCTGCTGGTTTCCCTCCTGCTAATAAAAGACTAACTCACTCACCTTGACTGGTCGTCTGTCAGTCCTTGGGGGCGTCCAGTCTCCCGTCTTATATAGAGAGATCAGTGTTCACTCAGCAGAAATGACTTGCTTTATTTGGTCATGTACTTTTACGCTCTCTGCTTGAGTATTTTTGCCCCTAATCTGATATCTGGCATCTTTTGTCACTGATTGACACTTAATCACAGATTAAACACCTGTCACTTTTACTTTCAGACTCACCGGGCTACAGAGGCAAGTTTAGACAATAATAAGAATTTAAATGGGTGATTAATACAATGACTGTTCTTTGAATGAGAGAAATGATTATGGTTAATTAGTGTGCATAAATGGCCAAAGCTCCTTATTGGTGTCATCACCAGATGAACGCCCCTTTTATCAATGAAAACATACATGAACAGAATGTTGATGTGATGTTTTCCCCCAGTCATTTATGAGACTATGAATCAATATGATTTTATTTTAAATAGAATCCCACATGTCCTTAGGGGCTGCAGCATATGAAGGGAGGGAGCACAAAAAACATTTGTCTCATTGTAAAGTATTTTACTGGAAGAGTAATGGGACCACACAATAGACACAGTTAAACTAGAGACTGAGTCTAAAAGTGTATAAATAGATCAAGACACTTACAATGCAGCATTTTTTAACCTTGTGTAAATATCGTTCTGGCACGCGTATTGGTTACTGAAGTTCAGACATTGTTTTGGTCTTTACTTTAATCTTCTTAATGCACCTTGGCACTGCTGACGATCCGACTTTAGCCATAGAGAAGTGCTCATATGACACTGGTATTCTGTTGCAGAAGCCTTGCAAGTCTTTCCTGTGACAAAGGAGCACAATTGGGCCCAACTGTTGCTAATCTAAGAACCTGTGAAAATGATGATACGTCATGATAGCAGAAACAATCGCTGAGGTCTGTGTTTTATCAAATCCCAAATTTAATTAGATTTGTTCTGTAGGTATGAAGGACAATATATAGAAGAACAATACTCATATTTTTAGCACTTTAATTTCCTCTGTTGTTTCATTCATGCATCCACAAGATATTTATGTAGCCGGTAAAACATAACATATATCCATCCTGTGTAGAATCATTTCAACATAAAACAAATGGTGATGGCATTTGCTTTGTGAAGTCCATCACAAAGCACTTTAGGTTGCTGTTATGCCAGTGTTACTACATCTTATCAAAACTGCTGTTTCAGGAAATAAAAATTTCACAAAATCTCACTATCCTACAATATTTTCATATTCTGCCAGTAAAGTGTTATGTCATGAAATTCTCTAAAAAAAAAGAGTTCACCACACCACTTTGAATGATAATTATTCCTGCCAATGTGTCGAATTATCTCATTATGACAACTAATGGTGGAAAATCTTAGAACAGGGCCTGTTTGAGTTCATGCGATAAGCTTACAAATGCCACAACATCATTGACGCAAACTCTTTTGAGTTTTAGATGTGTGACATAGGGCAAGTAACAAGTTTCTATGCCTTAGATATTTAAAACATTTTTGAGGAGCCAATTTAGCTTTCATAAGCAGTATATAAACATTTAATAAATGGTTTATAATTTAGTTGTACGCAGATATAAGTGTTTAATTAATTAAATATTAATGTATTTGTCAACTATAACTCCTTCTGTGGGCACCCATAAGTGTAGGCTGGAGTATAAACAGATAATGAATGACAACATAATAAAACACAGTTGTAATATATGTCTTCATAGGAAAAGTTATTATTAGTGACAGATACTGGACATAAATAAACACTTAAAAATGTCCTTTAAGCTGCTTACAACTACATTATAGTGTGTTATAAACCATTTATTAAATGTTTGCATACTGTTTATAAAGGCTAAATATGGAGACTGCTGTAATTTTGACAATGCTTATTATATGTTGTTATTGTCACACAGTTGAACTACATAATACATGATATACCATTCACAGTAGAGAGTGTTGTTAAAAGTTTAAAAAATGTTTCGCTTCTCTACCATATTTTCTTTGGGAACAGAACTGATTTTAGCAGGTATTATTTAAACTGGTCTAAGAAAAGCAGTACTGTTTTTAGACTAATGACATATTATCCCAAAGAATGTTTGCAATTACTCAGGAATAATTTAGGCTCCACAGCCGTATTGGCCTGATTATACAGACCCGTGATGATTGCAGGGGTCTTCGTTCTATTTTTGTACATATTACTCTCTGGCAAGTCTTCAGTCTGAGTCATTTAGTTGTGTTTTAATCAGTACTTTTCCTATGTGTTAATTTTCTGTCTCTGCTTTTTTTAGTGATATTTCTCTACTCTAATTTTCATACATTCAATATTACTCTGTAAAGCACTTTGAATTTTTAAGGAAATTATGCCATACAAATAAATTTGAATTACATAATGTTTGAAAGGTGAAGGGATCCTGTGTGGAGGCTGAGCTATTTGTTTTGATTTGGGATGTGATGGAGGGACGTCTGTAAATACTACGAGTAAAATATGGTACGCTCACAAGCGTGTTTAAGTGTCAACACAGTCACTTTAAATAAATCTAAACAAACCTACTCTTGGCTGATCCAGACAAAGAAAAAAAGACCTAAGGAGTTAACGAGGCAGTAAGAAGGATTGTCAGTGATCTGGACTTACTATATCAAAGTAAGAAGTAAAAAATTGTTGTTGCCTTGTTTACACCCTCTGGTCACTGATATTAGTTTTCATCACGTCTAGAAATCTGTCTCGCGGAAACAGTGTTGGGTGTTCATTAATCCCCCACTGACAGTGCTCCAACACAGTCTAAGGCTTGGTTTTCACAATTTTCGACCCACAATGGGCTCTAAAAGCTTACGCTACTCTTATGAATCTACAGAATTTTTATAGCGTTTTCTATACTTCCACACTTCCACGCTTTCACACTGCATATCACATTCACTCACATTCATACACTGATGGCAGGAGCTAACTGCCAATCAGTACAAAGTAAACTAATCTTTCACACTAACACCGAAGGCGCAGCCTCAGGAGCAATTTGGGATTCAGTATCTTGCTCAAGGACACTTTGATACATGGGCTGGGGGAAGCCGGAATCGAACCGCCAACCTTTCCGATTAGTGAACAACCCATTCTTCCACAAAGCCACAGCCACCCACATATATAGCGATCAGATGTCTGATTTTTGTGGTGGTTTATGGCAGTGTGATAATCCTAGAGCGCAGCCTGATGACAGACAGGGTCCGTCCTAAAAAAGGGGCCGTCTTGCTGTGTCTAGTGGAGGTCGAAAACTTTCTAGGGACTGTGTCTGACTCTCACCCTCTCTGAGTGTTACGGGCTAACATTGAAGTCGGGCTGACATGGCTAGCTATGGATTGGCCACTGTCATTAATCCTTGTGTATTTCAACTCTTTCTGACATTGTCATATTGGTATTTTTAGATTCTGTGAGATATGTGTATTTGTGTTGCCTCAAATTGCTGTTTGAGGGAAAAATTAAGTATTTTGAATCACACTGAAACGACTTGACATTTAGTTTATACCTGGATCATTGATTGTGGGTTAAAGATCAGCAAGCTAATGCAAAATAAAACTGAAGAAACGGCAAATTGATTTAAAAGGAGAAACACTCGCAAGCTGACAATTCAAATTGGATTTGTTTGTTAAGATCAAAATGAAGGCAGAGTTTGAAGATGGGTGTGGTCCGACCCATGAGTACTGATGCCTCATGTAATAATGTAGTAATGACTACTGAGAACTCGTGGGTCAGTACGGGACGTTGTGGCTGGTGCAATTTATTGTTTAATACAAATACATTTTGTTACTTACATTTGTTCATCATTTAGCAGGACACAATTTTACTGATACACCTCCTCAGAAGATTTTGAGCGTAGCAGTAACGTCAATAACAAAAATTACTCTAACCATACAATTAGCAACCATACTGGGAATCTAGTAGAACAAATGAGGAACAAGCTGAAATCAGCACATTTGTGTCACCTCAGTTTATTATACTAACTTTCAGTGTTTTTCAGTTTGACCCTGTAATTCTTTGTTGCTCACATAAAGAATAAAACTCTACTGAAAAAATATACTAAGCTATCTGTGTTTTATACCCTTGCTTATATTATCCCACCAATTCTAAGTTGCAACATGAAAGCATTTACATTTTTGTATTCAACATTTTTTTAATCACTTTCACCCTTAATACTTTCCAGCATTTCAGATTCTACCTCTGCATTTCTGGCAGTATAACCGTCCTGAGGGGGCGCTCAGACATTGACCCTCTAATCTCCCCTCTGTGCTGCTGAAAGTCAAAGGTTTAAACACAACAGACAGATTTATCTGTAGGTCGAACCACTGCTGTCTAATGTTTTTGACCCTACTATATCACCTATTCTAGCAGCTCTCGTGACTCGGCTGGCAGCTATGTAGTCCTACATATCATGCTTCATAAAGTGTCTTGGATGTCCTGAAGTGTCCTGGTTTATTTGTCAGTGGGGCAGTAAACTCAATAACTGTCTTAAATATCTATTGTCTGATGTGGAATCCGCAGTGAACAGGTGATTCGATTTGTGTCTCCAGGTTTTTTGGGACAGGCACTTGTGTGTCTCGAGGGTGCAGATGTATTTTTAAACCCTTTCTTTAAATGGTCTTGTTGTAGTGTGTGTCCTGACAGATGAACTGAAGACAAGGCCAGGCTTGTAGCTTGACCTTCCCTTAAGTCGAGTGTTTGTTCCCCATACGCGGCAAGGAGAGGATCATGTTATATGATGTGTAGTAGTTTGCATTCTTTCCCTGTTGAAAGATGACACTGAACTGGAAAAGACGGGGTGAGGGCATTAGGAGCTAAATACTGAGGACTTCGCACCCTACAAAACAGGCCTATATGTTCAATAAAAATGTGACACTTGATCTCTTATGCTCCTGGGTGTGCTTATTTGGAAGAAATACAAATATAGCTGTCTCCTCAGCAATGTTCTCAGAGCTCAGCCATTTGTCACTGCCTCAAGTGTTACTGTGGAACAACCTTTGATATAAAACACTCACTTCCTTGCTGGTCTTTTAGTCTCCTGTTTGACAAAAGGGCACTGTTATTTACAACTCTCAAATGAGAGTGCAGATTTGCAGTCATCATAGTTTTAAGATGACAAAAATCATATTGTTAAATCTATTTCAAATCTCAATTTCTGCAGCAGCAACTGCTAGCACTGAGCTTATATGTTTGATATCAGATAAATAAAGACAATTTTAAAGGATTGTTAATCAACAAGACAGAGTAAACGACCACTTTTGTCTAATTTGACACTTCTATGATTGTCCAACAAGTCTTAGGTCTCAAATAAAAGTAATAATAGATTGAGAAATGAAAATAGAATATGGGAATCATGATGTAAGATACACATTATATTAGTAAAAAGTCGTTAACTGATTGGGATAAAATCGTCTGTCATGGTAAAGCTTTATAGTGAATGTTCCAGAAACTCACATCTGATTTTAATTTAAATTTTTTGTAGCTAAATAATCAGCTTGGAATGACTTTTTGGCTAATTAAGTGATTTATATAGCTGACAAATCAAGGTACTGCTTCACATTGCTTCAAAATCCTGTAAATGCAGTATTGCCATAGAGAATTTGAGAAGTGAAATATATAAACGACTAAGATACATTTTAATCCAAGGCGAAGTCTGTTCACACCTTCGGTATGTGCCAACCAGATTCCTTCTGTGAATATTATGACTTATCTTTTTCAAAACGTATTAAAATTACTAGAATATGACTTCAACCAGCCCGTACAGGATTTTGCTTGTGATGCAACAAGTACAATTAGTTTTTAGATCACGTAAGGTTGTAATTTCATTATTGGCTATTCAGTGAAAAGTAAAATGGTGTATTTCATTATGTTTGCTTGCATCTATATTCTGAAAAGATTAATAACAAATACATTGATTTATGATCACTGTTGAGCCACAGTATAGTTACCTAAGCAGAGACCATCACTGCTTATGCTTAAGTATCACTGTGTGTTGTGGTTCACTAATAGGTCTATTTTCATTACAGGGCCACAACTTGACATGGTGTAACATATGTTTCGAAGCACATAAAAAAACTGTAAGGTTACTAGACTGTCAGTAACATTATCACCCAAGGCAAAGATTTGCAGTTATTGTAACCTAGAGAACTTTTACGTGATAACAGGCGACAGTTGACAACCACGTCATTTTGAATGATGAAGATACATGGCTCAAATTTAGACACAATATACACCACTCAGTTTATTTCCAGTGCTACTATTAGCAATTAGATTTAAAATTGTGATGATTTGTCTGATTTCTGACACTGGAAGTGATTTTCATTGACTTGGTCAAATGTATAAAGAATTTCAGTAGTTGTCTTCAACTAGTTTTTAGTGGGCAATCGTGTACTAATTCATGTAATGTATGTAATTCTATTTTGGTTTTGTGAAGGTGCACTAAGTGGCTATGATAAAGGAATCTCTGCATGTAGTTGGTGAATTAATGGAGCAGCATTGTTTTTTTGTGTGGTTACACTATACAAAATATTTTTAAGATAAATCCCCAGAGTTGAGACACTGCCTGATTTGTGTAAAAATAATCAATTATCTATGTACTTTCCTTATTATTAGTATATCACTTTACATTTGAACTTTGTATATTATATGTATCATATATCATTTGAAAAGTGACACAAACCGCTTAAAAGGAAAAAAAAGGCATTCAATTGCTTGCAGATTTATTTCTTGACACATCAAACAATAACATCATATTGTATGTTTTCTTGCACTGTGTCTTGTCAGGACTGATGCTCATTCTTCAGCATCCTTTCCCTTTAAATCAATTCAAAGGAGGCAATGAGAAGTTAGACTTTGTCAAGATACTGAAATTGTGTAATCACTACTGAATGAAACAAAATAAAAATCAGTATACCTTGAGGATTTCACGGCTTTTGGCTCTCAGCTTGTTGACCTGAGACTCAGCGATGTCAGCGCGCTCCTGAGCCTCCTCCATCTCATGCTGCACCTTCCTGTACCTGGACAGGTGAGTGTTGGCCTGCTCGTCCTGGAAAGCACAAAGTTAAAGCAGTCATGTCTTGAACAATCTTGCCAGTTGTGTGAGATTTAAACTACGTCATTAAATCATGCTGCATCATGCTGTCAGTCCTCTGGTGTTAGAAAAGCTGCTACTGATGTGACGCATATTTGTGTTGCATGTGTCAAATACTTCACACTCACAGCCTCCTCAGACTGCCTCTTGTAGGATTTCACTTTCAGCTGCAGCTTGTCCACCAGATCCTGAAGTCGGGCAATATTCTTCTTGTCCTCCTCAGTCTAGAGGCAGTATACAGTTTAGGCTGTTTGAGTCCAACACTGAAGCAAATATTATCTTTCTGTGGTTTAGAAATCTTTAAAAATCTTCCAAGCCACTCGAGAGCACACAGCACATTCGTACATTCTCCACAGTGAAACCACTTCAGAAAGACTGACAATAGCAAGGACAACCAAACAGGCTACACATACTGAAGATGTGAATTAATGCACAACAGCAGAGAAATCCACATTTTCATCTTTACCACTCGGCACAATGTCTTTAGGGGATACTTCAGCGCTGTAAAAAAAAGCTGCTGGTGAGAACTGAGTGTAAAAACAAAAAGAGTTCCTTCTCTTTCCAATTTTTCATAGTGAACACCTGTTAAACAGATCTATGAATGTCACACGTGGTCATACTAATATAAGCACATAATAGCATGTATTTATTTCTGCATGTTTATTTTCAGATGTGGTCTATGCCATATCACTTCAGTATGTCAAGCACAGTTGGATCTTCAGACATATGATGGTGATTCATGCCCTCTAGGGGTTTGAAACATCGTCTACATCCAGTTTCTCTTTTGCAGCACAAATTATAGAAGTGCTTCATAAAAATATTATATGACAATAAGCAATTGCTTCACTGTTTGATGGTGTGCAATGTATGATTCATGTTTTGGTTCTCTGTACCTGGTAAGTCAGTTCCTTCACTCTGCGTTCATATTTGCGGACTCCTTTCACAGCTTCAGCGCCGCGTCTCTGCTCAGCCTCGACCTCAGACTCAAGCTCTCGGACCTGACAATAAGAAGTGCATATTTTATGGTGACAGGACTGAATGTTTGAACAGATAAATATTATCAATAATATTTTATGAGCTTGTTAGGCAGATGGGTTTCTTACAAGTAGAAAATACTCCAGTGAAACAAACAAAGTCAGTGTTGACGTTCAGTTTTATGGTTGTTCGAGGGTTACCCATGTCGGGTGAACGCTGTACAGAGCCTTTACGATATATATATATATATATATATATATATATATACACATATGTATAAGGAGCAACCTGGTTCATTATAGGGGGGTGTAAAGACCCTCAAATAGCCAACACCCTCATGAAGTCAGCAATTTAACTACAATCGTGGTTTCATTTCCAATCCAGATTGCAAAAACACAGAGCCAAACCAACACTAAAATATTTTTTCTCTGTAGTGAACTTACTCTAGCCTCCAGTTTCTGGAGCTGCTTCTTGCCGCCCTTCATGGCCAGATTCTCAGCTTCATCAAGGCGATGCTGCAGGTCTTTCACTGTCACCTCCATGTTCTTCTTCATCCTCTCCAAATGAGAACTGGTGTCCTGCTCCTTCTTCAGCTCTTCTGCCATCATGGCAGCCTAAACATGGAGTAATTGTAAGAAGGCCAATAAGCAGAGTGATCAAGGAAAATAAGGCCTAATTTGTCAGCCAAATATAAAACAAAAGGGTACATTATTACAGAATAGTGTTCAGCTGTAAACATAAAACAATACAAACGTACTTTAAGTTATAATGGAAATATGTCCATAAAGTTAATGTTGTAGTTTTTTTGGCCCACACAGATTTGGTTCATATTTCCCTGAAATCACTTGTTGAGTAAACTGACTGTTGCAGTTTAATTTAACAGAAGCAACAACTTTAAAAGAACAAAAAAACCCTAACAAAAATGTACCTGTGATTCTCGACAGTTAGTCTGAAATGTTCCACTAAAATGACATTAAGGGCTGTATGTACCACCTTCTTGAGGAAGTTGTATTTGCTCTGCTGGGCAGACAGGACTGACTGCAACAGCCTGTTTACTTGGAACTAGAACTCCTCCTAGCTGCTACTACTGTTATATAACCAAGCTGCATTGACCGTTGCTAGAATATATGTATAGCTATAGTCTCATCTCTGTAATTGTATTGTCCATGGCTGAAATTCTTTTTCCATTACACAGGTTGTATATTCTACTAACTCTGAGCTCTGACCTATTGTATAAGCAGCTCGGTTTTAAATGAAGCAGTAAATCCATTCTAAAATACTAAAACAGGCTCACATCAGTGATGGCCTTCTTGGCCTTTTCTTCAGCATTTCTTTCTTCCTGGACAGCATCTTCCACTTCACCTTGGATCTGGACAAGGTCAGCTTCCAACTTCCTTTTAGTGTTTAAGAGATTTGTGTTCTAAAGAAAAAAATAATTGACAAGGTTTCCAATTTTTTTTATACCTTTACTAAATTGTCTTGTATTTAACAGTACTCATAATAGACAGTTATAATACCTGAGAGTGCAGCAGCCCCACACGCTCGCTGACATCAATCAGCTCCTGTTCAGCCACTTTGCGGCCTCTCTCTGTCTGCTCCAGTGCAGCTCTCAGCTCCTCGATCTCAGCCAGCGTCAGGTTGTTCCTGCGCTCCACCATGGCAACCTGCTCCTTCATGTCTTCCTGACCTCTAATAGCGTCGTCAAGGTGCAACTGGGCATCCTGATTGTAAAACATTGACAGATGTATCAGCAAACACTTTATGCAACTTTTTGAAGAAAGATGCTCTTCCACAAATCCTTAAGTGGACATACCTTAAGCTGTCCCTGCACGTTTCTCAGTTGTTTCTGGGCTTCAGCTGCCTGGCGGTTGGCGTGGCTCAGCTAAATCTCCATCTCATTGAGGTCTCCCTCCATCTTCTTCTTGATTCTCAGGGCATCATTCCTGCTCCTGACCTCAGCATCCAAAGTGCTCTGCATGGACTCAATCACTCTCTGGCTGTTCCTCTTGATCTGCTCAATCTCCTCGTCCTTCTCTGCGATTTTCCTGTCAACTTCATTTTTCACCTGGGTGAGCTCCAGCTGGACACGGATGATTTTTGATTCTTCATGCTCCAGTGTAGCCTACAAAATTAAAATGTAGCAGCATTTTTTTGATGAAGATCAAGATTCTGTTTGAATTTTTCATCACAAATAAGTCTTAAATACCTCTGCCTCCTCTAGGGCAGTCTGAATTTCTGCTTTCTCATTCTCTACTGTCTTCTTCCCCTTTTCCAGTTCATGAATTGTCTTTCCTGATTCACCAATATGTTCAGTCAAATCGGTGATTTCCTCTGTTGAGAAAAAACACCCACATAATACATTAATATGTCTTTGTCAACAAAGTTTAGAGTTGTAATTATAGTATTGCATAAATTCTTCATCACATATTCTTTGGTAAGATCAGGCCTGTCACTGATGCCAAAACTTTGACATTTGGTCAAGTTTAAAAAAGACAAAAACAATTTAACTTACCTTAATTTTCCATATGGTGCAAGTTTTTCTTTTTTCTCAATCTTGAATGTGTCACATATTTAGTAAAGATTGTACTTAATGTTAACAATCATATTCAGGATTTGTTGTCTTACGTTGCAGGTTCTTGTTCTCCCTCTTCAGGGTCTCCAGGTGGTCCAAAGCTTCTTCATATGAATTTCTCAGCTTGAACATCTCAGTGCTGAGACAACGAGCTTCCTTCTGAGATCCCTCCAGCTCTGCCTGGCATTCCTCATACTTCTGCTTCCACTCTGCAAGAACCTGAAAACATAAAAAAGACCGATGTGTTTCAATAATTCACAGTTCTATTCTTCATTTATGCACACAATGCATACATAAAAATCAAACCTTGTCAAAGTTCCTTTGCTTCCTGTCGAGGTTAGCAGCCAGAGCGTTAGCTCTCTCCACATCGATCATCAGGTCCTCCACTTCGGCCAGCAGTCTCTGTTTTGTCTTTTCCAGAGAGGCACATTTTGCATTCACAGCCTCGATGGATTCCTCTGCATCCTGAAGACGCTGGGCAAGCTTTTTCCTGTTAAAACATTAAGTAAACAGATTTTATGATGATTTACAGAATCAATGCATGTGGAAGCAATGTGATTTCAGGACTGTTCTTTACTTGGCCTCCTCCAGCTCCTCAGTGCGCTGAATGGCATCAGTCTCGTATTTGGCTCTCCACTGAGCCACCTCGCTGTTGGCCTTGGACATTGCACGCTGCAGCTCAGACTTGGCCTCCTGCTCCTCCTCATACTGCTCTCTGAGCAGGTCGCAGTCATGACGAGATGACTGAACAGCATGAGCCAGGGCGTTCTTGGCCTAATAATGACATGATACTTAATGTGGCTAATCAGTTTTATTATTATTAAGAAATACATTAGATCATTTGTTGCTACATTAAACAAAAGCATACTGCAGCACCTTAACTTCTTCCTCAAGGTGCCGTTTGAGCTCCTCAATTTGGTGAATATAAGCCTGTTTTCCCCTCGTAAGCTGTGAAACAAGAGACTCCTTTTCCTCCAATTGATGACCAAATTCTCCTGAGAATAAATGATTCACCATCTTTGGTTAGTGGTTTGTGTTACATTGTATTGTTCTCTGAAACATTGCATGTTCAGATTGTTTTATTATTCTCATCCCAGATTTTATACTCACCATTTTCAGTCATCAGTCTTGATCTTTGAACATTCATTTCATTTAACTGACGCACGTGCTCTTCATTCTTTGTCTTTAATTCACTTAGTTGATCTTCGAGAGAATGGCATATTTTCTCCAGGTTACCCTATGGACACAAATCAACACGATGTTAAGTCCACTGTAGTCATAATCCTTCTGTAGGTGATAAAACATGAATTGTAGTAATTATCTTTCTTTAAATAAAAGAAACATTTGTTAATTTTACTTTTGATTTGGCAATGGACTCCATATTGCTGCTGAGGTCATCGATCTCCATCTTGTATTCGCTTTTCTCTTTCTCCAGCTTCTGTTTGACTCTCTGGAGGTTGTCAATCTGTTCTCCCAGCTCTGCCACACTGTCGGCCTGCTTCTTGCGGAGAGCTGCAGCGGTCGCCTCATGCTGCAGGGTGGACTCTTCGAGATCCCGACGCAGCTTCTGAAACTCGGCCTCGCGCTTCTTGTTCAACTCGATCTGAGCAGACGTTGCTCCGCCAGCTTCTTCGAGCCTCTCGCTGATCTCCTCAAGTTCCCTGGAGAGATCAGACCTCTGCTTCTCCACCTTGGCCCGAGCAGCCCGCTCAGCCTCAATCTCTTCCTCCAGCTCCTCAATACGAGCCTGTGATGCAAAAGAAAAAGCACATAGTCAAGTTCAAATCACCTGTATGCCAAGCCTTATTTCAAATGCTCAAAATGTTAGTTATCGTAGGTTTGACATGGCTTTTTTGGGTCTATGACTAAATTGTAAATTGTTTTATCAAAAAATAAGATAATGTAATTCATTATAATACAGAGAAAATCAACTGAACTCAACATTTCAAAATTGGTATAAACCACTTTTCTCTTAGTCAGAGCAGAAAGGCCTGTGAAATAGCAGTTAAACAGGACACTCTCAATTGAAGCCAAATACAGCCTATAAAAGTGTTTGTTATAGTTATTTCAAATAGCTTCATTATAAAGATGTAAGTGAACCAAAATGGTCTGGGAGTAATTTTAGTGAGTAAAATAACTGTGCTCCTGAATTTCATTTTGTCCATCCATACTTCAGTCACTTCCTTAGAAACATTACTGCAAACATGTATTGAGACACAATCAGAAACATTCAACACAATTCCCCTCCACAAAGCCCAAACACATATTTACACTTTACCTGCAGTTCCTTGATCTTCTTATGAAGTTGGACACCAAGTACCTGTTCATCTTCTATCTTGCTGAGAAGCTGGCTCATCTCAAAGTCCCTCCTTTGTTGGAAAACATTATGAAAAATGTTAGATGTACATTTTGGGAATTGTGGTGGTCATAAATTAAGTTGTCATTCTTACATACTTCTTAATTTTTTCATCAGACTGCTGCTTCTCATTCTCCAAATCCATGATAGATTCATGGGCCAGTTTCAGATCTCCTTCCAGCTTTCTTTTTGATCGCTGAAGATCCATACGGAGCTTCCTCTCTTGCTCCAAGGAACCTTCAATCTAGTGCATTCACATATAGTGTAATGAGTACCAGTGGAAATATAGAAAAACCTTTGCCGTTTCAAACAAATACACAGCCTCTTACATCATCCACTTGCTGCTCCAGCTTGGTCTTGGCCTTCGTCAGAGTGTTGACTTTGTCTTCCTCTGCCTGCAGATCATCAAGGGTCTGCTGATGGGCCTCTTGGAGGGCTTTCATCTCTTTGGTCAACTTGACAATGGTCTCATCTTGAGATGTCATTTCCTCCACCAGGTTTTTAACCTAAATAATGTAAATAAAATAATTTAGCATTTGATAAGTTTATTTCTAATCATCACAGTTTAGTAATCTGAAATGAGAGACATGAACCTTGTTCTCAGTGGCATGTTTCTCCTTTTCCACTTTGGCTAGGGTTAGCTCCAAGTCATCAATGTCTTTCTTCAACTCAGAGCACTCGTCCTCCAGCTTCCTCTTCTTTGCAGTTAGCTCAGCATTGACCTCTTCCTCATCCTCCAGTCTCTCAGCAGTCTCTTTGACTTTAGCCTCAAGCTGGATTTTTGCTTTAATGAGCCCCTCACACCTTTCCTCTGCATCACTGAGGTTTTCACCTTCCTAAAAGTCAATGCAAACAGGTATACATCATTGCCGAAGCAGTAATTTGATGTAGGATATTTAGTAAACATGCACGTGCGGTGTGATGATCCAACTTACAGACTGCACTTGCAACAGCAGGTCATTCTTCTCCTGCAGCAGAGAAACCATCTTCTCCTCCAGTTCTTTCTTCTTAGCCAGAGCCTTTGCTAGCTCCTCTTTGGTCTTTTCAAAGTCCTCTTTCATTTGGGCCATCTCTTTTTCAGTCTCTGCACTCTTCAGAAGAGGTTTTATTCTGAAGTACAGCTTCATCCATGGCCAGGTTTTAACATTCATGAATGAGCGGATGTTGTACTGAATGGAGTAAATGGCCTCCCTGGTGACACAGATAAAAAGGCAGAATTCTTCTTCTCTAGCCCAGTTTTGAAGAAAACACACACATACACACACACACACATGTCCCTACATTACAGAGTCAAAGATTTAAAACTATGTAATCGAAATAAGGAGGATTATCTCCCCGGATCTCATTAAGATGTCAGACATATACTTTCCCCACCACTGCTACAGTACCTACTGTACTGAAGTGGAATAGTTATTAGCCAGGAGTCACCACTTTGAAGCAACCCTACATATCCCCATACACTTGCAGACTCTACACAGCAAGTCACTCTTCCAGTAACTTCATTCACAATCATAGCCCTTGGAAGTATGAAGAATATGCTGCTTATACAACTGACATAACCTGCAAAACATAATGTAGATTATATACAGTATCTTGATCAGAAAAAGAGCAATAAAAATTTTCACTTTTCAAGTCATTTTTAAATCTGTAGTTTTGAGTAGCATTAATGATCTTCAGCAGTGACTGATTCAATTTCCAGGGTATGAGCAAAAACAAAACAAAACGTCACTGTACTGTGGTCACACTTTATGTTTTCACTGGATTTCAAATAATTAAATTGTAAGTAAAATTAGGCCCCAGATGAAAAGCCCACTGAGATACAATGTAAAGAATCAGTGTGAGCTGAACATTAAACTAAACCTGCACTGACACATGCTGTCAGACAAATGTTGTCTGTCATTGAAATAAGTTATGTGTAATCTGTTTTATTTATAACACTGTATCATCCCATACCTATAGAAAATATTTTCTAATATCAGAAATTGATTTCAATGCATTTTTGCTCTAAGTCCCGCAGTGTATTTGTAGCTTATAAAATACTAAGCCCACCTTCTCTGCATCATTTTAGCAAATTCTCGTCTCATCAGGAAACCTCTGCAGACAGCCTGAGTCATTGTGACCAGTTCAACCAGTTTCTCATCTCGCATCTCCTCAAGCGTACCCAGTAGTCCAGCCTTGAAGAATACCTGATGATAGATGTTATAACATTGAGTTAACCAAAACAAGCGACACAGTGATTTAATTATTTTCATGATTGTAATTACGTTTGTTCATTTACCTTGGTATTGCCAAATCTGTACTGTGATTTCTCCACGCTTATGGATTCCAGTAGTTTTTCTGAGGCCTTCTTGTTGTCAATGAACTGTCCCTCAGGGATGACACTAGCATTCAATACTTTGTATCTGAAAGGATTTATTTAAATCAGATCATCAACAGAACAGAATCAACATATGTGGACTAAGAGGTAAAGAAATAGCTACTGTACCTCTGCTTGAAGTCACCATAGAGAATTCTGCTGGGGAAACCTTTCCTGCAGATCCTGATACCTTCCAGCACACCGTTACACCTCAGCTGGTGGATGACCAGGAAGTTCTCCATGAGACCTTAAACAGTAACATGGACACACAATATGACATGAAGTCCTTGCACAGGTCAGTGGTACTGCAGAGGTCATTTGTAGACATCAACCTGCTTTGAAACAGCAACTATGGGACGGACAGGCTAACCGTACAGTAGATTAATGCAAGTGATTATATAAAAAAACAGAGGCATAAAGACCTCCCTCATATGAATTGTTGTGACGAAAATGAAACTTCTGTCAATCATAGACACAACTGTTTTGGGACCTACCTGGTGTTTTTGATTCATTGGGAATCAGACAGCGCACAAAGTGTGGGTGAGTGCTCCTTAAGTTGGTCATCAGCTTGCCCAGGTTTTCCTGTTGATGGCCAAAACTTTAATTTCTATTTTCTCATGACTACACTACCCTACATTTTTCAGAACTTTTAGATAACATAACCCCACAGCACAAAACATAGCAATGGTGACAAAAACATATATTTCAAAATTGAAATATGTTTTTACCTCAAAAACATTTTGTTTTGATTAATGTTTTACCAATAATCAGCTTGCTTCTCCCACCGTTTGCTTTACCAGGAGACTGAACCCAGACCACCGATGTTGACGGTCTCCCTAATCAATACACCACCTTGATCTGCAGCAATGTGTCTTTAGGTAACAAACCTGGCCTGCTACAAGAAGACATCTTTCACTGATAAAACTACATGCATGCTTCTTGTGTTAGGCTCTCTAATTATGAACAATCCCCTGTAGAGTGGACACACAGTCATTCAAATAAGTATTTAAAAGTGACCATAAAATGTATTTGCGAAATTAAATGTTACCCTGAAGAGAGCCGAAACTGTCTGGAAGGAGCCACCCTTCTTCTTGCCAGCCTTCTTTCCACTTTTGCCATCTGTAAAAGGCATTTAAAATCATATCTTCATTTTTCAATTTGGTAGAAATTATGTCCAAGTATGATGGTATTTATGTTGCTGAATATACTTTTTATAGTTTTATCTTAAATTGTTTGGGGGTGACTTTGTATAAACCCCATCAGCTTCCCTTATTTCATTCCCTGTAAAAAATCTAAACTCTGAAATGTAGTCATGATGTGGCTGAAATGACCGTGATAAATTACATTTCCTTCTATCTTACATGTTGTGTAGTACCTTCAATTTAAAAAACAAAACTCTACCTTCTGTTGAGGCATGGGATGCATAGAGATGAGCCAATAGCTTCACTGAAGACTTCTGGTAGAGTTGAACAACTGAGTCGTTCAGGGGGTCTTTGTTCTTATCCAGCCAGCCAGTAACATTGTAATCAACAGTGCCAGCATAGTGCACCAGGGAGAAATGGGCCTCGGGTTTGCCTTTAGCAGGTTTGGGTTTCTGGAAGGGGGCACTTTTACCAAGATGCTGGTCATACAGTTTGTTCTTGAAGGTGATGTCTGTAGCCTTGGGGAACATGCACTCTTCTTCAAGGATGGAGAAGATTCCCATTGGCTGTTAACGATAACACAAATAACACAAAAATAAAAAATCTTGTATTGTAATACTATGGTGGGCATAACTATTTAATTATTGTTAAAAATGTCTCCTGTAGTACCTTCTCTATAAGCTCAATGCAGGCAGCCAAGTCCATACCAAAGTCAATGAACTCCCATTCAATTCCCTCTTTCTTGTACTCTTCTTGCTCCAGGACGAACATGTGGTGGTTGAAGAACTGTTGCAGTTTTTCATTTGTGAAGTTGATGCAAAGCTGCTCCAAGCTGTTAAACTTGAGTTAAGAAAGAGGAAACAGTGGCAAACTTTCAATGTGCTGCTCCACTCTGTAAAACGTAGGTTCAATGTGCTGTTTACTTACATCAAAGATTTCAAACCCTGCAATGTCTAAGACACCGATATAAAAGTTTCTGGGCTGCTTGGTATCCAACATCTCATTGATTCTGACGACCATCCACAAGAACATTTTCTCATAGACAGACTTGCAGAGAGCCATCACTGCATTATGCACCTAAAGATTGAAATAGTTGAAGTTCCAGTTATTCCCGAAAAAGTGGTATTTTTATATTAATTAATACATTTATGTTTATAAACGAAATATTTTTATGTAAATTACCTGCGGCACAGTTTGACCTTTAACCACCATTTCATTGCCGACCTTTACTCTTGGATAACACAAAGCCTTGAGCATATCAGCAGAGTTCAGGCCCATAAGGTAGGCGATTTTATCAGCCTCTGATAAAAACAGAAACCACAAAGATTACCCACATCATTAAATTATGCTAATAAGTTACAAAGGTGATTGGTGATGATATGAGAATCTACAATATTTTTATAAAATCCATCCATTCATCCTGCTTATTTGGATCCAGGTCACTGGGACAGCAGGCTCAGCAGAGTAGTTCTCCTTAGCCAAATCCTCCAGCTCTCAGTCTTCTCCAGGGTCTCCTCCTGATTGGATGTGCCCAGAAAACATTCTTTGGGAAGCATCTGGGAGGCATCCTTATCAGATGCCCAAACCACCACACTGGCTCCTTTTCAGTGCAAAGGGCCAGCAGGTCTACTCTAAGTTCCCTCCAGTTATTTGGATTCCTTACCCTGGCCATAGGGATAAACCGAGACACCCTGCAGCACCCTAACTGTTACAATGAAACCATTCTCAATTGTGAAAATACAATCACAAATACTTAAAAGTGGAACTCTGATTAAATGTATGACGTGAAGAAAAAATCATTGCTTTATGTTTGTGATGATAAATTTGTTGCACAATTAAGAAATGTTACTTCAGCCTTTACCCTCAGTGCCATCAGGCTCAGCCTGCTCTTCCCGCTGTTTCTGTTTGAACTTCATGTTTCCATGATGCATCACAGCTCCAGTCAGCTTGTAAATGCCAATCTTTTCTTCTGCAGTGAAGCCCAGGACGTCAATGGCAGTCTGCAGAATGAATGATCAAAAACACAGATTTATTGTAACATGTTTCTCTTAGGTTATTTACAGTATATGTGTCTTTTAATAAAGGATCCTCATTACAAACAAAGTTTTACTGTGAGTTATCATTTGCTCCAACAAGACAAAATAAGCTGATGCCATCTGGGGAACCTTTTCAGTATGTTCAACATTTTATCACTTTTAAGTTACAATGAAACTTTAAATGTTTTGGATTTTGCAGCATGTGTACTCACATCAGTGGCAATGAACTCCTCAACGTCATCGATACTCTTGACAGTGATTTCCCCATGACTGATCATGGGAAAGTCATAAGGGTTGGTGGAGATGAGGAGTGCCTCTGAAATATATTAATTGTATTTCATTATACAGACTCAGGTGAAGGATGTATTTTTTCTATAAAATGATGGATGGCTAAAATGCTCACCTAGTAGCTCAGGTTTGTGGCCGGTAGTGAGCTGATAGAAGATGTGGTAGCTCCTCTCAGCAGACAGCTGGAACGTCACTCGAGACTTCTCCAGCAGATCTATAAAACAAGCCAATAAACTTGTTCACAGTTTGTCCTTTCATCAAAACTTCTAGATAATGACAGACTTGAAGCTTACATGTTTCAATATCAGCTGAAGCCAACTTTCCAGTTGATCCAAAATGGATTCTGATGAATTTACCCTACAGAAGAATGCAGTTATCAGTGCAGGTGTATTTGCGACTCACTCTGCTATAGCACATGCCTTATACTTGATAGTAAACGTTGTTCTTTGAATCCTATTTCAGGTCTTTCCACTTGCACTTCACAAAGTGCAGCAATAACAGAAGAAGACTTAAAAAAACAACAGTTAAATTATAAAATCATGATAACATAGTGTAAAGACAAATAAAAATACTGAGACTAGAGGACTAGCAGACCATCTTTAAAACAGACACTATGTCAAAGCAACAGGATTTTGTGACCAAAACTTACAAAGCGGGATGAGTTGTCATTCCTCACAGTTTTGGCATTGCCATAAGCCTCCAGCAGGGGATTGGCTGCAATGATTTGATCTTCCAGAGACCCCTTAAAACAATGTTACATGACTTGTTTGTATTTACATTTTCTTAGATATATATACTGCATATGTACAGTATATCACATTATTTACCTGCATTTTTCTAGGAACTGGAAACTAACATTGGTTTTGTCAATGTAAAAATACTCTTTTCATTTCAGATTTCATCTTAAAATTGTTTAACTTCTCTTACCTTCATCTTGCCAGCAACCTGTTCTGATTTCTTTCCTCCAGACACAGCGATTGTCGCAAAGTACTGGATGACACGTTTAGTGTTGACAGTCTTTCCTGCACCGGATTCTCCACTAGAATGCAGACAGTTATATGACATGTGTGTTGGTTTAAGTCAGACATAAGACAGTAAAGAAATAATCAGTTATATCAGTCTCTTTAGCATTGACTTACGTAATCAGGATTGACTGATTCTCACGATCTGTTGAGAAAATGACATTTGAACACACACATTGTATTATTGCATTTATTTATCTTAAATAGTATTATTGCGTTATATTTTTCATATTACAGCAGTCATCAGCATGTCACCATGGCTATTCAGAAACGATTGTAGCTTACAAACTGATTGATACCTTGGAGCATGAACTGATAAGCGTTATCAGAGATGGAGAAGATGTGGGGTGGAGCCTCAACCCTCTTTTTGCCTCGGTATGCTGAGACAACCACTGAGTCATACACTGGGAGCCACTTGTAGGGGTTCACAGTCACACAGAACAGCCCAGAGTAGGTCTGTTTTAAGAAGAGGACATATATATTAGATGTCACCTTCACACTTAAATACTGTAAATACATTGTTTAAACTGGTGGTCTTACATAAATCATCCATGCTGCATAGCGCTCTTTGAGGTTATACAGCACAGAAGGCTCACTGAGGTGGGTCATCATGGCCATGTCCTCAATCTTATCATACTTTGGAGGGTTCATGGGGAAGATGTCATCATCCTTTACAGTGAGGGTCTGCACCAAAACACTGAAGAATTAGTTCTAAGAATCTGCAGCACCATTATGAAATAAAGTGTGAGGATGTGTAGTCATTACCTTTACCTCTGTCTATTGTATTATAAGACAATAGATGTCTACATACCTTCCCACCCTGAATTTCAACTGTGGCTTTGCCACCCTCCTTCTTCACTAGTTTCCCCTTCACATACATCTGAGTGGGCTCAGCCACGTAGTAAGCAGTTTTTGCATCAAAGGGAGTGTTTTGAGCCTCTATTCTCTCCCTTTCAGATTTCCGGAGGAAAATGGCCGCCGGGCCAAAACACTCCATTTCCGCGTCTGAACTCATGGCACTTCTGTAAAAATAAATAAAGTATAAATGAAATAATGAAATTTGTCTTTAAATAAAGACATTTATAAGATTAGATTAAATAAAAAAGCGCGTGGCTTATTAATACATCTTTAATTTGATTTAGTACCTTTTTTTCAGTCAACTCACTAGTTGCATGAACGTCATTTACCTTTTTGTTGCCAAGTGATGCAGTTGCTTTGTGGATACAAAAAAAAGTAAAAGTCAATAGAAAAAGGTAAACATGCAAGCCTCACTAAAGCTGAAATCACCAACTTTTTGCAATCTTGCAAAATAACTGCTCTTGAACAATTAATAAATTAATAAAAGCACTGATCACTGCAAAAAAATGTGATAGAAGACTCACCTCTGTTGGCAGCCTCTCAGTCCTATACTTTTGACGAGGCTGCAAGTGCTTCTTTTATACTGAAATCGTTGGACACCACACAGGGGCAGCCTTCCTGTTTAGGTCACTGAGCTTGTCTTAAAAGAATGATATCCGATGGCTTCTCTACCTCATCATCAACTGGTGTCAACTTATCCTGTAGAATACAAAAACAAACATTAAATAAAACCCCAGATCAAAATTGCAGATTCCTGTACAAAAACTAACCAGCTGGTTATGACTATGCATTTTAACACCTCATTATGTCGTCATTTGTGAAAAGTGGTTTAACTGCAAGGAATAATTGATATGACCCGTATTCTTTAATTACATACAGACTTTTTTATATAAATGAATCTTTGTGAATGTTCATGAATGTGGGCCAGAACGTCTTTTTTACAGGATTATGTTCTCAATCTCTATGCACACATTTAAGTTTGTCATACCATCAAAAAAACCTTTGGCATTGTTTGACATTGTTTCAAATATCTCTTGAGAATAGGACCAAGTATTTAGCTGAAGCTAATTTAAGATCCCATTATGGTCCATTATACTGTTGTGCTTTCTCTCCAAAGAAATACGACACCTAGGATGCTGTGAAAGTATTCTCTTGTGGTGTGATTAAGTTGCAATAAAAGGTGATATTCAATATGTCTGGCCTTTCTTTACAGTCTTATTAGGACTTAAAGCAAATATAGCCTCCAGCTTACAAATGCCGAAGGTCTTACTTTTGCAATTGTTGACAAATGCTTTGAATGCTTCTGTTAATTACATGTCAGATGTATTTCAGCATCCTGTTACTAAGCACCTCAGAAAAAATTCCAGGCTGTGAAGCTCCTTATTCTTGGTTCAGAGTATCAGTACTGTGACTAGAACATAAACTCATCAAGTTCAAATTAGTTCTGTATGTTGGTAAATAGAAATCTATAGAAGTTTGTTTTTGTTCCTCTGTAGGATGTTCGGTAGGTGCATGGTGCTAGCATTGCTTGTTGTTTGGTTCCTCTGGGGGCCTCTGATGCTACAAATGCTTGTGCTGTACGTATTTGGAAAAAAGTGCCACTCAAATGAGGTATGTGTAACTGTGTGGTTCATGGTACTTAAAGTTAAGCTAGTTTAGAGAAAGAAAAAAATCTATTTATCTTTCTTAACACTAGCAGTTAAGTGTAGCGTGTTGGTTGCCAATGGTGACACGTGACGATAACAATGGTCAGATGAGCTAATGTACCTTTTACATTTCAGGCAGAAAAAAAATAATCTCGGAAAACAGAAATTGTTCAATCTTGTAGTTTCTCAATTACCATTAATATCCATCATCATTTAGTGCAGGGTTTATGTTTCTGTATGGCAAGTAAATAAACATGCAGAGATGAAAGTATGTAATCAAGGAAATCAACATGATAATTTAATTTATAATACATTTTTTCACCTGTTATCTTACCATTGTAGTTGTATAGGATGGTCTTTAATGTGTTGTGTACGCCAATACTTTAAGGCCAGTGTGTTGTTAGGGTATGTAATGCTGCAAACAAGAGGAGGAGTAAAAGTAGGGATTTTGATAAACACTAAAAAACATCATTGTGCACTAAACTAGGAAATTAAGACACTGAACTGTAAACAGGGAAAGGTCTCTGAGAGAAGTATAATAACAGCTAAGTAAAAAAAATCCTAGGAAGCTCACATGCACATACGAGATTGGAAGAGATATCTGACCAGGGCAGCTGCTCTAATTTTATATGACCCACACATAAAAGCATAGCCAGTATAATTCTCTACCCTCACAAAACCTCAAGTGGTTTACTATTACAAGAGGTTCATTTACAAGACTTCAATTGCATCCACTCTATTAATTAATAAATAAATTAAAAGAACCAATAATCAACTGCAAATATTTCCCTTGTCCACTTAGTAGACCACCTGTTGGTTTTGGTAAATACTTTCTAGTCTTCAGGGTGGCCAAGACATTTCTAAATTCCCTGGAGTGTGATAAATAAGACCTTCCTGTGCAGGAGTTACGCAGCACATTGCGGATTTTGTTTGCGTGTGTACATGGGAGTGTATGAATGTGAGTGTGTGTGTTACCATTTACTCTTGTGTGAGAGACAGAATTCAAATTAGTAAAGGCATAAAGTGAGGAAAAGAGAGTGGAGCTTTTCTTTGCTGTTTTCTTGAGTTGACACTGAAACGTTTGAATTGTATTTATAATACTGAAAGCAGCAAGTTCGAGTAAGTTAAATACTTAATTTACAAGTGGGCCTTCACGATGTTTGTTGTCAACACCTGTGAAATGTAATCATGGCATTGTCTGTATTTAGATGTGTCTTCTTCTTTTCCTTTCGGCTGTTCCCTTTCAGGGGTCGCCACAGCGAATCATGCGCCTCCATCTAACCCTGTCCTCTGCATCCTCTTCACTCACACCAATTAACTTCATGTCCTCTCTCACTACATCCATAAATCTCCTCTTTGGTCTTCCTCTAGACCTCCTGCCTGGCAGCTCCAACCTCAGCATCCTTCTACCAATATATTCACAGTCTCTCCTCTGAACGTGTCCAAACCACCTCAATCTGGCCTCTCTGGCTTTATCTCCGAAACATCTAACATGAGCTGTCCCTCTGATGTACTCGTTCCTGATCCTGTCCGCCCTCTTCACTCCCAAAGAGAACCTCAACATCTTAAGCTCTGCCACCTCCAGCTCTGCCTCTTGTCTTTTCTTCAGTGCCACTGTCTCTAAGCTGTACAACATCGCTGGTCTCACCACCGTCTTGAACACCTTTCCTTTCATTCTTGCTGATACTCTTTTATCACACAACACCCCTGACACTTTTCTCCACCCGTTCCAACCTGCTTGCACTCGCCTCTTCACCTCTTTTCCACAGTCTCCGTTGCTCTGAACCGTTGACCCTAAGTACTTAAAGTCCTGCACCTTCTTCACCTCTGCTCCCTGTAACCTCACCGTTCCATGTGTATTCATTATAATATTGAAATCTAATAACAGGCATTATTTTTTGTTGATTGATGGATGATGCAAATATGTTTATGTGTTGACTGCTCCATGTGTGATTTCCTTTTCAGAATCATAAGAAATATACCTTCAGTCTACATCGTATCTCATCGCTTTAATTATACTGGTAGGATTGTATTTTCCTAATATCTATTTATTTCATTTCAGACTTTGTAAACTTATATTAACATGTTTTGTAAAAGTATACAACATAATGACTAACGCAGTGATGGTATGGTGCCTGCTGAACTCCCTTATCTGGCCTAAGAGTGAATGCCTTTTGCATCAACAAAAAGGCAGAGATATAACTTCCAGTCAAGTGAAATTCCTCTTCAGGTTGTTACTATACTTTTCTATATACAGTATTTGTCTTCATATGCTGAATAAAATACTCATAAGTCAATACTCATATACCTGAATATAACAGAGTAACTGGTATGTAGTACTGAAAGTTACTTAACAACAAGGTCTTTGGGGGGTCAGGAGTGGATTAAGTTGAAGGTACAGTGTATACTCCCACCACAGCCACAACACTAACTTTGCACAACACTTAATAATACCAAACTACTCATTTTATGGTGAGAAAATGTATGCTCAGTTGCTGAATAGTGCACATTTCTAGATTTCATGACATTTCAAGAAAGCACACTCAACTGTGGAGATAAGGTAAGAAGCCGGATGTCATGACATTTCATTAAATCAGCAACATGTCTTAAAATGTAAATACATAGTCTGTATTTACAATTCAGCAATTAAGGTTTGTTTAGTTTGTTGAACTGAGAATCAGGAACACCAGGTAACTCCTGCAAATTTCCAACTCATTCTACATCTCCCCAAACATAGATGTGAGGGCATGAGGATTGGCTGTTCATGAATCCATTTCATAAGTGCGCTTAGTGCAAATGCTCTGGTAAAGTCACCTTTTGTTTATGAGTGGTGTGTTTTGACAAAACCATCAAAATCCTTTTTTTGTGTTAATCTTAAGAAAACTTGTTATTTTACCTAGCCTTTTGGTGAAACAGTATTGCATAATTGCACAAATTGTAATTGAGTTACTTGATTGAGATGCCAAGATATAGCGGGACATACTTCTGTTATAAGACAATTCGACTAAGTTTCTTGAATATACTCTTTCAGTTGTGTGTCCACCCATAAGGGACTATCAGCTACCAGATACAAGTTTAAGACTTGTTTTTGACTATTAAACTTTCCATATGCCCATAATAAATAATGGGCATATCAAACCAATTTAGTTAGTTGTCTCTGATTAGTTATTCTAAAATATCACGTTTATGTTTATGTTTAATGTTTATTCTTTAGTTTTTCATAAGTTTGTACAGTAGTAGTGGATTTCTCTGTACGTTTCACATTGCTTCCTAATAATTCTGGTCATTTCTGTCCCCTACAGGTAAGTTCTCTACATTGGGATACAGATGAGTATCCAGTTCTGCACTGCACTTCACTTCACATGCTTGCCCATTTCTGAATGAGCTTTCCCATATCACTGTATTCCTAGGACAACATTTTTTCATCCATAATTCTTCTAGTAATTACACAGACGGCCAATTAACTTATTCATTCGGAGAGTCATGCACACCAATTCAAATAAAAGGTCATTTGGATGATTCATTGAGAATTGTTGTTATTATTTCCCGTTATCAATGAGGATTTACTACTTTGTCCTGGAACAATTGCAAGTATATTTTCTTTAAATACATTTACAGAAAAACTGTTTTACAACAGTTAGTGTTATACCTTCAGCTATCTCTTATACTTTTATGATTTTTCTGTCAGTTCACATGGATTAGCGGCTGTACCAACTCTGGCCTCCTTTCTTCTTCTTCTTCTTCTTCTTCGTCTTCTTCTTCTTATGTACTGTAGATGAGGAATGATATACCATCTGTTAGTTGGTTTAGTTAGTTCGTTTTCTATTTTAGTTAATTCGTTTTCTTGACAGGAAAAGTGCAAATCCAGCAAAAATGTACATGGCATTTAGCAAGCTAATCATAAAGGAACAAACAAGTTTACTGTGCATTTAAAACAGTTAACTTATCTTCTACTTAATCATTATGTAATGGTTTAAAGAGACACTCAACCTATGTTAAAACAAAACCTGTGAAAACAGTTGTACAATGTCTTCTGTGGCTCTGGAGGAGCTTTCCAAAGTTTCAAAAATAACTCTAATGATGTCATCAGGGTCTTATCAGCTGGGGCTTGAGATTTAAATTGTTTAACAGAAAACCTGCGTCACAAACTAGGCAATGTAGGATCCTGTGTTTTTGGTGCTTGACTCATACTTGGGACAAAAAGTCAGGGAATCTTCACACCTGCTACTTTGATTTTGAAATGTTTTCTTTTAAAGGATGCTGTAGGTTCACAATTTTTCAACAACAACATAGTCATACAACATAGTTTTTCAAAAGCAATAGTCACATGCCCATATATACATTGGATTGCATTTTGTTCCCCATGACTTAGGCCTACATTAAAAATGCATTAGGAAGGGATCTCTTAACAGCAAGCAATAACTGTTTCGATGTACATATGACACTGGACACTGTTTTAAGACAGACTTGAAAAACTGTGATCCTATTATTTCTGTCTCTTGTGAGTTCTCCAAATTTAAGAAGGTGCAATATTAAATCGCTGGAGTACCCCTGGAGTAAAACATAACTGCCATGCTCACTATTGCCCCCTTTAGACAGATTATTTAAGTGTCAGCATGGGGTGTATTACAACTGTTTCATACAATTGGTGACACGTAAACATCTTGTAACAGAACTCAGCGACTGGCGATACCTGTATTATTTTAGTTGTACATATCAAATCATACTCTCAAACATGAGATACAAGAGCTGCCCAATATTCATTAATATTTCAGTCGACTATGAACTACAGTACTTCACTACAATTAACATCACATAATACAATAGTGAAGTAATGACTAAACAATTTCAACCCCAGAGCATTTACACAGGAAAGCAATTAACTGAATTTTATCTTGACTTCAATATTTCTAAGAACAACGCATGTAAGCGACGTCAGTGGGTTTGGAACTCTCACTAAATGAAAACATCAGATATATATAAAACATTTCAAAACACCTGCAGTAAAAAGCACAGGCAGTGCTGACATGTATGTCCCAAAACTTCTAAACATGAATCACAATTTGTGAATGAAAATCTAAATCTGTAAACGTGTCATACCATATCTTAAAAGTGTTGTGATGGACTGTCCAGGGTGTTTCCCTGCCTTCTGTCCAATACGTGGTGGGAATGATTTGATCATGCTTCTGTGAACCTGAATAGGAATAAAGTAAAGACGAAACATAAGTGAAGAATATTTATAAATGGGTACTTACAATTTTTTAAATCAACAATAAAATATTTTAGAATACTTAATATTTAATGCTTGCACTCGGCATGAGTTTGTGATCTGTTATAATGTTAAGGGACATTAGGATGATGATAGAGATGCTGGTAACATAAGCAGCATGTTGGCACCTTTGCAACTTGATGCTCTCTCTGGTGTTTATAAGATGCTAGTGACCCCAACCCACAACATTAGCACAAACACATCCTTGTGATTATTAGCACCACCAGGAACTGACAGCAAGCCTCCACTCTTAATGTGGTCATATAGAAAAGTTTGTTTCAAGTTACTGCAAAAAGGCTTCGAATCAGCTATCAATTTGCATCATCCAAATATCACAGAAAGGCCAGTTATATTGTATCTTAAAGAATTTAAAACATAATTTGCTCAGTGGCATGATGATGCAAAATTTCATCTGCATAAAACCAGTAGCTTTCAAAATATCGTGTATGAGTAACAGACTATTGGAGACGGATCCACAGTCACCCCCCAAACTTCTCACCATCTCACACTCTAATCCCAAGAGCTCTATAGAGAGTATACTGCAAGATGGACAAGTAGCCAGGGTCAAAATCCAACACTGAGAACTAATTTTAACCAGCAAACCCAACTAATCCTTGTCACAAGCAAAATGTTTTGTCATTATTCAAAATGACAACAATTCCACTCACCGGTTCTTGGTGCAGTATTTTAGTACAGCTTAATGTGAACATGCATTGAAAGATTACAAGACAATATCACAATGTACGTCCTAAAGTATAAATGACACCAAAGCAGGTTTAATACAGCTTAATACAGAAGTTCTTAAAAAGAAAAACACATTCTTGAGATTGTTGAGGACCCTGAAGCTACGGCTGCACTGTGAGTGGGCATCACATACACATCCTTATTTAACTAACCAAAAACATGGGTGCTGAAAGTCTTGAAACGTTTTACTTTACCATATTAAAAGAACCATAAGTACAATTCGAATACTCTGAATGACTGACATACCACAACACACAGTCACAAAAACAGGATTGTCCATAGAAGATTTGTGTTGACACATAACTACCAACGCCTATCTAGATAATCTAAATATTCTAATATAATAACAGAAATATACTTACAACTCAAAAATATATGAATAAATGTACTTACATTGTTAAAGGATGCTAATGTTACTGTAAATGTATATCCATGCTCTTTGTAGCCAGCTTGTAGACTGGAATGTTACTCAACACTCACCTTGGTTTGTTATCCCAAGCCCAGTTGTTTCTGCTTGACAAATGAAGAAACTGTCAGATGGAGATCAAAGGACATAAAAACACAATAAGCCTCTTGAGCATGTGGTATTTGGCTTGAGCAACAACACAAGCCTGGTGCTATATTTGAGTTTTGCCCTAATAAGACAGAAGATTACAGAGCAGGTATCGTGTAACTCATGTTCACTGAAGACAGAGGCCCATTATATCTTCTTAGTAACCACTTTAGAATTTCTTCTTCTTAAATCACTGCCACATGTAGATATTCTTTCCAATGGAAACAGTGCCTAATGGCTGTCTACCCACACGTTTAAATTTTGCCGGCTGTGTGCCACGTTCTTGGCAAAATATGTTTGGCTACAAGTACACTTGCCATCTATGGCAACATCTTCTATCCCATTACATACTGTAGACATCTAATTAACAAAACATCTTAGAATTGAATGCCCTAAACATACTGCACTTTGATATACACAAAGAAACCTAATTAGGTGATTCGTAAAACATAAAGGAAGTAGAGCAGGAATCCATCACTCAGTTGCTCTACAGTTAGGGACTGTTTCAGTCTCCCTTGTGTATCCCTCAAGAGAAAGAATAAGAACAGCTGTTGGCACTGTTGTGAGAAATAATCCCTTGGCAATCCTTCCTTTTCTTTAAAGCTCATTGGCACTCATTTCCTTTTTAAATAATTTATGACTTGTAAGGATTCTGAAACAGTATATCTGTGACTTTTTAAAAGGTTCCCCAAAGCATGGCAAGGGGCTACGGTTGTGCCAGGGAGCATTAAAAAGATGCATTAGTCACACCTTTGGACTGCCTCTAACTACTGACTACTGAACATCGTCTTAACCTTATTTGCAAACACACTAGTATTCACAAGCAGAACCAAATTCACATCTGCTTGCTACATTACCATGTGCTAAAACACAAAAAAAATGTAGATATATCTCAAAATGTTGCTCCCATCTTCATAATGTATGACAACAATTATTACAAAAGGCAATGCTAAAGGAAACACAACTGCCTAATGGTTTGCCAATAATCACAAGAGTATGAATCAAAAAACCAAAACCTCAATTCCCCACAAATTCTCAGTCTGATGATTTGGCATGGAAGACATCCCATAATGTGTGAAATGTGACAGCTAGAGGTAAGAACTAATACTGCACAAGCATTATGCCAGGCGACATGACCAAATACAGCAATACACGTGTGATGGGCTCCCATCACTCGATATAAAAAGGCACAGCAAACCTCCACCAAGGACAGGCACCCAGCAGAGGTAAGTTTCTTAGTGGCTAAGATGTATTAAGAGTCATTAAACTACTCCAATACATAAAATTATACTTATAATACTACCATGTAAGATTTGTATTAAGTCAATATTTTGTTTAAAATACAGAAGGTAAACATTTATATGACTACAAACTGTTTTAAAGTTTATCAATATAATTACATTTCATTTCCCTCACATTATTTTAAAATTAAGTAAGATACAGTTAACTCTCAGAAGTACTGTAGCATTACCCTGACCTTACATCTTCCCTCCTTTTTTCAGAAGTCTGCATTGAAATCTGCCAGTGAAAAAAAAACCCTGTTCACCTGGTGTCCTCCAAGGTAAATTAGGCTTCATATTTGCCTTGGAGAATGATTCAAGATGAGATATGGTTTGATCAAAAAAGGTTGTGGTATGCCATTAGCTGCCTGTATTTAATCAATCTCAATGGTAGAGCATTCATTTGATTACAGTAATAGTAGACATTGTGGAAGTCACTACTTGGGCACCCATCTATGTACTTTCCTGGCATTTAAAATAAATGATAATTGTCTTGTTTCCCCTTGTGCAGTAAAGGGTCACCATGAGTACGGACGCAGAAATGGAGTGTTTTGGCCCGGCGGCCCTTTACCTCCGGAAGCCAGAAAGAGAGAGAATTGAAGCTCAAACCACTCCCTTTGATGCTAAAACAGCGTACTTTGTGACTGAGCCCAAAGAAATGTACCTCAAGGGGAAACTTACTAAGAGAGAGGGCGGCAAAGCCACCGTGGAGACTCTCTGTGGGAAGGTGAGGATGTAGGCACTAGAATTAAAAGTTTTCCAGTGCTTAATATATTTATTTAGAATCTGGACTGCTGTGACATATGTTAACTCTTTGACATGGTGATTTGAAAATCAACAATAAACTTAAGTTGAAAAAATCTTTAAAAATCAATTCTAATGTCCAAAATTGAAAGACAGATGAATAAATTGTGATTAGCAAGATTTTAAAATCTCACCATACATGACTGCTGACAGTAACTAAGCTTATTTCTGTGCCTCTTCTGTCTCTTTGACAGACCCTCACTGTAAAAGAAGAAGAAATCTTCCCCATGAACCCTCCAAAGTACGATAAGATTGAGGACATGGCCATGATGACCCACCTCAGTGAGCCTTCTGTGCTGTATAACCTCAAAGAGCGCTATGCAGCATGGATGATCTACGTGAGTTTTGTGGAGGAGAGAGATAGCTTTAATAGCATATAAATGTATTAATAGAAAAATGTATCATTCTTTCATATTCCCCACTGTTACAGACCTACTCTGGGCTGTTCTGTGTGACTGTGAACCCCTACAAGTGGCTTCCAGTGTATGACTCAGTGGTTGTCTCAGCATACCGAGGCAAAAAGAGGATTGAGGCTCCACCCCACATCTTCTCCATCTCTGATAACGCCTATCAGTTCATGCTCCAAGGTATCAGTCAGTTTGTAAGCTACTGTGTGTCCACAAATACAGCAGCTGCACTTTAGGAGAAGTCTAACTGTTGTATACCATTTTGATGCCTTGCAGATAGAGAAAACCAGTCAATCCTGATTACGTAAGTGATAATTCTTTATATTATCTATAAGTATTAATAATATTAGTCATTTTAAATAATATTTATGAACACACACCCCATCCATCAACCCAGTGGAGAATCCGGTGCAGGAAAGACTGTCAACACCAAACGTGTCATCCAGTACTTTGCGACAATCGCTGTGTCTGGAGGAAAGAAATCAGAACAGGTTGCTGGCAAGATGAAGGTAACAGAAGTTAAACAATATTAATATGAAATCTAAAATGAAAAGAAGCAGAATATGGTCACATTGACAAAATGTATGTTATTTGAAGGGGTCACTGGAAGATCAAATCATTGCAGCAAACCCACTGTTGGAAGCTTACGGTAATGCCAAGACTGTGAGGAATGACAATTCTTCACGATTTGTAAGTTCTTCTTCGTATTTCTCTTTTATTTGAATTGTTTGATATTTTGTAACACCAATCTGTCAGTGTGACAATAATTTATATTAAATCTGCTTTTGCATAGGGTAAATTTATCAGAATTCACTTTGGGACAACTGGAAAGCTGGCTTCAGCTGATATTGAAACATGTAAGAGTTTTGTGGAACTCATCCAGCATTATCTGTTTTGTTACACTGTCAACTCTTTCAACTGTGCTTCACCAGATATTTTCCTTAAAAAACATAAATCCAAACAGATCTGCTGGAGAAGTCTCGAGTGACGTTCCAGCTGTCTGCTGAGAGGAGCTACCACATCTTCTATCAGCTCATGACAGGCCACAAACCTGAGCTAATAGGTGTGAGATTAGTGAATAATTTTGTCAGTTATTATAAAGCAAGTGAACAACAATGGTTTATCACAGGTACTGCATATTCTGTTATATTTACTTATGTTTTTCACATTTCTTCAGAGGCTCTTCTGATCACCAAAAATCCATATGACTATCCTATGATCAGTCATGGTGAAATCACCGTCAAGAGTATCGATGACATTGAAGAATTCATTGCTACTGATGTAAGGACAACTTCTCTTTGATGATTGCATTTACAGCTATTACAAATCACTGTTCACTTTTATGATTGCTAGTTTTATATTGTTCAATAAGTTACCAATTTATAATAGCTCTGCAGTAAATCCTACACCTTTATGAATCTTAACACTTTGAGTTTTTGTCAATGAGGAGTTGATTCAACTCTACGGTCATTTTTGAGGCAGTAATTTATGGTACTGTTGTACTGGATTGCATTATATGAAGAGGTGTTTCTAATGTCCTCCCCCAATTCAAATGAAGGGAGGAAAAATATTAGAAACCCACCTCACTATCAATTTTAGAAAAACTAACAGTGTCTTTCCAGAGAAACACCAGCAGTGATTTGTTTTAAAGGGGATCAGATGAACCTCGATGTTATTCCACATAAAGCTTCGCAGGTCATGTACTTGCAAACTAAAATTAATTCTTATATGTATTAGAAACTAGTGTAGAGGAGATAGAATAGAGGTAATAATATTAAACCATTTTGATTATACCAAATTGTGCTACTTTTTGCATTAAGGCAAAGAAAGCTGAATTACAATTGTGTGATGTTAAACATTTTGTGCCACAGGGCAATGCCTGTTTACTTCCAAGAATATGTAAATTTGTATTTTAATCTGACTCTTTATTTCACAGACTGCTATTGACATCCTGGGCTTCACTTCAGAAGAGAAGGCATGCATTTACAAGCTGACTGGAGCTGTGATGCATCATGGAAACATGAAGTTTAAGCAGAAGCAGCGTGAAGAGCAGGCTGAACCCGATGGCAATGAGGGTATGATACCCACACACCGTGAACTTTTATTTGGTAGTTCAGTTGTTGCCATTTGAAAGAGAACTTGTGATTTAGAAGTAAATGAATGGGTTTTAAAGATTACTATTTGTTTGCTTCTTTTAGAGGCAGATAAAATCGCTTACCTCATGGGTCTGAACTCTGCTGATTTGCTAAAGGCACTGTGCTACCCCAGAGTGAAGGTTGGGAATGAATATGTGACCAAAGGTCAAACTGTTCCTCAGGTAGGGAATTTCAAGAAGAACACAAAAAATAGTACATAAAAAGGACTTTCTTCCATTTTCACATTTAAAGGTCCAGTATTTAGGATATAGTGGCATCTAGCAATGAAATTGCAGTTGGCAACCATTTGAATAGCGCACGCGTTACCCTCCCCTTCCAAGCAGGAAAGAGAAACTACGGTGGCTGTGAAACTTGCGAAAAACGTTAACGTAGAGCAGGTGTTTGATTTGTCCGTTCTGGCCTACTATAAAAACATGGCGGTGCAACACAGTAGCCTCCGGGGAAGGGGACCCGCTCCCTATGTAGATTAAAACAGTTGAATCTAAGGTAATAAAACACAACAATTCTTGTTTTCAGGTGATTATACACGAATGAAAACATAAATATTGATATCATATTCCATTTCTGCCAACAGCTCCTCCTAAATGTGACACACTGGACCTTTAAAGCCACATTTACATATAGATAATTAACGTCCTTGTTAATGTTGTATTATTCCTTTTTAAAATCAGGTAAACAATTCCGTCATGGCTCTATGCAAGTCTGTCTATGAGAAAATGTTCTTGTGGATGGTGGTCAGAATTAATGAGATGCTGGACACAAAGCAGCCCAGAAGCTTTTTTATCGGTGTCCTGGATATTGCTGGGTTTGAAATTTTTGATGTAAGTATGCTTTGTTGATACTACATAATCTGATGGAGCTTCATTTAAAGCTGAGAGTACAAATTATTTCATTTTTAGTTCATGTTATTTAAAGCCTTTGCTATCTTATTTTTTAGTACAACAGCTTGGAGCAGCTTTGCATCAACTTCACAAATGAAAAACTGCAACAGTTTTTCAACCACCACATGTTCGTCTTGGAGCAAGAAGAGTACAAGAAAGAGGGAATTCAGTGGGAGTTCATTGACTTTGGTATGGACTTGGCTGCCTGCATTGAGCTGATTGAGAAGGTGAGCAACATGATGTATATTCACAAAGACAAAAATAAATCTGGTAACTTGAAAGCTTTTCTTTTAAATAATAATTTCATCCCGACAGCCAATGGGCATCTTCTCCATCCTTGAAGAGGAGTGCATGTTCCCCAAGGCTACAGACATCACCTTCAAGAACAAACTGTATGACCAGCATCTTGGTAAAAGTGCCCCCTTCCAGAAACCCAAACCTGCCAAAGGCAAAGCCGAGGCCCATTTCTCCCTGGTGCACTATGCTGGCACTGTTGATTACAATGTTACTGGCTGGCTGGATAAGAACAAGGACCCCCTGAACGACTCAGTGGTTCAACTCTACCAGAAGTCTTCAGTCAAACTGTTGGCTCACCTTTATGCAACACATGCCTCAACAGAAGGTAGGGATTATAGTTTAAAGAATAAACTTTGGAGGCATTTACTGGTAAAGAAATTACATTTTAAAATGCAAATCATTGATTTGTGACTGAATACAGTTTAAATAAAAATGTATTACATTTGTTCATGCTATTTATTCAAGATAATAATTCAAATGTAATCTTTATGGTACAGCTGAAGGTGGTGCGAAAAAAGCTGGCAAAAAAAAGGGTGGGTCTTTTCAGACCGTATCTGCTCTGTTCAGGGTAAGCATCACAAATAACTGCCCCGCTACAAAACTACAATGCCATATGTACACCACTATATTCCCAAATGCTGCTACAAGTAACATCAAGGGAAATAGGTCATGTCATTTTTATTAGGTCACAATTTGAATTTTTTCCATATTTCAGGAGAATTTAGGAAAGTTGATGACCAACTTAAGGAGCACTCATCCTCATTTTGTACGTTGTTTGATTCCAAATGAATCAAAGACTCCTGGTAAGCCAAATATCAGTATTTATTTAAGCATTGAAAGACTACTGTAAATATGCAACACAAGACTGAAATTGCATGTCTTTAAAGGTCTCATGGAGAACTTCCTGGTCATCCACCAGCTGAGGTGTAACGGTGTGCTGGAAGGTATCAGGATCTGCAGAAAGGGCTTCCCCAGCAGAATCCTCTATGGTGACTTCAAGCAGAGGTAATTACTAAGATTCACCACCTTTTTGACAATATTATGATCAATTATTCACCATCAATTAATTTCCCTCCAATCAGATACAAAGTATTGAATGCCAGTGTCATTCCTGAGGGACAGTTCATCGACAACAAAAAAGCCTCAGAGAAACTCTTGGGCTCTATTAATATTGACCATACTCAGTACAAATTTGGACACACAAAGGTAATCTGTTTGTCTATTATGGGTGTGTTTTTTTTTCTTAACTGCTAACCCTGATACTGTAAGTAAGCGTAACAATTCATGTCAAGTAACACTTTGTTTAGGTGTTCTTCAAAGCCGGTCTGCTGGGTACTCTGGAGGAGATGAGAGATGATAAACTTGCTATCCTGGTCACAATGACTCAGGCTCTCTGCAGAGGTTTCCTCATGAGGAGAGAGTTTGTCAAGATGATGGAGAGGAGGTACTGTAGACATTTAGCTTCATACATCAAAGGGTAACTGTACATTTGCAGATGAAAACCTGATTATAATTTTCAAACCAAATATTTACTTCGAAAACCCAATCCATAATTATCATCAGTATAGCTTTAAGAATCTGAATGAATGTGTTTATTTACGTCGATACCTCTTTTCCCCAGGGAGGCCATTTATTCTATTCAGTACAACATCCGCTCATTCATGAATGTCAAAACCTGGCCATGGATGAAGCTGTACTTCAAGATTAAGCCTCTGCTGAAGAGTGCAGAGACTGAAAAAGAGATGGCCCAAATGAAAGAGGACTTTGAAAAGACCAAAGAGGAGCTAGCAAAGGCTCTGGCTAAGAAGAAAGAACTGGAGGAGAAGATGGTTTCTCTGCTGCAGGAGAAGAATGACCTGCTGTTGCAAGTGCAGTCTGTAAGTTGGATCATCACACCGCACGTGCATGTTTACTAAATATCCTACATCAAATTACTGATTGGGCAATGATGTATACCTGTTTGCATTGACTTTTAGGAAGGTGAAAACCTCAGTGATGCAGAGGAAAGGTGTGAGGGGCTCATTAAAGCAAAAATCCAGCTTGAGGCTAAAGTCAAAGAGACTGCTGAGAGACTGGAGGATGAGGAAGAGGTCAATGCTGAGCTAACTGCAAAGAAGAGGAAGCTGGAGGACGAGTGCTCTGAGTTGAAGAAAGACATTGATGACTTGGAGCTAACCCTAGCCAAAGTGGAAAAGGAGAAACATGCCACTGAGAACAAGGTTCATGTCTCTCATTTCAGATTACTAAACTGTGATGATTAGAAATAAACTTTTATCAAGTATTAAATTATTGTATTTATATACACTGTTTAGGTTAAAAACCTGGTGGAGGAAATGACATCTCAAGATGAGACCATTGTCAAGTTGACCAAAGAGAAGAAAGCCCTCCAAGAGGCCCATCAGCAGACCCTTGATGATCTGCAGGCAGAGGAAGACAAAGTCAACACTCTGACGAAGGCCAAGACCAAGCTGGAGCAGCAAGTGGATGACGTATGTAATAACAAACAGTGATTTCAGTCCCCTTGAAAATACAAAACAAAAAATAATGCCTCATCTTGGTTAAAACAGCTTGAAGGTTCCTTAGAGCAAGAAAAGAAGCTCCGTATGGATCTTGAGCGAGCTAAAAGAAAGCTTGAAGGAGATCTGAAACTGGCCCATGAATCCATAATGGATCTGGAGAATGACAAGCAGCAGTCTGACGAGAAAATAAAGAAGTGAGTGAACTTCAAAGGTCCAGCATGTAACATGTTGTATAATAATTGTAAATCACAAAACTTTTAGACAAGGAGCAAAACAGGATACAGACAGGCTTAAATCTAAAACCGACAGGCAGACAGAACCAACATAGTAGTGAAGTAGTACAAACTGACAGAGACAGGGAGACACACAGACTAAATACACAGGTGAACTAAATGGCACAGGTGGAAACAATCATAGACAGGAAGCAAAACTAACAGACACATGAGGGAACAGACAAATTACTAAATAAAACAGGAACTCATAGCGCACAAAGCCAACAGCATGACAATATATGTTTTCACTAGTGTATAATCGCCAGAAAATAAGAATTGTTGTGTTTTCATTACCTCAGAATAAACAGTTTTTATCTACATCCCCGGAGGGCGCCATTGTGGCCAGAATGGACAAACCAATCATTGGCACTAGACAGGGCCTTTTGCGTTTTTCATGAGATTCACAGCCACCGTAGTTTCTCCTACACGCTTGGATGGGGAGGGTGATGCAAGCGGTATTCAAATGGATGCAATTCAAACTGCAATTTCACCTCTAGATGCCACTAAATCCTACATACTGGATCTTTAACTCATCAATTCACGTATTCATGGCTGACCTAATGCAATTTGTTCAGCATACAGCAACCAGAAGAAAGTCTTGCTCTAGCCTAGTAGAGAATATTATATTAAAAAAAGTTGTACACAAACCCACAGTGAAAACAGGCAGTCCTGTTCAGGGTTTCCCCTGCCTATCTAACTCATTATTGGCCACTGCCTTTTTTGTAAATTCTGACAAAAACCCAACGGCTTTTTTTTTTAAATCCCAAAACTATTGTGCTTTAATGCGCTTATACCAAGCACGTGCACGTTGCCCAACAGGGGAATAACACATACACAAATACTGTAAGATCAAGGGGAAACGATGATTTGCCATTATTTGTGAGGCAAACCAATGTGTGTTTGCAATAAAAGCTAGGTTAGCTTAAGTTACAGAAGTCAATAGGACTGGATATCAAACCTCAAAGTAGGCTACTTTTTGAGCACTGGTACTTGACAGATCATTTTAGAAAGCAGAAATTCCCATTTCATCAGTTTAACCAATCCAAAATGTAATAAAGCCTTGGCGATACATTTCTTGGTATGAAATTCAAATCCCTATGGACACTTTAATTTGTCACATTGTGATTTCTTTACTTCAATGCTTTGCACATTCTCGAGTCTTTGCCACCGTTGTCTCAAAAAAATCCAAAGAAAACTCTGTTGTTTAAATGCTGTTCAGCAAAATTACGACATCTCTGATGAAATCTATCAAAACGGTGTTCTCTATTTTCAAAATGATGTTCAAAAACTAATGTGATTGTGATTCTTTCAATGATTTTCAGGCTAACAATAGAAAGTTAAGAATTTAAGCTCAGTATTAGTAAAAATCTCAACTCTGTTTTGCTTACTTCAAGATAAAAATGCATGCTGGATGTAATGTTTATGAATTTTTGTCCCTGCACAGGAAGGAATTTGAAACAAGCCAACTTCTTAGCAAGATTGAGGATGAGCAATTACTTTCTGCTCAGCTTCAGAAAAAGATCAAAGAACTTCAGGTTGGTACAGTATCTTAATAGTATCCAACAGTGACTGCACTCTGGATGACCCAGATGTGCTTGACTTGTAAAATCAAATATATTCAAATGTGTAAATATTAGGCTCGTATTGAGGAGCTGGAGGAAGAGATTGAGGCTGAGCGGGCTGCTCGGGCCAAGGTGGAGAAGCAGAGGTCTGATCTCTCCAGGGAACTTGAGGAGATCAGCGAGAGGCTCGAAGAAGCTGGCGGAGCAACGTCTGTTCAGATCGAGATGAACAAGAAGCGCGAGGCCGAGTTTCAGAAGCTGCGTCGGGATCTCGAAGAGTCCACCCTGCAGCATGAGGCGACCGCTGCAGCTCTCCGCAAGAAGCAGGCCGACAGTGTGGCAGAGCTGGGAGAACAGATTGACAACCTCCAGAGAGTCAAACAGAAGCTGGAGAAAGAGAAAAGCGAATACAAGATGGAGATCGATGACCTCAGCAGCAATATGGAGACGGTCTCAAAATCGAAGGTAAAGTAAAAACTTGTAACAGAGTCAACAAAAACTAATCTGCTACAGTTCTGCTTTTATTTGACTCTCACTATATTAGACTACACTGCATCACTTACTTACATCAACACAACTTTTGTTAATTTCAGACCAATCTGGAGAAAATGTGTCGTACTCTTGAGGATCAACTGAGTGAGCTGAAGACCAAAAATGAAGAACATGTGCGACAACTGAATGACATTGGGGTACAAAGGGCAAGACTGCAAACAGAGAATGGTGAGAAAAATGTTTTTACAAATCCTTATCTAATTTTTCCAATGCAATTCCCATATTTGAATTTAGATTTGTTCTCTTTGTTTCTCCTTAGGTGAAATCAGTCGCCAGCTGGAGGAGAAAGAAGCCCTGATCTCTCAGCTGACAAGGAGCAAGCAGGCTTATACCCAGCAGATTGAGGAGCTCAAGAGGCACATTGAAGAGGAAGTTAAAGTATGTGCACATTAAAAACACTAAAACTGCAATGATACACTATTAAAACAGCTCAGTTCAAAGCTTGAAGTTAAGACAAATTTTAGTTTATAAAAAACGTCTCTATTTCTTTCTAAGGCCAAGAACGCCCTGGCTCATGCTGTTCAGTCATCTCGTCATGACTGCGACCTGCTCAGAGAGCAGTATGAGGAGGAGCAGGAGGCCAAGTCTGAGCTGCAGCGTGCAATGTCCAAGGCCAACAGCGAGGTGGCTCAGTGGAGAGCCAAATACGAGACTGATGCCATTCAGCGCACTGAGGAGCTGGAGGAGGCCAAGTAAAGAACAGTCCTGAAATCACACTGCTTCCACATGCATTGATTCTGTAAATCATCATAAAACCTGTTTACTTTATGTTTTAACAGGAAAAAGCTTGCCCAGCGTCTTCAGGATGCAGAGGAATCCATCGAGGCTGTGAATGCAAAATGTGCCTCTCTGGAAAAGACAAAGCAGAGACTGCTGGCCGAAGTGGAGGACCTGATGATCGATGTGGAGAGAGCTAACGCTCTGGCTGCTAACCTCGACAAGAAGCAAAGGAACTTTGACAAGGTTTGATTTTTATGTATGCATTGTGTGCTTAAATGAAGAATAGAACTGTGAATTATTGAAACACATGGGTCTTTTTTATGTTTTCAGGTTCTTGCAGAGTGGAAGCAGAAGTATGAGGAATGCCAGGCAGAGCTGGAGGGATATCAGAAGGAAGCTCGTTCTCTCAGCACTGAGATGTTCAAGCTGAGAAATTCATATGAAGAAGCTTTGGATCACCTGGAGACCCTGAAGAGGGAGAACAAGAACCTGCAACGTATGCAAAGTTTTAGAAAAGCAGAATACCCAGATAATAAACTCACTAATAAAAATAACTGACAGTGGTGTGATTATGGAGAGTTTTACAGATTGTATAACTGATTTTCCTTTGTACACTCAGGGCATCACCCTTTTAGAAAGCTGTGTTAAATGCTTTGTATAAAAGGACAGGTTTGGAAGAATGTGCTCCCCAGTGGGCCAGCAGATTCAATGTGCATTCTCTATGATTTCAAAATAACATGAAATGTAATACAGTACATCAGTTTTTTTATGAATGTAAAAATGTACAGTATATTAAATCTAGATGTCTACCTAAGAGACGAAAAATAATTAATTCAGCTCACACCTACCTAAATAACTGCTTACACCTTGTATCTTACAGAGGAGATCTCAGATCTAACCGAGCAAATTGGAGAGAATGGAAAAACCATTCATGAACTGGAGAAAGGGAAAAAGACTTTGGAGGCAGAGAAGTCTGAACTCCAGACTTCACTTGAAGAGGCAGAGGTACTGTCTTACAAAATATCTCTTATTAAACACAATTTGAAATGATGCTAGAGCTACACACTACATATGTATTTTTTGCAAGGCCACCCTAGAGCATGAGGAATCCAAGATCCTCCGCATTCAGCTGGAACTCACCCAAGTCAAGAGTGAAGTTGACAGGAAAATCGCAGAGAAGGACGAGGAGATTGAGCAGATCAAGAGGAACAGCCAGAGAGTGATTGAGTCCATGCAGACCGCTTTGGATGCTGAGGTCAGGAGCAGGAATGATGCCCTGAGAATCAAGAAGAAGATGGAGGGAGACCTCAATGAGATGGAGATTCAGCTGAGCCACGCCAACCGCCAGGCAGCTGAAGCCCAGAAACAACTGAGAAACGTGCAGGGACAGCTTAAGGTACGTCCAATGAAGGATTTGTGGAAGAGCATCTTTCTTCAAAAAGTAGCTTAAAGTGTTTGCTGATACATCTGCCAATGTTTTACAATCAGGATGCCCAGTTACACCTTGATGACGCCATTAGAGGTCAGGAAGACATGAAGGAGCAGGTTGCCATGGTGGAGCGCAGGAACAACCTGATGCTGGCTGAGATCGAGGAGCTGAGAGCTGCACTGGAGCAGACAGAGAGAGGCCGCAAAGTGGCTGAACAGGAGCTGATTGATGTCAGCGAGCGTGTGGGGCTGCTGCACTCTCAGGTATCAGCTCAAAGGCTGACAAACAAAAATATCAACTTTGTTCTTCTATAATTCAACACATGGAAATCCATTTTTGCTTCTTTAAAAACAGAATACCAGCCTCATTAACACCAAGAAGAAGTTGGAAGCTGACCTTGTCCAGATCCAAGGTGAAGTAGAAGATGCCGTCCAGGAGGCAAGAAATGCTGAAGAAAAGGCCAAGAAGGCCATCACTGATGTGAGTCATCCTCACATCTTCACTATGCAGTAATATATTGCACAACATGTCAGAGCTTAACATTGTATGTTAGGCCATTTCTCCACCATATCTAGTGCTATAGCAGTTAAAACATTAGACTGCAATAGGCTTATATCCAATAATATAAAATTCAACAAAATTTCAGGCTGCCATGATGGCAGAAGAGCTGAAGAAGGAGCAGGACACCAGTTCTCATTTGGAGAGGATGAAGAAGAACCTGGAGGTGACAGTGAAAGACCTGCAGCATCGCCTTGATGAAGCTGAGAATCTGGCCATGAAGGGCGGCAAGAAGCAGCTCCAGAAACTGGAGGCTAGAGTAGGTGTCATGAGGACCAACCTCTTAATATTTACTGTACGCTAGGGCAACAGTTCACATTTTAAAATCAGTGCATTCTTCTTCTTTCAAGGTTCGAGAATTGGAGGCTGAAGTTGATGCTGAACAGAGGCGCGGTGCTGATGCTATCAAGGGAGTGCGAAAATATGAAAGAAGAGTAAAGGAGCTCACCTATCAGGTACATTTTTTTTTCACAATACCTAAACTACTACAAATACTAATAGTCATAATAATATGGTAATGAAAACAGTAGCCCTAAGCTAGTAATAAGTTTGCATTACAATTTTCTATCATTCCTGATTTACAACAGACTGAGGAGGACAAGAAGAATATTATGAGACTTCAGGATCTGGTGGACAAGCTGCAGCTGAAAGTGAAATCCTACAAGAGGCAGTCTGAGGAGGCTGTGAGTAAACCTACATCCCATAACAACACACTATGTCACTCCGTCCACAGGTTTTTAATCAATGTGGCTTATAATACAGGAGGAGCAGGCCAACACTCACCTGTCCAGGTACAGGAAGGTGCAGCATGAGATGGAGGAGGCTCAGGAGCGCGCTGACATCGCTGAGTCTCAGGTCAACAAGCTGAGGGCAAAGAGTCGGGAAATTGTCAAGGTAAATAAGAACTATCTGAGACGAATCAAGTTTGAAGAAATGCTTATTTCATGTAAGGATTCCACTTTACAATTAGTTTTAAATTGAGAGTATCTGGCCAAATGTTTCACATGTCATTGTTCTGTCATTTCAGACCAAGGATGCAGAGGAGTGAGGAAGAAATCAAGGTTATACAGTAACAAGAAGTCATACAATATGACTATAGTGTTACTTGTTCACTATGATAACCAAAGGTCAATAAAAGGTTGATAGTTTGTTGCATCTTTTTTGTCTTTCCTTTCAGTTTTGAATGATTTAATTATTGAATATTTTTACATTCTTGAATACTGAATGTTCTCAAGCCTTATACTTATGATTCATTATGTAATTTAGACCAGTTGGAAGACATTTCGAGGTAGTTTAAAAAACTCTTCTCTTCATCTGGAACAAAAATATTTACTGGGCTGCACATTTAAGACAATTTTCCTTCTACCTGTTTCCCAAGTTGCGACTCTTTGAGCTAAACAAAGATGGTAACCGGACGTGACAGCTGTGTTGGTGTCTGGTATGAGGCATCATCAAAAATAAAAGTTTTGCTATCATAGGCCTAAAAACTAAATTCATCATTTGGATGCCTCAAATATTGTTAGTAATTCTAGGAAAATCCCAAATGCAACAAATGGGCTATCTGTAGGCCTAGTTTTGCCCCAAAAACATATACTTGCTAATGTAAAAATATTAAGAAAGCTGTAAAAAATTAAATCTTTTGTTAAATATGGTGCTGATACTTTTTTTGTTTATATTTCTACATTTAAAATTTAGCAGACGCTTTTATCCAAAGCGACTTACACATTCACAAACCAAAGGCGCTGCTTCGGGAGCATTTTGGGGTTCAGTATCTTGCTCAAGGTTACTTCGACACATGGCCGGGGGAAGCCAGGATCGAACCACCGACCTTCTGATTGGTGGATGACCGCTCTGCCACCAAGCCACAGCTGGCTATCTATCTATTTTATTGTAATATGTATTTACTGTAGGCCCATATCTCTTACAATACTGTATTATTTTGTTGTAGAATTGTTTGGTGACATTCATTACGAGCAAACAAATGATACACTACAGTGTAATGTAGAGCTGTTTGGGCAGTGCTAGTAAGTTTTACAGTGTGAGTGTAGATTTTGTTGGCAGTCGCGGGGGGAAGGGGGGGGGGGGTGTCCATTCAGGTGAACTGACCCTTTAAATAGCCCTGGACATACATTTTAACAAAGTCATTATATTTAATATTTGGTTATAAATCATTTACAGTCAATGACTGCCTGAAGTCTCCTCTCCGAGACGTCACCAGATATCAGCAAATGCTTGATATTTTCTTTGATGACTGACTTTGCTAGTTCATTTTCAGGTGATTATACACTAATAAAAACATACTAAGATTTTTTATACTCCATTTCGGCCAATAGCTCCTTCTAAATGTTTCACACTGGACCTTTAACCTCATCCATTCTTTCATTCATTCAACCTTTTTACACTCTGAAAGAAGACACTGAGTGATAAGCAGAAATAAAAGGTAGTAATCAAGAAGGTGCGAACTGAGGATAAATACAATGGTAATCATTTTAGATTTAGAAGACCTTTTTAAATAAACAAGAGCCAACGATGCTGTCTCTTACATAGAGAGCAGGCCATTTCACAACCAACATGACGGAGCAGAGCTGACCAAATACATATTATCCTTTTAAATTTAAAGTCATGTATTTATGTTGGCGTTTAGTTTTCTTATTTGCCTTTATTCAATAGACCACATAGAGCGACACTGTAAGGCACAAAGACGAATGTGTTTTTGCTTCAGGTCACCAGAGGTCAGCATTGCACGGGAGGCAGACTGTTGCTGTCAACGGGGAGCTCCGGCAATGGCGTGCAAGCAGTAGGACGTACTGCAGACCGTGATGCTTTGTTATGTTCACAAATCGTGTTTATTTGCTTTTAAAGGATGATTATTGTACTCAGTCGATGCCCGGTCAGGTTTATGGACCAGGTTTCTGGGATGAGTTCCGCCGTGGTTTCGGATGCGCAGTGCGCTTTGCTGCCGCTGCTGACTGGGACTGCTGCAGTGTAAACAAGACTGTCCGCGGCTGCAGCGCTGCTGTCTGTGGGCGAAAAGATAACGACACAGTGCCAATGGTAGTTGACTTCTCAGCTTAAACGAGCACAGTTTCATCATGAACCCACCGTGGTTTTTCAGTGCGCAACGATTTCGGTTCTGCAGCGGAGACGCCTGGCCTGATTTTCTTTTCTAATTAACCTGGACAGCTGTCAGTCAGAGCATCTGCCGCTTCTGAGCAGCCAGTAAATGTTCCCCCTGTCGTTTGATTAATCAGATGGACACTGCTGCCGAGGAAGTAACGAAATCAACTCCATGAATCTCAGGAAAATGACTGACAACCAGGAAACCCCAGATGCTGAGGACAGGACTCCGTCCGGGAGCGCGACCTTGCCGCTCCGGCCGCCGTGCGAGCGCCTCTCCTGTCACAAGAGCAGCGTGTGCTCGCGCTCCTACTTCGTTGTAATAATGGTGTTTTTTCACGTGTACATCATCAATGTTATTGCACTGCTATTTTACGTGCACTACATCAGCGGGCAGGAGGATGCCAACCGGGGTCGTGATGCTCCCAGCAGTAACCACGAGCCCCCCGAGTCGGGACGTCCGCCACCAAAGCCTGAGCCTCTGCGTGACGTTGCCCTAACAAGAATCGAGGGAATAAGGGTGAGTAATGTGATGATGCATCACTCCCTCTCTCGCACACAATAAGCACAGCCAAAATCACTTCTCTGGTTTATCTTTCAGGTGGGACATGTCCAGAAGGTGTCACTGGTGCCAGGCAAAGTGCATGAAATGCGGACTCTGAGTTTGAAACCTCTGCTGTTTGGTGAGAAACACCCGTGAGGAAAAACAAATTTGCAGCTCACCCACATGAGCCTCTAGTGGCCAAACGGGCATCTTCTTCTTCTGATGAAAGCAATGTTACATTCTCTACACACTTTCCCCTCTTCCTTATTTTCATCACAACCACCCCAAAACACATCTACTATAATCTGTATGCTAAGATCAATTATGGCTACATGAAATAGGCCAATAAGTCCTGAAGCTGCTCTGCACACTGGATCCAATTAAGGGCTCATAGCTGACTGGTTAAAAAGGAAAAAATATATAGCATATTCAGTTGTTTTTTCTCCCCTCTGTTCTCTTCATTAGTGTTTTGTATTGGCAAAAAGCATAGATTAACTATAAATTAACATGAATGGTTCAATGTTGATATTCATGGTTGCTAACTTCAATGCAAAACTGTTAACTGATTAAATGATTGTATAAGTTAGGGCTACAACTAACTATTATTTTGACTGTCAATTAATAGCTGATTATTTTCTTACTAAACCTTACAAAATAATGAAGAATGTCTTTCCACGAGTCCAAGGTGGTAACCCAAAGCTTTTCACTATAATCTCACATGAGACAAAGCAGCAAAACTAGAGAAGCTTGAATCATAGAAAGTTCTGCATTTCTGCTTGATGAATGAAATGATTAGTCGAATATCAAAATAATTGCTGATTCATTTTCTAAACGACTAATCACTTCAGCTTTAGTCTACATAAAACTAGAGCCATTTGTAAAATGTAACATTATACAATTCAACATGAGGAGGTAGCAAATCAGAAAATGTGAAGCATACAGCATGCTGCAATCCTGTTGTCCCAAGAGATTTTCCTCTGCGTATAACTCAGTGTTGTCCTGCAGAGATCCCTGAGTTTTTGTCGGAGGATGAGTGCCGCGTTGTGATGCAGCTTGCACAGCTAAAGGGTCTGATGGAGAGCCAGCTAATGGTGCAAGATGGCCAGGAAGAGCTGGCCAGGGAGCTCAACCTCAGCCCAGAGGAGATCTTCAACCTTCTTGATATCAACCAGGATGGACAGTTGCAGCTCCATGAGGTGTATGTCAGTTTGTTGATTGTGTGCACATGCTGTAATTGATGACATGCAGTAGCTTTTAGGTTCAGAGTTTTTTAACCCTGTCTTTACTATCCAACAGATACTGACTCATTCTCGAGTGAGGGACGGCATCTGGCTCACACCGGAGAATCTGAGAGAAATCTATGCTGGGCTCAAAGCTGACAAGGATGATAATGGTAAGAAATCCACTTCATTCATCGTTTTAGTTTTTAACCAATCAGTCTTCTGTAGTGTCACATAAATGTATCTATTTGCATAGCTATTGTTTTGAAAACGTTATTTGCGTGACAGGTTGGTAGTTTATGTATATATTTGTATGTAAAATTGTGTATTTCTAAGTCGAATTTGTGAGATCATCTTGAAAATTTTTATACACCTCATTTAAATTTGTACCTATAAACCACTTTGACAAGGCCAGGAAAGACAACAGAGTAGGGTTCTGGCTAAAATGTTGGGCAGGAGACATGAATCTTGGTTCAAATTTATACAAATTCCTTATTTCTTTCAGTGTGGGAATTTATGTTTTACTGTAAAAACTGCATACATTGACTGCACTGCATACATCAGAAGTGTTAAAAACACATTGTTGAAATCATGCATAATGTGGTTCCCCCAGATATATCTCCTGATACTGCAGGTGCCTTTCAGTGCCATGTATATACTGGAATGTAGAGTACATAAGTGATGTACAGTATATGGACACAGTTCATGAATACGAATGGAATATTCACAGGAGATAAAACCCATCTTAAGCTCATATTTGACTCAATTTAAACATGTGGTATTGGAAACGCATCAACGAATCTGTCTAGAAAGGGCTGCAGGTCAAATTTTGTAACACAATTCTAAAGTACAAATACACACAATATATCAAGTAGTAGTAGTAGTAGAAACCATATTCTCATAAAAAATTATACTAATGGTGAAAACTGGGCTCTATTTTCAATATACTCTATATGGTTACTATAATGAGAGAAAGAGTATGAATAGCGTCAGTAAGACAAGAAATGAAGACTTACCCACGGCATCAGAATAATATGTACATTCTCATATTTTGGACAGGTTTGCTGAGTCTAGAGGAGTTCAGGCTTCTGAGCAATGATGCCTTCCAGCACTTCCTGATGCAGCAAGGGGTGAAAAGGAGTCAGCTGGTGAGGAACAGCAGACACACCTGGCTGTACCAGGGCAAAGGAGCACACCAGGTCCTCCAAGACCTCAAGGCGAGGTAAGCAAGTCAAACCATTGTTCTCTAAAAGCTGTAGTGGTGTAATAACTGTAATGTAACAAACGGACGATTTTTACATGAAGAATAAAAAAAGGTTTAGAAATGGTTTTTCCAGACTTTTTCTTTGCTGTTCTCTAACAAAGGGTGACTCGCCTCACTCGGCTCCCGCCCTCATTAGTGGAGCTCAGTGAGCCGCTCCAGGTGGTTCGCTATGAGGAGGGAGGACACTACCACGCCCACCACGATAGTGGCCCTGTGTATCCTGAAACAGCCTGCACACACACACGCCTCGCAGCCAACACGTCCACTCCTTTTGAAACGTCATGCAGGTGAGAACACTGAAGGTGCACAGTGTTGCCTGAGATGATTGAAGCAGCATTTCTTGACAAAAATATCTGTGAATGTTCAGATCTGAATTCGTCTGTCCAGTGTGATTACTAAACTGTGCTTTGACACTCCATTGTGACAGCTGGCATCATAGTATGTGCAACTCTACATTGTGAACTTGGGAAAAATGTTGCTTGCCAAGTGTTTGTGTGTGTGTTTGTGTAGGGTTTGTTTGCACCATACCTGTGTGTGTCAATTTAAATCTGTGTCGCACACCTAGGTACATCACAGTTCTCTTCTACCTGAACTCTGTTGAGGGGGGTGGGGAGACCGCATTCCCTGTGGCAGACAACAGGACCTATGATGAAGTGGTGCGTAGTTGTGTGTGGGTCTGGAAATGTGAACGAGAGCCCTGAACAAGTATTGTGTACATACTGCGCATGTCTTTCATGTCTGTGTTAACTCCCTTGTTTGTCAGATAGTGCATGGGCCTGACGTGAAGCAAACAGTGTCACTGAGTTTGATTGTGTGTTTTAGTCTCTCATACAGAATGACGTTGATCTTTTGGACACCAGAAGGAATTGTGACAAGAGTAACCTGAGGGTGAAGCCCACCAAAGGGACAGCTGTTTTCTGGTACAACTACCTTTCTGATGGAAGAGGTAGGATTCCCATTTAAAATTACAGCACAATTTATTAACATAATGTTACAATAAAAAAGTAAATCAGCAACTACTCTCTTCATTTTCATTTCATGCAAAAGCATTTTGAACTATTATTTTAAAACTACCATTTTTTCTGGTATACACAATTGTTTGCCACATTGTATGTAAATATTAAAACCTAACGGTAATGTCCATTTAAAATCTAAGTTTGCACATCATATCACAATATTAATGAGAATTTAACAAGACTAAGGCACTGCAGCCCTGCTAGCAGCTCTGTGAGGCTATAGTTAGGCACAGTGTTGTTCTCAGCTAAATGCTTATGTCAGCCTGCTAACACGCTCATAAAGACAACAATAAAATGCAGATGTTTATCAGGTATAATGTTCATTACAGTATTTTGATGGAAATGTCAATAGTTTCACAGCTTTTTGGTCAACAAATAATGAAGTGGACAAATTAACCTCATGGTAGCGCTGGATTAAAAATCAGAGGATCACCAAAGTCATGAGGATACATTGTCCATGAATGTCTGTATAAAATGTTGTGGCAATCAATCTAGAAGATGTTGAGACAGTGCCACAGTGTCTCTAGAGCCACCCTGCTAGCGAGGCATAAAAAAGTAAATCTGAAATAGCAGTTTATTATTTTCTCTCCGTTCAATTCATTTTTACATTTAAATGTCATTTACATGTTTTGGTGGCACAATTCAGGCATAGAGTAAAGTTCAACATATTAAATTCAGTCAACAGGTTAAGATTCGAGTACATTTTTATGTTGTCAAGATTTAAGGTAATCTAGAAAGACAGTTATATATTGTAAGAATGTTAGTTGGGGAAAAACAACATCTCTTGACCAACCAGTTGAAGCAGTGTGTTTGTCACAACATCCGTAAGGAGCCAGTCATGGTTTTGTGTTTGTGTTTGGTTGTTTCCTGTTTTATTTTTAAATAGTCTCCTTACCTCGTGTGTCTTCTAGTTTTGCTTCCTGTCCTTGATTGCATTGATTGTTTTCACCTCGTCTTATTAGTTTCTCTTGTGTCTTGTTATCCTGGCCTCAGTATATTTAGTCTCTGATCCTCCTTTGTCCTGTGTCAGTTTGTAAATCTTCAGTTCCTGTGTTGGTTCTGTCTACCTGTTCAATTTGGAGTTTATGTTTGTCTGCCTGTTTGCTGCTTGTCTGTCCAACAGTAAGACAAAATAAATCATTGACTGCACCTGAGCTGTCTGCGTTTGGGTCTTCTCCCCGTTCTCCGTGTGCCAGTATCACCGTAACTCTGACAGAGGCCTTTAAAAAAAACTGAAATAATACGAAGGACATTGCTTTTTATTTCCCTCAATAGGTTGGGTGGGAGAACAGGATGAATACGCTCTACATGGAGGCTGCGTGGTCACCCATGGCACTAAGTGGGTTGCCAATAAATGGATCAACATTGATCCGGATTACCAGCGGCAGGCTCGCTACCAGCAGCTGGTTTCACAGCAGCCAGAGGACGAGGATGATGAAGGTCTGACTCTGAACCCGGATATTCAGAGTTCTGATATCCATCAAGATTTGTAGCTCATAAACCAAATTTCTAAAAAGAAAATCTACCTAGCCTTCCTCAGTCCTGTGCACAACTTCTTTGGCAATGTCCTTGTGGCCAGTATGTAGAGACAAGACTTATTCAGGGAATGAGGTCACAGTGGGTTTATGCAACTGTAAAGAGATACTTTTGTTAAATATTGCTTGGATATTGTTATCCTGTTATTTTTGAATCTGCTATAATTTACCATTTTAGGAATGTTGCACTAGAAACTCATTAAAGGAGTTGAGACAAAAACTTTCCCTTTGCATGCATTAGCTTCACAGGTTTTGCTGTTGCTGTGAGCAAAAATTGCACTTGAAAATTGAAATGGCTACTGTAAACATTTCAATGTCCTACCTTGTTATTGCTGCCGTTACCAAAACAAAAGCTCACACACTCGCAGTGTGATGCATGTTGCCTTGTCTTTGTTCCTTGAATTCATCATTATTTTATTTCTGCCAGATTCTTCTTAAAATATATTGTTTGGATGTCTGATTTTATCAATGAATTTATTTTTTCCTCAAAAATGCACTGAATCACTCTCCCACACTGACTAAAGTTAAATTAAGCTCATGTGTCTTCAGCATTAGTCTTCCTACTTTAAAGACAATGTGTAAAAATATCTATATGACTCAACAATAAAATGACAAGAGACACACTAAAATGATTCATATGTATCATTTGTTTTACACTAGCATCTATTAATTTACAAAGTCTCCCCAGTAGATGTTGAGACCATCTTCAGTGCTGGATGTCCTGTTTGGTTGAAGTCCTTACAGTTTTGTGCTGGTGTATGTGTCCTGAAATCAAACCATTGGAAGAAATTCATATAGTTAAAATTACATGATTAAATGTTTTTAGTGAGTACTATATGTATATCAAATACACTTTGGTTGGATTGTTTAATGCTGATAATCAACTATTAAATAACTGTAATGTCAGTATAAAGTGTGAAAATACACAGCTGACTATGCCTCCTTTACTGAGTCACTTGACATTGTCCAAATAAAGTGTCGCCTGAAGATCAGCTGCAAATACTCACCACTGAAGGCTCGTATCTGGGGAACGATGTCGCTCCACGATGGTCCAGACAGTAGAGCACAGCATCATGAACGGAGGCAAAAAGACGTCTCTTTGTTATCGACTCGGAGAAGAAGTCACCAAGCTCTAATTGTTCCACCACAGATGCTGAAGAGAAAACAGGAACCATGATAACAGCCCTTTAGTTAGCATATAGTACAGCCCCAAGGAAGTGAGAAGGGATTCGCTTACCTTGACAACCAGCCATGTAGATATCAACATCGATCTCACTGAAGTCCTGGAAAATCTGTCAAAATAATAAATACATAACATTTCTCCTCATCAAAAGTTACCACTGCACCAATCTTTAAAAGAAAATCTGTTGTCACATTTTTTCCCCATCAGGTGCTACTAGACCTAATCAGCCCAACAAACTGTTTCACAATGAATCATCAGGGTATATGTAACTGTAAGAGTAAAACAAATAATTTTTTCACTGTTTTAATGTAACTGAAAGTTAATAAACTCGCATTTCAGTGACATCAACACTTGCCAGTGTTAAATGAAATGGGGTTTTTTTTTACCTGTCTTTGCTGACTTGAAGATTTGTCATCTTACCCTTTCCCTTTCTAAGGAGGACCAGATTAGAAATTAAGCTTTTGGTTTTATTGTGTTTTTATCCTTGACAATTGAATTGTATGTCAGGCCTGGTTGATTGCAAACCTGTATTTACCTTTATTATTGTCAAATAAATCGATTAACATTGTAAAATGTAACTCTGAAGCCATTCTTGTAAAATATACATTGCTCATGCTTCTCAAATAACACTTGCATTATTTATTAAAGGGATCTGACACCTGAATGGTCGAAAGGTATAAGGGCCCTCCTCTAAGCTTCCAAATCATTCCTTATCATGCCCTACCCTTTGTTCAAAGGATATTTCTCCCCATTAGCACTTACATTTTTCATAGTCTTGATAGCCACTGTGTCAATGAAGTTAGCTGTGGAGAGGTCGATAATGATGGAATGAATGTCCCAGGTCCACTTGCCCAGTGACCCGAGAGAGACCCGCTCCAGGTCGTGACTCAGCGTGTCCTCACTGCTGGAGCCCAGAGTGATGGTGTCCCCGTCTTGCAGCTCAGACATCCACCCTAAGCTGCTGCAGTCTGGATCGCCTCCTTTCAGGTACTCCCATCTACAGTGGCCGTCTGGTGTTCGAGGTGTTGGGATGACAAACACCGTCCCATTCTCCCTGTCAGTACAGCCCTGCTCCTCCTTGTCTGTAGCATCCCCGTCTATGCATGTGTCCCTCCAGTAGCCGGCCTCTTCCTCCACAGAGAACACCGGTGCTCCGGACCGCTGTTTAGCTGCTCTCTGTGCCCGTCTCTGCAGAGTGTAAATGATTCAAACTTCTGTTAAGTACTCAAGTATGTTGACTTTTTGGTAGTTTGGCCATTGATCACCTAGTTCTGTCCAATGTGACAGGAGACACACTTCAACCATCTACTTACTGTAACTCAGGATTTTTCTTTCCACATAGAGGATAAGGTGACCAATGGGCTAAACACCACAAAAATAACTGTAGTCCTTAAAGTGTTTTGTAAAATGTCTGTAAACAATCCATGTTTCTGCAGTTGTGTTATACATTTCCAGCATTACCTCTCTCTTGGCTTGCCTTTTTGCACGTCTCTCAGCCCTCCTTTCTCTCCGTTTCTGTTTGGTCTGCTGCCTCTTCTTATAGACAATCATTTTACTGATGTCAAGCCCACTCTAAAAACAGATAAAGAAGAAAAAAAAGATTGTCTGCATCTTATGAAAAAACAATATGTATGCTTTGGTAAAGAAGAGAGAGTGACATTCTTAGACCTAAAACTGTGAGGAGATTGGAGCTGAAATAATTAGTCTATTAACTGATTCATCGAGTAACAGAAACTGATTAATCGTTTCAGTCATTTTTCAAAACAATGTTGCTCTGGCTGTCAGCCCCTCAAATGTGAGACATGGCTGCTTTCCTTTGTCACATTATGAGAATTAACTGAATAACTTTGGGTATTGTTTGGGCAAAACAAGGAATTTTAAGGTGCCACCTTGGACTCTGGGAAATTATAATGGGCATTTATTTTTTTACTATGTTCTAGCATTTTTATAGAAAAACAAATCATCAGATTACTCAGTAATGAAAATAATCATTAGTTACAGCCCTAGAATAGATAGTATCATTAGGAAAGAGAACAAACCTTTTCTTTCAGAGCCTCATAGTAGAGATCAGCATTTGCGAAATATACTGTAGCAGAGGAGCGAAATATAGTAACACCTGGAATCTCTTTTGCCTGCCAAAAAAGGAAAAAACATTAGCTTTTTTTGCGGTGAGGAGAGTGAAGTTTCTGTTTATGGTTTCCAATCTTTCTGGTTTACCTCTCTGTGGGTCTCCATATCCACGTACAGTTCTGTACCTGGAACATTTCCCAGTACAGAGTATGTTGGGCTGAATGGAATAAAAAAAAAACAAAAAAACACGAAACTATTATTTGTGCAACATGCTTGTGTATATGTACTTTGTATAATCCAGCAGTTATTAATATTGCCTCTCACACACTCACACACAGTATGACTCAGATACTGAAGTGAGCAATACACTATGATGAGGTGCAGAGGGGTCTTACAGTTGAGTTCTGAAGATAACAGTAAGCAGAGCAAATGCGATCGATGCTGCGAGACCCAGATCCAGATTGAGCAGCAGTGATGCAACCCAAGTGACCAACCACACCACCTGAAGGATACAGCATGACAGCGTGACTCATTCTTTAGCGTGACAATGAAAAGGACACAAGAATCTTCAGATTCAACACAGTTGCTGCTTTTAAGGGTATTTTTTAAATACGTGATACTAAAAATGTAACCTCTCACCAGATCAATCTTGCTTCTTTTCCACAGTGTAACAATGTCAGAGTACTGCTTAAACATGCCCTTCAGATTCACACAGACAATCGATGCAAGGATAACCTAAAATAAGCACAATGTGATGAATCAGATGTGTACCTAGACGTGTGAAGGAGGCAAATAAAAAAAAATCCATTACATTACACAAAATATGTCATGCATCATAAATATTTACTGCTAATCACTTTACAGTTAAGACAAGTGGTAGAGCAACAGAACCTTTGGCAGCTCCTGGAACAGGGGTCCAAGTTTCAGTATAGTCACCAATACAATTAGAGCTGAGGCCACTCCCGCCATCTGCAAGAACAACACCGAGGTTTTCTTCTGCTTTTATTGAAATATTTGTGTTCAACAGGCATGTTCACATATTAGTTTGTTTAGCAGAGATGGATTAAGTCCATTGCAGGAGAATATCTTGAATATATGACAGCACATATTTCCAACTTTTAGTGGAACCCTAACAACTATTAAGTGTTGTTTCCAATAACTGATTGATTTGGTACATTGTTTAGAAAGACTATAAATACATCTCTGTGTGCACAGTTATGTTCAGGTACATTACCATTAGCTATAGAAACAGGGAAACAGCCAGGTTAACTGGTCTCCAATGAACACCTTGTTTGTTATGTCATTTGGTTGTTTTATTGCTCATTATATGATGCTTTAAGGGCCACTCTTTTTCGTAAAATGTCTTTAATTTTTGATAAGTTCTTCTAGATGAATGACTATAAAAAAACTTGAGCTGTGTTTTATAAGTAGGGAACCTTTTATGTGGCTGATTTTATTTGTAGAGAATGGGACAGGAGGCTAAGTTGTTGGTTTGCCATGTAATGTAAGAAGTTGTGTTCATGTCTGACAAATGTTTCACCACTGCAACCATATATTTTGGTGTTGTATTCTGTAAGTCTATGTGGACTGGGCCCTTGTGCTGTATGTGCATGACACACTAACTAACTAACTAACTAACTACCTGCATAAAAAATTGTTTGTTAAAACTGCAGTTCATGTTCCCATCAGGGTTTGAATGTCGATATGCTTGTTATATACATAAAGTGGTTAAATATGTTAGGTCAGGTTGTTGAGGTCAATCTGTTAAATAAATTCATATACTGTATAATTCAACATCATTTCCTTTTTACCAGAACTCAGTCATCTTTAAATAGGCCATATTCCTTATATATTCTATGTTTACAGTATAAGTATTACATGTTGCATGTTCACAGTACAAAATTAGAATGACTTTGGCTTGTGAGGCAATGCTGACGTCTTAACTGTCACTTACTTGCGTTTTTCCTCCAGTGGTCTCTTGGATGAGACTTCGAGACATAGAGGGGCAGACAGAGTAGCACTGGAAGAAACCTCCCACTGTATTACTGAGACCCAGAGCCACCATCTCCTGCAGCCGGGTGAAGACAGAGACACACGAATTAGCAGGGAAATACAGAGAGAAGGAAACACAGAATGTGAAAATGATGGTATCTGTAGAATTAAACACATATTTGATGAGAATTTACCTGGTTACTGTCCACCTTGTATCCATGTTTCAGTGCAAATGTTTTGCCAAGTGAAATAGATATGGCATATCCAACAATGGCCATTGCAAATGCATCACCAATGACTTCTTCAAAAAGTCTCACATTTGGTACTCTGGGAGAGGTTAGGCTGGGGCACAGGAAGGAGACGAGACGTTATAAGAAGGAATGAGTTAGTACTAAACAAGCTGGGAATGACTCAACAAATAAGTACTGCATTGTAACTTAAATCCAAATGCTTACCCACTGGGAATTTCTCCAACAACTGAAATAGAGTAGTTGCTGTTCAAGTGGGCATAGGATGATATCAATGTTCCTGCCACAATCTAAAGCCATCACAGAAAACATAAAGACCATAAACACAAACACACACACAAAGAAACCAAATTTCGCAACACATTTTAAACCTTCAATCATTAATAATATGGTAAATCATATGCCAAATGTGAACTTAATTGTTAGCCATGAAAATCTCCTTTTTGCTGTGAACTGCATAAATGCAGAGGCCCTGGCACTACTGCTGATTCAGCTGCTTGGTTCCACTGTGTCTGTGCTTTTTCAGTGCTGCAACATCAGCAACGGCACAGAGCACAGAGGTGATAACATGAAGAGAGGCCAGAGAGTGTGTCCTCGTGTCAACTGACTGTGATGAGCTCCACTGGGATGGGCACTGGCATCTTTGGACTGAGAAAAGAGTTGAGCTCCTTGGCTGCAATTAGAAACACCACGGACACAGCACTGACCACCAGTGTGGGAAGATGAGTGTGTGGCAGCAAGGAGCAAACATCCTTCAGAGTCTGAAAATGGAGAAAGATAATGCAGGAGGTGGTGATGGCACACGACAAATAAAAATAAATAACAAATAAAAAACATGAGTTTAGCTGCACACACCAAATGGTTTTGTCATATTAATTCATAATTAAGTATACATTCAATTAGTTAGCTTATTTCCCAAGCTATATAGTACACCTAGCTTACAAATAATTACAAATCTGTATATTTTATCTATCTATATCTATATTTTTCCATCAAAGATTCAATGCTTTTAGGTCTTGAAACAGTGTTGTAACCTCATGTGGTGCTGAGGAATTTCTGTGGCCAGACGCGGAAGGCTCGTTCATCTTTCATCTAATTACTGTAATTAGAGCGGTTGTTGTTTATTCCAAATAATGATATGGTTATATGCAACATAGTAATGTTGTTTTCAGCTCAAACTAAATGAAAACATTTTTGGAGACTGTCATCATTCCTTCATTGTGCTATGTATTGGCTTGGTGGCAGAGTGGTTGCCTGCCAATCGGAAGGTCAGCGGTTCGATCCCCCAGCCATGCGTCGAAGTATCCTTGAGCAAGATACTGAACCCCAAAATGCTCCCGAAGCTGCGACTTCGGTTTGTGAATGTTCTCATGTGTAAGTCGCTTTAGATAAAAGCGTCTGCTAAATGACTAAATGTAAATGTATTGTGGGTTACTGCTCAAACAAAGCCGTCAGGTTTGGGGACACAAAAATTTATTATGGGATCAAATATTTAGTAGCTGAACACCTCTCAACTCTTGTTGCATTAAGTAATGTGCACATGTTAACTGGGTGGACTTCGCCAAAAGGTGGAGGATATATGTACCTTTTTATCTTTAAAGTCTCGGTAAACTTCCTGTTCCACCTTTGTTAAACGCTTTCTCCTGTTTCTAACAGCTATCAGACCAGATCATCTAGATGGATAATCTTCAGTGTGCCTTGAGACTGCTCAGAACTTGGTAAAATGCATTTTTGTGCTATGCACCCTGGGCTTGGATAGATAAGATAAACTTGCTGCCTTCATATCAGGCATTGAAGCATCACATTCAACCCGTTTAATGAGGAATGTAATTGTTATATCAAGTTTTCTCTCTCGTGTCTCTCAGGTCCTCTTTTGTTGTTTTGTAGTCTACAATGTGTGATTGTTGTTAATTAATCATGTGTGTTCTTATAACTATGTGATACGTATCTTATGCTGCCATTTTCTCTTATAAGAGAGATAATGTATATCAAGAGACTTCCTGGCTAAATAAAGGTTAAAAAACATTATGAGGGAATGTACATCAAGCTCTTCTGTGAGTGTTATTTGAAGAGTTTTGTCATTATCAGGGTCAAACTGTGCTGTAACAGATAATGCAATCAGATCAGTAATGTTGCATACTTGACATTACTCACATAAACCAGCGACAAGGGACCACTAAACCGTGATGGTGAAATTCCAAGGATGTATTTCAGTTGTGCCACCACAGCATGGGCTGCAGCAGCCGATGTGTAAGCCCTCACCAGTGGTTCAGACAAGTATGTTCCCACAAATCCAAACTTTACCAAACCCAGTACCACCTGTGCAAACAATCATTCATGTATATATGAGTTTTGGCGGTTATAACAACAAAATAAGACATTGTTATTTCTGTGGGATGTTGCGGTCGGACCTGAATAAGTCCTCCAAGGACGGTAGTTGCAGCCGCCACCTGCACCCTGTATGAGTCTCGGGCAGTTATGTCCACCGCTGCCGTGACATTGGTCCCATTTGTTTTGAGGAAAGCCGTGTCTGGAGCAAGTCTCTCTGTCAAACTACCCATCATGATGCTGAGCACAGTAAATGTACCTGACCACAAGAAAAGACAGCAACACGCGTTATTACAGAGGTTATAATAATGGCCATGGTACAATGTCTTTCTCTCTCTCTACTTACCGATTGAGATATGGCGGGATGTTCCAAAAAAGAAGTAGATCAATGCTGGATAGAGGGATGTGTAGAGTCCAAACACAGGAGGTAAGGAAGCCAACAATGCATATGCCATACCTGTGAAAAAACAGAAGTTTTGTTAAACCTGTCTCAGTTCACAAACAAATGCTTTTATGAGCCTGTACTATTTTTCCTGTAGTATTACTGGCAAGTGATATATTCTCCAGAAGGATAGTAAATATCTGTACAAAATACTGCTTGTGCATGACAACAGACTATGGAATGAAGTCAAAAAGATACATTAGGTTTTTGTCATATAACCTCAAGTCATGACATTCACTCACCATATGATGACTATGGTAATTTTACTTTGAGGCTTAAGAAAATATGGGTTTTTTCGGCAATATTGTTGAATTTTACTCCATGATGAACTATTGTCATACCTTGCGGCAGGTGCATTATGCCCACACTGATGCCGGCGATGAGGTCTGGCATGCCATAATCCCTGACTGAGTACTTGGGAAGCCAGTATAACACAGGCATGCTGTTCACCACACATTGTTTCAGTTTGGGTACTGTACATCTGGGAGGGATTTGAAGGATACAAAGAGAAAAAAGTGAAAGTCTTTTTATTGGCTGAAATTTAAAAGCATGAATTCATAGAAGATGGGTCTCTGGTCATCAGACCAAACATCTTAATCTACAGTACAGTAAGAGTCAAAGTAATAAGAACAAGCCCCAAACGTTGCTTTACCTTAATGAGTCTTTAAGCCGTTCAGTTAGAGAAGGGTAAGTGTCAGAGAGCGTTTTTCTCTGCGTTACCTCTTCCAGTCTCTCCTCATCTAGCACTTCCCGCTCCACTCTGTATTTCCCAAATGTGCGTGTAGAGTCCATTGGGCTGAATCTGTCAAAATCTGTGCAGCTTCTTCACTCTTTTAATATCCAGTAAAGGAGATGTATTCAGTACAAACTGTCCAACAAACTGTACTACTATCACAAGAACAGCCGTATCTGCATATGTACATCCTATTGCCTAATGGTTAACTATAGTCAGGATGTTGTGGGCAGAGCCTCTTCATGACAACGATGGCTGACTGGAAGAAGCAAAGGATGTAATTATGATCTTAAAGAGGAAAAAGATGAACTCTGTTGAATTTCAATAGATGTTTGACAGGTGTGGGTGTGTTTGCATCCTTCCAGTTTTTCCATTCACCAGCAAAAGTAAAGCTAATGAACCATGAAATGTCACCTTAAGCTCAAATTACATTGGTAAAGTGAGTCTTTAAAAGGGCTACTTCTGAACAAAATACTAACATTAGCACAGAGGTGATAACACACAGAATTCTTCAGATGCAAAAATGGTTTCTCTTGAAAATCCACTAGCGGTCAGTTAACATCAAACAAACTCCTGGCAAGTCAGAAACTAAAGATGTGTAAATACATTTATTTTACAAACTTTGTTATGTTTGGTGCAATAGTCGCAAGAATTTTGATTTTAAGAATCAAAGGCGAGGTCTTTGAAACATGAGGGCAAACAGCATACTGGGCCTTTAAGAGAGTGCTGTCATTAAATCTGAATCCGAGCTGGGAGTAATGTTTCATTTCAGTCATTCCAGAGCTGCATGCACGTGACCGAGGCAAACAAACTGGAACAGAGAATTACCGCAAACAAAGTGCAACATCATGCCAATGAGTCAAATCAAGAAATATTAAAATAATTCACAGTATTTGTCACCTCCATGGCTTAAAAACCTACTCTCTCCTGATCACTCAAACCCCTCTGACCCACTTGCTATCTGCCACAACACTGTCTATTTTTGGGTTAGTAGCTCAGAGGATCGCAGCAGTGGAGGGGGTGCATATCTTTGTCTCTTGCAGTTTCTCAGACCCTCTCTAACCCCCCTGACTGACACATTTCGGCAACATCAACAACACATGTAGCCGGATGAAAAACATGGACTTTTTCTGGACCTTTTAGACCAAAGATAACAGCAGACAAGAGGATCTGATAACTTTGGTAAGGTTTTTACAAGGGAATTGAATGCTGTATGATTTGGACAGCTGTAGTGCTAACCTATAAGAGTTCACATGTGGTATAGCATGGTTATATATAAGAGTAATTAGGAATTTTAGTTTATTAGAATGGTGGCTGAATAAATATGAAGTTGTATTACTTGAATATGCTTCAATGGTTAAAACCTTTGTAATGTTACTTTGATTTCAAATTATAGAATAATTAATTATATCTGACCTACATTTTCATTGTCGGGTCATCTAAGATGAACAAATATGTATAAAAATCCAGAGCTGATTTGACTCAGCAGTTTAATTATTACAAGTAAATGTCACACTAGCTTAGTGCTGTTTGATATTGATGGCTGCTCAACATGTGTTTCTCTTTGTCTTTGTTTTTCAGAGAAAACCTCCTGACTAGTTGTTCAGAGTGCATAAAACATAAACCTGTGTAACTTTGTATTTTTGTTACTAAAAAGCTGAAGCAAAATGGATCTTACAGCCAAACATGGGCTGGCGCTCCTCGACCAGCTGAGGAAGATGAGGGAGACCGAGCATCTGACAGACGTGGTGCTGGTTGCTGAGGGTATCAGCTTTCCCTGTCACCGGGTCGTTCTAGCCGCCTTTAGCCCGTACTTCCGTGTTATGTTCACGTGCGGCCTGCGTGAGTGCAACAACAGAGAAATATTCCTGCGTGACACCCCTGCAGACAGCCTGGCCCTCCTCTTGAACTACATGTACTGCTCAGAGCTTCCTCTCACTAACGCCAATGTGCAAGGCATCTCTATTGCAGCTTTTCTCCTGCAGATGGATGACGTCTTCACTCGCTGCCAGCAGCACATGACCGAGAACATGGATGCCTCCAACTGCCTTGGTGTGTATTACTTTGCCCGTGACCTCGGTGCAGAGGACCTGGCTGACCGTGCTCAGCGCTTCCTGAGGCAGCACTTTGTCCAAGTCTGCCAAAATGAGGAGGTCCTGGACCTGGAGGCCCACCAGCTGGGGAAGCTCCTGACTTCTGATGACCTTAATGTTTCACGAGAAGAGACCATCCTGGATGTGGTCCTCCGCTGGGTCAAACACAGCCCTCTGATGGAAGGAGAGGTCCGTATTCTGCACCTTCCAGAGCTCCTGAGGAAGGTCCGACTGCCACTGATAAACCCTGACTATTTAAGAGAGGCGATGAAGAGGAACACGGCCCTGCTGTCTGATGCTGAATGTCTAGAGATGCTCAATGAAGCCTTGGAGGCCACAGCGATGCATCCCTCAGCTGCACCGCGCAAACTAAAGCTGCGTTACGGCATGGAGACCACGGATCTGCTGCTCTGTGTCGGAAACGACAGTGGTGGGATTAGATCAAGATATGGCAGCTATACAGAGCGCAGCTTTTGCTATGCTCCATCCACAGGCCGAACCTACTATATGACTTCACCTCGCTATGGAGAGGCCCTGGGGTACGTGTGTGCCGGGGTTGTGACTGAAAGAAATGACATTATAGTGGCAGGAGAGGCAAGTGCACGCAGAATGGGCCGACAGAAGGACATGAACGTTGAGATTTACAGGTAAGAAAGACATTAGGCGTCACATTTGATAACGCTGTATTCGCTTGCCACACACATATGGTATTCATTGTTATCTTGCGTTGCCAGGTACAAAGTAGAGGCCCAAGGAAGCTGGAAGCGCCTGACGTCAGCGGAGTACCGTGATTCATACGCTCTGGGATCACTGGGTGACACTCTGTACCTGCTGGGAGGTCAGATGAAGCTGAAGAACCAGTTTCTCATCACTAACTGTGTGGAGCGATGGTCTCTGCAAGGTGGACCCTGGCGCAGTGCAGCACCCCTGCCTATGCCTTTGGCCTATCACAGCGTGGTCAGAATGAAAGATCGCCTTTATGTGATAGGTGGTCGAACACCACAGGTGATGTCACAAAAGCTTAATATATATGTGTGCAATTATTCAAAACCCCGCATTCAGTTTGATTTTTGTGAAATCTAGACAATCCAACTTCTTTAACACATTTAATATGAGCTCTTACTGACTCTTCTCTGACTGCACCTGCTCTGCTTTGTCATTATCTCCCTCCCCTTCAACCATCCAGTCATACCGGATGGATGATGAGCCTGATCGTCTTAGTAACCGCCTCCTGGAGTATGATCCAAACACAAATAAGTGGACAGAGCTAGGTCCCATGAAGTACTCAAAGTACCGCTGCAGTGCTGTTGTACTCAATGGTGAAATTTTCGTGATGGGTAAGACTATTTGTTCAGTTAACTTGTTAATAAAATGGCCTATTTCAGTGCTTGTTAGTTCAGATGAATCCAATTTTTTTAATTATAAATCCCTCTTGGGATGCATATACAGACACATGATCCTGCTACATGACCTGAACTGCATTTGTTTCTGTAAGAATTAGTTTTACAAAATGATGCTGTTTAGTGATAAAAAACCTATTTTGCAGGAGGTATTGGATGTGAGGGTGTGGACCGTGGGCAGTCACGCCACTGCCTCGATGCTGTGGAGATCTATAACCCAGATGGAGACTACTGGAGGGATGGACCTCCTCTCCCTTGTGCACAACTGTCCCTGCGCACCAATGCCTCTAACGCAGGAGTGGTGGGAGGAAAGATTTATGTGTGTGGATACTACAAAGGAGCAGGTGAGGAATGACCATCCATATCCGATGAATGAAAAGTGTTTGAGAGATGTTTCCAAGTGACTGTATCACCCTTTCTGTTTCCCAACTACCCTTAGATCGTCATGATGACATAACGAAGGACATTTTGGAGTTGGACCCATGGGAGAACCGGTGGACAGTGGTGGCTCGGCGCGCTCTGATGCATGACAACTATGACGCCTGCTTAGTGGCAAATCTCAACCCCAGGGGACTCATGTCCCCACCTGCAGACTTAGTTAAACTGTGACACCTCTGTCAGATTAGATCAAAGTCTGTTTCGGGGAATTAGTGAAGGAAATGAATTATTAATTATTAACGCACTTATTGCTGGGCCAAAGGCATTCATTTTTCAAGCAGAAAAGGTCTTAGTGCCTTGCATGAAAGAGGATCTGCAGTTATTGATTTGCACGTTGTTAGAATGAGGATAGATCATTTGTAAATACAGTGTTTTTGTTGTTGTTGTTTTTTTATCTTAGTGTATAACATCTGCAGAGATTTATCATCTGAAACCTGCAGCTGTTTGGCACATAGCATTATCAGCAACCCCAGGAAATTATTTCCTTTGACAGTAAATCATGGTTATACTTAGGGCTGATTCGAGAAATTGCTTAGTCTATGAAATGTGAAAAAATTGCATTCACAATTTTGTTTTGTCTGACTACAGTAACAGTCCAAAGGTTTATGATATTCAGTTTACTGTCAAACATGACAAAAAAACCTAGTAAATAATCACATTGGAGAAGCTGGAACCAGAAGATTTGTGGTATTTTGGTTGAAAAATTACTCAACGATCATCAAAATAGTTGCAGATTAATTTTCTGTCAATCGACTAATCGATGAATCAACTAATCGTTGAAGCTCTAGTTATAATAATGGACTTCTGGCTTTGACACAAATTACACCAAAATGCAGCAAGTATTTTGTCTGTTATTACAGGGTAAATACTAAATTATATGATTTTATAATTACTACAGTAAACTGATATTAGTAGATTTAGTACGTATACAGTATAACAATTAAACATTTTACATTGTTCTTATTAATTTGTTTGTTTTGTGGTATGCTTGCTAAAGCAGAAAAAAAATGTTTTTCTGCTAATAAACATGCACCGTAGCGACATTATGCAGCATGGCTGTTGTAGTTGGAACACAGGCCCTGCATTTTTTTATGTATACTTTAAATGTACACAGTTAGGTGCAGCTGATTAGAACTAAGGCAGTCTAATACAACAGCCCAGCAGGAAAATCCTGCCTTCATGAAGGTTTCATTAATTCATATTTAGTCTACCCTCAGCGATATAAATGGGGTGGAAAAAATATTAAAAAACACCTGGCTGTAGGTTTAACAGGGTCTCCATTGGTGACATGTATGGGAAGTGACACGAAGAGGAAATTTTAAAGGCTGCCTGTCAGGTTACTATTACTAGAATACAAAGTATCTTTACAAGATCAGAATTCAAACACACGTAAGAGAAATCATATGGTAGATACATTGGGTTTCCAATGATTATTTAAGGAAATTGTGATTTGCAAAAGCCTTTCAGTTTATTTACAATGTCAGGTCAGCAGTAGGCTATAAATACAAAATAAGTTCATTTTAAAATGTCAGCAGAGACACTCAACTGTAACAATATATTTTATGTCAGCAGAAAAAATTAACATTAAAATCTTTAAATATTTGTAATGCTTTGTGGGTCACTCTGTCCTTAGCTTACTTGTCATTAGTACCTTAATTAATACACCCCTCCACAGCTCTTTTACCACGAGTACGAGACAAAAAAAACCCATTTATCAATGTGTTCATTCTTCAAAACACTGTATAACTCTACAACTAATAGAACATAGGTCACAACATAGGTCACAAGTAATAATAAATATAATAAAAAACATTTTTGGCTTTTATTCCCCTGTACTCCAAAAATAACACAAATGCTTCACTGCTCGGAGTCCTTTGCTCATCCTCTAAGAGCTTAAATCAGAAACACAGTCCATGTCAAACAATTGCCAGAGGCCTCCGGGTTTCGCTGGGGTCCCTGGCTTGGACTCAGCTGAGAGCTTCTCTAAGATGGGCTCGATTCCTGCGAGGCACACAGAGCTGTTGCTGTCCTGAGACCAGCAGCTGAGAGGGGTGATGAAACATCCCGCAGCTATGGATCTCGTCTCCCTGTTCTCCGGTATTAGACAGTCCGAGTTGCTGTCCTGGCAGGTTACCGGGTTCGGATCGCGACGCTCACAGAGAGGCGTTTGAACATTTGGTTGTTTGTTACAGTTCATGAGAGGTTGCCTGTTTTCATCTGGGACAGAGTGCTTACTCCTCTGTGAGGGCACCAGCGGCCTCTTTTTGCGCCTCCTATGGCCTCTTGGAGTGAATTTCCTCTTTCCTATGATGCAGCTGGGAGTCTGAGGGGGAACTTCAGTCTGACTGTGTTCAAGGTTGTTTGACATACATGTAAGCGGTGAGCCCTCAAGTTTGTTGTCCTGCAGGATGTTGGAGAATGGCTTTTCCAGCCCTGGTGACGTCTGGACGGCACCGTCCATCACCCTCTCAGGGCTGGGTTTGGCTGAGTGCTCTGAGACTAAGGTGCTGAGCAGCTTCAGAGCCTCTTCAAGCAGGTTTCGTTCTCTCTCCTGCTCCTCTCTCAGACACTCCAGACTACTCTTTAAGCTTTGCAGATTTGAACCAAGTTCTGCGGTGGTGTCTCCACTCTAAATGATAAAAATGAACATTTTATACTCATCGCTAATCAGAAATATTTATTAGCCACCAAAATTTACTTTCACCTGCATTTAAACTGCAGTAATGTTGATCATAAGCTAAATACATACTATTCACCTTTTGCACCCTCTCCTCCAGTTCAGTCATCATCTCTTTCTGGGAGTTCACTTTATTCAGCAAAGTCTCAAACTGCTGGGAAATGTCAATCTGAAGACTGTTTAGATTATTTTGCACTGGAATGAATGAATAAAAAGATATAAATAAGCATATGAAGAAAAAAATATTTTATCTTGTTACACTGAAGTCGAATCAATTAAAAAATCTATGGAACTCTGTAGTCATTTTCCAAAGTTAGGAGATTACGAGTGAGCCATGTTTAATCATTGGACAATGAGTGCCATCCACTGGCAATAAGAAATGTTTGCTCAATGCGTTTTTTACTAAACCAATCAGATCTACAGTATGCAGAGAGCAACTGTAAGTTCAATAATTTCAACAAAAGACATTCAGTCAATCATTCATTTAGGAAACTTACATGTTGACACAAAACTGTCAAATTTTTCAAGGACTGTTTGGCACACAGCAGTATTTCTCTCTGTGCCAGCCACCAGTTGTTGGATCTGAAAAAATATTGCAGCATTTTTAAAAACATTTTACAAATCGAGAAAACAGGAGCTGTATAATCAAAAAGGCTACAGAATGAATGCCTACCATCACTTACATTGTTGAGAGTTTCTCGAAAATGATGACATTCTTTGGCTAAAATATCACTGTTCAAGCAAAAGGACAGATAGGACAGATTTAAACATTTCAGAAGCGATTAGATCTGCTTTGTTTTTATAATCCCTCAAGTATGAATTCAAGGCGAGTTGCATGTTTCAAGTGATATAGACAAGTACCTGTCAGTTTTCTCTTTTGCCCTTTTCTTGTCCTCCTCAAATGTATCCAGTATTCCCAAAGCTTTGCTTTTGTCTTTTAATTCTCCAAAAAGGAGAGGTTTAGTGTGATAACTGTTTGAAAACTTTGGGTCACTTCCCTAAATAATAAGAAAATACTGAGGTTAAGAGATATAGACACATGACATTTCTATTGTTCACATAAGTGATGATTAATACAACTGTACAACTGCACAAAACATACAAAACTAAACCTACAAAAATCTCATGTGTTGTGGTTGAAATGGCGGTTTTTATTTTTTCTCTCTGGATCTTTTTAATCTTAAGGTGACAATCTTTTTGGATATATAATTTTAAAAAAAGATTTTTTGTATAAAGTTACCAAAGGAACAAAAGCACAACGGTGGTAGCTCCGCAAATAGCATCACATGGTCTTTAGGACTTTTGTCATATATATCCATGTCAGCTGTCCCATTAGACCCATTACTCAGATACAAATACTACACGGACTGTAACCTGCATCTAAATAGTAATGCCATTAAACCAATGGGGTTTGTCCATGCATCTGGGTACTCGAAGATATCACTGCCTCGCCAAGAACCACCTATAAGATGAACTTGATAAATCTCACCTCTTGTGAACTTTGTTGGGAGGTCCTGGATGACAAGCTCATATCTTGAGACTGGCCTTGAGAATGTTCAGGCCAAAACTGAGACCCAAAGAAAAGCTGAGAGTCTGTGAAACTGGAGTAGCCGCTGGTAGCCACATTCCTGCTGATTGTTTGGTCCCCGCGCGGTTTGATGAGAAAAAAAACACAAACACACAATTTGTTCTTGCAGCAAAACAGAATAGTGTTTGTAGAAATCAGGTGACCAAGTGTTATTACACTGTTTTCAGATTAAAAACTACCTCACATGACATTACTCACAGTTGGAGAGAGTAAGTTAGCTAATGCCAGTCATTTTTAAGTAACTTAACTTAGCACAATTAAGCTAACGTTAAGCACCTGCTTCCAGTTGGGATGCTCAGCATTTCTTTTATGTTCCTCATATGATTCATTGCGTTTGGTTACCTGTTTGTAAAGATAACAAGAGAATAGAAATTTTAGCAAGCCATGTCTTCTTCAGAGCATCAATTCAGCAGCTGACAGATGTGTTAGAGTCATGCGAGTTAGCATTAATGTCAGTTATCATTGACTAGTACTAACCTTAACCTTGAAAGGGGCTTCATTAGCTAACTTTAATTAACATGCGGAGTCAATTTAAACTTAATTAAAGTAACCAGTAAACCTTTCCTACATGCTAGTCGTTAAATGTATCAGTGTACAATGGATTAAACACTTAACTCTAAAATACTTTTTAAAGTGACTCACAGTTAGCGCAGGCTGCGATCAAACGTCGAGAACAGGTAGCACGCTCGCGAGCATTTAAATCTCCCGCCATGTGACATTCCAGAGCGAGGCTAGGGTGCATTCAGGTGCCGTCGAAAAAGTCCAAATTACCACTTGGCAGGACCAGAACAAACACTGGAAGGCTTTTTTAGTTTATTTAATCATTTATTTATTGGCTCTATCAACAGGCCCCGTATTATTAGATACTTTTGTGGCTGTGTCTTGTAGAGGGCCCTATGTCAAACTCTACTTTTAAGAGCTTTATTGTTTTACTCACTTAATGCATATTCCTAATATAGTTGTGTTTGATAAAAATACCACAAATTAAACACAAATTTAGCATTCTAGCAGAGGAGTATTGGTTGCAATTGGTTTTAATGGGAACTTTAATGGGAGACGGCAGGGTACATACACATTGTATGTATGTGTTGTCAGTATAGGGCCCAACAGCAAATCTTTGCCTTGTGGCCCTCTAAAAGTTCAATCCAGCCATGCTAATGGTGGACTCAGATAGTGTGACTTCTCAAACACAGCTGTAACTAATATCAATTATTAATGGCTGCATTCCATTCAGGTGCAGGGACACTTCCCCGGCATCACACATTCTGGCTTAGGGGCAAATGTAATGGAGCCATCATTATTGTTACCTGTGCTTTTCCTGCCTCAACAAGTAACATTGTCTATTGTGGGAAAGGTATTTTAATGTAGTAGTATTTCTTATCTAATAGGCTACCTATACAGTATAGCCTACTGGATGTCTTATTATGATGGGAGGAAAACAACCCATAATCTTAACAGAAGTATTAGCCAGCACTTCTTTAGCATACAAGAACACTTAACCTTTCATTTCAATATTTAATTTAATTCAGTTAAATTCACATTCAGAAATATATTGATATTCATTTTTCATTGAATGTCACACTGTTGTATTTAAAATGTGCTTTTGTTAATATATTTTGTCCTCAATGGGAGAACCTTACATGACGCACCAGAAGTATAATTCACCCTCAGGTTTTATTGTTGTGCTTCTAATAACGGGTTCCAGGTGTACTGCAAATGACTTTACACATGAATGGAGCCTGACTGTAATCTTTAATGTAAAAAAAGACCAATCACTCTTTTATTTTTATTCTTAAGTAAGTCATTTTTAATTTGTTTATGACTATCATTGGTAGTAGTAGTAGTATATTTGTTATATTTATTATAATCTAAATGTTTTATGTTTTCTACGCAGACATAGGCCGCTATGTTAAGAGTCGGGGTTTTATTTTGAAACTCGTACCCGGAAGTGAATGCTAAATGAAAGCAGGTAGCTGCGAGCTACGCACTGAAGGATTATCTGTGCTTTGACTGCAGAGGTGTGCTGATGACAACAATACAAGTGAGTGTCTGGTAATACCTCTGCGGCGGACGAGACCTGACGCTGATTAAACCACACCTGGGAGTTTGGTCAGGCCAAAGCCTAGTGTTTGGCTGGTGAGTTAACTTTTTTGTGTTTTCAAATTCAGCAATGTGCAGCCGCTGAGTCTGTGATTGTCCACATAACGTTACCCGAGCATGTAAAACAGATCTAAATAAAGTAGCAAACCTGCCTCTCTAACGCTGACATCGTTACGTTAGCTCTGCTAGCACAATCACGACGTAACTTCACCCCAGTGACAGGTGCTAGCTAGCTGAACACCTTGGTTGTTTCCTGTATAACTCCACATTTCATGCCATTTTCTGACACAATAGTCATGTTGCTTTGCCCTTGAAATAATAATATGGCATAACAAATGTAGACGTAAAAGTTATAACGTAAAGATAAGCAGGAAAGTGGTCTGTGTATTTGACTTTTGTTGAGGACTCCCCCCTTCATGAAATGTTTAAACTTGTGTGGTTGTGGGTGACTCATTTGTATTAGTTTTTTAAAATGTTTTTCTGTTTTATGTAAAGCACTTTCAGCCAAGTTAAGGCATTTACAATAGGCTTTATGTTTATAAGAGACAAATTTAGACACTCGCCTAAAAATCCTGACGTTGGGTAACGTTACTGTTTCGTGATCTATAACGTTAGGGGAGCAAGACATGTAAATGAACTCTAAGTTGGGAAAAAGACGAACAAGTGACATAATATCAACCTTGCAAGACACCTCAACACTTATTGAAAGTTTAAAAAAAACAAGTATAGCAGTGCAGAATCCGCAAGATAGATGCCTGAGTTTTGGTGTACCCATAAAACTGCTGCCTTATGAAGAAATTAAATATGTTTTTCCACCATACCCGTTTTTTTCATTCACCCAAAGAAGCCAAATGCAGTCTACAGACTGTTAGCTGTACAAGAACCTTGCCTAAATGAAGTACAGTTTAATCGTTGATATTGGGATTTAAATCAATAATTAAGTAAACAAAACTACAAAGTTGACAAGGCATTGATACCGACTTTTTGTTCTTGATGGTGTTCAGTGTTACAGTATGGAAGCTTGACATTCAACCCTTGTAATATAATTTTGTTTGCTCAATAAACAGCTGATTCCACAAGACAGAGAATTACCTGAAACGTCTTTGAATTATTCTGATTATCCTAATAACAAAGTATATTTGACACATTAGATAGAGATCCAACCAGTCGAACAGTGTTTTGTATGAACAATGGGTAAAGGTATGTGTCCTACAACGCGCCTCCTCAAAGTAATCAATGCCTATCTAATTTAAGTCTGTTTGATCTTCAAGGGTTCGAATATGGCTCTGTCATTCCTTCTGGTCTTGGCTGCAACTGTGATTCTTATCAGACCTGAGACACCTGTAACTAAGGTAGAAAATGGATGTTACTCAGCCAAAGGGCCAATGTGTGCTTTGTTCAGGTTACACTGATTTGTGAATGCTGTTCTGTCTGTAGGCCCTACATCAGAACTCACTTGAGTGCTGTGGAGATAAACAGAGAGTGAACAATTCATGTTCAAATGACACTCACTGTGAACCAGGTAATGTGGATATACAGAATGTCACTAAGAGTTTTGACCTTTTAACATCATTACTATTTTATCATCATCAGTTTGAGATTAGCCAGAGTGAAATGATGCTCTGGCTGTTAATCAGCGTGTCTCATATACTTACTTCGGCAAACCAAAATATATAAAGCTACAGAGCCTCCAAAGTCCAAATTATTATTATTATTATTATTATTATTATATTATTTTATTTATTTGTCTTATGCGCACAAGATTCTAATTTCACTTTTCATAAGATGATATCAATTAATCAATCAATCAATCAATCAAAACTTTCAGGACACACGGTCCAAAAACACAAACATAAAACCAATACAATAATACAATGCAAACCTAACAACAAAACAGAAAACAAAAAGTCCACAAAATCACACATTTGCATATAAGCTAAAACGCCAGTGGTTCCACATACTGGATATCTTGTGCAAACAGGATAATATTTGATGTGCACAAGATAAAATAACATCGTTGGGAGCTCTATAAAGCCTTTAGCTTAGCTTAAAGTTTTGCTTAATCTGCATCTATTATATTAATTTATTAATTCAGTTAATATATTAATTTATTAAACTAGTATGCTGTACGAGTGCAAAAACAGAACCCGTTAAAAGACATGACGCTGAGGAGATGTATTGCAAGAAGTTACACAGGAGACGTACCAAGAACAGATAATGCGTACAAACATTGCATGGACAGTTTCATTGGTGTACTCTTAAAAACAGAAAAGTATGAGCGTGTTGATTTTGGAATTTGTAGCTAAAACGTTTGCTCCTATCCTTCTTTTTGTTCATTTTAAACTGGAAAACTTAAAAACTAGATTAGTTGGGCAAAATGTTTCTTTTTCTGTGAATACCAGTACATTTACTATAAATATAGTATATAATGCAATTAATGTAACAAAATGTGAAAAGCATATACTTTTTTCATGTTCATCTTGTTAGTACAAGGATATCAAAGGGCATAAAAGTGACAAATAAGGTGAAATGTATTCTTCATTTGAATTCTTAGGATGCTTCTTGCGCTACCTTGAGAACAGCAACACTGTTTGCATATTCTGTGACTCAGCAGCTGTGGATTTGGAGAACATAACCGTCTGCACCTACAGTAAGGACTGGGAACTGTCTACTGACAAGACAAAAAAATCTGAATGTTATATTGTATCATGTCTTTTAATTTGGCCTTTTTTGTGTGCTCACTAGACTATACAGTGGAGAGGAAAAACCACACAACTGTAACCACTGTCATTCCTAAAATTGGTAAGCTATCACATCCACAGTCATAGACTCATTTCCTCATGTATAATAATTACATCTCGGCCTTTACTTGAACGAGTCTATGAGGGGGGAAAAACCATGTCAATTTAGTTTCAAGCAAATGTCTTTTTTAAGTGACTCAATGGGCCAGCTGTAATATATTCATGTAATGATGGTAGAGTAAATGTTTCTCATCAGCCACCTCCTGTTTTGTGCTATGTTTCTGAGCAGGAGGGCCAGGTGTGGCAGCCTCTCTTCTTCTGGGAACACTATTGATCAGCCTGTTCCTGATCCTCTCTGTTGCCTCCTTCTTCTACCTCAAACGCTCCAACCGACTCCCGAGCATCTTCTACCCCCGCAACAAGGGTAAGCGCAGCACAGCTCTGAGACACTGACTGTAATTATACAAGCAGGGTTTTGTCTAACCTGAATTATGAAGCTCCACAGCTCCTGCTGACCCACCACACCCATTAAATCCTGTATAGTAAAGCAAGGAAGTGCTTTAAGAACATGAAAAACACAATATTATTGCTTTGCTGTAGTGATATTATTTGATGTTCAGTCAGTTTGACTCAAATGTAACAATATTTTATGTACTTTTACAGCCTTCATATTCCAACCAAGTGAGACAGTAAGTCAAATTTGTTGTTTGTGCATAGTTAATCACACACTACAGAACAAATGGAGCCTTGTGTAGTGACTGTGAATGTGTTTATTGTAGCCTTAGCAATGTTCTCCTGTAGTACAAAGAGATTACGTGTAAATGTTTGTGTCTCAAAGGGATGGTTATAATATCTGTTTGTTTTTCCCTTCTAGGCTGTCATGATCCCCTCGTCATCAGGTAAGACACCTACACTTCTGTACTCTGTAAACTACCTGTTTTGAAACTGTGACTCTCTGATCTTGCTGAACAGGTTGCAATGTTACGTGAAGCTACTGAGTAATACAAAGCAGTCCAAACATTACCCAGGAGTATTTGGAAATGTTAGTGAAGTGTGTTCCATATCTGAGGACTGCCGTAGAAATGCTTGTATGCACAAAAAGGGTGATCTTGGGGGTGTAAAAGCTGTTCTTAAAAGCACTAAATGTGCTAACAGTTAGCTCGAAGATGCTATGAGCAATTCCAGTGCATGCCTCCTCTTGTTTTTCTTACGGGTTAATTATATGTTCTCTTTTGTGTTGTGTGTTTTTTTTTTTTTTTGAAGTGAGGAAACAAAGATATGTCAGAAGGGAGCGGCCCTCTGCAACAACAACACTGAACAGTGCCACCGTACCCACCACATCTACTACTCAAGTCTATAATGTGTAGGAGGAGCGGTGGGAGTGCCGGTGCAGGTAGGAGAGAACGCTCAGGAACGATGTTAGATTTTCTTATCATGTGAAGGTCCAGCCGAGTGAAGACCAGTTGACTCGTACATGGGTGGCCAAATGTAACTGTAGCTGCTTCTGCTGCATTCTTGGCACCAGGCCTGTTTACTTTTTCTGTATTTAAGAGTGCGATTTTGAAAAAGATCAGTATCCAGTAACTAACCTGTCTACCTATCCTCTTTACACTGACTTGTTCATATTCAATGTTTTTAAATTTTCACACGAGAAGTTAAATATCCCAGGAAAAAAGGGGTTTCGGTATTTCTCTGTAATTTTGAAACATCACAGGTCGGTTGGTATTTTCCTCCCACTCATGCAACAGTCAGGATCACTCCTTTTTGTTTTTAAGTCTAAACACTGTTACTTAACAGTTTTCATCTGCTGTTCGACAGTGTGTGTTCAGATGACCTGCAAAACTCAAGTGATGGGTTTCGTGCATATGTGGACCTGTCTGTTAAAGGAATAGTTCTACATTTTACAATTAAATGCACTCGCTCTCTGGTGGAGAGCACCAGCACCTCCGAAGTTCACTAATTAACAAGTTATATCTCTTTTTTTTCTTTTTTTTAAATCTGTATAAAAACCACAGTTCCCCATTGTACCGGCTGGACTATTTTCGGCAAATTATGGTTTTTGCGCTTTTTTGTACTGATTAAACAAATGTGATATTATGTTGTAATTAGTGAGCTTTAGAGGTGCTGGTAGGTTCTGTTATTTTGTTACCGTTGGACAGAGCCAGGCTAGCTGCCGCCCCCCGCCCCCCCCTTCCAGTCTTTATGCCAAGCTAACCAGCTGCTGTAGCCATAATTTGAACAAATAGCGGCATCGATCTTCTCATCTCACTCTCTGCAAAAAAACGTATAAGCATATTTCCCAAAATGTCGAACTATTCCTTTTAAAGCAAAGATGAATGGAGCCAGTGGCCAAGTTAAGTGAGTGATTTTTTTTTTTTTGGGAGGCAAAGTGACAGCCCAGTGACATTTGATGAAGGCCTGTTTTTTTTGTTTTGTTTTCTTTCTGGTAGACCGGGACATTTTAGGGAGAGTTACTGCAGGTGCCCTATGGATGATTGTTTGAGTGATGTGTGTTATTGTATTTCTATTTATTATTTTTGTGAGCTTAACCACAGTGAGTGTATTACACTTGTACAACAAATCATGCATCGCAGCTGCACGCATAATGAATTGCATTCCACAACATAAGAGGTAAATTAATTTTCAATAATGTCACATTTTTTCACAGGAAGTTCTGTGATCCTAAATAACATTTTAAAACACCGATTTTGTTCCATGAAGTAAATTTAAATTCCAGTATATTTTTCTCTCAAAACATAAAAGTACTCGTGCACTTTATTTGTCTGAGGTCATGAGCTAATTTTTAAAAGACGTACTCGAAGTAACTTATTGCCATCAAGTGTGATTGAGATTTCCTTGTTGTATGGCAACATTATTGTTGCATTGTGAACATAACTTGACTACTATTAACTTTTGCCAAATTTTGTCTGAAGAAAATGGCTTTTACTGTGATTACTGTGCCATTATGAGCTTTAAATGCAGGCAGGAAACGTTTCGTCATGACGTGATGAAAAATTTGGTATTTGAATTATATCCAGTGGCCTTTACTGTACACAATTCCAAAAAACAAGTTATCCATGTTTTATTTGCTGCATGGTATTTTATTTCATATAATTTTACACCTTGACAACACTAAGGCTATAAAAAGTCATTTCCTTCTTCAGTATATGTGAAGCCATATGAAGTAACCAGATAAAAGGCAGCAATGCTTCCGTGAATATTCCCCTTTTTTGCTTCATGTGTTTGCTGTTGTACAGACAACCATAAGCTGAATACATGTACATATTGTTTTATACAAATAATGTATCGTTTTTGTAATGATGTATATTCTAGTTTCAATGCCATGAAGAATGTTCTGAAGATGTATGTAATGTTTGGAGAAATAAAGCACCTTTCCATAACCATTGTTGCCCTCTGTGCACTATGAACTCTCATTCTAACTAGCTAGCTAGTTAGCTGATTAATTTTGTTTCTTTTATGATTCCTGCTGCTAATAATAAACAATGCCTCGTGTGCCAGAATTTTTTATTTTTTTTACATGAAAGTTATTTTTATGATAACTTTTTTACATTTCCCTTCTGGCTGCTAAAATTAATTGATTGGTTCTGACGTGATCGACAGACAACCTAATCAGGAATGAAAGTACCTCATTTATCTTGATTTTTAACATTACCTTATGCGTGCCAGAAACAAAGGCAATTCATTTCTTTATGTTCACTTGTGGTAATCTCGAGATGGGGGACAACTTAAAGGGGAAAAACCTGAATAAAAGAGTGGAGAAACATCAAATGCAGATGCTTCCGTGCGCCAGGGCTCACACTGAATGGTTTGGTGAGCATGAAAATGATGTGAATAAAATGCTAGAGCCTTTAAAGTTGCCAATCATTTTGAATCTCACAATGCTGTTTAAGATTCAGGGTGGATTTAAAAACATGTCGATGCTACACTCACAGGACCTGAGCTGTCACAAGAAGGGATGGTGAGAGTGGTAAGACAGGTGCACTTTGAAACTATAAATATTTACCCATTATAAATGCATTATATGTATAACATATCCATTATGGTATAGCAGAACGTGTCCCTGTCCTTGAGTTACTATCACACTAATAATGAAACTGATTATTGATCTTACCTCTAATAAATGTAAGAGGGCTTGTATTTTAGGGTACTGAAATGTCGCACCTCTGGTAATGGAGGGACGGACGTTTGCACTAGCAGCTACATGTGACTGGACATACTAGTCTATTTATAACAGCTGAGGCCAGGGCCCCAGTCTGACATATGCAAGGACAGACGGACATCAGAGCTGAAAGTAGCCTTCAAACAAGACGCCTCGTCCTTCTGCAACAGGTAGGTTCCTACTACAGAAACACATTTACAACAGTGCACTGTGGCTATGTGCTTCGTGTTGGCTGTGTTATAATAATGTTAGTAGGCCTTTAATGACTGACGAAGAGCAGTTGAAGGAGTTTGGTAACAACGTCCATTATGGTGAAGATGAAACAGTGATCCTAATAACTTTGTTACCCTGTAGCTAAAACAATGCTACAAAAAATGCGTTGATCAGATACAAAATATATGCCCTTTAATGAATTGAGTTGTCACAATTTTAAAATAAGATGACATTTGAGTGTTTATATCATATTGCATCGATGTATTTTATTTTATATTTGTCTGCAACTTAACTCCCCCACTGAGTATTTGCTAAGCTGACACAGTATGTTGTACCCTGACATTGGCCAGCTGAATTTTTCACATCAGGTCATGTGACTAAGAGCATGGCCACGGAGTATTTTGGGGTCTGTTATGGAGCTTGTGACCACGGTGCTCCACTGTTGCTTCGCAGCTTTGAACAAAGCTCGTTTGCTTTCTGCACAACAGTGTCCTTATGACATCTGAATACAAGCAATTTTAAGCTTCTGGCAAATGCATGCAGTATATTTACCTCAAATGGGTTGATGTAACTTTAACTAAAACCCAGCAGGGATACCAAGGACGCGCTGACACACATTTCATAAGGCCACTGTCATCATTTGTCATGCAAAATTCCTAAATCTGCAACCTTCTAACGTGATTTAATTTTCTCTTCTTTTTTTCAGACTGAAGAGCATATGAGGTAGCAAAATGGATGATTTAGAGCACAGCATGCACATGGCAGAATATGACTGGACGAGCTTCTGTGAGGACAGTGAGGAGTGTGGTCTGCTGCGGCCTTCGCTTGCCTGCCCTGATAACTCGAGCCTCGGCGATTCAGACGATTCAGGAAACTCAAATTCGGCCTTCAGCACAGGCCGACAGGAACCGCAGCAGAGTCCCGCTGCAAACAGTGAAGGAGCTGCAAGCAAAGCTGCCGGATGCTGCGCCGGAGTGCAGATTCAACGAGATGATTCTACAACAAGAGCTGGAGAAGAGAGTGCAACACGGGTGAACTCCGACACATGCCTCGAGGGAGGGAATACCATCAACACAGAGGCGGTGCACGTCGCAGGGGAGACAAATGACAACATTACAGCCACACTGCAAACAAATGTTCAGTCTTCAGGTGGAGAATCAACAGGGCTGAAAACAGAAGGTCATGAAGGCGATCTGCAAACGCAGAGCGACACGTGCGTGCAGGAAGATGGCCCACCTTCTTGCGACCAAACAGAACTGAATGTGATTGGGCCGTGTGCTACAGACAGAGCCAGGAGCGAGGATGTGAGCGGTGTCGCTTTGAGAGCAGAAAAAGAGCGCTGGTTCGTGACAGTGAGTAACAGCCCTGCACGACAGCGGGTGCAGGGCTCCGCGAAAAAAAAAAGAAGACAAAAAAACCCTCCTAAGGACAATCACATGTGCGGCACCGCCAGGCAGGAGAAATCACTTAAAAGTGGCCTGGGGTTAGAGATAAGCAATGATAATAAGGAACCCGAGGGAGGGAGGGACGCAGGGTACGCCACACAATCAAACCAAAACTTGGTCGAAACATTGGGAGGGCACGCGAGTCCTGAAGGCGACCCTCAGTGCGTTCAGAGAGGAGTAATTTCAGATTCCCCGCAAGTGCCTTTAATGTCTGGTGAAACAGACAGTTTGTCAGGAAAACTGGTAACGTCGCATTCCCTCGTAGAAAAGAGGACCGCTGAGCCGACAACAGACAGGGACAAACATGACCCGAGCTGCTCGGCGTCCACCTCGCATGGCATGTTAACAGCCGAAGACCATTCACAGTTGGAGAGCATGGAGTCCGATGGGCTTGAGGATGGCGCTGAGTTCTTCTCCGCTCACAGTTATAAGTCTGAGAGCTATCTGTCAGCTGCTGAATCTGTGGGGGAACCTCAGCATCTTCCCGTGGAAAGCCATCGATTGCAGAGATCATTGTCGCTGACAAAAAACAGCGTGACTGAGAACACCGACGACATACAGGACGGAGAAAAGCATTCTTGTCTTAGCGCTCTCTCTTGCAGTGTAACAGCTACGAACTCTGGGGGTTATGAAAGCACCGATGTTGAGCCTGCGCTGACATTTCCATCTGCTGGCCAGAGTGCCAACAAAATGCTAGATGACAGCTCCACGCGTAATAGCGACACACACATCTCAGTGCTCCGCACGCCCTCGGATACACCTGGATTCCAAGAACATGGCATCGATCTTTCAGCATCCGGTTGCTCTTCAGGAGATCAGTGTCGCCTCCCCCCTGTTCCTGATTTAACCGTAACACCTTGTGTGGCCGACAGCCCCGAAACACACGCCGAAGCCATGGGCCACACTCGACCTGTGTACGCCATTTCTGCTTTTTGGGATGAAATGGAAAAAGTGACCATAAATGACATTTTGCAGCTTAGGCTGGGTGGGCGCACACCTCCCCCGGAAACACAAGAAGCAGCGACACCACATGCAGATGATTTCCCGACAGGTCACAGCTCCTCGGCTGACACTGTGGAGTACAACCTGTCTGATGGTGGTTTAATGGATACATCTGACACTGCTGACTCAGACTATTTCACGCAGCCCGACGAATTCAAACCAGATCTCTCAAGCTGTGAGGTTTCCACCTCCGATTTTGAAGAAGAGTACTGGCAGTTTCTTGGTGCCAGTAGGAACCCCAGTCCTGAGCCTCGGAGCAACAACCAACGAAGGACAAGTGACTCTCCTTTCCTTGCACATGAGGAGCAGGAGTCCACCGGCTCTGAAGGAAAGGAGACACCTGTGCCTTCAGAGGACTTTGCAGGGCAATGTTCATTTGAGGATCAGAACTCAGATGCTTTCATTTCAAGTGAACTTGTGTGGCCGAGACGGCTAACAAAAACCAAAAGCGTGCGCCATTTACAAGCCCTCAACACAGAGGATCCGTCTTTGCCGTTGTTACTTGGTAATGATGAAAACTGTTGTCCAATGTTGGAGGAAAACGTTGTTTTTATAGCAAGTGACAACCTCGGAACACTGATACCTGCACTGGATGACCATTATCAAATATCCTTCCCTGAAGTGTTTGAATACTCCCGGCGTTCTGTCTTTGATCCAGAGGGCACCTCAGTGGCTCCTGTGTTTGACTTCACTCTTCGTACATTCAGGGATGAAGTATCAATCTCTTCCCTCCGGGATTCCCAGAGCAGCGAGGAGAAACCCATCCCCATTTTCTCTTGTTCTCGTCGTACTGTCAGAGATCTCACATTCCCAAACTATGTTGCCTTGAGCGCAGGCTGCGCAGAGGGCGACGCCGTCTCTCCAATCCGAGTTGTGTCTCACGCTTTCATCCAGGGCAGTGATTGTTGGACGTGTGCTGCGGCAGCCCCACGTGGATTTCGCAGCTGGAAAGGTTTGCTGTCGATGAGGAAGATTCGCTTCCACGACAAAGGCAGCATCTGGTGCAGGGGCTCTGGCTCCTGGGTGTTTCCGGTTGAGGGTGAGAAGGTTACCACTAAGAGAGCAGATCCACCAATAACCGTGCTCACCGAGGGGAGAGTCTCTTCAGCTCCTTCACAGTTGTTTATGGGGCTAGCAGTGCAGCAGAGGATTTTGGAAACTATACAGACAAGTAAGTCTGAACTTTCTTATACACTGGACTGGATGTAAAAACACATCCGAAGCAAAACTACAATTAAAACGAAATCTTTTTTTTTTTGTTTTTGGAACATGTTTATGTCTCCTACAGGACGAGAGGGCATCTTCTCCACACTGAAGCAGTCAGATATGTGTTTGGTCTGCATTGCCTTTGCCTCCTGGGTATTAAGATCCTCTGATCCAAAGGCTGCTGACACCTGGAAAGCAGGTATGAAACTCTTTGCATTGATATTCTGCAACTGGATTTAAAATCTGATGACAGTTTTTAGTTTTTGGAGTTTTGAACGCTTAATAAATAATAACTAAGCATGCTTTTGTCTAACTTGTTACTTTTATCATTCTCTGTCTGTCTTGCCTTTGTGCTGCACAGCTGGTGATGTTTTTCATTGCTCTGAAATGAATTGAAAATAATTTCAACTCTGATTTATTTAGTCAAGAATATTAAATGCCATGGAGAAATACTTTGGATTTGAAACCACGTATTCAAGGGTTTTAAGTATTGAACATGAAGAGATACTGTATAACATGATGAAGTGACATCCAATTCTACAAAGTAACCTTTACTGAACTCCTGTTCAGCTCTGCTAGCAAATGTGAGTGCGCTGTCAGCTATCCAGTACCTGCGGCACTATGTGAAGAAGAAGAATCCTTCTCAAGATGGTCCCTGATATGTACACACAAGAGGTGTCATTTCCAAACATTTTCACTTGGGTCCATCCATCTACTGTGTATATATATATACTGCTCAAAAAAATAAAGGGAACACTTAAATAACACAATGTAACTCCAAGTGTTCCCTTTATTTTTTGAGCAGTATATATATATCCATTACGGATATCTACTCTCTCAATGTATGTATTGGTTTCCAAGTTACAATACAATATGTAACGGTAGAAGTTCGCAAACTGCTGTTGTAAGTTCTTTTCTGCAGCTCGCTGGACAATTTTTAGTTAAAGAATAAAAAGGAGGATTAGAAAAAGGAAGTGTAAAAGATAAAATTTCAAAGACAAAAGCAATATTAATATATGTAATATAAGTATTAAAATGAGTATTAATAAGTATAGGAAAAATGTCAAATTTACATATGTCAAATTTGTAGGCAGACTACATAATAATAAAAGACACTCAGAGACAGTCCATAATCCTAATGGTCTCAGTTACGTTTGCTAAAAACTACAATGTTCACTTGGTGTAGGAAATGATTTAGGTTTTTTCTTTTAATTACAGTATATATTCCAAACCTGTTTTAAAGATTTACATATTCAATAGGAACGAATTGACTTGGGGTTGAGAGGCACAGACAGGATAGCGAAGATGCAAAGTATTGAGAGACAGACTGACTAACACGTTGGTTTTGGTCTTCTCATGGGATTTGTTCACAATAAGAAAAATATAGCATTTTGCCAACCATATCCTTTAAACATGAACACATTTCAGCTGCATTTTAAACTTGTTATAACTTTGGTTTTTCAGTTCTGGGTAAACCGATGTTGATATATGGACCAGTGTGTAAAGTGCAGGCATTTGTGAATGTCTGCGATCAAGCTAAGTTGTAATGGCAGCTTTTAGAGTTTTTGAACAGATGTATGTGTCTACAAAAGGGGATGAAAACCTGAAAGAAGCTTTGTAGATATTTGTCTGGTTTGTATGTATGTTGTAAGAAAAGATAGAGCTGTGTATGATGGGGAAGCATCATGTAAAACAGTGGTTCCCTAAGGTTTTGCTTTGTGACCCTTTAATGCCACGTCTACTTGTGACATCACATTGCGGGCTGCATGAGTTGTAAGCAGTTCAGCGAGATTGTCCATTTTTAGATCTTTTCGTTTGAATAATTTCTACAGGCCAGAAGAGGTAAAACTAGACAGTACTACACAGTAATTAAAAAAGCAAAGATCAGAGACAAGTCTGAAAAAGAATGTAACTAACTGATTGTGTAGCTTCTTAGTTTTTTTCTTGTTTCCTACTCCAGTAATAAACTCACGACCCCTTTGACCACCCAGTTGGGGCCCACTGGTCTAAAATACTATATCGAGAAAAGGCCAGTGCATCTGCTGCTAATGTAAGCTTTAATATTAACTAATCAATAGCTTTGCCTCTATGCATAAGCAAAACAATAGAACTGACATTTCAGTTAGGTGTTGCTGTCTCCGATGCTTTCATGTATTACCCCTAAATGATCTGTTGTTGCCACTGTCACTGTTTAATACATTTTGTGTAAAAACAATCAAGCATATGATTGTTGTCAGAACACTTCATATCTCTTGTTAAACAAGACTGGGTACACATGATTTTACATACATGACAGATTTCATGCAATAAATCATTTAATGCAATAAAAGCATGAATATGCCATGCTCCTGGAACTATACTGTCATTTTCCCCACAGTACATACACGCAGGTGCAGTTTATTAGGTACGCCTAGCTAAACATAATGCAGGCGGGGCATAACAGAACAGAAACAGCCGTCAGTATAATGCATGTCAGTTCAGCAGCACCACAAACAGCAGCCTCCAAAATGATCATACAGTTGAATCAACACCTTCTAAAATGGCTTCAACAAAAACAGAACATTATAACCATCATGAAGGTAGGATTTATTGCTGGACTGTTGTATTAATCTGCATTAGTTTTAGCTAGGTGTACCTAATAAACTGACTGTATATACAGGCTGTGTTTCTCCTTCAAACAGAGGAACTCAAAGTGCAACGAGAATAAGGTGTCATTGCAGAAATATTTATTGAAATAAATATGCAATGGATACACTTTCATGTTATGTCACATAAATATTAAAATTAGAGGCAGTTCTTTTTAAAATTCCATTAAAATGCTTAAGATTTAGTTTCTCTCCAATTCAAAACAACGTGAATACATTATTCTAATAAACACTCTGTCTGTATTGACAGATCATGGTCCAATTAATAATTATCTCACCTTATAATACCATATACTGGTTTAGCTTATGATTTACTGCTATCGTGCTGAATCAAAGGGTCAAAGTGTTCACATCTACTGCTATATCAATAGTACTCATCCATATAGAATATTGTAAACATGTAATATTTACAATCTCAAAACTGAGCGAATAAAAGCTTCGGTTATACTGTTAAAAGATATCTTGATATATAAAACTTTAGGATTTAGACAAATATTTAGCAGATTTAGGAGTAAAACCAACCTCTACTATGGTTTTAATGTCTAAACACCACAATGCAACTTGCTACTCTAGTTTGGTGAAAAATGAAGACTGAGTCATGCTAGGTCGTTACAATCATTAAAACACTGATTTAAATGTCATTCTGTACAAGGAAATCATTTAGAAATCATAGGGATATTTAAACTTAACCCCAAAGCCAGTCTGTTTTCATATCCTTTAAAAGAGCTGGATTTAAGCAAATTCATATCACTGCATATGAAACAGTTTTACAGTTAGTTAAGAGCAAATCTGTCACTTTAAATCTCACATGATTTTGATAATAAAACTAGTATAAAGTCTTAAGTGATATGAAACTCTCAGACAGACTTTGACAGTCCCTTTAAGTGCTGAACAAGTAATGCACATAAAGATCCACAAAGATTTTTCTAAAATATATTACAACAAAAAAATGGACACACACAAATATTCTCTTACAGTCTCAAACGTACACAGTATTCTATTGGGTATAAGTGTAGGGTTTCAGTGCATGCACCACCTGGGACTCAAGATGGCTTGTCACCTTCTTTCTTCAGACGGCTTTAGAAAACAGAAACAAAGATAAATAAACACTTTGAGCACTTGGCTGTCAAACACAGTTTACAAGAGTTTAACTGAGCAATGTGGAATGATAGTAGAGAAAACATGTAATGACAACAACCACTGAGCAAATACTAAGGGATTTTATGTATTATGAATTCCCATTAAGCTGCATAGCTATGATGAGGATAATGAGATGCTTTTTAAAATCACTGAAAGATTAGATTTTCTTTTGCAAGACCAATTTCTTTAATATTTTAAATTCAACATTGTTTACATTCATGTTTACTTGCTTGCACTTCTTCTTCACTGCCTTTGTTAGCGCATTGCTACATTGCTTGATGCGTAACGGTCACCAACTGTAGATCAGTGGAATAGCATGAAACCGATCCTCGTACAACTGCACAATACAAACAAACAAAACGGCCCCCCTTGTAAAAATACTGCTCCATATGGCTCCATAAGTCAGGTCTCTTTCAAATAAAAATGATTGGCTTCCTTGCATAAAAACATAACTATTTCTTATTTATTTTGAACTTGAGGCCAATACACAGCGGTGCTTTTCGTGTACCAGTAATTATTAGTGTACTGGTCAGCTGTATAAGCCCATGGTGAAAAAAGCTTTGAAGCAGATAAATTGAATTGAGGATTAATATTATACAAATTAGTTGAATTCCTCAAGTAGCTTTTTCAGCCCTTTGCACTAGATAAGACATTCAAAAACCTCACCTGTAATAATCTTCCTGACTCGGTATAGGGCCTCCATGCAGGTGATGGCCATGCAGCCACTGCTGCTCCATTGCCATCCTCTGCAGCTCTGCAGACTGAGCATGCATGGCCTGGAGCTGGTGAGCTGCAGACATCTGAGGAATAGGGCCCTGCAGCTCTCGTGGATATGCAGCTCCTATGGAAAACACAAACATAACAAGAACAGATTGGAGGAGCTGGACTCAGAAACGACTCAAGTTGTGGGCTGTGAGTACGTTAAGAGATGACGAACCAAACAGTGGGTGGCGCAGCATCTCATGATCATGAGGAAGATCGCTGAGTAAAGGGTTGGGGATCGGGCCACCAGGGAAGGGAAACCGGGCCAAACGTGGTCCTGTTGCCATGGGGTCCACTAGAGGGTGAGGGCTTGAACCTGGATGAATAAATAAATCATACAGTAAATGAAGGTCAACTTCACACCACCAAAATGTATTACTGCTGACTGACTAACTTCTCAAAATCCATTAGGTCAAAAAGTCCGACCTCACCTTGACCGAGGAGATCCTGTTGGTGCAGGTGGAGGTGGGAGTGAATGTGAGAGTGCTGGTGATGATGCGGCGTCACATTGAGCATCTGCAGCCTGACGGCAGGGTCAGTCGCCACAGATGCCATCCTCTCTGCGTGGAGCCGCTCTGCAGTGAGTCGCTCTGCGTAACTCAGCTCTGGGCGCAGCTGCGGTCCTGCCAGCGCCATCCTCTCCCGCTCCAGATGGTTCAGCCCGGGATGGAAAGCTGCGAAGGGGTGGGGGGGCCCGGGTATGTGGGGAAGACCGATCGCCCCGTGTCTGGCAAAGTGCTCCATGGGGTTGGCCGAGGGGTGTAAAGTTTCCATGTCTGGGGGCTTGACCTCAAAGCCAGGCTTCATCCTTTCGCGGAGCTCCCTCTCTCGGAGGTTCCTCAGCTCTCGCTCTCTGAGGCTGGGTTCAGCACTGTACAGGCCATGCGGCATGTGGTAGGCCAGCAAGGGTTCGCCAGGGCTCAGTGACACATAGAACGGGTGGCTGCGGTTGGTGGGTGACATGACATGGGGTCGGGCGTATTCACTCAGGGTGCGCAGGGCAGGTGTATCAGGGCCGATATAGGGGGGCACGGCAGCTACGGTGGTGGGCGGCTGCTCAAAGGAAGGGCGCCCATGGGCCTGAGATGTCATCTGAGCCTCACTCATACGACTGTCGTGGGAGGAGCTGGAGGCTCTCTGTAAGCAAAGACAGCGTGTGAGATAACTCGTACTTGTTTTGTTATGGACAAGATGTTAAAAATAAAAAAATGATGGGAATGTTGTACTTACAGAAGCTCTGTCTGCCTCCCTTTCTCGGTCTTTCTCCCTTTCGCGATCTTGCCGAGCACTGAGCTCAGCCTCTCTCCTGGACTTTTCCACAGCCTCCTCCCTTTTCTTGGCCAGCTTGGAGGACGAAAGTGGAGTGAAGAACAGGTCTGTTCTCGCACAGGAGTTGTAACCACGATCTAAGTGTTTGATAAACCTTAAAGAAATAACAGATGTGCATTTATGAGTATGAGTAACAAGCGTCATTCACACCAAATAGCAACTTTTTTTTGCTCTGTACTGAATACCAAAGAACATCTCATTTTAGTGTTATTTGTCCCTGACTTTCATTTACATTTTGATTAATATGAAGCCACTTAAACCTGGTTCTTATATTTGTAGTGTTGGACACAATTCCTGTCAGTTATAATGACATTTCAGGCACCAACTTTATTGCTGAGATCTGGGAACCAATTAAAACTGCAAGATCCGTCTTTACAACTAAGTCCATATGGCAACCACATCAGCAATCAGACTGGTTTTAAACAAGTCTACAGTTTAACTGTATTATGTAAACCACTTCATTGGAAATGAAAGTGACACTTCTTATGAAAGGGGTCACTTGTAGTAATGAAGCCACAGAGAATTATCACAGTCTACTTCAGCTCTACGAAACTTTATAGTGTCTTTTAGCTCACTGTTAGTTTGCCAGCCCACAATGTTACTGTTTTAATTCACTCTCACAGCGTCGTTTCAACCAAAACAAGCAGCTGTTTTCGGTACAAAAGCCTCAAAAGCCCACCCTACTCTACCTCTCCAAATGACACAGACACACAAAGTTAGTGACTAGCAAATATTGGACAGTCGTCAGGTGTATACAAACTCCCAATGAATGCTAATGTTGCTCTGTATCAGCTGGATGATGTAAATAGGCAACTGTCTGCTAGATTTGCCACTTAAACTTATTAAGTGATAATATGTCAGTGCTGCATTCACAGCTTTTTAAAAAAAAAATATATATATATATATCAATTATAGCAGGTTTAAACTAAGGAATTAGTTTGAAACGTCCAGTTGTCGGACCACTTGTGTTGCTTTCCATATTGTAAGTAAAATGTTCCTAAAATAGATAGGAATGGTGGAATTTGTGTTTAAATTTTGCATTTGATGCTCACAAGAATAATGGGGTAAATAAAAGCATCACCTGTATTGAAACACTGTGGTCTAGCTGCTTTCACAACAATACATAGGAATGTCAAAACCTTGCAATTTTTACAAGATGAGTTAAACCCATTTTTGTAAGAAAGAACGTCTTCAGACATACCGTGCAGACTGGCTGGCATGGCTTGCGATATTGACGATGGTAGACTCCGGCGAGGGGCTCCGAGGTGGAGACGGTGGGTTCTCAGCCTCCTCCATTTCATCCAGTGGCTCTTCTTTGATCTGAATTTGTGATCCTCCTGCAGGCAGGAATGACGGCTGGAGGCTTGGGACAGGGCCAAGAGCAGAAGATGTTACAGAGGTGAGAGTGTGTGAGGCTGCAGCAGGTGGGTGAGAGGAAGTCATGCTTTTTCCAGGGTGGGTCTGCAACTGAGAGATCACTGGAAGTTGGGTAGGAAGTGACTGCATTGGCAAAGGCTGTGGCATGAGCTGAAGAGGGGGAGGGGGGGCACCTGGAGGATGCTGATTGGGCAGAGAATTGAGGGGCTTTAGAGCAGGGGGAGGGGGGAGATTGGAGGGCATCTGAGGGAAAGGTGTAGCAGACTGGTGTGGCATCTGTTTGTGTGAAGGTGGAATTGGAGTGGTGGGAGGAGGCCTGATTTGTGGGCCGGACAGAGGAGGCTGGGGGAGTTGAGACTCCCTAAAGAATGGTGGGGGTCGCTGGGGGGCCTGAGGTGACGGGCCATGAGGCTGTGCAGAGTTGAGAGCCGGTGGGACCTGAAATGCTGGAGAAAGAGGAGAGCCCTGACCCAGTGCTGACGGAACAGGTGGTGGACCAGAAAGAGAGTGAGACACGGGCTGTGGTCGGCTGTTTGGGCCCGCCATGGCTGCTGACTGACCAGCAGCTGGCTGAGGGGGGTCTGGAGAAGGAGGAGGGGGGCTCTGAGCAGGATCAGCAGAGGGGGTGTTTTGCATCAGCTTAGGAGTGATGGCAGGGCCCTGAGAGGGGAGGGCCTGTGGGACTGGTGTGTCAGCCAACACAGCAGCAGGAGCAACAGGCTCTGACGGGACGCCGTTCGGCTGGGCAGATGAGTCAGAGTCGCTCTCGTTGCCCTGTTGAGGGCTGGGAATGCTGGGAGAGGAGCTGCGGTTGTCCTGATCGATGTCTTTGGTGTCACTGCTGCCATCGTCCTGAGCACTGCGGCTTTCTGAAGAGCTTTCCTCCTCTACCTCGGCCTCTCCCTCTGACCGGGAGCCCTGTAGATCCTGGAGGAACAAACAAAACAAATGATGTCGTACCCAATTAATGCCTAGCAAACTATAATCATTATATAACTTCCTGTACTCAGATAACTTTATGCTCCAATAAGGAAATAGCTTTGAAGCTCATTGCAGAATTTTCTCTGACATTTTAGGACTGGTGATTTTACTACAGATGTGCTAGTTTACAAAACAAGAAGCTTACTGTCCCTTCTGCACAAAATGTCATAAATGACACCTTTGCAGAAGATTTTATCCAAATGGTATTTGACAGTGTTCCCTCTCACCTGTGTCTTCGGCCTTTTAGGTGTAACTTTTTCAGGCTCATCTGGCTCCTGAGCAGGACTCTCCCGTACACGTTTTGTTGTCTTTGGTGACGTTACCTCCTCTTTTATCTTCTGCGGACACAGCATGATATTTACACAGTGGTGTTAATTACTGACAGAATGACAAAAACCTAAAAGAGTGATGTGCAACAAGCATCTATGGCTGCAGCAGTTTTACATTTACCCTCAAGGGACACTTTGTTCAAATCACCTACATATACTGTACATGTATAGTTTCATTTACATGTAGGTTTGTACCAACTAAAATTTCATCAGCTCAACGACTGAATTCTTTGTAGAATTCCTAATCAGTTCTTGTCCAGAACACAACGTCAAAGACCAATTTCTTGCGCTTTGTGATGGATAATAAAGTTTTTCTAAATCTGAAATTCATCGCCTCTTATAGATGTCTGCAGCACCTCCAAAAAATACATCTGCAACTGTATTAAGTGAAATTCTGCTTCGTGAAAAATCTGAATTACAACAAATTTTCATTCACTGTTTATTAAATACTGTTTCATCACAATGTTGCTCACTGCCCTGCAAAATGACTCCAGCCTACAAAACTGCATACATATCACAAAACTCTACATCCTGGAATTACAGTATTTGTGAGGTTATGAGGCTGTTGAGATCAGTTTAGTTGCTGCCGTTTTTTGTAGCAGCACAAACAAAAAGCAGCCAGACTGTCATCTTTCTGACATCTTCGTTCCTAGTATGCAACCAAACAGACCGTCCAGCAAAGTACACTTTGTAAACAACCCAGCTGGTCTAATAAGATAATGTCATACAGGTGCAATGTGTACATGTATATGAAATGTGTAGATGAGGTTTACCTTGTTCGTCCTCTTGCTGGATTCATTCTTATTATCTGTGAAAGACGATCTCAAAGAATTAGAAGTTGCTCCACTCGGGAAGGTCTGGCTACTGGACTGTTGATCCTCATTGTTGGGGGAGCCTGTGACCCTCCTGTGGCCACTTCTTAAAGATGACAGCTGCTTTAAAAAAACAAATTTAAATATTGTTAAAACACAAGCAAGAAAGGCATTTTTCTCTAATGTACAATGGCATTTGCGCAGACATTTTCTCATAAATGTCCATTACTAATAATAAAGATGAAAGTGTGACTAATCTGCCAGCCTCTGGCTTACAGGTGCTCTGCTTCGTCGTGTCCTCATGCCATGCTTGCTGTTCATTTCTTCTTCCTCTTTAACAGGTTTAAACAAGAATGGAGTGCCTGCAGATTTTGGAGCTGGCGGCAGACAGCCATGTTTGTTTTCATATGTGCGACAAGTCGTGCACACCAACAGGTTGTCTCTTCCCCCCTGGTGCCAATCCTTAGAAGCTGTTTAAGAAAAGCAGCTTTAGGCACAAGTTTCACAAACCGTTTAAAGCACTTTTCAACATCCGATTTCAAGCATTTTCTCTTGCAGAAATCTGTAAAACATTAGTATTGCATAAAGAATATTGAACTCTGCCCAATGCCACAAACCCCAAATAAAGACGTGAACTCACTTGTTGTACCACAGTGGCTGCAGCTCTTGATTTCCTGTTCACTGTCTTCACTGTCAAGATCATCCTCACTGGCAGAACTCACATCCACTGCAAAGAAAAGACCAATCCAAGTCATATGGCTTCCACACGTCATGAAAGCACAACTATGAACATAATCCACTGTCATGAGTAGGGGGAAACAAAAATGACAACACATTTCTAAGGAACACTAGTTGCTCACCTGAATAATTTCGCGATGGAGTGTTGACGGGAGCTGCCGCAGAGCGAGTCTTTGCTTTGCGAGAGGATGGCTGTCGCCGTTGCTGTCGGTAAGCTCTTGTTCCTGCAGCCTCAGGAGTTTTCTTCCAGTGGTAATAGAAAGTGATCAGCTCCCCCTGATGATACGAACACAGGACAATCCAAGTTATGTTTCTAATAAAAAATACAGCAACCCGGATCACTGCATCCATTATTAATTGTTCTGTATCCAAAAACATAGTGTTCAATTACAGTCTTTTTGCTGGGAAGAAAGTCTTTCCGGATGCGGAAGAAATTCTTTCCATACTGTCTCAGGCCTTTGATGAAGCGTTTCTGTGGGGGGAAAAGAGGGAGGGTGCAGGTGGATAAACAGTTGCGACACAAAAGCCTCCAGTACAGATAATGTTAATCTTGTGATATATAGCAGTATTTATTAAATGCGTCTGACATAATTATTAAAATAAAAGTACTAGATTGACTTGTCGTTTAAAACTAAGGTAGTACAGTACAGTATTTTACTGCAGGCTTGTATCATTAAATGCTGTTTTAACAGCATTCCATAAAGTTGACTAAACTGCCAATTTCTAATCAGAAAATGACTACTGAACAAGACTGATTTCACAGCCAAACGGGTGTGACTGGACAGTTTATTGGGGCACAAACATCAGATGTTTGTGTTACAGGAATCTAATCCCATCCACTTTGCACTGTCAAAGATGTTAAGTATAGTTAAAATGCATAAACACTTTGCCTCCATTTCATCACCGAGGATTTTATCTGCCTGCACAAACACTGTTAAGGACTAACAAACTATCAGCACTGACCTTCGGTGCTGTCTTACTAGCTAAAGGCGTCTCACCACATCATCCTCCGACCAGCATTTCTCAATAAGCTTCGGCAGAGGCTTCTTGACCAGACGCTGAAGAGCTTTTGCTGCATCATAATGACTTGCATGTAGCTAGAATTGAGAAAAACATAAATGTTTGTAAATTTGCAACGCAATATTTTTCTTGTTGGATAATTTACTGGATACTGATGCATATCATTCAAGTTGTGCTCCGCACCATGTTGAGTGCATTGAGTGTGGTATCATCACGGGAGGCTGCCAAACATCCATCCTCTGTGGATCCACCATCACACATCCCTGCAAACGCTGCCATGCTCCTTGAAAAATTAACAAAACATATTTATGTTATTAGGTAAAAATCAATCTTAACATTTTTACACTTTCCTAGTTTAATTTTCAGAATCTTTAATGCAGTATGGTGCAAGAATATCAAATGAGAAAGCACACATCTGAGAATCTAATTATGTTTAAACTGATTTAAATGTGTTGAAACCAGATAAAATAGGAGCTTAACCACACTGGCCCTCACATTACTAAGCTGGTTTTGGTTAGCAAGTACTTCCCCATTTGTGATGCTTCTCTAAAAACTGTCCAAAAGCCAGTAAATAATACTGGTTATTTTTGTGTTTTAATCTTGTTATCACAATAAAACCCAACTTCATCTATTACAAGTACTGGTTCTGCATGAAGTAGTATTTGTTTACAGCACCAAGATATTTCCTTCCAGTTACATCACCAAGCATTAACTAGCATCTGCATCTCGTTGTTCAGTAAAGACATGGCTGCAGGTAAATGATCACAGTTTATTGTAAAGTCATATCAATTTGACATTCACAATTCCCCTTTTGCAAAGGTGCTAGCGTTTATACGCAACTCAAGACTGGAAAAAGTTCACATAAGTACCAGTGATTTTAAGCACTGTAGTGCAGACACTGACCTGGCAGCTCTTAGGTACATGAGAAGGTCACAGTCATTGACCCCAGGTGTCCACTTCAGCTCCTCACTCTCTGGCTGAGTCTGTAAACCAGGACCAGGCCGTGGCTGCAACTCTGGAAGTTTGGCCTGCAGTGAAACCAAAGACAAGACAAAAAAGAGCACTTATTAGACCACCTCAAAGAACTGAATGTCCCGCTAAGAATTATGTTTAATAAGCTTCAATTACAGGGCAAAACGTCTCTTTTTTTGTTTTTTATTACAGTATTCACAAAATGATGGAAGAAGCTGGAAAACAGTCATTTACATTTTAAGTCAAAAATGCGTATTATTACAATGTGCAATCAAAGTAATTAATGCATAAAGGACTTTGTTTATAATCAAATATTTCCTCAAAAGTAATACATTTAGTCTATGACAGACCTTTTGCATGACATGCAAATAATAAAGCACACTGAACTGGTCTGATCAGTTTCATAATGAGCTTAAGAGGCCACTAGGACCTACACTCTCCAGGCAAACAAGTCAAAAGCAGGTACACATACCTTTTTATCATAGTCTTCCTGCAAATTTTGAGGTTTTCAAAATATTTATTTTTTTCCCCAAAAATGTGTTTTAACGTTTTAAATAAGTTTGACTTTTGGATATACATACACATGTATTAGTTATTTCAATATTTAATTGTATTCAAATGTGACATACATAACATTTCAGTTCTAGCAGGGTCTAGTTACCTGATGACTTGGTCCCACTCTTATCTCACCCTGTGTGCTGTTCAGGCTCCTGAAATAAAAAATAAAACATCCCATGTTCATGATGTGCATTACGTTTCAGTAGCGCCAATAATTTGACACTGGCAAAGTGTTTTAGAATTAAGGAAAAGTAAATTAAATTGTGTTCACATAGTTAAAGACAGTGTGCTATATAGTAACTGTTAATTGGCGGCCAATTAACGCTGTACTGTCTCTACGTATGATCAATAAGTGTATAACCTGGCTGTTGACAGAGCGGATTCCCTCCCACTGCTCTGTGATTTCAGCAGTAACAGCTAGAATAACATCCCGCCCCTCCATCGCGGTGAGCCAATCTCAGCTGTGACCTGCGACGCTTCCTTACATTACATGAATGAAACCCGACGCCAGCTACCGCTAAAGACTGCCAATCAATCACACATGAGCTGCTAATTTTTACAGTCACCATTACGAGAACAGTGTGTGCTACTTTTGGGGATCGTAACAGGTTGACAGTAGCTGGCTGACTCCGTCTCATGGCTGTTAGCTTAAGTATGCGGTCAATAATAAATATCTACGTTAGCATGCACAACATGTCGTTGACATACATAACGTTAATGCATAACGTCGCACACAGCCACAACGACCCATGCCAATACGCGTCAAACAGTCGATTTATTAAACATGTTTGCCAGCGATGCATACGGCTTCCTGCTTTACTGACATCGTTTACAACAATAGCTGCAGAAATAGCGGTTAGCTACAATAAAGCGACCAGAAAATCATGTTGCCAACAGAAGCTGCTAGCTGCTAACGAGACAGTAACAGTACGCCGTTATTTGGCTAGCTTGTTAGCCAGACACGAACTTCGTGACCACTGACACTCCGGCTATTTCATACAAACGGCTCTCAAAGTAACGCCAGCAAACACCAAAAGGCATATTTAATACACAGCGACTGAAATATAAATGCAAGCGGGAAGTTAATCAAGTTACCTCCGCGGACTGAACAGGTCGTCCATGTCGAGGGATGTTTGGATGTGGCTTGTTGACACTACGCAGCGCAGCGGGCGATACACACACAAACTATGCGAGTCCCCTATTACATGGCTATTCAAAATGGAGGCGGTGTAGTGGAGAGAGTCGGTGTGTGTTTTTTTTTTTTTTTTTTCCCCCCTTCTCCCAGTGCAGTGACCTCAGCAGCCACAGCTAAGCCTTCAAAGTTGTCTGGGTGTACATAACTGAGCATGTGCCGCGGATCAGCAGCAGCCACCGAGCACACGCGTCCATGAGTCAAACGACATATCATGCTGCGTTAACCGCTGCGGGTATTCAACATTATGTAAGCCATGACATTAACCTTCCACCCGCACAAACAGATAACGACACTTAATGGAGGACGGTGGTGGAGAAAACCACCGAGTAATAATGGCATTGGCAGTCTCATTTACAGCCAGACTGGTTTTGAGGTTTCTATTAAATACCAAAGGCAGACATTACAAATATTAAAATTAAATATGAAACTCTTAAAAAAAAAAAAAAACCCACAACAATGCAATATAACATGTGAGTGCATCTTATCACACTATATTGCCATTGTGGATGCAGTCCGGTGCTTGTGTGTTAGCAGGCACACTGAGCAGATTATTATAATATTTACGATAAATAAAAATAACCCCCTCCACAGATGTACAATTCAATATATTCGTGCTCTCAAAGATCAAAAAGTTTAATTTTTTTCGCGTTTGAATAAATGATATGATGAAAGGTCATCAAATCATAATGAGGGGATTTTTGGTAATAACTTTTGAGAGACAAACTGAACTTATTTCATCTGAGAGGCAAAGAAGACAGACAAAACTACAAACCAACAGATTACCGGTTAGATTGTCAAATACAAAATGCTGTCAACCACTGAAAATTTGACTATCCAGCTGGAAACAGGTTGTACTGCCAAGTTCCCCCATCAAAAGGCATACATCTGCATCAACCTGCAGAGGACATTGTGGTGTTTCACGCCCTATGTGGCCATGAGTTTTAAACACAAGTAAAGATGTCAACACTGTACATACCTGATCTCACAGCTCATAAAGACTGACGACACAAACGGATTAAAGGTCATGGTCTTTTTTCCAAATATGCACTAAATGTGTATGTGTGCGCATTTGTGGTAGGTGATCGGAAACAGAGTCAAGAGCCAGAGTTTAAAAGACAAAAACTGTGGCTTTTAAAAAAAAAACAAATTATTTTAAACAAGATAAAAACAGGTTTAGGATTGAAATACTACACGGTTTGGAGAATTACGAGTATGTGGTTGACAGGAACAATCAAATTCAGAACAACACTGCCATGAATTGACTTTGCCTCACAGGAGTAGAAAGAAACTTGGTCTAGGTTTAAGTTTTCACTTAGTTGGTGACGGTTACTGTAATAATGTGTTGAGAAATGTCTCTTCACAAATTACACATTTGCAGATTGGGATTCTTCTTCATCATTTTCCATATGTTGGGTGGATTTAGGGCTCCGCATGTCCCTGTCTCGATAATCATCTTGTGTTTCACTTTATTATATAAAAGAAAAGAAAAAATGTGAGCAGTTAATCTCATCTAACCAAACAAATAAACATCTACTACCACAGAAAAATAAAATGAAACATAATCACAATAAAATAACCATGATACATTGTCACAAGAAACAATTTTATTAAATGTGTCTCCAGGTACAGCTTTTGTGATTACAGTTTGACAGTGCTGAAATTAAATATTACTCAAGTTATAATCAGGTATATTATTCTACTCCACATTAACAAACAATACAGTAGAAGTCTTGATAGGCAATTCCAGCGACTACACTATTTTCTCTCTATACATTCATTACCATACAGTTAGTGTGTGAGTGGTTCTACATTAACCATTATTGCTTTCAATGTGTTTTCCATTATTACCCCATGTGTTGTGGATGGATTTGTGCCAATGAAGCCATTTGTATGTGAAGTAAATGCTTCCACTGTTTACTCAGTCAATGGATTTCTGAAGTTTTTTCCAGCGAAACGAGCCTCGTCTCCCAGCTCCTCTTCAATTCTCCAGTAAAAAGAGAAAAGAAGTTTAAAGTTAATTTACTCTCTTTAATGCACATATTTACCTTTACGACAAAAGTTGTCTTTTCCCCTGCATTTAATCTTGCTACTTGTTTAATTTAAAACCCTAACTTGGCATTATTGAAGTCCAAAGATGGGAGCTAAGTACAGACACAGTGCTTTTAAAGATGTATGAAAATGATACAAACTGAGATTAATGCACAAATTAAAACAATTTAAATCATATATACTTTTTTTTTTTAAAAACAATACAGCACAAGTCACTCAGTTGTAGTTTAGCAGAAAGGTATTGGCTGTGGTTTATTTCACAAATTAAAAGAATAACACATGCAAGGTCGCATGTAATACTTTTAAAATTAACACGATTTTAGTGAAATTCCTCAGTTTATATAAGTGAGACTTACCTAAGAATCTGGTTGTATTTGGCCAAGCGCTCAGAGCGACAGGGTGCCCCAGTCTTGATCTGGAAAAGTGACAAAATGTGTACAATGTTTTAAAACCAAAAGGAATTCAATTTTACCTTCGTCCAAGTCACGTCATTAGGATTCCTGTCTCACAAATTTGATCTTGGATTTTGAGAATCATTTATTCAAAACTTTCTAAAAAGTAGTTTATAAAAGTGCAAATATTTTCCCAATGTCCAAATGGACAGTCCAATTTATTGTGTTCTCAGTAGACGCACTTGTACAAGAAATGTTTTATTTGTCTAAATTTACCTGTCCAGTGCACAAGCCGACCACCAAATCTGCTATGAAGGTGTCCTCAGTTTCACCAGAGCGATGGCTAACCATCACACCCCAGCCACTCTCCTGAGCCATCTTACACCTGTGAGGAGGAGAAGCGAGATTTCGCTGAGCGACAACCAAGAGATTACAGGTATGGTATAGAGTCTAATATTAAATGGATCTACATACGCACACATCCCAGGCTTATTTTAAGTTTAAAGTGTTGACTTACGCTCGCATAGACTCAGTAACTGTGCCGATCTGATTGACTTTAAGCAGCAGACAGTTGCAGGCCTTCTCCTCCACAGCCTTGCTGATGCGATTAGGGTTGGTCACTGTGAGATCGTCTCCAACCACCTGGATGTCTGTGCTTCCAGTGAAGTTGGTCCAGGCCGCCCAGTCGTCCTGGTCAAAGGGATCCTCAATGGAAACCACTGTGAATGAAAATATGCAGACATTCCTCATTGGATAGTGAAACAGATGATCAGTTTAGCTTAAACTGAAATATCTGTGATCATGTTCAGCTGTTGTTCCATCAAAAGATCCTTCAAAACCCAAACAGGCAGCTCCTAAATGAACCAATCACAGCTTCTAATGCAAAAGTAGCAAATCATATTTCTGGCTTATTACATCTTGGGGTTTTTTGTTTTTGTAGTTTTGCCCATCAGTGATGATAACATTTTACTCACCATAGTAATTTAGATCTGAGACACAACAACAACAACATCACTACATTGAAGTCCAACAGAGAAAACACAAACGATGAGACAGATGATTAGACAGGGTCATAAAGAAGTCAAATGTTTACATCTATCTTATTTTACATTATATTATGGTACTCGATCCCTGTTTATGTTCAGTCTATATCTCTTTTCATTTTAAAAATCACTCTGTGCATGCAACTTTATTGTAAAGCACTTTGAGCTGCATTTCTTGTATGTGCTATACAAATAAAAGGTTATTATATTATTATTTAAACCACTATTTTGAGGTAGAACTTTGAGGTGAGCGCCCCCAAAATTTCCATAAAAACCCATCACTGCACAGGAAAACTGTGTACATACAAGTACTGCATGTCAAAGCTGAACCAGACAACCGCTCTATAAACTGGGATGGATGTTTACAACAGACAGTTGGAGTTGGAATAGTTTTAGATAAATTCCCCTAACCTCGGGCTAACCCATATGATCACCTGACTGTTCATGTTCCTTCCCCCATCAGACTGGTGATTATTACCAAAATGAATGATGACGACGGCCAAAACTAAAATGAGACCTAAGTTGTGATAAACCCAACATTTACATGCATTCTAAAAAAGGACCATGACACATTGGAACGACAGGGTCTAGGTTTCCTTACATTTGACTGCAATCCCTCCTTTTCAAAGTACTAGAAATTTGCAATAATATCAATATTCCCCAGTATGAAAAGATACCTATGCCATGAGGTTCCAATCATAATCAGGACAACAGTGTTTAAACAAAATTAATTCATTAATGTGCAGCTTTAAAACATTGGCAGGTACTGATCGTCATTGTGGTATTTTAGCTTGTGAAAACGATTTATAAATGCAGTTTCCATAATTGAGTCAATTTGCTGTAAAAAATATAAATAAGGCAAAAACACATCCATGAAGAGATTTAACTAACATGTTGACGTGGTCATAAAACCAGGAACACCTCTATCTATCTTTTTGTAGAGCTAACAAAGAGGATTTATTGTGATAAATACTCATTTGACTTGAGGATCCTGTTGGAATTCAGTTGTTTTTGCCAATGCTTCATTGTCATTGAGAGTCAAGGGACACATTTGTGTAAGCTACATTTTGTGCTTTGATTAAGTTTTACTTTCTTCAAAAAGTAGACGCAAACTTTTCCTTTCAAATCCATTTAAAACTTAAATTGCAGCTCAAGATGCCATTTGCTTCAGAAGATTAAAAAAAAAAAGAATTTCATTAAAGAAAAAAGAAAAGACGTGAACAATGAATGGAGCTGTGCTTGACAGCTTTCGAGGGATGAAACAAGTGTTTGATGTCGTAAACCAGTCTTGACAATAACACGCAATCAATTTGTCTGGTGTGCTAAGAGGATGAATAAGAAAGGTACCTAGGTTGGTGCTGACATTACTGCTATATTGTGTGTCCTGCTGTCGGCCTGATAAACAATGTGTACAAAGAGAAAGTGTCAGAGGGTTACCTGGATAATCCTTCACAAAGCTTTTGTAGAGATCAGCCAGCTCATCAGGAGTGATGTAACGGCTCGGGTCGTCCGGAGACTTGAAGTCCAGGTCGTATTTTCCCTCCCTGTAGAATTCAGACGCTGCCACGTCCATGCCGATCACAACCTCATCTGTGTATCCTGCTTTGGCGATGGCCTCCTTTACTAGCTCCAGAGCTGCAGAGTTAAACAATCAATATGAAAAAAAATCTGAGGAGTGTTACTTCTCAAGATGTATGCTAATCAAAACCATGATGATGATTTCCACGCTATGAGTATACCACATGATGGATACGTTGACCAAAATGTCAACCTTCCCAAAAATCTTTTCTGAATCAGAGGTTTCTTTTACAGTAATCAGAATATTGTGCAGATTTTCCTCGGTCTAACTATTTACAGTGGTTATTACTGGCTGCTTATTTGGTTTATGGCACAGTCATTGTGATAAAAGCAGCCTGACTTCACACTAGGCAAGTTTTTGTGTTAATCACAAAGAGAGTTTAATATATACGTAGCCAGAGTCATTCCTCTTAAATACCTTCCTGGTTCTCCAGGATGTTTGGAGCGAAGCCCCCTTCATCGCCCACATTGGTGGCATCCTGACCATATTTCTTCTTAATGACGTTTTTGAGATTGTGGTAGACCTCGGCTCCAATGCGCATGGCCTCTTTGAAGGTGCTCGCACCAACAGGCAGGATCATGAACTCCTGCATGGCAAGCTTGTTGCCTGCATGAGAGCCACCGTTGATCACATTGAAGGCCTGGTGGAGGTGGAGGGGAGAGAAACGAGAGCTGTGACTTCACAATGAACCGGAGGGGGACCTGAATAATGAGGAAGAAATACCAGTGAATTGATGTATGGAATGTAGCACACAGATCCTCACCGGCACAGGCAAGATGACCTCAGGGTTTCCCGCAAGGTCAGCAATATGACGATACAGGGGGACATCTTTCTCCGCTGCACCAGCTTTGCAAACAGCCAGGGACACGCCAAGGATGGCATTTGCTCCAAATTTGGCTGTTTGAGAACACAAAAATATAAACTATGTAATTCAATTACTAATGCCACTGCTGATTGCAGTAGGGGGACAGAAACGTCTTGGAAACGCATGCATCAAATTTGCAGCAGGACAAGGATCTGAAACGTAGAGCTGAAATAAGTAAAACGTTTTTAGAGCCAAACAGTAAAACATTCTTGACTGGTCGTGTTGGTCATATGACCTCAATCCAACTGAGCAGCTGTTTCACTTGCTTTCAGTCTATGAAAGCAAAACCAAGCAAGAAGTGAAAATGGCTGCTTCACCAGAAATATGCCGTAGTCCAGATCGTTTTGAAGACTGTACTGCAACGCATATGGCTGTTATAGATTAACAAGTCACAACCGTATGATTATTGTCACTTACATTTGTTCTCTGTGCCGTCCAGGTCAATCATCATCTGGTCAATTTTCTCTTGTTCAACCACAGATACATCCTGAGGAGACAGGAAGAACAAGTTTGGAATGAGTCACATTTGTGCTACAACAATGAAGAATAATGTCCAAAATGTAGTTTGTAAAAAAACACACAGAGTGAGAATTATTTTCTTACTTGGCCAACAAGTGCAGGTGCAATAGTTGAATTTATGTGTTCTACAGCCTGTGAGACTCCTGTGAGGGACAGATTAGTTTGATTATTCTTTCACAACATTATGGGGAAATCTTATAAAGCCAATAATTAAGACAGAGGCATGCAGTGGTATGGATGATTATTTTTAGATTAAGAAACAATAACTTTTATTCAACATGTCCACAGTTTTATTTCACTGTCAATCAATCCACAGGCCAAACATCAATACAGGAGTGAGAGCATGCTTTACAGATGCACATCAGCATGCACATCGTATCTGGTTGATTGCCAAAAGCATTCAGTGATCAGTTGTTGTGAGCGTATAATTGAATGAACAATTAAACATCAAATGGGCAAATCTTAGTTTTTAATTAAGAGGCACAGGCAATGGAAACTCACTAACCCTTTCACATCTGGCAAAAAAAGAAGAGAGAATGGAGGGTAAAGATGACAGAGAAAATGGTATGTATAAATAAAAAGTATTTTTCTTTTAAATTGAATTCCGCTTCAAATTGCAAAGGCAATAAAGCTTGTTTATATTTGGTGGCAAATATCAAAACCACACTTGATAGTTAACGAATTCATTCCTATTAAAACGAAACAGAAACGGTGTACAAACCTTTCCCAAGGTAGCGAGACTTGTCATTGTCCCTGAGCTCCAAGGCTTCGTAGATTCCAGTTGATGCACCGCTTGGTACAGCTGCCCTAAACAAGCCTGTGAGATGTACATGGGAGTAGAAAGAGGACATAAGAGTGGTGACACAAGAACCACAAAGTTTTTTTCATTAAGTAACACATGAGCAACACGCTGTTACTTTTTTTTTTTTAAATAACTCGTGCATTGTTGCCTACCTTTGTCAGTGTAAAGGTCAACCTCTACGGTGGGGTTTCCACGAGAATCAAAGATCTCTCGGGCGTGGATCTTAAGAATGGACATGGTGTAGGACCTTGAAATGAGAAGTTGAACTTGTTATTATGTGGCGACCGTCTGGAAAAACGTGCGCTGCAGCCTGTACCAACTCTGGTTTGAGACAGAAGAATACTGCAAATTAAACAAAAACTCAAAGCTATCAAAAAGTCTATTTTTCTGTTACTATTGGCGCTCCTCTTTTACTCGCTTTCCTCCTTGGGGCTTACTCACAAAAATATCCTACCCTAGCTGCAAGCTTAGGAGTGCTAACAGGCATGCTACCATCCTTATTGGATTAGACCTTCTCATCTGATTAATCACATGGCAGTAAGGATGCAGAAAGTGCTGCATCTGTCAAAGCAAGGTTAAGCTCGCAGCTACAAGCCTGAGTTGCTGCAGTAACATGTATATGAATTTAAGTTTTACCACCGAGTCATGACACTAACTTGATCACAACAGAAACTCTGCCCTGCCATTCAAAGTCCCTCTGCCATTTACCACGTGACACAACATCCCCAATAAGCCATTCCTTTGCTTGCCAGATAAACAAACAGGCTAGCTCTCCAATATAACGACTCTCCCTCCAAGTTGAGAACATTAAGGAAACTGCAATCCCTGTTCCAACTTCCAAAATGATTAAAACACTGGATTAAAGAGAGGCTGATGCAGTCACACCTGATCTAATGTAGTGGCAGAGCAGATTAACGCCATAAAGACCAACAGGTCAAATACAAATCGATTCAACCACTAATGTCGGTTACTCTGTGGGAACAATTTATTATTTTTAAAATTGGGAACACACTTCACCTTCATGGATTTATTTATTTTAAAACAATAGACTCACACTGAGACCATCCTAAATGTTTCCACATCTACTTCTTCTCACTTAAGATGACATGTCTACATTTGGCTTAATGTCTTTTTCCCTGGATCGTAACGCTGAAATGATAACATGATTAACTGATTAGTCAAAAGGACAGAATTAATTAAGTAACTAGTTTGATAATATATTAATCCGTTGAGTCATTAAACAAGAGTGCCAAAAATTAAATGGCTAAGATTTGATGCTTTCCTTACTCTTCTATGGTATTAGGTTAAATATCTTAGGGTTTTGGGCTGTTGGTCAGACAAATCAATACATCTTAGGCTCCGGGAAACTTGGGCTTTGATAGAAAATTTCTTACTCTATTTTTAATTGAGAAAATAATCAACAGATCAATAATGAGAATAAACACCGTTTAGCCCTGCCGTATAATAGGCCTAGCAGAGGTGGGACAGAGTCATTGTTTTGCAAGTGTTTTGTGGATGTAAGGGCTAGAATGCAGATATTTATGTCTATATTTTGATGAGAAAAGAAAATCAAAAGTTAATGTAGTGCAGATAGTAGGAAAGTGTGAGAAAGTAATTAATTCGAGCTCTTGGGGTTGGGTGAAGGCCCAGAAAGGCGTTTTCTACCTAAACGTGAATACAGGAGCAGAAACAAATAGGCTAACAACTGCACTTATTATATAATCAAAAGCATTAGCAAATATAGCTACTTCCTGACAAAAACTGTTGATGAGAGTGTATGAAAACATATTTGCTTGCCTCAGCCTTTGTAAATATATTATAGGGGAGAGATAAATGAAATAAAAAAATATAAATACATACACTTATTTTAAAATTTCAAGCAAATTGCTGTAACACATGCATTTTATTAATGCACTTTACATGGCAGCCAATATGGATCAGTCATTATCGAAAATATCACTTTATCTTGAGTAATTCTTGACCTTGAAAAGACACACACACCAACAACTCAAGGTCCACTTACTGTATTAACGTTAGCGTATAAAAAAAAAGCAAGAATGTGGAAAAAGAGTTAAGATTATTCGGTTGTTTGATCTCATTAAGAATCAGACAGGATTTGAGATTCGGGCATGATTCATTACTGCATAAAATTAACGCATAAACCGGCAGACCGCTCTCTAACCAAATAAACGTATATGTCATTAAATGTTTAAGTTAAGCAGAGAACGAACGTCTCCAACTTTCTTCCAGACCCCAAACACAACGTTTACGCAGCATTAACGTTAACTGGTTTGGTCACGGCCAACATTAGCTAGGTTAGCAAACCACGCTAGAACAGGACGGGAGCCTGTTGACAGGCTACGCCCAAAAGAAAAAAAAACACATTAAAAATCCCTGTTAACAATGGTGGAGACGGTACAAATAGGTGTCGCTACCTTGCTGCTGAAGTTCAGGTGCTGAAGCAACGCTACCGTGCAGGCTACTACCGGTGTGCGCAAGTGAAGAGACAGCGAAGAAGAAGAAGAAGAAGAAGAAGAGTTCCGTCTTCTTCTTCCTATTCCTTTCCGGTACGCTTGACGTCTTGTAAGCGTGTTGCTGCCCCCAAAGTATTTAATGTGAACTACATCAGATGAACAACATCGTAATCATGTGGAGACGTGGAGAGATTGTGAAACTGAGCTGTGAACGGTTGTTCTTGGTTTTTTTATTTTCATATTCTTGCGCTTCGTTCTCTGTGGACGGTGTACTACTCTGATCAATTAACACACTTCACTTTAATTTTTTTATAACAACAAACTTACACTGAGACCGTCCTAAACATGTTTTCACGTCTATGTCTTTTCACTAAAGATGACACAGCTAAAGTAGGCTACTGTCTTGTTGCCCTGTTGTAGAGCTGAAATGATTAGACGATGAGTTCATTGGCTGAAGGACCAAATGAACTAAGTAACTCTTTTGATAATCTATTAATACTTTAAGTCATTTTATTAAACAAAAATGCCCAAACTTCAATGGTTACAGGTTCACATTTGATGCCTTTCTTACTATTATATGAATTAAATATCTTTGGGTTTTGGGCTGTTGGTCAAACAAAACAAGACATTTGAATATGTCGATTTGGGCTCTGGGAGATCGAAAAATCAAAAATCAAGAGCTCATGTAAAGCACAAAGTAGGACAGTGTGAGAAAGTAATTACTGTGAGCCCCTGGGGTGAATGTCTGGCTAACAAAACTGCTCTTGTAAAACTGGATATCCTAAAAGCCTTCAAGTAAAGGCTTTAAACTGTGTCATTATTACAAAGGAAGGAAGAAATGAGCAGTATGTTCCATGAGCAGACTTGTGGAGCATCAGTGTAAACAACCAAAGCAAGTGTGGCAGTGGGACGGCCTGAAGGGAAAATGTGTGGGGCCAGAACCAAAGTCAGTGGTTTGTGCAATAATTAAGGTATTTATGGCTATATTTTGAAGAGAGATAGAAAAATTAAGTGCGTGTAGTAAAGTGTGAGAAAGTAATTCATGTGAGCTCCTGGGGTAATGGCTGACATACTGCAGGTTATTACCAGAATCAGAATCAGAATCAGAAATACTTTATTGATCCCCAAGGGGAAACCCTTTGTAACAGCAGCTCACTATCACGTCAGTGCACACAAGAATAGAAGTACTAAGCAAAAAGCAAAAATATAGGACACTATAATCAGTACACAGAGATAATTACAAGATAACTGTAGATGAGTTGAAAGTATAAAGTAGCAGAAAATGGAAACACTCGAGTAGAGTACAAATATCTCAAAATAGTAACGTTGTGCTACTGCAGTGTCCAGTAGAGGGCAGCCAATGGTTGCTGACTTCTTCCGACACGCAGGGAAATTAGCAGCAAGCAACCACAGAAGAAGAAACTCCTCTTGCAATGAATTGGATGAATGTGCTAGGTTGATAAATCACCTGTTTTTTATTCAAATAGATTTGTTTAAGGACTACTAAAGGGTACTGTTTGTAGTGATAATGTCAGGGATCCCTCCAGACACATGGCAGCCGCCAACAGTCGCTCTGGACACGACGTAAGTTTTTATTAAAACCAGTGAATGCTAACTCAGCTAGCTCCCAGTTACGTGAAGCCCGCTAACTTAGCTAACGTTAGCTGTTTGGTGACGTTAGTTAAGCGTTGGGCTTGCTGGGGTTAACTTCTCCGATACCGACATTTCTTCTACGGCTTTGAATCATCTTTAGCACCTCGCCAGACTGCCGTTGGGTATAGATATAAGTCTACTAATTCTGATACTTTGAGTCTTTGTCAGCGTGCTGGTATTGTTGTCTTTTTATTCAGCAACATAAAGTCACAGATCACTTCACCCTGAATATTGTAAAACATTATCGCTGGATAACGTTGCTAATACTGAACGTGCATTGCAGGATGGGGACGGTTGTGTTGGAGCTGTACTGGAAACATGCACCAAAGACCTGCAAGAACTTTGCAGAGCTGGCCAGAAGAGGCTACTACAACAACACGAAGTTTCACCGAATAATCAAAGACTTCATGGTGCAGGGAGGAGACCCTACAGGAACAGGTGGGTTCCTCACTGCTCGAGATGGTCAGATGAAATCGTATTGCGCTTATTTCGACAGATACGATTGCCATATGATTCGCGATTAGTGGAAACGATCAGTTTTGCGTCACAATTTTCATTTTCACTGGGGGAAAAAAACTATTAAAGTCGTGGTTTTCGTGACATTTATAGGGGTCTGTACTGAACAAACACGTTCTCTTACATCTGGAGAACAAGACTTGTAGGCCTGGGCATCTCTGCAGCGCTACAGGACGTCATTATAAGGCTGTTTTGTCACACATTTGGCCTTTTATCAAACAAATTGCAGCTTCGGAGATTTGGATATTACACCATTGCCATATTGCGATTTTGATAATACTGTGATTAATTGTGTAGCCCTATCACATGCACTATATTTCCAGACAGGGACATGGTTTGGGCTAGTGAAAGTTTAATGGAAAGAACTATGCAGTTTGGCACTAATTATAGGTCGAAAAGCATTCAACTAGACCGCTCCCAATTAATACATTCCAGTTAATCACTAGTCTAACCTATAGAGTCAGCTGATTATACAGATTGTAAATCCCTATAAGGAGGATGAAACATAGACAGAGCAAAACTGATCTTCACTGCAAAGTCTGAAGGTCACTCGGGAAAAACATGTCCATGGTAAAACACCAGTCTTTTCTAATAAAGCCTGACATGTTCACAATTGTAAATTGTCTTGCTTAGTTACCTCACTTGAGAGTAAACCTGTAGTTTACTGTTTTTTGTTGTCCTAACAGGTCGCGGCGGTGCCTCCATCTTTGGCAAACAGTTTGAAGATGAGCTGAACCCAGAACTAAAATTCACAGGTAATCACAGAGGGGACAATCCCAATTGAATACAAGTTGGCAGATGTAGGTTGTTAAATAAAGAAAAGGCTTCTGCACACTTTACAATGAATGAATTAGCAGGGCTGTCGTATTAAATGGCATTAGTTTTGGCTTGATGTACCTAATAAACTGGTAACTGAGTGGGTATTCAAATGAACTTGCTAGAGTCAATGTACACCAAATGTTGTGCATACCAAATGAATATGTTGTGGTTTTGTGTCAAGAATGTCTTGAATTGAAATCTGATTAAAACTTAGTGTTACAGATTCCTAACATGTAATATTTGTGTGAGACTTGTAACAGCGAAAAGTCAGCAAATTCTAATTCTCTCATTTCTTCTGTGTCTATTAGGTGCCGGTATTCTGGCAATGGCTAACGCAGGACCAGACACAAACGGAAGCCAGTTCTTCTTCACACTCGGACCCACTCAGTGGTTGGATGGAAAGCACACTATTTTTGGAAGAGTATGCCAGGGGATGGGAGTGCTGAACCGGATTGGGATGGTAGAGACAAGCGGTCAAGATCGGCCGGTCGACGATATCAAAATCGTCAGAGCTAATCTACCTAATTAAACAAATATTGTTTACCTTTTTTACACAGATTGCTTTTTTTAATAAAATGTTTGTTAAATGTTTCAATGTGTAGGATTCATGTTTCTCAATTGTATAACATGGCTAGCCTGTGGAAATGATCAGTCCATGAAAGCATTACCAAATGAAAGGTTAGAGGAACATAAATTCAAACCCAGCTACGTTCGCTATAAAGTAGAGCTGCAGCGATTTGTCGATTAGGAGATTGACAGAAAAAGTTCATCTGCAACTACTTTTGATAATCAATTAATCATTTAAGTAATTTTTCAGCAAAAAAAGGAAAACAGTTTGAAAGGTTCATGATTTTGCTACTTTTCTTGGTCTTTACAGCTAACTGAATGTCTTTTGGGTTTTGGAAAAAAAGGCATTTGAAGACGTCACATTGGACTCTAAAGTGTTCTATTGTATAGCCCAAATAAACAATTGGCGTATTAATAGATTAATACTATGAAGAGATTAATAACAAATAATTGATTATTCTTTTATATAATGCTTTTGGGTCTGCTGTTTATTTAACAACTTTTGATTGTTTAACGCTTGGACACGCAAGTAAAACCGCGGGAACAGTTTGAGTAAACCAGAGTAATCTGAAAGAAGAAGAAGTGATCTGTCTCATTTCTAAAAAAAACTTGCGATCAGTTGTTATCTTAAGTATGACTTACCATAGACTGTATGGTCTAGACTTGACATAAGCGATTTTCCTGCTGGTTATGTAGGGATATTGCAGTTTGGGAACGCTTATGCGCCCAAGCCTGTGGTGAACTTTGCCTTAGCTTTATGAACAATGTGATAGGAATTATCAATTAAAGGTGTGAGGAATTAATTGCCAGAGGCAAGGTGTTTTGAATTAAAAACAGGACGCGATGTTATAGAAATAGTGTGTCATGTTAGAAAGAAGTAACCACGTTATTGGAAGCCACTGGAAACTGAACAACTACAACATAACTGTCAAGTTTCTCTCTGGAAACAAAGTGGTGGACATTTCTTTTATTCTCAGTTTCAAAACAGTGTTAGTATCCGTTAAGTCTGTTGTATTATTTTAAGCAGAATATCTGTACAGTCTGCACAATTAATCCACTCAAACATTTCTGAGTGTGAAGACCCGTAAATAAACCACATCATTCGGTGAGATGTGAGGAGTGTGGTGGGCTGGCAATCAGCTTACACAGCAAATCACAATGTAGACTCTACTGTCTGCACTGTAGTTAGCAGACTCAGGCTTATGGTCCCCACTTATAACAAATATGTAGGTAAATAAATGCAAGGACATCAAAATATATAACATTAGCCACTAGAGCCAGATAATACAGATAATATTTCTACTTAAATTTAAATATGTCCTGCTTCTGGACATGTATAAGGAAAACCATTTCAAATATTTATACCTTAAAATATCAAATAATAAAAAAGGGAACATTTACCACTTACGTGAATTCCTTATAATTGCCTTCTGCATTAATGAATACGTCAGCTGCCACTCCCTTTAGAGCAGGAGATTTTTCAAAATTTGTTCTATTTTGTCATTTTTTTCGGGGGTTGGTTTGCCTAAAAATCTGTGGCAACAGGATCAGAGTGGGCATCTCCTGATCCTCTATGGAGGTGGCATATACGAAAACATGAAGATGGTTATTTAACTTAAGCACACACATTAAAGGTTTGCTTTAACTGAAAAGAGATTTTAAAAACTTCAAAAACGTACAATGTTTACAATGTCTGCCTACAGCAGAGACATCTTAAAGTAACACAAGACTGATTGCTTATCGTGCAGGTTTCAGGCCTGATGTAGTAACCCAGTAGAGCTGGAAGTCTTTCGGAATTTATTGCTGGAGTTTAAAAGAAAATCACATTTTAAACACTATCAAAAATGTTCAGCTTCTCACATTTGCATCTCCATCTCAGCTCCACCACTCCCCTTGTATTCAGTGGCAGCAGGTGTAGTGTTGTCTGGGTTCAAAGGGCATTGCTCAGGTTGCTTTGCTGTGCTGTGTGACATGTTTTCAGGGTGGCAAAGCTGCCTGAGGTTCTGTGGGATGGTGATACAGCCAGTCAGTTCACATTAGACAGAATATGGAAGTGCAGTGCTGTAGGTTTCTCAAGGAACACATACAGAAAAGGAGGGAATAAACTACACAAACAACATAAATAATAACAGTGTTCCTTCCTATTTGTTAAAGTATTGTTACATTCATTTGTAACACGCTGTACAAATGTTAAGTGAACTGTAGCAATAGTTGAACAAACATGGAGGAGCGCTGAGGGAAGAATATTACAAACTTGTACTTGATTCCCTGACCTCTTCCTCTACCGCCACCTTGAAGCTCACATTTGGGGTTCTTAGTGAAATAGCTCGACAACTAATGGATGGATTGTTTTTGCCAAAAGTTGAGCCAGGTTCAACCTTTTTGGCGGAGCCCTATGCGTCTGTACCCCCCGCTATGCCAATACAGTGGTCAGACCGAAAGGAAAGAGGAGGCTGAGGTTTTTAACACTGTGTGAAAATCCTTTAAATGTACTTGTCTGAATTAGTGCTGTTCAAAGTATATTATTTTTGTCTAATATTAGTTCTGAAATTGTTTAAATAATTAGTTAATCAATTAGTCCAGCGGCAAACTATTGGGACAATTTTTTAATAAATAAAACAATTTCTCATTTTTCGTTCCATCCCTCTCAAATGTTAAGATTTACAGCTTTTCTTTGTCTTATAGTAAATTGAATGTCTTTGGATTGTTAGTCGGACAAAACAAGCAATACAGAATACTGTTGTTTGTTGACTAGTGGTGGGTATTTTCTACTTTACCAAACTAATGATTGAGAAAAATAATATGAGGTTTAATCCATAATGAAATATAGTGACAGCCCCAGTTCTCAATGATACTGGCATCCAGCGTGCCGTGCCTTTGGTACAAAACATGACAACAGATGTAACTGTCAAATAAAATGTTGGGAAAAATAGGAGCCTGTATGTAGCACTCAGAAACATACACGCACAAACGTACATACAGAGCACATATTTAGGCATCATTAGTGTCAAGTTGAGTGTTTTTGTCGCGCAAGGCTTAGCCATGTGCAGCTGCATCTCCTTGACTGGCAAGAGGGCCTCATTGATATACTGCTGTTCCTTTGAAAGCTTCTAAAACTTAGTGTTACTAAGTATGTTACTGGACTGTTGTACAACAGTACTTTTTGCAGTATTTAACTAGTTCTCATTGTTGGATTGAATATTTTTTATGTGAGTAACCAACCTATTTTCTGCAGTGTAGGAGTGAGCTGTTACCTCACCATGGTTCTGATTTATAAAGAGCAATACAAAGTTGATGGTTCTTCCTTTGTGTCCTTTATTATTTTCTTCACTGACTCAAATAATCCAAAACACGAATTTCAAGGCTTAGGTACAAGGACAGTACATGGTATTGGGAAAAGTTTTACATTCATTTATAATTATTAGTGTTCCATCTACGTAGAGAAGGACAGCAATAACAACAAGTAACTGTTCAATCCCATCATGACTGGACTGTGCAGAGTGAAATCCTAACCTGGGCACTTAAGATTTTTCAAAGAGGCATTAGAAGTCACTGCCCCTTGTCTTCTCTCTATTGTAAATGAGTCCCTATCCTCCTGTTTGTTCCCAGACTATTTCAAACAAGCCTGTATTCAGCCACTTTTAAAGAAACCTGGCCTTGATCCAACAATCCCTCGTAATTACAGACCAATCTCTAAATTACCATTTGTCTCAAAAATCATTGAAAAGGCTGTTGCTACACAACAGCTGGAAATAGTGGAAGCTAATAAGATTCTCGACCCATTTCAATCTGGTTTTCGCCAACTGCACTGTACTGAAACTGCTCTGCTGCAAAGTCACGAACAATATTGTTATGTACACTTCAGAATTCAGTTCAAGATCCTCCTGATCACATTCAAAGTGCTCCATGGCAAGGCACGCTCTTATATTTCTGAACTTATAACCCAATTCTCTGCACCAAGATGACTTAGATCTGCGGATGAATTGCTCTTAAATGTCCCACGGTCCAGGCTCAAAATGAACGGGGACCGTGCTTTTAACTTCGACACTGTGGAATTGCATCCCCCTCACTGTCAGGTCAGCTGAGTCTGTACCGCATTTGAAAAAACTTGTAGGCTGGCGTTTTTATAAGTTCGCTGTTTGCAACTCCTATTGGTTTGATTTGTCTTTTAATTTAGTTTTGTTTGTTATATTGCTTTTATCGTTGAGTGTCGGCTTCCGTTTTTTTAAATTGTAGTTGAAAAATAGCTCCAATCGACATATTTAAATTGTGTGTTCTGTCCAACCAACAGTCCAAAACCTAAAGATATTCATTTTATTATCATAGAAGACTCAGAAAACTAGCAAATATTCACATTTGAGGTGGTGGAACTGGTCAATTATTGACTATGTGTTTAAGCTCTAGATCACATAAGAATTTGTGTCTTCATAATATTTATTTCTCTTTACTGAGTACATACCTGCCATATCGTCCCTTTCATGTACGTAACTTTAAAGATGATCCACAGAGGAACCAGTAAAACACAGAACAGTCCAAGGGACCAGCCCAAAGCATAAGCCCAGGTCGGGTAGATGTAGGTTTTGTTGAACTTGAGAGGCTTGTATTTCACCACTGAAAAGATGAAGGTACCCTGACAGAAAACAAAAACAAACAATTCATGCAGTTTCAGTGAAATCAGATGTTTGGCCAAAACCTGGAAGACTGGTGGCAAACTCAAAACATCGTTGAATTTGTTGTGTGAGCTCAAGCAAAAATGTCAGTTTAATGACCCAAAAAAGATACTAAAACTGCTTACATTTTCATTTGTTCATGAAACTCTTATTACAAACTCTACTCACCAGACAAACAGCGGGGGTAATGTAAAGCCAGCAATACTTCATTAGTGGCCATGGACGATAACCTATCATGTCTTCAATGTTGTCATAGAGATTATCTGCACCTGGTAATCAACAAACAAATAAATAGCCTTTTTTAACTTCAAATCTGTAGAAATTAAAATGCATTCTGAACAGTCACCCGAAACAGCAGTTAGAACACTTTACATCATAAGACAGTATTAACATATATTATTAATAAATGATTGCTCATGAAAAACTTTCAAGATTTTAATTGAGATTAAATTAAATTTATAACACAGAATGACAAAGGATAAAAACATGATGTCATGTGAATTTATGGGCTGTGCTGATAACTCCTGCACACTGATTTCAAACCACGAATGTATTTAAACGGACAGTGTATCCACAAAGATCCTAATCGCATCTTCATCAGGTTTTGAACTGACGAATTTAATGGTAGTTGTTACTCTTGTCATCGAGCCTGATTTCCAATAGCCTTGCACCAGTAGTGGAAGATGTACTCAGATATTTTACTTAAGTAAAAGTAGTAATACCAGAGTGTAAAACTACTGTAACAAGTAAAGGTCCAGCATTCAAACTCTCTCTTAAGTAAAAGTAAAAGTACTCATTATGCAGACCAGTCCATTTCAGAATAATATCTATTACAGTACAGTACTTAAATGTGTGTGTATATACATATATTAGTGATGCATTAATGTGTAAACATCACTAATGCTGCAGCTAGTAAAGCTGGGGCAAAATGTAAGTACTTTATATACTGCTGGGAAGCTTAATCCATAATATATCATAATCTATTAGTTGATTTATATTTGTATTAATAATCTGAATCTACAAAGTAACTAATGTTGCCAAATGCAGTAGAGTAAAAAGTAATATTTGCCTCCAAAATGTGGTGAAGTAGAAGTCAAAAGTAGTATAAAATGGAAATATTCAAATGCAAGTATCTTAAAAATTGGACAGTACAGTACTCGAGAGTAAATGTACGCAGTTACATTCCACTACTGCCTTGCGCCTACATGCGATGTGCATATAACTACGCTCCTTCTTATAACTGACAATTTAGAAGGTATTAGAATCACTATTCAAAAGACACAAACTAGTTGTGTGTAAGTACATTTGATATTGTTCAGTGGTGTGGTGCTTAAGTAACATTATGAACTGAATGAGACTACCGTTCAGTAACCTTATTATCTGTACAGTTTTACAATAATAATTTCAAGATCACACACACACACACATCAAGTCAAGTCACAAGCACATTAAAAAATGACACATCTAAAGTGCCGCACACATTTTCAAAAAGTCTTGTGGCGTAGCAAATGACAACATCGATATAATACTCACACTGAGATATAACAACTAAATATGTTGGGCAAAAAGCAAACAGGAAGAAGTGGGTCTTGAAGTGGGATTTAAGAGTAACTAGTGTTACAATTGTGATATTTAACCTACTTTAAGAAGGCATCTGTTGACAACACCACTTCACCATATTAAATCTCACACTCCGTTAGTGTGTGTTTTGGGAGTGTTGTGTTTTTCCTGTTCCTAGGTTGCCTTAGTTCTGTGAGTGTCTTGTCTTATTTTGAAATTGTCTGTTTAGTTATGTTTTGGCCTGGTTCTTCCTGTTTTATTTTGGTAGGTGTCTGTTCCCCTCTGTCTCGGTCAACTTTACTTCCTGCCCCTGATTTACTGAGTGTGTTCACCTGTGTCCCGTTGTCTCCCCGTCCCTGAGTGTATTTAGTCAGTGTGTTCTCCCTGCGTCTTTGGTGTTCAACCTCCCGTTGTCGCACCACCCGTGTTCCCTGTATTTCTTCTCCCTGTGTAAGTCACTATCGTTGGATTTATGTTGGGGACTCTTTGCTTTTGGTTTTTGGACTTTGCCAGTTGGTCGTTTTTGGCTGTATCCCTGGCTCCAGGACAACTAATAAACCCTCGTTTCGTCACCTACCGGTCTGCATCTGGGTCCTCCTTCCCTTCTAACCCCTAATTCACAACACTTTGGGGATAATAGTTGAAGTTTTTTTCCATTTAAATATATAACAAAAAATGGTCACAAAGAATGCACTCTTGAGAAAAGCTTGGTTTGAGACCTTCGTGTTTAGATCACTTTTTTTTTGGAGCATTTATGCCTTCATTAGATAGAGATGGTCCAAATCCAATAGATAAGATATAATATGTGGCGAGTGTGGTAAACCAGGTACTCAGCAGCTGATGGTGCTGGCCTAAATAAGGCTGTTTTTTGTTTTAATAAAAGTTTGCTGAGCCAGTCCCTAACGGTTTCTTTATCTGTCCCAGCTGAACATTTACTCAGATGTTTCAGATTTCCTGGAATAAACTGATACCAACCTGAATCGCGCCAAGGGTTAATCTTGTGTCCTTCCAGTAATAAACAAGCCAGTGACTCTGATCTTTACACAGCACGATGTCCTTCACTGGTTAGGCCAATTGTCTGACTTCACTTTTGTCCAAAAACATGATTAACCACTGAATAAAGGCTTTTTAGTCATTTATCACAAGGAATAGTATAAAGGTGACTCTTTTTTTTTTTTTTCTTTCCTTTCATCAAAAGATTTTTTAACCGCAACCAAACTTTATAAAACGCTTTAAAACTTGTTTTAATAGGCATGAAAAATAAAAGCCGTATCAAGTACATTAATGCAGGATAACTTTTAATGACTCACCATATATCCATCCAATAGATATAGACTGAAACACTGAAAGAAGGAGAAGATTGTTGCCACTGCAAACATAATGGTCAAAAAGTTGAAGGAAATACAAGCCTCCCTGCAGGAAGATAGAGGGTCGATTGTTACTGCACATCAAACACTCTTGTACAAATTCAATTTTGAGTTATCTGTTTTGGCCTGTTTTTTGGACAGTACACAGGCTAGCTTTTATTCATTGTGAACCGACCAACTAGAGTTTTCACCTCTGTGACGAGAAGGAGGCCAAGAAAGAAGCAAACAGAGCACAGACAAAGCAGCAGCAATTCTCGACGATAAGCTCTTCGAAACACAGTGGGGAACATGTCTGTCACCGAGGTCATCAGGCACTCCAGACTCACAAACTGCCAGAGACACAGACCAATGAGTAAACTGACAACAACATGCTATTGTCTGCAATCAACAAAGGTTAAATATTAAAACTAAATGGAGGATTTATAACTGATTTTTGCAAGTATGTTTTTATCTCACCTGTGTATCTGCACCCAACAATATGACCATCACGAAGAAACATATAGCCCATAGCTGGGGTAAAGGCATCATGGCTACTGCACGAGGATAGGCAATAAATGCCAAGCCAGGTCCTGTATTTGACAACATACTTGTTTTTTAAAATACAGTTTAGCTTGTTGAGTGATGTGTCCTGCAGTACATTATCATGCTGGAAGTTTCAAATTCGAAACAGATAGACATAGTATAAACCACACTAATACACATTTTCCAGCCATAGGGCCAGTCACAGGCTCAGTATGTGAGCACAAACAGCTCTCAACGCTACCTGCGAGCTTTATAATTAGTTGGTGGTCTTACCAGAAGCGGCAACTTCGGATATGGGCAGTCCTTGTTCGTAGGACATAAAGCCCAAAACTGAGAAGATTGCAAACCCTGCCACAAAGCTCGACCCGCCATTCACCAAACACAGAACAAATGTGTCCCTGAAGAAACAAACAAACCAAAACTATTTAGCTAATGAATGACTCTTCTGTAGTTTTGTTTTCTGCATGAAAAACTAATGGAATTGTGTAAAAATGTTACAGTGGGAAGAAAACACTATCAGAGCATGATAGAGATCATAGTAAAAGGGCTACAGCATGGAATGCATGCAGGTTGAAACTGGCCTGCATTTGAAAATCATCCCTGACTAAATAAAGGCTTTTACTATATTTTACCTCAGCCCCTTTGAAAATGTCTAACTCTCGCGCACCCACCGTGGCCGTATTAAAAAAGACACTGACAGCAAAACATGCTAAAAGCAACACATAGACTGCATCAGCTTGCACTGAGATTGTCTTACATTTCTACAAACAAAATGTATGCCAGCAGAATAACTTGCATTATGTATATAATTACATTTCTACACGTAGTGGCTTCAAAAAGTCCTCTTTTCACTTTTCTTTCATCTTCAAAAGCGCCCTCAGGTTGCTGAATCTTACTGATTGAGCGCCTGACTTTTTGTATCTTTTTGAAGTTTTCACAAAATATTGTATCAGAATTTTAGGTACTAAGTTAGGCCAGAGGTTGGATTCAACATTCAATTAGAACAACATAACACTGCAAAATATGGCAGAGGAAACACAGATATTGTTATTGATGTATTAATAACAAAATCTTTATCAGAACAGCCCAAAAGACCTCATTTAAATCACAAATTACATCGAAAGTAAGGCTGTTAATCTATTTACGCATCTTTAACAGATATGGATATGTGTGACTGTGTCTGCTTTTCTCTGTCATATATGATAGTAAAATCAATATCTTTGGACCATTTGTTGTACAAATCAAGCAATTTGAAAATGTCGCAGTGGAAAACTATAAACTATACTATACTATTTTTTTTAGAACAATACAATAATCACTACATTGATTGATAGTGAAAATAATCATTATTTGCAGCCCTGATCAAGTCAGTATGTTTGAGAAAACAAGAGAAAAGTGAATTGCTACAATCTCAGGCCAATCTACATATGTTTTAGTGATGCATTTAAAGAAAGAAATAAAGACAGAAAGCAGAGAGCACTTACTTGTAACAATCATTGTTATACTGATTGTAACTGCCCAGAGCTGTCAAACTCCCCTGACAAATCCCAAAAGAGAAAAGAACTTGTGCACCTGCATCCATCCAAACCTATGCAGATGCCAAAACATAAATATTAGTAAACTGTCCGTGGAGACAAGTATATATAGTGAAATTGAAGTATTGTATTTGGGCCTCTGATGGGAGGCGATTGCAGCTTGTCTTGGTATTTATGTTGAATGTTTGACTTTATTACTTACTTGAGGGTCCACCAACCTTGTCGGGTCAGGATACAGATAGAAAGCTAAGCCATCCATAGCTCCTGGTAAAGTGAGTCCACGAGCCAACAGAACCACCAGCATCACGTAGGGGAAAGTGGCTGTAAAGTAAACTACCTGTCAACATGAGACAAAGGCAGGTTTCTGCTTTTAATGTTGTTTTAAGATACAGATGATTGCTGGAATCTGACAAGAAGCTGCAACAGCACAGCTACAGAGTTACATAAAACATTTATTACTTCCTGAATGTGCAGCTGCGTTAAAAGAACAACATCAAACACGACACACCCAACATCTCTACCTGTCATACCTAAGCTGCCGAGATAATTTTCAAGCAGCTCAAGTATTGTAACACTAAAGATGAAATATATGGTAAAACTTTATTTGAAGGAGCATGCATAAGATTGACCGCGACACTGTCATGAACAGGAAGGAGTTTATGATATTGTCAATTGTGTTATTTTTAATGCAAAGTTGACATTCTTTGAGATGTCTTTGATATGACAACATGACATTTACCATGACAACATGACCTGTCATAAACATGCCATAGCAGGCCTATTTATCAAACTTAAAGAAAACTATTTAGCTTTATGTGTTAACATTACATTAGTCATTAATCATATTTGGTTGGTTCTGACCATGAGCCCAATTATGTCATGAATATTTTCTTTGACCTCAACTACAGTGGTACAATTTGGACTAGTCATTAAATTGTCATTAAGTGTTATTATCTTGTCAAATGCTTTTCTAACGGTATCATGAATAATATCCTTGACCAATCAAATCAATGGCCCTCATGCAAGGACCATTCATACAAACACATTTGTTCTTAAATGGCACATATGAATGATTTAAGCGAATTTGTGGCATTCCCCCAATGTTTTGAATTTACTTAGAAATACTTGTACTTAGAATTTTCTCTTAGGTGTGAAGGAAATTCATGAGTTGTCCAGACCTGTACTGATATCTTCACAGTGGAAAAAACCCAACACTTTTTAGATTTAAGAATTATGATGCTTTAATCTGAATGAACTTGGAGTTTACATATGATGCCAAAATTACCTAAAATAAAATTTGTCAGTAAATAAAGTATTAACTTTATGAGGGCTTTTCAATTTGCTGAGAGGTTCGACAACATCTTTTTATTTTATTGGCATATTTTGGCATGGCAGCTTGTTCCGTTGTCGTTGTTCAAGTGGACTCATTCCCTCTTGGTTGTGTGCAGCCAGCGAGGTATGTTTATTTACGTGTTTTATGTTTCATCTTGCATATTATAGGTTTCTACAGTTTGTGTGTGATACAAATGCATGCTCATTCTGTACATTGTCATGTATATACTAATTGTTTTATGTTCGCCTAACACGACTTCTGACTGCTAAATGCATTTTGTATTCGTCTGTTGATTTGACTGCAGGACTTAAAGCTCTTGTGGGCAGCTGTGTTAATATTTTCTAATTGTTTCATGTCTGCCTAACACGACTTCTGACTCTGCTAAATGTGTTTTCTTTTCGTCTGCTGAGTTATGACAGCAGGACTTAAAGCTCTGCGTTGTCCTTCTGCTCGTGTGCCATTTTTGTGAATGAAACTTGCCCAGACGAACAGGTGGCATTCATCGGGTTGAAACAAGCGATTTATGATATGTTTGTGCAGTTAAGAGAGTTTGCCGAATCTTTCTTGGAATATTCTTACAGGCAATCTTCATGGGAAAAAAGTAAGAGACGTTTAAGAACACAAAAAGCTTCTTGCATGAGGCCCATTGTCTAAGCTGTATGTATTTACTGTAGGTGTAAACACCACAACACTGCATCACCTCATCAAACATTCTAACTTTCAACAACATACAGACTGGTGACAAATTTAAGGACAAATGAATAAATGAGAAATATAATGAATGCTGATGCTTCCATACAAGTGTACTGCATGACACATTTAAGCAATTACAATCCTATCATGCTCTATGATATATGTAGAAAAATGCTCAGCAGGTCCAGTTCACCTCCATTTTGGATTAACATGGCAAGAGAAAAAGATCTGATTGAAAAAGGGTTCATAATTAGTCTCTTTCAGCATAACAATGATCCCCTGTTAGACAGTGCTCTCCACCACCATCATCAAAACACCAAATGAGGGAATACTTCAATTCAACAATTGCAATCCTAATTGTTTTGAATAGCGTTCCTCCTCAGACGCATTAATCCAAGGAACACACACACACAAAATCCAATGTCATCTTCTAAAGAAAGACTTCTACCTTTCCAGTGGATCTCACTCCTTTCCAAACACAGAAGTAGCACAGGATCCACGCCAGTAAGAGACACAAGGCCAACTCCCACCTCAGGCTACCAACCTCCTCAATCCCTTGAGATATACCCAGTACTCGTCTCCTGGGAAGAAACACGTCATATTGCCAAAACAGGGTAAGTAAAACAGTTTGATGGGAAAAAACACTGGGAACTTTGTTCAAGACCACTAATAATGATCATAACATAATAAAGAAGGTTATTATGATGGTGAAGAATGACTGACCAATGTGACTGGTCCCATGGTGTTATTACTACATTGCACCACATTCATTTTGAAAAGCAACTGTTTTGGCCCTGGAAGTAAAGTGCAACTTGACTGGTTGGCGGAGGCATATAACCGCGAGGCTGTAGTTTTTTTTGTCTCCGTGTAGCTGCCCAGCAAGTGTAGAGTAGTTTGTTTCTCAAACAGTATCACTTAATTAAAGTCAACTTCATTAATCATGCCAAATGGTTTGGGGAATGAAAATCCTCCTGCAGAGCCAGAACAAGTTTTCCCAGCCTTTTATTGTTTAACACATACTGAAAAAATGGATCAACTTTGCAGAAAAATGTGTTTTAAGTCAAAATGGTGGCTGTTAATATTGCTTGAACTGGATTCATAGTGCACTGAATGTTCTACATGTTATCTATTGAGAAATGCTGAGCATGACTCAGCAGAAGCAAAACTTTCACACCCTATTTTTTGTCGTTGCTGCCAAATGTCTTTACGGCCAAATACTTTGAGGAATTAAAACTGTAACATGCATCACAAAGAATATGTTTCTATGTAGTATACTGTATATCATGAATGTGTTCTTTTGTCTGTATATATATTTCATTGCTGTATTTATTTGTTATTATTATTATTATTGTGAGCATTTTGCTTTCCTATTTTATCTATTACGTATTGACTGTCTTATTTGGAATTGTAAAGTGTTCTTGGCTGACTTGAAAGGTAGTTATAAATAAAATGTATTGTTGTTATTATTATTATTGTTATTATTGTACTGAATTTTGGATCAAGTAGAAGAAGTAAAATATTAGTTTTTTTTAGGAAAACTCAAAATAGCATCCAAAATAATTAGTTGAAATGGGATGGACCACATTTTTTCGGGCCACTTTAACTTACTCTTGACACGTGGAACAAGAGCCATTCTAGCGGCTCTGTGATGCTATACTTTGTCACTATGCTAATATGCTCAAAATGACAATGGTAACATTCTGATGTTAAATATTATACCTGATATTTACCATGTTCACAATCATAATTTAGCGTCTCAGCATGCTAACATTTGTTAATAAGCAATAAACACAAAGTACAGCCGAGGCTGATGAGAATGTCATTAGTTTTTTTGAAGTATTTTGTCATGAGGCAAAGTATTAGACAAAAAGGATTTTGACCTGTTGGTAGCACTAGAATAAAGGTCAGGGGATCACCAATCAGCTTTTAGCATTAATCCTTAGGGGGACATCAATGTCTGTGCCAGAGCCATCCAATAGTTGTGAAGACATTTCTCACAAAACCAGAAATTTGAACCTCATGGTTGTGCTAGAGGAGACGTCAGAGGATCACCAAACTCATTACAATGGATTGTCTGCTAATCATCAATGTCTGCATAAAGATTGGTGCCAATCCAACAAGCAGATGTTGGAATGTTTCAGTTTGGACCAAAGTGGTGGACCAACCGATAGGCTGCCATTGCCATCCCTAGAGCCATGCCGCTAGCAAGGGTTACAGTTTCAATAAGTGTGTTGACATTTGCACTGATAGTAGCACTAGAGGGATTTCTTTAGATGTGCAAACAGTAGCCTACATTGGAGATTATTGAGAAATAGTGAGCATTTATGGGCTAAGCAACATGGAAATGCAGCTCACCAGTGACCCAAAAATATCTTTCTTAGATTGACCTCTGTTAGTACCAATGTCCGTAATATGTGACCAATTGGTTCTACTGGCTGCCATAGACTCTCTTTACAGAAAGAGGAAAGACAAAGAAAGACAAACACAGAAAAACAACAGGGTGCCTTAGGCACCTTTAGTGCTTATCCTCCTAAAAAATGTGACGTCACATAAAGGAAGACAGGTGCGAATTACACTTACTCCCAGAATTCTGTAGCAGGCGTTGTTGCGTTCGCAGCTGCTGTCCAATTGGATGACACATTTGCTCTGCCAAATTCAACACAAGACTCTGAGGAAAAAAAACAGGAGGAGATATTTTAAACGATCAAAGTGTAGATAAATATTTGAAAACAAAAAGAGATACAGTTCTATATAATCATCAATTGCAAAATAATCCTCAACCGTTTTTTACTCATTTGAGATGTGAAGGACCATTTCTGCATCTGCACGTCTACCTGTGTTCCAGGTGTTCCTGCAGCTGGCCCATGGAACTTCTGCGCTGAAGGACGAGAAGAGGTAGAAGAAGGCCCATGCCTGGATGACAATGTATGACACCGCAGCATATGCAATCACGACCTGGGTAGCGTAGCCAATCCCTGAGGAGACAGGCAAGATGTGGTCAGTGGTAGATTATTGAAAATGATTGGCAAAATAACACTGATGCACATATAAATTCTGTATTCTTGAAGAAAGTATTGTTATTGTAGTTCCATCTGGGTTTGTTGGTTGGTCATGTAACCAACCAATTCACAATATCAGTTGGCAATGCATGTAGGTGCAGGGTGTGGGCATGATTTAAGCACGGTTGGAGACAAAGCTGTCCTAGCTGGTGCAGCTGTTCTGAGGCAGGTGGATCCTCCTCAGAGCGTGGCAAGGATCGGTAAGCTTTTAACACAGATTGGAGGCGTTGAGTGTCTTCCCACTCTGCCAGCTGGCACACCTACCATGACCAAGGTCAATTGACTGGTGACATCTTAAAGTACGTGATCTTGTTGATAAATAGCAAAGAGACCTCCGGAAAAAGAAACAGAGTGAGAGCTCCGTCACGGAGTCAAATGCCACCAATCTGTCTCAAGTCATCCAGAACGCTTCATTATTCTCATTTCTGCGTGTTAAATGATAAGTCTGGTGATATTTTTTATTTCTCTTATTTCTCAAATGGTATGGACCAAAAACAACAATGAATTGATCTTACTAATGAGTATTGAGAAACCTGGCAATCACCATCACCACTTGGCATCCAAGAGTATTGAATCCGAGATGCACCCAAAAATGTTTAATATAAAGAGTTTGAGGGACAGACAGGATGTCGACCAAGGAGCAAAGATTTGCCGTGGTTACATACACAGGCTTTGCGTTGTCTCTCAAAAAAATCCCTTTCACGCATTAGTGTGGCAAAAGTGTTGCAAGCACTTACAAAACAAAGTGAGGTCTAACAGGTAAACGTACAGGATGAATAGACTGATGGATGGATGATGAACTGTTCTTGTTCCTTGTTCAGAAATGAGGATTATATATGAGGAGTTGGTATCAACAAAGAGAACTAAATGCTGTAGATCCAACGTTGCAATGAATCTGTGAACAAAGCGAACTAATACAGGTATAAGTAACAAGTTGCAACAGGGTGCAGGTTATTTTTTTAAAATATACTTATCTGTGTGTGTCACATAATTATGCGTGTTGATGTGTATGTCTTTAGGTATTTAGTTATCTGTAAACTTAAGTTATTTATTCATCTGTAAATTACATTCGATGAAATTTCATGTACATGAGCGTCCATCATTTGCATAGTAAAGGAACGAAAAAGTTTAGCCCTGAAAGGTTGACCCATTTCCTGTGCAAGATATGTTTTTGTATATATAATCGACATAACTGTAATTGGGAAATTTGGAGAAATATAGGGTTTACTACTGGTTAGATGATGCAGTTCTGTTTAGTAGCACACTGACCTTCAAACAAGGGGCAGAAGTACCTCCAACAGGTGATGCATCCTTGAGATGTGAACTGTCCCATGGCCGTCTCCAGGAGGAACATTGGGATACCACAAGCAAGCAGAAACAAGACGTATGGAACCAGGAATGCACCTGACAGAAAGATAACAAGAGTGAAAGGCATGTCAAAATACTGTTCTTTCAGGGAAAATCTGAGGATGAGACACATCAGAAATGATCATTTCTGTTTGCTCAGGAGAATTTAATACTCTGTGACAAAGGCTATACAACACAATCAAGATTTTACAAGAAGATTTTTGCTCATGGCAACATCTAGACACAGTATTAGGCCACATGGGTTCTTATAGTATTTTCAGGATACACCGATTAAAATTTTTAGAAATCCTATACATTTTAAAGAACTGGTCCAAAAATCTGACACATCTAGCCACAGACTGTGGCCTTTAAAATATCAAACACTGATGACGTATGACTGCAGAGTTTAGGGAGGCATCTCACACGGTTTTCTACACCAATGAATAACTTCCTAGGTTGGCAAAAACGATGGTCTCCTTTGTCCCTCGAGTTTAATTTTGCTACTCAAAACATTTTTTACTTAATAACAAATTGCAGCTTTGTGCAACGCCTGAGCTATGTCCTTATCATATAAATCTATTTGAGTCAAGTTTCCACTATTGTTGACATTACATTTTGATTCAGTGCAGTTGCTTGACTTTGTGCAGTAGAGTAAATGTAAAAGCATAAAATATCTATGATTTTTATGGGAATCCTGCTTACCTCCCCCATTTTTGTAGCACAAATAGGGGAACCTCCAAAGGTTTCCCAGGCCAACCAGGGTTCCTGCCACAGCCAGCAAGAACTCCAACTTGTTTGCCCACTGGCCACGATCCAACAGCTGAGTCTTCTTCATCATATTCTTATCTACACCGGGCATCTCGAGGCTGTTTCCTTTAAGGAATTCCCTTGACATGTTCAGAACCAGTATTGGATAAATTAGTGAATACAATGAAATCTGACCTGAAATGTCCTTCTGCCTCCTCCACATTTATAGAACAAGGACTGTCAAACCTTAAGCTCTGGGTTATGCACAGAGACAAAACTACTCAGCTGATTATTTGGCACTGCTCATAAGCTTTACTTATTTGTTTGTTGAACTTAAGCTGGCAGGATTATCAGAATGGAAAGTTTTCACTGGCAAGTGTTTATCAGAAAGCTGCACTTATTAGAGCTCATTTTAGAATTAAAGTGATGCACTTAGCACAGAAACATAGTGAGGTACTTACCCCATCCATCACAAAGCCCCCTCCTCCAAGAGATGCATATAGCAACAAACTGATCAGTATTCGTCTCAGCTGGGTTTTCCGCAGGGTCTATAAACAAACAACCTGTCATAAGCACAGCCAGAGTGAGAAAGTAGCGTTCTTTTGGCTCCTCTATGACCTAATTATTATCAGATTGTTCTGCACACCATGCCCTCTGACTTGACAAAGAGCCATGCTATATCACTTCCCTGCTGTATTTTTCCACTGAGACAGGGGCAGCTTGGGTAATTGAGATTAGCTCACTTGCTAAAAACTAAACCAAATCAGCTGAGCCGTCTCTGTTATGTCAGTGGCTGTACACAGGCATCACTTAGCTGCTAATTGGGAATTTGCAGATTTTGGGTCGTAAATCACGCAAAAACAATACCAACAGGAATTTCTGTATGCAAACACTCATCTGGTTTCAGTAACCGAACCTAATAATATGGACAGACCTACTTGGCTTATTTTATTTGTCTTATTTTGCTTTTACTATTTTATACTGTATGGCATCTTATTACTGTAATATAGTTTCATGGAAGCATTTCTTTAGCATGTACATCTGCAGCTCTTTTCATTCATTATTTTATGAATGCACAATATGGTAAAATAAAATCATATTGCGATTATTTCGACAGATACAATTGCCATATGATTCATAATTAGTGGAAACGATGAGTTTTGCATCACAATTTTCATTTTCACTGAAAAATTAAAATCATGATTATGTCTGTACCCAACAAACACTTACATTTAGCATCTTCTTGATCTCTGACTTTACTGTACTTGTTTACTACTTATTTACTACAGGTGTACTGTGCCTTAATCCTATTGTTCATAAATAACTCTTTGTTGTGTCTGTTTTTATATTTTACTAACTTCTTTCTTCTAGTTTTTATAACAATCTTTACTATACTTCTACTGCTTCTGTGACACTTAAATTTACCACAGTGGCATCAAGTTTATCCTATCTGAGCAATAAAAGCACCTGATCTGGAGTCTGGAATGTACAACTGAAAACTAATAACATTAGCAACAGCATCAGCTGTACTTTTAGCTGTTTGGTGCTAATTTGCACATGTTGGCACACGAACATGCTCAACTAAGGTGGTGACGATTTTAGGCTTAGAGAAACATAAATTACTCTCTAAGGTTGGACATGGCAGCAGATGGTCACAAATTGTCCACCAGAGTTCACCAGACACTTTTAAAAGTGGACACATGTGGAGCTGTTTGGGGATATAAGAAGGGGTTGGTAAAGAAGACAGATGCATTCACAGAACCTACTGTTGTCTTTATGCTCCTGGTGGTTCGGACCGTCTGCCAACTTTGTTAAAACCTGCAATAACTGATTTTTTTTGGGGTGGGGAGAGGAAACAAGTTGTAAACACAACACTGACATATCCTCACCTTTTAAGTTGTTATTGCGAACGTTTTAGCTTACGTCCAACATTACGGCGCCACATTATTATTTATTTGGACTCCTGTGTGTCCACCTGATGAATATAAGTCCAATATTCACGCTCTTTTAACTCTAGTTGGGTTTCTACCAACTCCTGTGCGAAATATCTAGCTCTTTACCTGCTAAATGCCCCATTATGTTTACCAGCTAGTTGCTAACTCTGCCTGTCTGCTGTTTGGTGCTGGTCAGGTAGTGTACAGTGGATTTTTAGAGGTTTTTCCTCTGCAAAGGGCTGCCTGCTGCAGCTGTAAATGACACTATGAAAGTGGCAAGAATGAATCGAAACAGCCAAGTTGCGGGTCGGACAGCTAAACAATGAGCTGAAACAAAGCACCATAAAACCGTAGGGAGCAGCAGATTCACTGCAAGTGACCCCTTTTACATTGTCATTTTATGCATTGTTCATATTAAACTTAAACCACTTCAAGTACCAAAAAAAGGTGTTGGTTTAAGATAAAAACAAACATTGCACCGTTGCTTTACGACAATAATCTGTTGTTGTTGTTTGATTCAATAATCATGTACTCTTACAGTACATTTTGACCCACAAATCACAAGGTTCATAATTGCCGTAATTGCTGGATGGGTGCCATCAATAAAGTTATATTTGATTACTTACTGCAATTACAATTTACAATTCAGCTGTCTTATCTATAATTCAGAATCCCCCCAAAATGTGTATTTTGTGTCTTATTTCTATTTTCCTTTAAATGTGCAACCCTGCCAACTTCCTGTCACACGTTTGCACCAATGTAAAACCCTGCCACTGTTTGTTACATAGTGAAGTATTGGTAGGGAAAACTCCACTGGGAAACTGGAAATGTCAGATGATCATATTCCAGGTACATTTGGTGGTCAGACAGAAATCCAACCCTCAAACAAGAAACCCGAGTTTCATGACGCCACGTACAGGCATTGTAACAAAATGAAGTATTGAGCGCTAAAGTTAAGTTAAAACCCTCCAGACTTAATATTAGTGACGCCAAATAGAGTAGAAACAATAAAAGCTCTGCTTTATTTGTGAGGCTCCTCTTTTGATACAATTATTCAATAACCATAAAACAAGACAGACATACAAACACAAGACCGCTACTATTTAAGGCATATATTTACAGTTTGCTGTAAATCTCTAGAGCTAACAAGGACCATGCTCTCTGTACATCAAATTATTAAAATAGTTTACACAATGGCAGACACTAAGTACATGCTTAGAAGAAGTTAATATTCAGCTGCAAAAACAGTTGTTGAATAAAATCACGATTTAGTTTCTGATTTAAGCAAAAATGGGAAACATGATTATGTCCACTTGGACAATAAGTAATATCCTGGGCAGGTTGTTGAGCTACAGGCAGCTGTCCATGCTCTCAACAAAAAGGCAATCTACTTGGAATGGCGTTCACACAGTTAACTTAATTTCTCTCCTCAGGGTAGAGACAGCCACACAGCGCAGCTTTTCTCAGCTGCTGGGCTGGAGGATGAATGATTATCCACACAACGGCTTGAGTATTGTATTACACACATTTAAACAGGTCGATTTCGCGTCTGTCTTCAATGTTTCTTTAGAAAACAATAAAAAGACCAGAACAAACAAAGCACTTCACCTCTAAGAGTGATCGGGTTTGATCATCAACAGCCCAAAAAGGTTCGGTGTCCACGTAAGCCTGGTTGACCTGACTCATTTCTCTTAAAAAAAGATATATATTTTTTTAGATCTTCTGATTGTTGAGCAGCCTGTTCTGGTATATTTTATAAAAATATTCTAGGAATACCTTAAAAAATATCTTGTAAATGTTGTAATGTTAAAAATGTTATGAGCTGGAGAGGCACACGATCCTGTAGGGAAAATGCTTTGTTTGCTCAAAAACATTTATTGATTCTTTGAGACATTAAAGGTTTGACTTAAAGAAAAAAAAAAACAGACACTGTTTAGTGCGCAATAAGATATTTTCATAGCTTCATTTTAATATTAGAATTACATTTACTTACATTTTGAACAAATCCACACTCTATAATTGATAAAATTGTCAGGCTCACTTTGTTTTGGGACAGGGTCGGATGAAGAGGTCAGATAACATACACACATCGCTGTGCGGAATGATTTAAGAATGAAAATGACCCAAATGTTTCTTTTTGACAGTCCAACAAATGAAGTAAATCAGCTTTTTATATTCCCCTCTAATGGCAGCATGATAAGACCGTCACTGCATACTCATTTATAAGCCATGGATGGACACAGAAACATACAACAAATATTTGAAGAACCTTTTTCAAACTGAGACAGAAACATAAAAGAAGTTTTCCCTCTTTCAGCAAAAATATTTAGCATGGTTAAACCTTCAAGCTGTGCATTCACATCACAAGTAGAGTCTACAACAGCAGTGAGTCACTCGAGTCTCACTCTGTGAGTCAGAGAGTACCTGCAGTTCCTCGTGGGTCCCGGATTTTGTCATGCTCAAGCATATTTGGCACTCATTAAATTCATAAATGGATATAATAGTCACAAAGTTAGGCCAATGCAACCTGTATGTAAATACACAAAATCTGTCACAATATTGTACAGCTCAGACCCGTACATGTACATCACCCTCTGGTGGCGACTACTCCCTCGTACCAGACAAAACCAAACCTGATTAGAAAAAATACACAATATTAATAATAATAAGAATAATAATAATAAGAATAAGAGATATTACAGTTTTCTGATACGTTCAGTATTTTGACAGAGATCTATCTCATAGCGTGGACGGGAAGTTGAGGCTTTACAATATGTAATTTTAATACTGATGATCCGTGGGAGATTGTTTTTTCTTTTTGAAGGTAATGATGTACAAAATCACTTAGGAGATGATGGAGATGAAAACCACTGATGAAGATGATGTGTAGCACTATGGTGCAAACCGCGTTGCAGGCCTTTCTTTCTGTTCTTACTATATTCTTGTAATCTGACTTGTGTTGTACATTAGGAGTTGATGCAAATTGGAAAAGTATACAAAACAACATCTCTGAAAAAATCTCTGAAAGGAATTTTATTTTCACATTCTTCAGCACTATGAGCAGAAATGGCAGCTGATGAGAAATCGGATGGAGTGCACCATAGCCACATGACATTATAATGACAAACACACCATAATCATTTGCTCATAATTAACATAATATGTTACAGAACATACTAGTCATGATTCAACACCTTTTCAGTCATGTTGAGTTTGGCTGATTCACTGCATCTCATTGTTAAGATTATGTCTCACGTAATCTCAACAAAAGATGATTCATTCAATTTTAATTTCTACAACCCTAAAGAAATAGTTCGGCATTTTTGGAAATACACATTTTCGCTTTCATGCCAAGAGTTAGATGAGAATATTGATACAACTCATTTGGTGTCAACCAAATGAACATGAATTGTGTGCGCTGAACTATTTCTGCTGGTTGCCTGGCAACTGCTGTCACCATCTGCCCCCCACCCCAAACAGACAGAATTTAAAAATACAGCATGGTGTTAAACAATCAGGAGTTGGCACGTTTTTTTCAAATACAACTTCAAGTATGAAACCACTTTGACTAAAGCCCCTTTCAACTTCATCAATCTTAAAACAGGCGGTGATATTTCAACAGGCCGCCCTCAAAAACAGCAATGAACATGTTTCTCCAGGTTGAATATGAAAGGCACAGTGAGAACTTTCTTTGACTTCGAAGTTACATGTTCATGTTTGCACAGTAAACACAGAGCAAGTCCTTTTGCTAAACAAACCATACAATAAATTCCACTTGGGGAACTTAATGACAGGAGTTGTTATTTCGACTTGTGGCTCCTTGCCCTGCAGATTACATCAGCAGAACAAATCACACCAATGAGCGGCGCTTAATGATTTCGCTGACACCTGTGTGAATCACACCTCGAGCATCAACACTGAGGGTTATGGAAATGAAACGCTTGAGATAGCATCAACATCGAGCCAATCACGATGAATTTACGAGATGGAAGCTGCATTTCTTTTGAACTCAAGTGCAATGAGATCACACGAGCTGTTTTTGTGCAGAACAATTTGAAAAACATTTATTTAACATATCTATTTATTTTGCTTATTAATCTGTAAACACAGGAGTACGTGGTAATGATGCCAGTTTCGGGTGGTGGTGAGGTTACTGCGTTATAACAAAGATAGTTAACACATTTCAACATGGAGATATATATATATATTTTTTTTAATGACCATAAAACCACATGTAACAATATTCTGAGAAATTAGATGAAACACTCTCTGATTCCGGTATGAAACATCGCCACTGGTTTGAAAAGTTTAATACGGTAAAATTTAAGTACTGGCAATGGCCACCTACTGTATGGCACTGTTAATAATGTGAGTTTAAGTAAACACAACGTCTGACAATCAATAAGACAGGCTTTTTTTTCGTTTTGTTTTTTTAAACTTTCATAGCTAAAATTGTACTATGAAGATTGAAAAGTAAACTTTGTATATCTGAAATAAAAAACGATTAAATACATTAAGCCCGCAGCTCCATTAGACTACTATTTGAATTTCACACTTCACAAAGTGGTCTGATTTAGATCGACAAAACAATAATTCATCTATTATTGCAAAAATGTAAACATCCTTCCAATGTATCATGACAGTATCTTTGCAAATACAGTCAAAAATGTCAGCTTAAACTTGGCCGTTTTTGTTATAGAAGAGAATTCTTTTTTTTAAAGTCATATCAAAGTATAATGATCTAACAAAAATACAAACTATCAACTTTTGATTTTGGGAGATTTAAGGCTTCTGTGTTTGGGAATGTTCATCAGAAACTAGACTGAAACTATTCATCCCACTTTCACATTGTTGTTACTTTCAAACCCGTCACAGTGAAATTATTAGTGAACAAATTGGTTACTCCCTATCAAGTAAAACAGCCAAACATTTGCTCATTTATGAGGATTTTCTTGCTTCTCTCTGTTTTATATCATTGTAAACTGAATACTTCGGGTTTTTGGATTGTTGGTCATCATTTTGGGATTAGGGAAATTGTAATGGACATTTATAGATCTACAAACCAATCCTACAAACCAGTGAATAAAAGGCCATAAACTGCAAATACCTTGTTATCACATATGTCAAATTAACATGTTAGTAATAGATTACTTGATTATTTGAGTTTGGGAAGCATCCATTAATTATCGCTGCAACAATTTTGATAACAGATTCATCATTTCTGGTCATCTTCTTAAAACAATACTGCCAAATATCTAATCACATCTTCTCATTTGTGAGGACTTTTTTGTGTTTTTTGTGTCTTCTATCATTGGACATTTAAAATCTCTGAATTCTGGACTGTTGGTTGGACATCATGGGCTGTAGGAAACTGGTGTGCGTTTTCACCAGTCTATTGACTGAACGATGCTGCTTTATCAAAAAATATGAAAGTCATAAAATTCAAATAACTTTTTAATATATAAAAATAACTAATAGATTCTGTGAATTTTGGTAATTGACTCAAATAATTTATCTAGCAAAAATGCCAAACACTCACTGTATCTAGCTTTTCTCTAACTGCTTCACTTTTGTATCTTAAAATGAAATTAAACATCTACAGTAAATATATGCAATGTAAAATAAATAAATAGAATATATAATTTAAAGACATGACTTTGTATTCAGGGACATTGTGATGGGCATTTTCTATTATTTTCTGACATTTTATAGATTAAACAGTTAATTGATTCATTAAAATATAAAATATGATGATAATGAAACAAATCTGTGTCACCACATCTCGCACTTCTAACTGCTGGAAGCCTTTATTTAAAGACCCCGGAAAAAAATTCAGTTTTGGTTATTTAAGACAGATTTCTGTCTGTGTTGTTTTATGAGCAGGTCTCGGTTGGAAAATGGTGATCTGAGCACAAATCACAAACTTGAAGCTGTTAGTTGTTGTTTTACTGGCAAGAAGTAATTTGAAGAAATCATCTTCGATTTGCACCTCATGTCACACAGAAGCCAAAACAACCCTCCTTATCAGAAGTTGAAAAATTGTACTTGCGTCTCATATAGTATCTCTTGAATGCTCTGTGTAAAAAAAAAAAAAAAAAAAAAAAAGATAAACCTCAGCTAACTGCCGCAATGCATCTGCATTTGAGGGCCTACACATGTGCAAATCTAGTAGAAAACAATCTCGACGAAATGAAATATTGGTCAAATGAAAGTCTCTGAAATGGTACATTATGTTTCTACTGCTCAGAAATAATTTAATTAGAACACAACCCTGCTACTTCTATTAGAAATAAACATATGGTAAAAGATCTGACATCGCATAGGTTCAAACACATATGTTTTCATTTAGAGTACCTGTAGCTTACATGGGCTACTGTTAGCACTGTAGCAGCATAAAACCACCCTAACTGTGATTATCAGACTACAAGATTAGCATTCTTATGTCTCGCTCTGAAATGGCTGTTGATGCAGATGAGGTGGAATGTTTCTACTTCTCTTTAAAAAGTCGGATTCTGGTATTTGTTTTTAAAGTTAGTCTCCCGACCGCTATCACCTTATTTCTTTCCGGTTTATAGTTTTCTACAAATCCTTTTGGCACGTTTCAATTGTATTCATAGTACAGTTTGCAATTACGTTTTGGCACTTAAATACAAATACACTTTCTTTTCTTTTTTAAATATAACTAAGCACAGTAATACACCAGCGTCCAGTGATGATTTTAGGTGAAACTTTGGTCTCCTTATTACCAACTGGATTACAAAACGCTGGTCATCACATGGAAAACAATATTATTACAAGAAAAAAAAAAAAAAGAGAAGAAATAAATAATGATATAAATAAATAAATAAATATCTGACTTAGGTTGATAAAAAGCCTCACAAAAATCTTCACTGCATGACTTTGCGACATACTTGATTACCCTTTAGGCAGACCATTCACATCAGATAACTGATAGATTTATGTGAGGTTATAGCTTAATGCCACTATTTGAGGTTGTTGATATCTCCATCAAAACATGTACATGATCCTATCTACAATGCTGACTAAGAATGTCCATGAAATATTTGGTCCCCTGCTTTTGGTAAAAGGACACGGTCGAACCTGTAGCTCCAGTGAGTGGGAGTGGAGACAAAGAGCGCTTCAGGGGCCCAGGGTCAAAAGTGCAACGTGTCAAGCGTAAACTGCGCGGACCTCCTTGCAGGTCTGGGATGATATGCAGGAGGTGTGATCGAAGATGATATGCTACTTTTTCGTTTGCTGCATGTGGATAGAAGGGAGCCAAAGCTCGTTTGAATCCATGTGTGCTACTTTTACCATCATTCAGTTTAGTATAATTCTCCAAATATCACCATCTCTTCTGTTCATTTAATTTAATTTTCCTTGGATTGGACGACACCATTCCTAACATATGATAAAATTCAAATCCATAGGATTGTGTGCAAAATGCTCCACAGGCATATAATAACAAATAATGGTCTCTTCTACTAGCCACACTTCTAGACTTATATGCTTGCAATGAGGTATGAATATTGGCCAGTATCTCGAAAGAACCATTAACCTTCCTTCATGCCAACAACTATTTTTGACTCTCATAGTATTTAAGTAAAACAAATGACATGGACAAAGAATAAGTAAATGATAGGAACAATACTATTTGAGTAGAGATGGGGTTATTAATTAGAATTTGCTAATACAATATGGCAATGACTGCTTCCACTGAAAACAGAGGTCTCTGCTCAACAGAAGTCATAGCTAAGCATAAAATCATATATACATGTATGTATGGTTTTATGCCTATATATAAATATCCATATGTCCAGCAAACAGTATTTGCAGTAAAAACTGCCAATTTCTCGAGAGAGCTTCACATCACATATCTAATAAATAACAAAGAATAAAATGGCAAATTCTCCTCAGAGATTTCTCATTTCCTTTTATATGCACAGATAAGTTTCAGTAAGTTTCTAATTAGGTACCTGTACGGTATTAGTCAGCCCGACAGTTGAATGGATGGATGACAGTGAAGGGTCCAGTGTGCTAAGTTGAGGATAAGCCTTCATCTGTCTTCATCGTTCCTCTTCAGTTTGAACACCGTTTACAGAGGCAGGTCTGTGCTATTGTGGCGAGTCTTTCTGGAAGTCCCATCATCCCTGGGCAGAGCTTTCTGCAGGTTGGACATGGCAGCGGTCTTCTTTAGGTCAATGACTGCGTAGCATTCACTGCGCCGGGGTGCCTGTGGGCCACATTTTTTGGGTGGTAGGCGCTGGTGCTGTGGCTGGGTCTGGGCACCCCCACTGCTGAGGGCTTGGCAGGGAGGTTCTCCTTCTAGGTCCACCTGGATGTAATTAAGCTGCCGCGACGGAGGCATGTGGCCGTGCTCACAACCTCCGACCCCTGACCTCGATCGTCTGCGGAAATCAAAGCTAAATATTCGCCCCCCTCTGTCTGGCTGACATGACCGTGGATGCGGTGGGCAGGCGTGTCGGAGCCGGGGCGGCTGGACCTGCTCTGTGTTGACATAGTTCTGCAGGGCGTCTCTGTGGATGCCCCGACCATCCTGGTGGTACCCGTTGGGCGTCCCAGGGCCTTCTGAGAACTCGTACTCGTCAAAGTCTTCCTCTTCTTCCTCATATTCCTCCTCATCCTGCTCATCATCTTCCTCTTCCTGTTCGTCATCTCGCTGCAGAGCACTGTACTCCCACACCGGCGGCAGAGAGGGCAGGTTCTCATAGTTAAGCAGAGCTGTCCGACGATGACCTCCGCCTATGCCCCTCTCGCAGGCGTAGCCCTGCGGGGGTAGAGACGACGGGCCGTGGGCGTGTGGGTGCAGGAGGGAGTGGGAGTGACTGTCCCCAGTGCTGCTGCTGCTGCTTGAACCCACAGACTGCGACACGCTGCTGGGACTCAGCCGCTGCTTCCGGCCGCTCCTCAGGCCGTTGATGTTCTCGTAGGTGAGTTCGCCGCTCTGGCAGCTGTCTGGGTGCTCGAGGCCCGGGTGCCGGTGCATGTGGTGATGGAAATGGTGATAGGAGTGGGAGTTGCACAGGTGCATAGAGGGCTCGTCTCCTTCCGTCTCTGAGCCTGTTGCACCCTCTACTGGCTGAAGGTTGTGAGGAATGTGCCCATGCCTCTCCCTCTCTCTCTCCCTCTCTCTCTCCCTCTCTCTCTCCCTCTCTCTCTCCCTCTCTCTCTCCCTCTCTCTCTCCAGCAGATGGCGTTGTGCTGGAGTGGGGCCCAGCATGAATTTGACCTCCTGCGAGGACGGCTGTAAGAACACCTGAGGATCGTTATGCTCCTCCAGGGGACAGCACCGCAGGTTGGACTGCGGATTTCCTTGGCCCCCGACAGGCATGGCTCCCCGTGTTGTTTCAGGGAAGGTGTTGGGCCGCACCTCGGGCAGGGAGTGCACACAGTGACGCATAGAGAGATCCCCCTCCATACTAACAGTATTTACATAGGTGTGGGTCTGTTAGGGAAAATAAAAACAGGGTCAAACTGAGAACTAGCAGAGATACAGTGAACTATAAGAAACATGGATAGGTTTTACCTGGTCTTCCAAACCCATGAGGCTATGTCCATGATCATCAGCAAGAGAAGGTTGGGAGGAATCACCTCTGATTGGATAACCAGGGTATCCATTGGGAAAAGCCTGGACAGGGAACCCTGGAGCTGCAAACACATTTATGTGACAATTTAAAGTCACAGTGAAGGAAATGCGAGGCGGCATTTGTGACCAGGTGGAGCCCTGATTCACTGAGCTTGACACGTGCAAATATGCCAAACCCAGAGAAAAGGATGAGTTATAAATAGTATCAAGCTTTGAAAAGAGAAGTTGCAGTAGATATTTTTTGTCTTCCAATCAATGTATTTGGTTATTATGGTAAAGTAAACATATCAAGTCCATCAAAATGAAACAATATACAGTGTTCCACCATCTTGCCTTCATCTCGTTGGTCACATGTGCCAAGTAACAGGCGCCATTAGCATCTGCCTTTGTACTGAAAAATACTAGCATTTCATTAATTGTCATGTTCTCAGGGAAAATACAAATCACTAATTTTGTCATAACAATAATGATGTAATTACAAATAACATCAGGCACAACCCAAGGGTTCACCCAATTTATTAGGGATAAACTGGCATATCTGAGAGAAAGCGACTGAACAGACAAAAAGTTGGGACAGATCACATCGGTATATCTCAGTGGAACCTGAGGGGTTTTCTTGTCAATGGCATTTGAGACTAATCATTTCAAAGAGAATCTAAATGATGCAAACAAAATCAGAATTTCATACTTAACTGCAAAGTTCTGTAATTTTCTCCTCACTGCTGTAGAGCACTGTATATACAGAAAACCCTCCTAAACAAACATATTCTAAAAAATAAAAAAAAGGTTTAGCACAAGTTTCAGTTTGCCTTTTTTGTCTGTTAACTGGTCAACTGTGCAGAGTGCTGTCAACAAGAACATGATGCCAAATAAAAAGAGATGTACCATCCACACCAAAGCAATCCTTTTAAGACCAGGAGCACTGCAGCCACTACCACCACCATCATCATCATCATCAGAGGCAACAAAAGTGATCCAGTGGATCTACAGCAGATCGATACTGAATAAAGTGCTGCCTGCCAACATGGACACAAGCCAGCTGCCAAACATAGCTCTAACACTGACTTGCTATTTTCAAACAAACATTCTGCTTGAAAGATAGAAAAACTGATGATATGAAGATGTAAAATCAAGGTACAAAATCACAAGTTTAATCACCAGACTATTTACTTGGTCTTATTTATTTTGTTAATCATAAATCATATTTACTTGGTCCAGCCACGTTTTAGGGACATTTAATCATTTCCGCAGCATTATCTCGATAGAATGATGTTACATACCCACTTAAGTATTCAAAATGACATGATTAGGATTTGTGTTTTCATTTCAGATTTCACAGTGTGTTTGATTCCATATGGTAAATGGCTGCATCTATATAGCACTGATACAGACACACACACAGATGGTAAAGAGCCACCATGCAAGGTGCTGGCCTAGCCATCAGGAGAAATTTGGACACTTCGACATGTGGACAGGAGGAGCTGGGAATGGAACTGCTGTGATTAGTGGACTACCCGCTCCACCTCCTAAGCCACAGGCGCCCAATAGAATCTAACTTGAACGATTCATTGAAACAGGTTAGCTATGACCCACGATATCTTAATATGAGAATTTTGTCAAAATACAATCTTTATGAGGACATTAGAGACATAATAGTAACTTTTCACCCAGCTCTAACTGGTCATATGAAGTAAAAAAAATGTAACCTGTGTCTATTAATAGCTTACAAAATTTGCTAAATTCAGGCAACTGCTGTATTGCTGCATGCAATTTTTACAATAAATCTTAAGTGTAAAATTAGCAGGACTCCTACTATGTTGTGTTTGTGTGGTGGTGTGACTCACTGTTGGGAGTCTGCGGCGTGCGAGACATCTCCATTTCTGGTGTGTGACCACTGCGACTCATCATCATCCCCTCTTCTACCACGTTGATGCTGTTACATTGCATCAGCTCCTGAAGCAGATTGAAGATCTCTTCTGCCCGGGAACACTTGAATGCAAAGATTCCTGATCAAACAAGCAAAAGGACAAAATCGTTGGGCTACAATTAGTCACCAATAAGACAATGATAAGACAAAGTCCATGTCTAACTCCATAGCTGAAGGATAGACAGTTATATAAATGATTTATAAATACTGATAATACACCATATCAATAAATAGCCAACTGACAATTTGTCTTTGGTTTACAAAGTGTTATTTTTATCGTTTCACCCATCAAAAAAAGGTTACTGTTCTTTTATTGCTTCAGTAGGTGAATTTAAACTGGCGAACACATACTGTTTTTAGTTTATATTATTGTTAAAAGGGACACATGCAAAGCCTCTTGTCCAGTAACACTACATGGGTGAACACAAGCGACGTGTAAAACTGTAAGACTTCATGATATTTGTGTCTTTTGAGTCACCCAACCTCCTCTCCACCATGGAGACCCACTTTACTACACCTGACAGAAACAACAACAAATGTTTACATAGCTTTGTGAGAGAAAGTGAGACTGGAACCATTCATTGTCACTTGGCGACGAAGAAGGGCTTTGTCTTTTTCCTTCCCAGTCGGCAAAAAGAGGATGAGTGTGTGTGGGTGCACAAGCATACACACTGTTCGTAACAAAAGATGATGTCGCACCCACAGGTGTGATTCATTTGGTATTATGCTCCTGACTCAAGAGTTATAGTCAAATGGTTATGTGTTCGCTGAAATAAATTGAACCATCATTCGTCTTTCACATCTCCATGTTTGAGGGTCCAGTATATTGGAGCTGCTTGTCGGAGAGTCGGACAGTTTTGGAAACCCCCTCTCCCAGCACCTTTCCGATGTCAAATTAAGGGGGGGCTGCGTCCGACCATTTCTGTAACATTCCGTAAACCGATGATCTGACAGTCACAGCCACTTCACGCAGTGATTGGCCAGCTGTGGAGGTGAGAAAGGAGCCAGAGTTTGAGCTTCTCGCTCAGGCTCTCTCTGTGCATTCTTGACACAACTACTTCTTTCGATTTTCATGTTAACAGCCGAGTGCAGCACTATGAATGTCTTCCATGATGGACTGAAACACTTGCCGTTATCCCACGTAAATATACCATATCGGGTCCCAAACTGTCTTTTCACTCCACTTTTGAATGTGGCCGTTCAGAACTAGTTAGTAAGACGTGCTGTCTGACCACATTGGAAAGCAGAAGTGTTTATAATTGTTCTGAACGAGCGTAACCCGACCCTTATAGTTGTACACGAAGGACTGCTTTGTGCTCCTGTGGGTCGACGTCGCAGAACAGGTGGTAGAAGTTGTCATACAAGACGAGAGAAGGTGAATTATTTTTGTCGGGATGTTGTGTGGCGTCCCAGATGCGGTCGGTTGTCTTTCACTATAGAACACACTAAATGGGATAAAATGAGCAGTTGTTGCCCGCAATGCTCATTTTCCTTCCCGAAACTCCATATCTGACGGGTCGGGCCATTATCAGGCTGCTATCATGCAGTGTGATTACGACATTAGCCTTTTTCACAGCAGTTATTTTGACTTGTTATAGTAGGAAAAACACAGGTGTTACTATTGACATTAAGTATGGCTCGGTTCTATTCAAGTGTCCCAGTGAGCCAGCATGCATAACGCCAGGACCCTGAAATGCAAGCAGCTAAATGGATTCCAGCCATTTTACTATTTACACCTGTGCCTTTTCTACGATTACACGTTAAAAAGTCTTCCTTTACAAAATTCCTAGTAAGCAATACCATACTAGTACATATAAATAGAAAATATAAATGATAGATGATGATATGTATTGAAAAAACATCATCATCATTATGACTCGACAGCTGTGTTACTGAAGCAGCGACACAGAGAAAATGTAGCTCACCCTGCCCAGTCTGACAGCGACGGCCGCTCTCGAAAGAAAACAGGTTGGAGTCGTAGCCGTAGCGTCGCAGGCAGAGATACGGCCACCGGATGGCGTCCCTCTTACGCGTGTGAAGAATGAGCTCGGTCTGGGTGAGCTCCATGATCCCAGAGCCCAGCTCGTTGCCCTCATCATCCACATTGGTGACCTAAGACAGCGGGAAGAAAGATAACATGAAGATTATTGCAGACCACTGTAAAATATATTAGTTTATTACAGCATAATGGCACATGGAAACCAAAAGTGATTTTGGCATTATTGACCTTAAATTTGGTGAGATGGTTGTCTCGGATGGGGTCTCTATACAGACAGCTCCAACAGCTCCCCATAGCTTCAGCAGGCCAGCTGAAACCTGCCATGGAAGTTAACATCATCAACCACTGCCACTGGCAATATCCGGAATTTAATGAATGTTATCCAACTCAGACAAAACAACACTGAATGTCCACTTAGGGAACCGACACACACAAACTTCTTACTCAGTCCAGGCCATCAGTGTAAAGGGATTCACGTCTCAATCCCAGGATCTTCGACTGGGCATCGTCGTCACAAGCCAGTTAGTTTGTTGGACTAACATCTTCAAGAAAAGCATGATGTTCTCCCCCCTGAAATGGTGAACAACATTGAGGTTTAGATATAAAACGTGTATGTGAATACATAAATATCACCTGCATGCAAATATAAATTTGGCTAATTTCAGCAGAAATATAGGTGGACTCCGGGCATCCTGGTGGCCTAGGGATGTAAACCTGTTGCATGCCATCCGTCCTCTTTCTCCCCTCATTTCCGGTCACCTCTGTACTATCCACTGCCAAAAGCCTAAACTGCAGATTAAGGATATTTTAAATCATGATTATCAAACATTTAACATTATGACTTTTTAGCGACAAAGTTACAGTGACAGTTGGGATTTTTTTAATCTTATCCCCGTCTGTCAACATTATGAAATATCTCCTATGTATAACTAAATAATGGAGTAAATATCTTCATTCCCTGATGAAGACAGTGAGTTGCGGTTAAAAGTAGGGACGCACCGATTCCATGCGCCAAAGACTGACCTGACTTGTGTCAGCCATGACATAACCGATCCACATTAAATCCAATTTCTTTGCCAATTTTATTTTAAAATGAATCATTTCATTCTTTCATTCGAGGTGGGCTCCCACAACAACCCTATGAGGCTATAAATAAAAATGATCCGAATGGTATCCAGATTTTAAATTGAGCACTGGTATTGGCAGAAAACTGAGTTGGGGTAGGAGAGTAAAAGTTGGACCAGTGCATCCCCTAGTTGAAAAGCTAGTAAGTGGACCTTTGAGTTGAGAGAATTTTATCTCCTATGTACAATCACAAATAATCCATACAAAAACCCCAAACTACTAATTATTAAAAGAGTAAGTAAGAGTTTTCTGTAAAGTTATTACTGGAAATCAATCACAAACTAAAAGTCAATATAGGGCAGCTGTGCACCTTCAGATCAGGCGTGGAAAAACCCACACAACAAATATACAAAACAATCTTACACATGTGTGATTTGAGCTCTTGACAAACGGACAACAATGTCCACCAGCGATCATCCTGTGTTTTTCCTTGTGACCCTCACACAGATTTAAGATCAACGCCGCCGCATTGTGTGCGCTCTAACCTGGGCCTCCACATCTGACTGGAGACGCCAGGCTCGGACTCCACACACACCACCTCACAGCGACCGAGAACAGGCAAATGCGAGCGGGCTGAGGCTGCTCGACTATACGTTACACACTTGTCACACAGCTGGTGACCGAATGGGCTTTCCCTCCACATCTGGGCTAATCTACAGCAGAAAAATCACAGGCTTGTTTTTTTTTTTTAGCTCAATTAGCCAAAGCCGACGCAGAGCTCCAAAACAAGCCGACAGCGAGGCTTCATCTGCCCCATCAGCGGGCAGAGACTCCAGCACAGCCATGCTACCGCGAAACCCACACACTGACAGTAAACGCACAACGACACGGTTCAGGGGCTATTTGTTCTCATGGGTGTGAGGATACAATAGCGTGAGCACATAGCAGTCAACGGGGTAAGTGGAGAACGACAGCGATGGTTTGCTACTCACATGTCTGGCACGGATTTTTTTTTTTGTATATTAGCCTTAATGCAAAATCAGCATTGAGACTGCGAGTAGTTATCGGCGGCTGCTGCTGGTAGCGGGTACAGGCACTTGCACGGCAGAGGCGCGAGTAAAAGATGCAGTGAGAACAGTCAAAAATGTTGTTTCCCCCCCCCCCCTCCTATTACGCCCCCCTACTGCAGCACGGGCCTCTGCCTGTATGACATTTCCCAAGCAGCTGGGGTGAGAGTTCACCGCCAGACAACGAGGCTGAAAGGAGCGACAAGAAGGTAAGAAACGCTGGAGGACCAGAGAGGAAAGGTGCGCCTGCCTGACGGACGGGGAGGAGGGGCAAAAAGCCCACTGACCTGGGAGGAAAGCGCATCTCTGCCATGTCTGACGATGCCCGTGATCTGCTGCCTCGATTTAACGGAAAGTGTTCCCTTCGGTGCTTCTTGGGGGAAGCAACACGTGAATGTGTGCATGGCTTTTAATATATATATATATATATATATATAATGCTTTATTTGTGTGTCCCTCCACTCCAAAATGTGGTGTTTGACCTTCACTGTAATTCACGTGAACAGGCGGTGTTCACATTCATCCGCTTTCGTTTCTCTGTGCTCACCTAGAATAGTTCGGCATTTTGGGGGAAACGCCAACTCGCTTTCTTGCTGGGAGTTGGATGAGAAGCTCGATACCACTTTCATATCTCTACTGTAAACATGGAGCAACGGCCAGCAGGTGGTTAGCTTATTAAACCGCTTTAAAGTCAGACCTAAGTGCAGCTTCCTGTAGCTCAAAGCGCAGTACTGATTTGACTGATCAGACCTTGTTAATAAACTATTATGTTAACCTTGATTCAAATTGTGAATTGTATTTCCATTCCCACAATTTAGTGGCTCTGACAGTCTCTGACTGCCAAACTCACATTGTAATGTGTTTGAATGAAGTAAACTGGTTTATAGCAAAGAGATTGGATGAGAGATTTGAGAATAACCATAGAAAGAGGAAATCACACTGGTTGAATACAAATCATTAGGAAACTACAGAAAAATAAATGAAGTTCTTGGTTTGAGATTAAATAGGCCTTTACGGTATAAGGAAATAAACAGATTGGATAAAGGCTTCGGTGATATTAGGGCCTTAACTCCCAGTTTGAATTGTCACCATCTACTTTATGCATTTTCTAAAAACATTTATATTGGTCATTTTAATTAGAATAATAATGATGTGTATTTTCAGCCTTTCTTCATGCCTTGTCCATTAAGCTAGCTGTCCAGTGGTCAAAGTGATTCTGGGGGGACACACAGAGGAGCATCAGTATCGCAAGGGATGTGCATGTAACATTGTGGTATTTTATCTCTTTGTGCAGCCAGCGGAAAAAATACAGCACTACAGACTTCCTTACAAACGTGTTCTACTAAGGATAATTTCTCTTAACCAGGAGGCTAAATCAAGGTAATCGTTTTTTCCGCTTTATCTAAGTCAAACGGCGTTGAGCCTGCTGTCCATTTCATGCAGTTGTGCTATGCAACGGCAGACTATCTTTCGCTGACTTTGAAAAGGCAGTGAGAGAGAAGAATATATTACTTGAGGCTTTTGGACCCTGCCTCCCTGACACCACGTAGTCACAAATTGAAAAACTGTAACAACTTAAATTTCTAAGTCAGAAATAGTTAATCTTACATTGTATTTATCAAATACGACGACGTGGTTTCATCTCGTGGTCAGGAATTGATCCCACCTGAGAAAGATGACAAACCTGATTTTAACTGACATGAATAAAAGGCATTAAGACTACTGGGAAGAACTTGTTTTATTCTTAATTAAACATCAGATTACAGGCTACCTGTTTCACTGTGTTCCTGGTCAGGCTTACAGTTGCGTTCAGTGACCTATCCTCCATGTCCAGTTTAGGTGGTTCCGGTAGCTTTGGCCCAATAGGTGCCTCATTGTTTCTAGTAACATTAGTCAGCGAGCGCTACGCAGCCTCTTCCATCTTGCATTTCCGCTTCTCCAAATGTGTGGTCCTCGGGACAAATCTGACCGCAGAAGACTGATTTGGGGTCAGTCTGTGTTCTGTGCCTCTGTCTCTGGCTGAAGCTTGAACTCTGCACTGGCTGCTGTTTTGTGTCAATAATGGCATTATGTAATGTCCCCATTTTGTCCTCATGTTGGTATAGTCACATGTTGATATTTATGTCCGTAGCAATGATGTTCCTGCGGAGGTAACGGCAGTTGAGGAAAGCTTGAATAATGGCTGCTGTTTAGAGACTCCCCTGTATTACGATTGTCAGAGGTTTTATTGTGTCTGCTGATGATCGCCTCTGTGTCTGTTGATGTGGGCTCCCCATTTACTTCCTCCTTCTGTTCCTTTTCTCGTGCTTTGTAACAACAACAACAACAACAACAATATTAGAGAGAAAAAACAAACAGTTTCAACAAGTAGTTCAAGTTAATTTTACATTACAACTATGAAAAATACAGGGCTGGGGCATGAATCTGAAAAGAGATCAGCCTAAACATAAAAATCATCTACAGAGTATAAGTGCTTCAAAATCCTGAGTACAATAAAAAATCTGAGCTGGTTCAGATAAAAGTGCAATGAAAGTAGAAGAACATATGTATATGAACAAAGTGTCTATATCAGCATATTAGTGTTGAGTCTGTATTTGATGTTAAAGTGCACCTTTATTCTGAGCAGCCCTGATTACGTCTCTCCTCCAGTCCTGCAGCTTCAGCCTGGTGTCTGCCACAGTCTCATATTCTGGGACAAGCAGCACGCAGCCATGGAAACGCTTCCCATCCATCCACCTGAACAGAACCGAAAAATGTAAACTAAATTATTTAGCAGGACTTTTCAACTTTGCCACTGCAGTATGAGGAGCTAGGTATGTTACATCCCGAACCTGGCACTGGTGGCTTTCTGGAACTTGACAAGGTAAGTTAGACCTCCTTGGACCATCAGGTAACGAGACTCTAAATTGTGGTGTACACCTGATGAAGCACACGATAAACACGATGACACTTTCTCTACAATGTATTTGAAACTCTAAAGTTAGCTTATTTGTATTGCCAATGTATATTATAAGGGACGTTTACTATCCAGCTAGGAGCCGCAGTGAGACCACACAGTCCAAGATATATTGTGTTTTTCTTACTTATACTTGGCATATTCTTACCTTAACAGCTTTCCCTGTCCTTCCGTCTCTATATTTCGGTTCGTGGTGTTTAGAAACCTCTGGGACACCCCAACAGCCCGAACTGTTTCTGACAGGTGCCGCCATTTTCCCGGAAAGAATGTTTGTGGTTGACACACTTCAAAATAAGAGCTCATGCCGCTATTGCGTGTCCATGTGTAATATCTTATTTTGAAACGTGGCTCAGCTCGATTTCGTCTGCTCTGGTCTAGTTGGGCACACTCGGAGCACATCGAGTTTGTTGCACATTGGTCGTTAGCAGAGCAGCCTGCCTTGCATTTACAGAGCTACTCAGGATATGTGGACATTATGTTCCGTAATAAGGGCATGCAACCCGTAACTGTTGTTTTCAACAACACAAAAAACTGCTTTCTTCACCTCCAGTCGAAGTTGACATCGCGCTGTTGTCAGCAGTAGGAATGGGAGATTTAATTCATGTGGTTTCTCCTTGGGTTTAACAATTCAGTCACTAGTGTATACAACAAATATCGTTAAACCGATATCAATGATGCCAGTGGTATGGTAATGAGTATTTTCCACTATTTTTCCATTTCGACTTTTTCCATTTTGGTAGTAGTTCCCTAGCAGTCTCACTTGGTGGTGACCAAACTTTACATTTGAGATGGAACAGGACACTGGGTAAATGCCAGTGTATTCTTATAAATTACTGCACAGTCTTGCGTCCTGTTTCACTGTGGTCTGTTTATGAATGTGTAAAGACCACTATGTATCAGATGACAATTGTGTGATGCAATTTCAAGCAGCTATCGCTATCACTGATTGTTAGTCTAAGCTGTGCAAAATGACTTAAAAGAGAGAACCTGTTTGCTGTTTGAGGATGATTAGGATACAAAGTCTGTTAAAGTGCACTCTGAATAAATGTTACTGCATTACATTTTTAGAAGGGGGGGGGGGTGATGATGATGTTATATGATATAACTATTAAATTAAAGAACATATTTGGGCTACCCAACAATATATCCTTTTCTATAGATGGGCACCTTGGGGCCTGTGGGTACAGCTGGCTCCCTGTGATGATGTGGAGGAGCAGCGGCTCTACTCTGAGCTCCTCCCGAGTGACCGAGCTCCTCATCCCATCTCAGTGGGAGCGCCCAGCCATCCTGCGGAGGAAACTCATTTCGACCACCTGTATCCGGGATCTTGTCCTTTCGGTCATGACCCAAAGCTCATGACCCTAGGTGAGAGTAGGAACGTAGATCGACCAATAAATAGAGAGCTTTGTATTATGAAATAGTCCCATGAAATAAATAAATGTGGTATTATTTAATAGTCCCATGAAATAAATACAAGTGTCATTATGAAATAAAATTCCAATGAAATAAAAAGCTATTTATTGAACCATATTGTCAATTTATTTCATAGGCATGTTTATGTATTTATTTATTTAAGATTGAATGAAATGGCATTCCATACCCAGGGGCCATTTGTTCTACTTTAATTTGAATACGTACATTTCAGAGGAGAGACTGTGAATATATTGGTAGAAGGATGCTGAGGTTGGAGCTGCCAGGCAGAAGGTCTAGAGGAAGACCAAAGAGGAGATTTATGGATGTAGTGAGAGAGGACATGAAGTTAATTGGTGTGAGTGAGGAGGACGCAGAGGACAGGGTTAGATGGAGGCGCATGATTCGCTGTGGCGACCCCTGAAAGGGAGCAGCCGAAAGGAAAAGAAGAAGACATTAACTTGTAACAGAGTACTGTTACAGTGTGGTATCAGTACGTTTACTTAAGTAAAGTATCTGAATACTTCCTCCACCATTGCCAGAAGCATATTTGAGCTTTTCGTTGAAACTGTTCAAGGAAACCTATTATCAAACCCCACCGTGGGAAAGGAGCTGGCCACGAGAGGGAGAGGGGCAGGGAACTATCTTACGGGCTGTTAAATCGCCTATCCACTCTGTGTGTGTTTTGTAAGCGACGAGGAAACATGTAAGAACGGGCCGGAAGTTAACAGGAAGTACGGTAGCGTTACCGACTGCATTTTGTGTCCTTTGGACTTTATGGCCCACGGTTATACAACATATTTATTTAGCTACCAAAATACTTCACCAACCGTCGGTCCTCGCGTGGCTTTGTCCTGGCGACCAATCGTTGCTAACCACGCTGCGACGTCACAGTGTTTGGCTCTGTGTGTGTGTGTGTGTGTGTGTGTGACAGCACAGGGAGTGTCTGTGGAGGGTGTTAACTGACCAAACCGATAAGATTACAGCCCTGCCCGTTCAAATTTATATCACAATATAGCAGCATTACTGAGGATCTTGCTGTGTAGTTATTAGTCTGACAAAGCAACATACATACTGTAATACTGTGCGGAGGAGCTGACAACTCAGTGAGGAGTAAGTAACATGTTACAGTTTATAAGCTACCTGCAATATACTGACAGCAATAGAAGCTTTGACCTTAACTTTGCGCTGCCGAAACTTTGACCTAGAACGTTTTAGTGGACCATGAGTGCGACAATACGTGCGCCAGGATATCTTTTCCGCGTTAAACGACGAAAAGAGAGATTGTTTTAAAATTAGCATGTTTGGCTGTTGTTTCGAAACGAATTTGGTCATTTTTATTATGCAACGTCACACCGCGGGTCGCGTGACTGTACGTTACCTAACGTGATGCCAAACAACCACACCTGGTCATGGTTTTAGATGATAGATTATAACGACAGGTTTTTGGGTGCCTTTTCTTATACCTTCCCTGAGCCTACTGCCGTTGAGCATGAAACGCGTAACCTGCTTGAGTTTGGTAATTCATCTATCAGTTAGCGTCGCGTGTACAATTAAGTGACTTCAAGTGGAGTTACCATGAGATAATAGCTGTCCTAAAGAATAGCTTTCCCAATAGCTTGCTATTAATGTTTGGGTGTTTAAAGCAGCTATCATAGTTAGTAGTGATGAACCCCCAGATAATTACCACCTGACTGCAGTTCCCCTCAGTGCTGCGGAGCTTTAGTGTCTTTCAGCTCATTGTCTTGGTTTTCTGGCCCAAAGCTTTGGTCACTCTCACTGTTCTTCTTATTGTTGTTTTTGACCTCAGCCTGCAGCTGTTTTCAGTGGAAAGCAGTCCAAAAAAGCAACTTTACTTAGTGTTTTGGAGCTTGTTTGGTTTTTTTTTTCACATTTTGATCATTACCAAAAAAGTATTGAGGTTTGATGCCCGGCCCTAGTAGAGGTTAAACAGCTATGGTGTGTCCCACTCTTATCTCAGAACATGTGGCTGCCCATGCTTGGAATGACCGCCCTGCCACACCTGGGAGGGCTCTACGGTGGTTACATCACACGCAAAGAGGTGAAGACCTGGTACTTAACCCTGAACAAACCCTCATGGCGCCCACCGAATGCAGCGTTCCCTGTAGTGTGGACCTGTTTGTATACAGGCATGGGGTAAGCATCATCGTGACTGGGTCCTGCAGTCTCTGTGGTGCAACCTCCTTATCTAAATGATCCTATTTTAAATTGTATCAAGCAGGTATGGCTCCTACCTGGTGTGGAAAGAGCTGGGAGGTTTTACTGAGGATGCACTGGTTCCACTGGGACTGTATGGGCTGCAGCTAGCTCTGAACTGGGCCTGGACCCCTATCTTCTTTGGTGCACACAAGCTGAAATTGGTAAGTTTAACACATTAACTTAATTATTATTCCTGTTAATTGGGAGACCAAATGGGACGCTTTTGGGGGATGTAGCTCAATATCCTACATCTGTGTCCTTTTTAACACCCTCTCTCTTCCTAATTTAGGCACTCTATGAGATTGTGTTTCTCACTGGGACCGTCGGAGCCACCATGGTGTCTTGGTATTCCATCAGCCGCACTGCCACTCTGCTGATGGTGCCCTACCTGTCCTGGCTGTGCCTCGCCACCTCTCTCAGCTACTGCATATGGAGAGACAACCCTGAGAAAAAAGAGGAGTAGGAGACCGTTCTGTGTGCTTTGAAATAAACTACTTACATTTTGAATCATTTGAATCGCCAAGGGTTGACATTACAATATTGGCTTGTCAAAGAATCAATATCTGCATATATGTTGACTAATGTGCACAGATGTTTTAAAAAAATCATGAAGGCATTGAGGAACAGTCATAGTTTGCCCAGCAGACTTATTTGTTTACAGTCATCTGCAGCACCTGAGACGGCAGCTTGTTACACCTGAGCAGGTGTCTCTCCGTCTGATGAGGAAATGTTGAATGTTTGACTTTTTCATAGTTTTGTTACCCTAATTGAATAGATCCCTAAAAAAAAGTGCAAGCTCTTAAAAACTGTGCCTATTGGACATAAAAAAACAAAAAAAACCCCAATATTGATCAGGCTCCATGTTTAAATTGTGAAGTGAAGGAGAATCACCATGTCATGGATTTTTAAAATAAATTCTTTGTGTATTTCAGTGTTGAACTGCATTTGTTTTTTTTAATATTTGCATAAAGAACGTCCCATGTGCACATTTATGATGAAGAGTCTGGTGTTGCAGCTATAAAAGAATTAATATAAAGATTTCTATCCAATGTATCATTATAGTGAACACAGTCATTCAGTCACAGTGGGCCTCGTATCACTTTGCGTAAAAAAAGATTCCAATAAGTTACATGCAGTGAGGTATACAGATTTTAAATGTGGGAAAAAGAAAACATTGGTATCAGACCGCTAGTTGATATCTGTAAATATCCTGAGTTACGGTATTGGAATTAGGAGAGAGGAAGTTGGATTGGTGCATCCCCAGAATTTGTAAAAGATAGGGTCATTACAAAATAACAAAACAGTCCACAAAGATACCAACAATAAGCTTTATTTCCATACATGCAATGAGAAAAGAAAAGGAAGACGACAGAGAGGAAACATTTATTTTTCAGGAGCTTTCTCTGGAACATCTTCTGGTGATTTGGAGAATCTCTCCATTATAGTCTTCCACAAACCCTTTTTTTCGTCGTCCATCTGTTGCACACTCCCTGTCCAACGAAAAGTTAACTGTAACAAAAGTGTGTTTCGTAAATAGTCACAAACATGAACGTGATATTGTGGGTCCATACCTGACAAAAGCACTTTACACTCCTCCACCGTAACGCCAGTAAAGCTTGTGTCTCTTACACGAGGAAACTGTGGGAAGACACCAAGACATGTCTGCATTAAATACGTTAACGTTTCCCACAGAAACACACACACATAACATAGTTGACTGAATACATTGTTTGGAGTTCTTATTTTTTTCATTTTCTGCAAAAATTCTGTTTAAAGCTTGAGGACAAAGTCTTAAACATTTCAAATTACATTTATGTGATAAACTAACCGTCTTCATCCAAGTTTTTAAAAGAAATTAAGTTTCACAGGAAAGACAATACTGAATGCTAAATAGTAACTGCCACATGGTCTTCTTTACAGTCTTGAACATGATATTATTTATTAGCTGGTACACTTAATGTTACAGACAGCTAATGCATGTATTAGGCAAGAAAATAATCCATTAAAATAGCTCTTAAAGCATTGATATAGCAAATGCAGTTACAGAAGCACATGCGATATGTGAATATATACTGTCCTTACTCGCTGTCTGTATATGTTGCCATTAATGCGGGCCAAACTTTCATACATCTGGTCGCACTTCTCTGGATCGGAGATCTGGTGGGAAAAATATATTGATCAGACAAATGTCAAATGCTAGGAACACAATTTCTCACCGAGAACCGTGTGAACGCAAGCATAAGCAAACAGACTCCATAAAACAAACAAACACACAACTTCAGATATTTTACAGCTGCTGACATTTCATAAGAGAATAAAACTTACAAGCGTAGTTTCGGCTCCTCGTGGATAATTGAATTAATTGAAAATACAAGATCATTTGTTCTATAAAAAAAATCAGTAGTGGAGTTGATATTCCATGAGCAAAGTTGATTTCATCACACCTGCGTTTCTGTTGGTGTACCGCTTGGTGGATTCATTTATATTCATACCAAATAATGTGACCATTTTAGAGACTGACAACGCTGGAACAGCAGGTGTATTCTTCAAAAACCGGCTCTTGAAACCAGTAGTGTAAAAAGTATTGGTATGCTGTTTATTTCAATACCAATACAACAATGTAAAATAACTCCTTTCAGGTAAAAGTCCCGTGTTCAATTTTACTTTAAGTAAAAGTTTAGAAGTATTATCTGCAAGTATTATCGGTAAAAGTAGAAGTACTTATTGCACATTATGCAGATTAGCCCGTCGCTGTTAAATACTTTATATTATTGTATTTTTGTTAGTAACATAAAAGTGTAAGCAGCATTTTCGTGTTGCAGCTGCACGAGGTGGAGCTACTTTTAACTAGGCAATGTTAAATACTGTAAAAGTCATCATGTTTTGGATAAAAACATAAAGCTCAGAATCTGTAAGTCGACCAACAGTCTGGCAGCCAAATATTATCTGCAGGCTGTTTCTTATTTCAGCTATATTTGTACATATATGTTGCCACGATAAGTAAAAAGAATTTGCAGTACAATACTGTATATTTTTTATTGTATTTGTGTCGTTAATTGTTTATATTAATAAAGAATATCGGTCAATATCGACTTTTTAAAACTCTCAATTATCGATATCAGTATTAACTTCAATATCAAAATGTCAGTCGTACTATATTAAACTACCCTTAAAATGGAGTAAAATGTAACTATTTAAGTGCGAGAATCTCAAAAAACAGTAAACGTTACAGTTTATGAAACACTGTTTACATCATGGAAATATTGGTTCCAGCTGCTTTTCTACCTGGTTCGTTAAAGTTACGTGAAAAGGTCCAAACTGATACAGACTTACAGACATCAGCATTGGCCCCTAAAGCTGCATTTTTAATGTTAATAACAAGTATCTGTGTTCACAGACACGATCGACCAGGGCAGCCAAGGTCGACGGCAGTTACAAGCGGCTGCCCTCCTCCGGTTATCCGCTTAGCTTAGCTCTGTGTGTTGTCAGCTAACGTTATTAAACCACAGTAACAGTTACCTGAGTGTTTTCACCCTCACGGAAGGCTGAAGCTACTCTCTGCCGCAAAAACGTTCCCAGATCACGGCTTTTCTTGGCCTCGTCCCGCGGCCATTCCTCACACAGCTTCAGGAACCTACGGTACCTGGTAGCAGACATCTTACACGCAATGGCAATCGAGTTGGGTTAAGGACGAGCGAGGTTTGAGCTTTATCTCGCGCCGTACGCGTGTCACTTCTAAACTCTTCCCTCTCCAGTCTGCGCCCCTCGTTGCTGCTGCTGTCTCTACGCCGCACGTTAGCAAGATGAGCGGATCAGACGGCAAAAAGGGCTCTTCCTCCGGTGTGATGGAGTGGATTGGCTCGGCTTTTCGGTTTGCATCAGACAGAAACGACTTCAGAAGGTGAGCTAATGTGGATAAAAGGATGTGTTTGAACTGTGTGCTAACGTTAGCCCTTCAGCTAACGTTAGCACACAGTGCGTCAGACAGATTTGTCCTTGCCTCGTCCGATCTGTCGGATTTCTGGACTAAGGTCAGTCAAACCCTTTTGTCACTGTCAAGGCTGGACTACCAACCGGGCAAAGTGGGCAACTGGTCCAGGGTCCCAGGACTCCAGGTTCCCCGGAAGCTCCCAGCCCACTGTATTTCAACTGGTAACGTTAGTTTAGTCGATAACTGCACCATTACAACAAAATATCCACTGCCATGACCTTTGTGGGTCTTGATTTATCACCTGGATCTTGGGGCCCTATCATCGAGTTGCTCCTGTGGCAAAGTTTCCAAAATTCATTGTTTCAGTTTTGTGATAATATAGTGTAAAAGTACAGTAGGCATGTCCCGGTATCAATTTTTCATGCTGCGATTAATTGATTGAGCTTTTATCAGGGTATACGGTATTATCACGATATTTTAATTGTGCGAGAGAAACGGGTTTAAAAAATAAAAAAACTCCAGTGTTGTCTACTTAGTAACCTTTTTAAATGACAAAAAGTACCTCAAAAATTTTAATAAATATAAATAAAAAGATACAAATGTATAAAGTGAGTATTTGTATCAAACAGCAAGTGCAAACTATCTTCAATCAGCAAACCTTTTTGCATTATTATATTAACCCAAAATATTTCCAAACTTTACCCGAATTGAGCGATTCGCACGAGTTGAAAAATCTGAACGTTGGCGGATATTCGCGCCGTGTTAACCAATCAGGAGCTTGCTCGAGTAGTGACGTGATTACGAGCGGAGGCAGAAATCCGAACAACAATGGAGGATAAAGTAATAGTTGCACACCCCGGTACAGTAGGTGGCGGCATGCACCTGAACAAGTTGGTTGCGACCCGCCATAAAAAGCAGGGAGAGAGGATCTAATAATTGTGGCTGTGTCTGGATACAGTGTTTTGTTTTTTTTTAACACATTCTAAAGATCTAGATTCGGATCTATTGTTATTCATGGTATTTTGAAGTGCCCGCGATAATAACATCGTGCATATTCATTACCGCAATTTATCGCATTACCGAAAACCGGCTTGTCTAAGTATAAGAGCTTTTTACATCGAGGAATTGGCTAGGTCGATATATCGGCTAATACTGGCTTATTGCACATCTATAGTTATCGGTGCACATATCGGTCGATAAGTAACCAGACGCTGCATTACAGAATTGCCAAAATATGCATGAGGTAATTTTGAAAGAGCATTTTTCGACAGCCAAATGTCTTGTTGAGTACATATGTTGGTCACATTAAGAAAAACAATTTCAACGGCTCCTCATCAAAAACGTTAGTGTTGAGGTTGTCCCTGTGGAACAGTGGTTGAGACTCGTACCATGTGACTGCAATGTCCCTGACAAACCATTACAGAATGCACAGAAAGCGGATGACATGGGGGTTAATGGGGGCCCAGCAGGTTGATCTGACCATAGTTACTATGTGGGGTTTATATTTTCAGCTGAACCAAATGTAGTTTTTTTTGTGCTGTTTGTTTAAAGCTTTAATCTTGTAAGAATAAATTATCATATGTGACTCTGTGCATGTCATATCAATTTTTTTTCTTTTATTTTTAGGAATCTTCTGGTCAACCTGGGCTTGTTTGCAGCTGGTGTTTGGGTTGCAAGAAATCTCTCAGATTTTGACCTGATGTCTCCTCAGCCCGTGACATAGCCTGGTCAAAATGCACCACCGCCAAAACCGGGATGAAGGTTAGCTCATCTTCCTTACTAGAGCCCAGAGGGAGGTGCTCACCATTTGCTTTCAGTTGCCATTACTGTTGGCCACACTAATGCGTGTTATGGTTACCAACCTTATTTATCATGAAAATCTCTGCTACAAGTTACAATTGCACCGATGCCAAAGTTGAAAATGATCAGCTTAAAGAGGTATATATTTGTAATTGGCGTGATCATTTTGTTCCTTTTTAGGTGTCTTGGACCAACAAAGAAGAAGAAGAAGGGTTACATGAATGAATAATAATGAAACTTTTATTACTAGTTACACTTTGAAAACAAATCATCTTGTTGACCTGAATTGGCTTCACTTTCCCGTAGAATAACTTCTTTCATGTCATCGTACAGCAGGTGGCCTGAAGAGAAATAATCACATTGAATCTGTGTCTCTGTCCTTGTTGCCGTTGAGCCATAAAATAGCTTTAATTTAATTTTTAAATCCTCCAAACATGTCTGGTCACTGAAGCGTATTATTTTGGTACATTTGTCTATTTGATTGGTGTGTCGTGTGATTTCTGCAGCTATGTCCACTCAGGAGCTCTTTGTTGCTGCAGCTCGTAAATGTCTGTCGGCTGGTAGAAAATCTCTCTCCGTCCCTCAGAGTCGGGACCTGGCTGCTCAGGTCTCGGCTGTTGATTTGGGCTTGAAACCAGCTTTGTTGTACGATAGCAACGGCGCCAGCGCAGATCAGGTGCAGCAGTATTTGAGCTCTTTGCAGTCTGCCCAGCTCGTGTCTAAATCACTTCTCACACTGGATTTAAATGGGAACGCTCTGATTGTTAATCCAGTTACAGTCAGATCAAATGTAGAACAGCTGCTTCGTGATGGCACCGTGGCTGTGATCGATGTCTGCCACTCACTGGAGAAGCCCACCATCGCTGACGCGCTCAGAGGGGAGCTGAGGAGCACGGCACACGATTTACTGCTTCTCCTGAGAGGGTTCGAACACCTGACGGAGGCAGAGAAACCTCACTACGCTGGAGAGAAATCACACGAATGGAACCTGTGCACAGTGTTTGGTCTTTTATTGGGTTACCCTGTCACTTACTGGTTTGATCAGACCAAGAGCTTTGAAAACTGTCTGTCTATGACTCCCCTGATAGTGACTACAGCTTCAGCAACATGGCAGGCAGATACCGCAGCTCACAGATGCTGCCTGTACTCCTTCAGCGTCCCAGCTGCTCTGCTTAAAGAGATGCAGTCCAACCTGGAAAACTGGAGGTTTTGTTTACAAGAAAGATTTCAGCAGCAAAATGTCCTGAAGGATCTTACAGTTTGTCAGTCCACTGTCACTCTGCCCTCAGTCTGTTTGTGATGCTAGCAAAAGTTTGTCTTTAAAATAAGCTGTTATAGAATATGTGGGTTTTACTCCATTAAACTGGTCTTATTTCTTGACTGGTCTTTTTCTTGATGTGGTATTCAAACACTGGGAGACAGTGTGTGCACACACAGGCTACATTATGAAAGAAGGAACGGATTAAAGTCACCAAATACGTTTCAAAAACCAGGGGTTCTTTTTGTTATATTATGTGATTAATATCCAGGGCGAACAACTTAGTACTCCACAGGTGAAACTCTTACAAAGTTACCGGTGTTTATGTAGAATCATGTGCTTCGGTAAAATAAGTAAATTATGTTGTTTTATTTAAACCGAACAAAACTTTGATTTGAAATGAGCCTAATCAGACTCCATTCTCAATAAACACAATTAAAACTCTAAAATATTAGTTCAGTAAGCTTCACAAAACCAATTAAAGTACTGAATGTTGCATTAAAGCAGATTCTGTAGTTGTCTACTGGGGTATGTTACTTTTGTGGTACGTATAAGGTAGACTTAGTCTTTTTGACTAACAATATACAAAGAATAGAGTCGCAACAAATAGCAATAATAGACCTTTTTCATGGCAAACACTTTGACATGTCAGCAGGAAAATCACAGGTGTAATTACCATTAACGCCTGCTTTGTGTTTGGTTCCAAAGTTGCGGCTTGATTGACATTCAGCAGTGGAAGTCTTGCATCATTTCCTGTTAATATAAAAGTGTACTGGTTTTGCTGAGACACTTCAATGGTATGGCGCCATCAATCATTTTATTAGCTCCATGGCAAGTTACATTTTCCGTCGTAAAAAGGTCTGTTGTTCAGTACCATAGCAGTCGATCTGCATACTCAAGTCGACATCTTAAACGTTTTGTCTGAATCATCCTCACTGCGCAGCTCCAAGTTTGAGATAAACTGATAATGTGCGTTATCAGGGGAACAATTCAATTATATTATCACAGGGCGCGTTAAGTTCCTTTCATACTGACAAATGGCGATGTGTCAGAATGTAAATATTGTTAGGTGTGGTTAAATGTGCATCTGTTGAAATTGCAAAACCATGCATTTGTGGAGACTGATGTCGAAGGTGTCCACCTTGACAAGTTAATGTATTAAAGGGCTATAAAGCTTAAAAAAATATTTATTTAGATTACTGTCAAGCAGTTGATCTTGTTTTACCTAAACACGTGTTTAAACGTGTTAAAAAGAGTTTATATTTCAAATGTCATGACTGACACGTTAGTTTCTGTTTCACTTTTTGCGGAACAAACACACTATTTAAAGTCTTAAGCCTCTTACTTGTATAGTTAAACAATGTTCTACAAATCAAGACTATGTTAGCATTTTAAAATGTATACCTATCAATCTCAGCACCATTATGTTAAAACATGAGACTAATCCATTCCAGGATAACACAAATCACAGCCGTTAAAAGCATCTGATTGCAGTATATTTAGTATAATATCTTGAATTAGTTTCCAAACACCTCTCTATTGTGTCTTAACTATCACATGGTTGTTGTTTTTTTTTACCTTTATGCATTAACAGCTTGCACGTCCACAAACATCTTGTAGTTTGTTTGTTTTTGTATACAACAGTGAACAGAGCGTTGGTTGTCCATTCACAGCCTCCAGCTTTCAACTCGGGGCCTTCAGACAGTGAACCAACACATGCTGTACCATCTACTGTACATATTGTACGATACCAAAACCCACAGCAGCAATGCCAAATACAGCACAGCTCGACTCGCTCTGTTTCTCCCGGCAGACTAGATGTCTCTCTGTTTGTTGGACCAAGATGTTGATCCCCTGACACCAAACTGTTGTGTGCAGAGAAGCTGAATTTCCAAGACAGGCACACTTCACTCTATGAAGGACAATTCTCATTTTACCATTCAACGGTTCCGCATAAAATAGGTGAGAGGAGCTATGTCACTTTTTGCCCTACACTAAGTGTAGAAGCTCCTGGCTCCTCTGACGTTACACAAAAGAAAAGTGCCAAACAGCTGAGGCAGCCACCCGGAAGTAGATTATGTTGTTTACCGGTTTAAAGCCGAGGTAGTTTTGACCAGTTTATTACAGAACATCCAAACTGCATTTCCATGACAGTCAGAGGGGCTGAATGACTGACAGCACTTCACCACAGCGGCCGCGCACTTTCAGCTCGGCCAGGTGATCTGCCCTCGTGGACCCAATGTTCAGGATGGCGACTGGCATTTTCCTATCACTCGCTGCCAGTAGGAACCTGTATCCTGAATATACCTTGGGGATAACAGAGAGGGACACAATAAAATACAAGAATCCAGAAGAATTGTGTCGTACACTTGTGTTATTTTGGCCAAGGTGCTTCACACATTTTTCTAAAGACCGACCTGTAACGATGACCCCACGACTAGCAGCGCATCCGACTCCGCCAGTCTGTCGCACACTGACTGCACTGTCGCTTTGTCCACAGTGTCTCCGAAAAACGTGACCGCAGGCTTCAGTATCCCCCCACAGTCCCCACAGGAGGGAACTCTGAAATGGAGGACCTGCTCGTCCTCTAAGAAGACATCGCCGTCCGGAGCCACAGCGCCGGCCTGCGCTCTCCAGTCCGGGTTTAGTGCCACAAACCGCGTCTGGAGCTCCTCCCTCGCCGAGACGGCACCGCAGCCTAGACACATCACCCTGAGGACACACACACACACACACACAGGAGCGCCATTATTTCATCTTTAAAACACATATTTTAGTAGATGGTGACCTATTTTTTCTCTTTTAACTCTAGTGGTGTTGATAGTTGCAGAAAGTTTTGGTTTTATTTGCCCAGGTTTTGAGATACAATGAAGGGGAATACAATTTCATTTGTGATGGTCACAGCATAAAAACGTACTTAAGACGTCACTGTTAACAGATTTCTTTGCAAATACCTTATATTTGGAAGAGTTCGACCCCAGGGAAACAGCTGACAGTGAGGATTATTCAGAGCAACCCTGACACTTTTTTCTTAGAGAGACATGTTGCTACTGCACCATTTAATCAAATGTTTAAATGTTGTGGGCACTACAGTGAAATTCGGGTGGCAGAAAACATTCCAAAGGCCGATATCTAAAAAACCTTGGCAACTAAAACCAGAACTATCTGTGCGGCTAGATACCACTAGTTGTTCAAATGTGTTTTAGTCATTTAGGCTAACCAAGCCTTTAAATAGTCTGCTGTATTTTTTTTTTTTTACTGACAATCATTTCCTACTGGCACGGTTTATCATTTTTCTTTGAACAAAGTCTCATGACTTATCATGCGCTAAAATGCAACAGTTATAGCTTTCCCTTTTGCATAAATCAGAGTCTGAAGACCACAGTTTTGACAGCTATTGGGTTCATGGTTAATGTGTCAGGTGTGTTCTCGCCTGTGTGCGCAGCCGTGGAGCTCAGTCAGCCTTTTGTGTCCTGCCTTTGAATGAAGCGCATCCACGTTCTGTGTGACCAGCCAGTGCAGCTTGCCTCTGTCCTCCCACCGCTGCAGGACCTTGTGTGCGGAGTTGGGCTGGCGGGAGGAGAACTGCGGCCACCCGACGAAGTTTCTGGCCCAGTAGCGCTGGCGAGACTTTGCACTGTGGACAAACTCGACGTGCTGCATGGGCCGTCTGTCCGTGCGCGCATACAGCCCGACGCCCTCCGAGCGGTAATCCGGGATCCCCGACTCCGTGGAGAGTCCCGCCCCACTGATAACGAACAGGCGTCCGGCTCGGGACACGAAGTCCTGCAGCAGCTCCAGGGAGCGGGCATCAGTGGTGCTGCAGGCGGGCACACAGCTCAGCACACCTGCAGGGACTGAGGAGGCCCTCCTTGCAGGTGCTGTGTGGACTGCGAGGATCCGCCATGGCAATCTCATCTACAGCGAGACAAACAGCACTGAGGATGATTATGAATGAGACGTGTGTCCTTTACACTGCAAAAGCGAATGCTAACAGTCCGGTAACCTAGCTAGGAAGCTACACGACTACATGTTATGATTCTTAACACAACCTTTAATTACATTATAACGATCGTTTAAGACCAGAACATATGAAAGGAACATATTCAAACATAGCAAGAGACAGTCACTGAGCTACTTTCCAAAAGTGTCACGTTTCAACAGCCGGCTAACGTTAACAGTTGTCAGCTAACGCTAGCTGGCTAACTTTGTCCATGTACGTTAGTTAGCTACAATACCTTATTTGTGAGTTATAACAAGAAGCTGCAGTTTAATGCTACTGTAGTAATCACAGCGGCCTGATATAACATAGGAACCTTTGTTGGGCTGTTACAATGACAGCAACAGGAAGTACCAGGATTTACGTAACACCAAACACGGTCGCGCTGTACTCTGGGAGTTGTAGTTAAAGATTTTAAGCTCGCAGTTTTATTTGTCAAAATGTACTTATGTTTCTGGAGAAATTAAAATAGCTAAAATTTAATTGAACATAACTCACATCCATAAGGGATCTTCTTCTTTTCCTTTCGGCTGCTCCCTTTCAGGGGTCGCTACAGCAAATCATCTAACCCTGTCCTCTGCATCCTCTTCACTCACACCAATTAACTTCAAGTCCTGTCTCACTACATCCATAAATCTCCTCTTTGGTCTTCCTCTAGACCTCCTGCCTGGCAGCTCCAACCTCAGCATCCTTCTACCAATATATTCACAGTCTCTCCTCTGAACATGTCCAAACCACCTCAATCTGGCCTCTCTGGCTTTATCTCCGAAACATCTAACATGAGCTGTCCCTCTGATGTACTCGTTCCTGATCCTGTCCATCCTCGTCACTCCCAAAGAGAACCTCAACATCTTCAGCTCTGCCACCTCCAGCTCTGCCTCTTGTCTTTTCTTCAGTGCCACTGTCTCTAAGCTGTACAACATCGCTGGTCTCACCACCGTCTTGAACACCTTTCCTTTCATTCTTGCTGAAACTCTTTTATCACACAACACACCTGACACTTTTCTCCACCCGTTCCAACCTGCTTGCACTCGCCTCTTCACCTCTTTTCCACAGTCTCCATTGCTCTGAACCGTTGACCCTAAGTACTTAAAGTCCTGCACCTTCTTCACCTCTGCTCCCTGTAACCTCACCGTTCCACCTGGGTCCCTCTCATTGACACGCATGTATTCTGTCTTACTGCGGCTAAGCTTCATTCCTCTGTTTTCCAGAGCAGACCTGCATCTCTCTAGATTCTCCTCCACCTGCTCCCTGCTCTCACTACAAATAACAATGTCATCCGCAAACATCATAGTCCATGGAGATTCCTGTCTAACCTCATCTGTCAGCCTGTCCATCACCAGAGCAAACAAGAAGGGGCTCAGAGCCGATCCTTGATGCAGACCCACCTTGAACTCCTCTGTCACACCTACAGCACACCTCACCACGGTCTTACAGCTCTCATACATGTCCTGCACCACTCTAACATACTTCTCTGCCACTCCAGACTTCCTCATACAATACCACAGCTCCTCTCTCGGCACCCTGTCATACGCTTTCTCTAAATCTACGAAAACACAATGCAACTCCTTATGACCTTCTCTGTACTTCTCCATCAGCATCCTCAAAGCAAATACTGCATCTGTTGTGCTCTTTCTAGGCATGAAACCATATTGCTGCTCACAAATGCTCACCTCTGCCCTTAGCCTAGCTTCCACTACTCTTTCCCACAACTTCATTGTATGACTCATCAGCTTTATTCCTCTGTAGTTGCCACAGCTCTGCACATCTCCCTTGTTCTTGAAAATTGGCACCAGTACACTTCTCCTCCATTCCTCGGGCATCCTCTCACTCTCCAAGATCTTGTTAAACAAACTAGTCAGAAACTCAACTGCCACCTCTCCTAGACACTTCCATACCTCCACAGGTATGTCATCAGGACCAACTGCCTTTCCACTCTTCATCCTCTTCAACGTCCTCCTCACTTCGCTCTTGCTAACCTTTGCTACTTCCTGCTCCACACCAGTCACCTCTTCTACTCTTCGTTCCCTTTCATTTTCCTCATTCATCAACTCTTCAAAGTACTCCTTCCATCTTCCCATCACACTCCTGGCACCTGTCAATACATTTCCATCCTTATCTTTAATCACCCTAACCTGCTGCACATCCTTCCCATCTCTATCTCTTTCTCTGGCCAACCTGTACAAATCCACCTCTCCCTCTTTAGTGTCCAACCTAGCATACAAGTCCTCATATGCTCTTTGTTTGGCCTTTGCCACCTCTACCTTCACCTTACGCTGCATCTCCCTGTACTCCTGTCTACTCTCTTCAGTCCTCTCAGTGTCCCACTTCTTCTTTGCTACTCTCTTTCTCTGTATACACTCCTGAACTTCCTGGTTCCACCACCAAGTATCCTTGTCCACTTTCCTCTTTCCAGATGACACACCGAGTACCCTCCTACCTGTCTCCCTGATCATATTAGCTGTAGTGGTCCAGTCATCTGGGAGCACTTCCTGACCACCCAGAGTCTGTCTCAGCTCCTCCCTGAAAACTACACGACATTCTTCCTTTTTCAGCTTCCACCACTTCGTCCTCTGCTCTGCCTTTGTCCTCTTCATCTTCCTCACCACCAGAGTCATTTTACACACTAGCATCCTGTGTTGTCTGGCTACACTCTCCCCTACCACTACTTTACAGTCACTGGTCTCTTTCAGATTACCACGTCTACACAAGATGTAGTCCACCTGAGTGCTTCTCCCTCCGCTCTTATAGGTCACCCTATGTTCCTGCCTCTTCTGGAAGAAAGTGTTCACTACAGCCATTTCCATCCTCTTTGCAAAGTCTACCACCATCTGTCCTTCTGCGTTCCTGTCCTGAAGACCAAACCTGCCCATCACATTCTCATCACCTCTGTTCCCTTCACCTACATGCCCGTTGAAATCTGCACCAATCACCACTCTCTCACCTCTGGGGATGCTCTGCATCACTTCATCTAACTCACTCCAGAATTTCTCCTTCTCTTCTAACTCACATCCTACCTGTGGGGCATAACCACTCACAACATTGAACATCACCCCTTCAACTTCCAGCTTCAGGCTCATCAACCTGTCTGACACTCTTTTCACCTCAAGAACATTCCTCACAAACTCCTCTTTCAGGATAACTCCTACTCCGTTTCTCTTCCTATCCGACCCATGGTAGAACAACTTGAACCCTGCTCCTAAGCTTCTAGCCTTGCTACCTTTCCACCTGGTCTCCTGGACACACAGTATGTCCACCTTCCTTCTCTGCATCATGTCAATCAACTCTCTAGCCTTCCCTGTCATAGTCCCAACGTTCAAAGTCCCTACTGTCAGTCCTACATTCTTAGCTTTCCTCTTCTCTCTCTGCCTACGAACACACCTTCCTCCTCTCCTTCTTCGTCTTCGACCAACAGTAGTCCAATTTCCACCGGTACCCTGTAGGTCAACAGCACCGGTGGCGGTCGTTGTTAACCCGGGCCCCGACCGATCCGGTATGGAAGTCATTGTCATGATTCGCATTTTTAGTTTTTAGTGTTTTACGTCGGATGCCCTTCCTGACACAACCCTCTGCATTTATCCAGACTTGGGACTGGCACATAAAGACACTGGCTTGTGCCTCCCTGCGGTTGCATTACACATCCATAAGGGATATAAAAGCCAAAGAATCAATATATCTAAATTATTCATAACAGTGACTACCGAAACAGAAAACACATAAATAGAATGACATAACACATAGGAACATATACCTTCGTTATTCTGAATAAAGCACTTAACCTATCATATGGTCTTTAGGAGACTACATACCTCTAAAGCGCCTGTAATTTAGACTTCAGTCCACATGCAGGTAATACAGAAAAAGATGACTGAATAACGTTGCACCAACTTAGCTGCATTACATAAATGGTACAAAACATGAATTGCCTTTCATAATCTGTACAAAATTAAGTATAATGCAGTAGTCCTAGAGAGTCTAGATATCTCGATTTAAACCACAGCTTCAATCTCAAACAGTGTGGATGTCCATTGAACATTTGTGTAACAATGTATAGCCAGGGTTGAGGCCATTTATTTCAGAGCTGCTTTAAGACTAATTAACAATAGTAAGAACCTTTGCTTTAAAATGGCACCCCCCTATATTTTTTGGTTCCCATTCTCACACTCATTTTGATATTTATACAACAAGTACCGTAATATAATTGGTGCATGTAAAAATTTAACTATTGAGGCAAAACTTGGATCATTTACACAGGGGTACATTTTACATATTCTACACTCATTGATTGTACACCCATACTGTATATTTACAAGTGTAGTCATGTGTTTTGTCTTTACCTCAATACTTTGTGTCATCTCAGCTTCTGTGTGTGAGGCTTAATGTTTACGCTGTGTTAATCGCAGGAATGATTTGTTTCCAGGCTTAAAAATACAAAGCAAATGCGTTTGGCATTTCTGAAAGAGACACAGATAATACACAGTACAACATTTAAGATAAGTCATAATGGCATCTGAAAGTTGCTTATGAAAGAAGTCTTTCGAGATGAAAGCAATAATAATGAATGAAGAAAAGCGTTATAGCTGTTGAAAGGTGCTTCGGTTTGCACTGAATCCCAACCCTTGTTGTGCAAAAGCAGTCCAACTCAGACTTTAATCTCTGCTGTGAACAGGATGATACCAGGGATGGTTTGCAGTCATCACATGTGGACAAATCAAGTTTGTGGATGAAGGGTTGAACCAAAGGTACCGTTTCCTTCTGTGTGTCCATTAGAATATGCTGCACACGTCCTGATTACAAAACTCCAAGATATCTGTTGTAAGGAAAAATAGATGTAAACATTAGCATTATCGGCGTGAGTTTAATTGTATGTTTGACAATCAAGCCAGTGTATTTTGATTACAGTCGTACCAGAGTGTGTGCAGTTGAAGACAGTTTCTGCGTGACTGTAAAACTCTTCTCCGAGGATGGAGCGGTAGTCCATGTGGCTTGTGTGGACAAAACACTGAGTTGCATCTTTGAACAGCAGGTCACTTTCTTCGTATTGCTGAGACTCAAAGAGCTTGAACTCTGTGTCTGGATTGGCTGCCAAGGTTTCCTATAAGGTAGAATTTTACAAGAGTAAACATCCACCTCAACACTCCCCATTTCCTTTCTGCAATGACGAAGATCACAATTTAACTGTCTGTTCTGATTTCCGTCAGTATTTATCAGCAGAAGCAAATTAAGAAAGTAAGCAACAGTCACTGCCGGCAATGTGGTTGTGAGTAGAGCTGCTATTGGACCTCAATAATGTTGTGGTACCAACATAAATGTTTCCATAGTACAATATAACCAAAAGCTGGCATCAAATTTCTGGTCAAATTTGCACTCTTGTGTACTTAATCTTTGATTAGATAATTGCAGATTTAAATCAAAATCTGGTCATTTTAGACTATTTTATTCAGGAAAATATCTTGAGCGTGTCTGTAGACGACTTTGAAATTTGTTCTTTTTTCCGCTGAAAAATGTGTTTATATTTCTTGAAGTAAAGCATCAAACTGTGACCTGAAATAACCTTTTCATAAATGCAATGGCAAGCAAAGTGGAGTTTTGCATGTTAGTTAAAGGCATCTTCAAGACTTTCATACCACATCGGTTCCAAGCTGCAGCATTAAGGGTTTACTTTAAGTGGTAGAGGTGCTGAGTGGGAACTTGAAACATACACTATTCTTAATGACCTGAAGAGGCAGCAGAGGCCCATGTCTCGTAGACTGTCCGCCATGGTGCATACAAGGAACACCGGATTTAAAAGAACACTCCTATTTGTTAAAAGAGTCTGTTCACATAAGCTGACCTGTGACTTCATGAGGAAGTCGTAAACTCGTGCCGTGAGCACTGGCCGTGTCATGATGGTGTTCGGAGGGATGACTCCGAGGTTACAGCTCTCCCACTCGGACAACGGGGCCCGACGACCGTCACCACACAGCAGCTCAAAGTCTGATGACGTCCAGCCCTCTGCCCAGCCGGTGGAATTCAAACCTGAAGTACATGACAAAGATACAATGTAACATGATAAACATACAGTGTCTGTGTTCATGTCAAAACTTTATCTTGAAAATCTCACTGAGGACGTTGGCAAGAAGGTTGTGCTGCTCAAGGAAGGCCACATCGCCGTAGCTTTTACCACTGGGATCTCCAACCAGACACCTGGGAATAATGAGTAAAGGGTCAAAGCGTCAATTCAGCCAAATTACATAAAAACTTTTTCTCAAATAGCCCTAGTAGCATCCAGCCACACTGGTAGTTTAGATTTTACTTTTGAGCATTCGGCTTCCAATGAAGGTGGAGACAGAACCATTTTCATAAGAACTACTTTCTAACAAAAAACTGTCCCTATGACAACAGTTGACTGTGTATTTGGCAGATTATCCAGAATAACAGGGACAGTGTTTCTGGAAAGAGGTGTTGCTGCTGATTTTAAAGCAGCTATACATACTATTTTTATTTTATTATATTAATTCTATGTATTTAATGACGTCTTGTGTGTAAAAGGAGTCCTTCTTGGTGACAAACCCACAGAGATTTATCACCCATCTCTGCAGTTCCCCTCAGCTCATTTTAACATCTTTCAGCTCATGTTTTGGTTTTAACGACCACGACTTCACCGTTTTGGTTCACTCTCACCGCTCTCATCGGTGTTGTTTTCGGCCGCAGCAGGAAGCTGTTTTCTAATGACCGATGGTATGCTACCTGTCCAGCACCAAACAGCTGACAGAGAAAGTTAGCGACTAGCTGGTGAACATAGTTACGAACGCAGTTAGCAACTAAAGAGCCAGCTAAAACAGAGTGAATATTGGATCAGTTGGACAGAACCACGAATCCAAATAAATGCTAATGTTGCTCTGTATCTGCTGGATGTGGAAACATAAAACTGTTTGAGTTCACCATATCAATTTAAAAGGTGATAATATGTCAGTGTTGCCTTTACAGCTGCCCCTAGGTGGCCAAAATGTCTGTTAATTCAGGTCCTATAATGTTTTAAATGCTTTGAGCTCCATAAACTTTATTCCTTTTACATCAATTGTATTGAGGTGGTGATATATCTGTAAGACAAATTAGTTAAAAGGACAATTAAGACCCCGAACTATCTTAATGGCTGGATACCAGAAAAGATAAGTTAGCAAAATATGCTTTTTCATAAATTTCATTTAAAAAAAACCCTCAAATGAACAGAAAGCTCTGATTCAGGTGAGCCACTAGTCATACCTCAAAGCCCCCATGTTGCCATAGTAACGCTCATTATGGTTGTCAGCACAGCGTTTGGTGGCAGCCTCCCCTGTGCCTCCCATACACACTTTACACAGATTCCCCTGTGAGCCGGGAAGACAGCCTTTCCAAAACACCTCGTTGTATGCTAAGAAAACACAAAGTGTGAGGCTTTATGCAATTATGTATTACGTTTAAAATGCCAATAAGACAAGCGGCCAACACTAGAAAGAGGTCACAGCACACAGAGATGAGCCAGAACATGATATTCTTACAACTAGAGTGTAAATATAAAGTTTTATTCTGGTGAATACGCTCACTAAAGCTTTTTATGCAGGACTCCGTATGACTGATTCGGAACAGTAGGCTACCTTGGTTCGGATCACAGGGGGAGCTGCTGTTATGCTCCAGGCTTAACTTGTGTCTGTACGGCAGCAGCCAGCCTGCGGGGCTGTACATGCGGCCATGACAGGAGCGACGGCCTCCGAGGTTCCCGATGAATACGTTTCTGCTGGAGAGCTTTGCCACTGCCAGACCCACCACTGAGGGCAACACTGAGGACAGAGACAGGGGCATGTAAAGACAACAACCACATCAGCGACAAGTTGGTCATTTATTGCACTGTCTTACCATCGGTCTCTAAGTGGGTTGATCCTTCAGCAGGCACACACGCTCGTCCTGAGAGTCCACGAGAAAGACAGTGGAAACAGATCAATGATGAATAACTAATTATCCACGAGACTGCAACAGGACATGTTTGAGAAAATATGGGAAAGTTGGATCCTATATATTAACCCTTTACGTCCATCATTTGTTTCATGGACGATTTTTTTTTTTAAAAGTGAATTCAATAGTATTTTTAATTTACTTTTCAATATTCTTTGTCTTATTACATGTATTATTTATGATTTGCAACTATAATATTATTATAATATATTTTATCAATATGGCTTCTACATTTTGCTACAATGACTATGTTAGTTTGTTTGTCCAAAAAACTGTCAAAAACTCAAAAATATTGAATTTGCACTGATGTAAAAACGCGGGGAAAGCAACAAATCTTCATATCTGAGCAGCTGAAAGCAATAAATGTTGAAATGTTTGCTTCATAAATGACTTAAAAGATGTATCTAGAAATATACAGTAGAAATGGCTCCAACTTGATTTTGGAGTCGTCTCGTCGCTGTGTATGTATGTATTTTGAGAACAGACCTTGGTAGAAAAACAATGTAAACAGAGTCCTACCATAATATTCTGTGACTACAGGGACAAGACCACATTTTCCTGCGATGAAAGAGTGAGTTGCATCCAGCGAGACGGCGTCCACCTCGTCCCTCTGTAGCAAATTGCGTCAGTGATGTTGGCAGAGTCAACAGGAGGCTGAAGCTTGAACTGTAGTCGTTTTTCAAGTGTGATGAAACTTCAGTGTCCCGACATCATGTGATTTATATGACTTACCTTAATTTTCTCGATACAGTCGCGCATCGAGGCCGCTCTAACGCACACCAGCGGGTCTGACTTTATACTGAGAGCCCACTGCTCACATTTCTTCTGCTCTGCATGGCTAATACAGCACCATCGCACGACACTGTCCTCCAGTGAACTTCCTGCACACACACCCATACAGGTTCAATGAGGTCAGAACATCACAGCCAGTCTTGTTTTGAATATTAAAAACAACCACGCACCTTCATGTCCAAGACCTTTGAGGAGTGCCACATAATCCAGCCCCAGCACCTGACTGACATCCATGTCATCTGGCAGAACAGCTAGTTTATCTGTCACATCTTTGAAGAGAAGGTCATTTTCTCCAAAAGAAGAGGAGTTGAAGAGTTGGAAGCGCTGCCTCTCTCTTCCTTTTTGGCCAAACAGCATCTAAACAATAACACATAATCCTTTAACAATCTTTTATTGAGGACATGTAGCGTGGAAACAAAGTGTGTGATGTTTGTGGGCAAAGGTGGGAAAGGAAAACGATTGAACAAGAAAATGTACCTGCACCGTCACTAGAAACTTGCGTGGAACCTTGCGAAAGTTAAATCTGGTGACCATGCCGCCTCCTGGGCCGCGACCCAAATTGCAACTTCTGTAGTGGCTGAGAGGAGCTTGCGTGCCATCTGCACACAGTAACCTGAACTCATCTCTGTCGCTGTCTGAGGGAACAAACAGAATATGAAAAGCAGATTATACGATCCTTTAAAAAAAAAAAAAAAAAGGAACTTTTCAGTTTGATTCCGTCTTTATCCTTCATCACCACCACCTGTCAGGTCCCAAATGTGTTTTACTGAACGGATTTTAAACTTGATGGTATTGAATGCTATTAATTATATAAAATAATATATTGTTGTAATATTTTTTTCATACAAGACAAAGTGATCTTGAAACGGTCGATTTTTAGGTTTGATCAGTTTGGTGTTTGTACTACTATCACTTCATCACAAACTCAATTGCAGCAGGTGGTGCTCAGGTGTAACAACTGACTCAGGTCCGTGGTGTGTGTGTGTGTATATATATATAGCCTATATATTTTTTAATCAAATCATAATTTCTCTTTTTTCAAATTAGCTGAGTAACTCCACAATCTTTCAAAGTACCCACAGAGGTACATGTATAGCCCTGGATGGGAATCACTGGTGTTGTTAAGGGTATTTTTTCTTCTTCTTTTCTAGTAATTAGACGGACAGCAGAGAGCTGACAGGAAATGAAAAGTGAGAGCCATAAGGGAAGATTTGCAACAAAAACCCCTGGCTGGACTCAAACCAGACGTTGCAGTGACATGGTCAATGTCTTAAACCCCTAGGCAACCAAGTCGCCTCAGAGAAGTATTTTATTTTTAAATTTGTAACAGAATAAGTGAGTAGAGATACTCTAGGAGTCCATTAGAAGATACAGGTAGTTTACCTCCAATACTTTCAAGAGCTAAATGGTCCACAAATGCAACATCTCCTGCCCCGCTCCTGAGACATCTGTGACAGAGCAAAAGAGGCAACAGAACTAATGCATTTCTATGCTGTTTTGACTGTCTACATGTTCGAAAATATAGCAAATGTGTGTCACAAGTTGAGAGCTTGTTGATCCTTTGTTGAACCTGACCTGAGGGCCCCGTGGCTGTTGTAGAAGGGCTCGTTGTGGGACGTTTCGCAGTGGTAATTCTTCTGGCGAATGTAGGACCTCTGGCCTTTACACAGAGCGCAGAGACGTGGTGCCATGGCAGCAGCTCCAGGAATACAGCTGGAACTGAAAAAGGTACTGACGTCTGCTCGAGAGGAGAAAAACAAGTCAGACGATCGAAAAGCCCGAGGACCAGAAATGACAAAATAGAAAGAAGAAACTTCCACACTGTACTGTTTTCACTGGCAGGTGATAATCTCATTACCCTGACTGAGCGGCTGCTCCTTTGACCAGCTCAGGTAGTTGCGGGACAGCAGGAAGCCGAGCGGGAGACTCCATCCAGCTGTCCATCGAACACCACTGTGACAGCTCCTGTGGCCCTGCAGGGATCGTATGTCCAAACTGCTGTTTCTCACCACAGCCACAGACAGAATACAGCCTCCTGCAGGACTCGGTGTAGACAAAGGTGGAAATACACAGACAAGTATACTGACTCAGACACCAGTGCTGAAGAGACATGCTGAAGCGTCTCAGAAATGGGAAATAAACCTACCATCACTATATATCTCCTTGGCGATGGCAACGAGGCCAAACTGCTTCACAGCAGAATAAACTTCTCCTGCATCTAACGTCACTATGTCAGCACGGTTCGCCTGAAACAAAGAATTAACACAGTTAGTCCTAATATTACAAGACGTAGTTCAAAGAAGACCTGTGAAAGTGGTGTTCTATCAGGGTTCACACACCCTTGAAAGCTTTCATTATACAAAATCACCCAAGAGAAAATAGTCATACAACAAGTTTGCAAATGTATAACATCTAATCTAATCAAAGAAGGGTTTTCATCACCCTGAGACATTTTTTTTGAAACACCTTTTCAGTTATGATGGATGTCTTTATAAAGTATCAATGAACAGCATCAATCTGTTGCCTTGGCTCTTCCTGGTTTTGATGTTTTCTCCCATTTCACATACATACATACTGTAAACAGGTTATCATCGGGAATAGACAGAGCTTGCTATGTTTGAGGTTATTTAGAAACAGTATCTGTCCATCAGGGAGCACTGGCAAGTTGATTTTTCAACTTTAACATACCTTGGTCACAATTGGTTAATGACAGATATAAGGGATCCGGAACTCTTAAAATAAATAATATTGGTAAAGATTTTCTCATCAGATTTTATAAACTCTCAGATATCACTATCGGCCTCAAAAATCCAATATCGGTCGAGCTCGACAGAAACACTTTGGCCTTATTCATTTGCTGCCTGTAGCTTTACAAACCCCCTGACCTGATCCGCCCTACAGGAAAAGTCATCTGTGAGACTTCACAAAACACATTTTTGATTCAAAAACACTCATCCATCTGTTTTCTACTTGTCTATTCTCATATAAAAAGGTGAGGAATGGCTCACCCTGATCCTATCGATGCAGTCTGTCGTGCTGGACGCTCGAATGCATGAGAGTCTTGCAAAAGCTGCCACAGCAGCTGGCGGCAGCACTGCCACCAGAGCTTTAGCTAGTTCTGCACATTTCCTCTGTTCAGGATCGGACACTGTGCACCACCGCATCTTCTTAGCTAACATGCAAGGAATAGTACAAACTGTTCAGCAGAAGATGAATATACATTTTGTATAGAATTTGTTATTTGTCAACTTCATGCACATTCATGTTTTGGGAAAATGCAGGTATTTAATGAATTTCATTAATTAAAAAAATGTAAAGCTAACTTTGCATTTTGGTAAACTGTGAAAGGATTTTACAACATTTATAATGTTTAAATCAGTTTTAATAATGTCCACAAAAAGCTCCAAAAAGACAGCAACAATCTTGCCAGTAAAAATCTAAAGCAAACATCTAAGAAAAGAATAAAAAGTCTTAGAACATTCAACAACCCAATGAGACTGAAAATGAACATAAAACAACTTAACAATTTAAGTAAATAAACTAGTTCAGTAACAAAACCTACCCCTGATGCAGCAGACAAAGATGAAAAAGAGTAAAATGGCATAACGTCCTCGCATTCTGCCCTGTTGTAGATCAATCCTGTAGTCTGCAGAGCACAACAGACAGCTGTGCTTTCTGTTTCCTTTCCCCGATACTCCTTTCCAAAGCATTACAGGCTCTGGTACTAACGGATAAATAGAAAACATATTGCGCAAAGGGCAGCTCCTCTGAAAACAGTAAAGTGACTTTTTTTTCATACATATGGAAAATATTTAGCACCATCTGTCACAAGGTTGATCAATAGCAAGCGTTTTCTAAGTTTAGCTGTAAGGAACTTGGCTTTAATGTTTTTTGATATGCTCAGTCAATTTTAAGTCAGTTTACATGATATTCAACACAAATACATAGCACATTAACATATCCTTTTTCCCCCTCACAACCCGAGTGCAGTAGAGGTATAAATGTTCAATCTAAAAAAACACAGCAAGCTTATAGCAAAATATGCATCAGCTGGTGAACAGTTTTCTTATGGTCCGAACGATCAGCAGGTGTAATCACTTTTGGAGTGTGTGAGGACGAGAACTATTTCCTGTCATGTTGTAAACACAGCGTGATCTTTGAGGACAGTCTGTAAATGCTGGATCCTCTCTGCATGTAGCAGCACCGCTGGTTTCCGTTTTGCCAGTTCAATGGACAGTCTGTTGATGCGCTCCTCCAACTGTCAACATCAAAAAACATCAACTGTGACACGATTAAATAACTTTCAGTGGGAGTGACTTCATACCGTTTCCCCTCATGTGACCTCTGATTACTAAACTTGGCTATTGTGGATATGAACTAATAAAACAAGTTTTCAGATGAAGTAATATTTGAACAAAATCATACACTATCAAAAAGATACACTTGATTAATGTTCTTCAAGTTCAATGCTGATGTTTCAAAGGGTGTTGAGTTTCAAAACATCAACAGCGATGTTTGGAGACTTGAGTATGATCCAAGTGCTGACAATCATGGCCTTGTGCGGTTGCTGTTTGCAACGTTTATGAAGGTCGTTTCCTGTTTAACATAAGACAATGACAAAATTATCTTATCTTCTTACCTCCTTCAACTCTTGACAAACAGCATTTTTTTCCATTTGTTCATCCTTTCCGCTGGTCTGCAGCCAACTTTGGAGAACCTCCTTCAGTTTTTGCCATGCCCTGAGTGGACGCATGCCATCAAACATCAGTTACTATGTAGACAGTGTGTTCAACAACACAACGCTAGAAGAATGGAAAAACTGTCCTCGCAGATTTCTTACCGGAGCTGCTTCCTGTCCTCTTGGTAGGTCTTCATGTCCAGCTTGATGCTGAGCAGCTCTCTGGTCAGATCTGAAGTTGGATCCGTCGCTGCCTCTTCTACAATTTCTCCACTGGGTGCTCTCAGACGTACGTCTTGAAGAAGCACAACAAAAGGTTTGTTTAGACCTCGGCATTTGCGATGTTCTGCATAATCCAAGCTAGACAATCATGTTACTTGATAATGAAGTATAAAAAATATCCCATACTGGGGAAGAAAGGTGCGGGTATTATACCTGGAGAAGCTGACGAGTGTTGTTTAAAGGGAGGCACGAGCGGAGCATCTCCAGCACCCGAGCTGCCGGTCACCTTGGAAGAAAGAAACAGATGATATAACCCGAGTCAAGTTATTTAATTTGCCACTGAATGCATGCTGATATCTGTCCAAGTCAAACAGAGGATTATTACCGAGTCTTCGGGCCTGGTGGTCATGAAAGCAGAGGGGGGTAAAAGAACGCCTTGGTTTTCCTGAGGAGAGTCCATAGTGGACATGTGAGGGCCAGAGGGTGACACATTAGGTATGATGACGCTCTGGTGTGTGGAGGCAACAGGAATGCAGGGATGCTTTGCAGGACGGAGGCAGGACAACACTGTACGACGGCCTTCCTGTGAAGGACAACTGGTGCTGGTGACGGCAGACTGCTTCAGGGTGCTAGAAAACAAGAGAAAAAGCTTTTTTCGGTGGCCTTCTGCTGAGTGAGAAAGATTTTTTAACACAATGTTTCAATTCAAGCTGGTTTCTGATTTGAAATAGGTGTGTAGTATTTCAAAAGAATGTAATGAATGTCGATTATGTAGGGAAAAAAAAACCGTGTTACTTTGTTTTCAGTGGAGACTCAAACAGTTCCTCGCAGCGACGTGGCTGACGTCGAGAGGTGCGGTTGAGCAGTCTGCAAAAAACATGAAGAACTCTGTAAGACTGAGTCCATGTGTTGAACGCAGATTCACAGCCTGTCAGGGGCTCAGACTCACAGCTCGCTAAGCACTCCATCTTCAGCTTCCTGCGCCACTGAGTCAGACGGAGAAACACTCTTCAATCCAGGCGCAGTCAAACAGAAGGTCACACTCTTTTTCGGCGGTTGGCCTTTGACCTCTTGCTCTCTTTGTGGTTTACAAAGCGCCCGCTGCTTCCACCGCATAGCACAACGCTTAACCACCCTCTGGAGATGTCGCGACCTCTGCAGGACACAGGCAGCATGAGGAAAAGATACTCAAATTTAATATCTGACATGACACAAAATGTACTCAACACAGATTCCCACCTGCTCTTGGCTGTGTTGCATTAGGCTTGTTGTGAGATCGTTCATGTGAGAAGCGTATGTGAGGATGCATGTCACGCCCTCCCTCAGCAGCTGGTCTCTGTAGACCTGCGCAGCTCTGGCCGCCTGTTCGTGTTTCCTGCGCTGCTCCGTGACCCACAGCCTCCATCCGCACAACACCTGCGGCAGGTCCACAAAACAACGTCAATTCTACAATTCAGTGCTCAATTTCGCAGCCAGAGAAGAAATGTGCGGGCAGATGTTACCTTGGCCTGAAGAGTGAGGGACCAGTGCCAGAGCGCTCGCTCTGTCTGCTTAGCTTCTCTCTGTCTGTGCTGCAGCTGTTGGCAGGAAGGAACCCAAAGTCACGGCCAGTTTATCTGCACTACCCCATTACATACTGTCTGACCTTGATATCTACTCATACTGATGTCCCATTTAGAAAACTGAAGACACACCACAAGAAACATCATCATACAAATAAAATACCTCTACCTCTGGCTAAGATTACCAATTATTAGGCGGTATTCCAGCAATTTAGTATAGTGTATTTCCATAAAGTTGGGGGACATGGTAGATTTATTTATTTTTTTTTAAAGAATAGTCAAAATCAAAGCAGCAGAGGCCGAGATATCCTGACTTATAGTCTCTAGTATGAGTCAAGCTAAAAAAATAAACGCTGGATACTAACATTTCAGTAATGCATCAGTTATTTTTTCAAACTTTACAAAGACAACAGAGGACATTATGCAATTGTTTTTACTGGCTGAGGCATGCTCCTCATGCCAAGTAAAGTGATCTTTATGTGTAAAATCAGCAGCATTTAAGTGTCTGTGTGAAAAAGAATATCAACAAACCTTCATTTTCCACTGTTCAAAGTATGTCTGGTACAGCTTTAATCTCAGCAAAAACAGTCCCTGTCGTTTCATTACCTATGAAATAATCACATTTTAAAAAATTCATGTTACAGCATGAAGTCAACAGCGTGGCTTTATATAACAGTTTCTGGATAATGAAGTTACAACCTTATTTTTCTGATACTGGTAGTGATGCTTATTCCATGCTTTCAGTGCTTTAGAAAGGATGTTGGACTCGTGCCGCTGTCTGCCTTTTTCCATGCATATCCTCTCTGTCCGAGCCTCCCTGGTTTGCTTCCTCCATTGTCTGAAAGAGCGCAGCAGCCGCACTAAACACAGAAAACATCAAGTTTGGAACAATTCGAGTACACAAGCCTAAGCTTAATAGCAGAATTCTGACACAACAGACAAAAGTAGATGACAACAGCTCCCATTTGTGTGGGACGTAAGATTGTTGAAAGGCTTAAAGGCAGAAAATCAAGGTTTCTTGTTCTTGTAATGAATGTTTTAAAAACATCAAGTTTCACATTTAATTTGTAGTAAACTGTGGGGGGGTCGGGGGAAGAGACAAAACATTCTTGGGTCTGTATCATTTGGGTTTCTTTGAAAGTTGGCCAATCAGCTGTCAGCAGTAAGAGTAACAGCAACTTCGCTTTACACAAATACTTCCTAACTGTCAAGCTGTAGGTGTAAGAAATGTGCAACACTTAGTACATCTGTTAACAGAAAATAAATATTGAAATGGACTTTAAACTTTACTCCATGTGGTCATTGTAAAGAGGTCTTTTGTTACCTTGATTTATGGACCTCTGAGCCCTGCTGACTGCTTCCCCCTGCTGGTGGCGCTTTGACACTGCACGTGTTGTTGCATCTCTCCAAGCAAGAAAAACCTTGACAGATTTACAAGAAAGCAATGAACAAAGGCTCCACAAAAGGATAACTATGAGAGTTTTGGATATGCGGGCACCAGACGGCTTTATAACCTTAAGCTGAAGGAAATGCTCAAAGTGGTCCTGTGCTCGTCGCTCCATGAGCCTGACCTCTGTCAGCAGCACTGCATTCTCCCTCCAAACAGAGAGAACCTTCCTGAAGAGAAATAATATTAAGAGGGAATAAAGCCGACATGAATCATTCATGTGGAGACAGTGGGAAATGGATAGTAGATCAGTGACAATGTTTTGTTTTTTTTCAAATCATTTACAGAAAATACACCAGCGGTGTAACTCAAGACTTCAGTATTTGTTTTCAATACCTGAGAAAGTTCAGTTTTTGTTGTCTGTAAAGTTCCTCTGCATGACCACAGATCTGAGACATCTGTAGGTGGTGTTTCTGTGAATACAGCAGGCCACAGTGTATCGGCTTTAACGTTGTCTTTATTGCTACAACCTTAAGAAATCATGCGATTACTAAATGCTGACGTACCTTCCAGGCCACAAACGTGTCTTTGAGAAGTTTGACTTCGTGGTAACGTTGCATCTGCTTCAGTCGGCTTTTCTTCACTCGCTGGCTCTGAACAAACTGATCAAACACACAAGAGCCACTTAACACAAAAACACACACACAGACCTGAAGCAGGTAACTGTGCATCTGATTTGTGTTGCTATCTGTACCACTGCTTCCTTGATTTTCTTAAAAATATGAATATAAAAATTGGATTATAACACACGGGGGCTTTTATAATCCAATGATGTGCTTTTAAATGAGACACATTAGGTAGGTCTTTTAATATTGAACAAATGAAGAAGAGGAGAACAGTGTTTCTGGGATACATACAGCAGGATACAGGCAGACACATCTGTGTTCAGGTCTCACTGAGACACTATGCAGGCTACCAGGGATGCTTAGCAGAACAGCTAAGCAGAAAAAGTTTCCAGACATAAACATGCAAGTCTCTGCCTTTTTTAAAAACCCCTATCCAAATACTATAGTCACCTTTTTCCATTTTTCCACAGCCCATCTCATGCAGCACAGGTCACCCTGATGACAAGCCTGCTGCTCTCGATTTCTCCTGACAAAACAAATGTGTTCAAAAATATGCCTTTTAGCCAAGAGAGCAGCAAGTTCACCACTCTACTCTTCAACAGCACTCAGTATCGCTTCACCTGACTCGTATCTCCGTGCTGTTGTCCCTCCACTGTGTCATCGTCTTGTGGATCAGTCTGCGCAGGTACAGACGGTCCGAAGCCTCCCGTTTCTCCCCCTCACTGATCTGCTGCTCTGTCCGCTGCCTCCAGCGACCCCAGGCTCTCTGCAGCTGGCAGCGCTCCTCGTGCAGAATTGCCTGATAACGACGAGTTATCTGTCAGTATCTCATACAGAGCCGTGCTCTTAAATCAACAATATGCAGTAGTTTGTGTTTCCATTTACGGCCAACATACCATCCGCTCAGAAAGCATCCGCTCCTTGTGCTTCTCTGATTGTGCCCACCAGGTGTAAAACACCCAAGAGTGCTGACGCTGCCTGTTAACAGAGCGAACAAAGAAATCATGTAGAGAAACAAGAAGGGTCAACTCTGCTTGGTGAGAAAATGAAGTTAAAATCAGGAGGGGATAACTCACTGATTATAGACTTCTGCCTTGTGTCTCCTCTGTTCATGGAGTCTTCTCTGCAGAGTAAACACAACCCACGAGTTGAAACACCGAGGCAACTTGTTTTCAGCAAACCAAATGTCTGCACGATGCTCCAATTCCTGCAGGGAAAAGTTTTTGAGTCTGCAGCTAAACTATATATAGAAATGAGGCTCACACAGATATCGCTCATATTTTCAACTGCTGTTGCTACATTTTGAAGGAATTTATATTCTGTGATATTATGTTTTATCAAGATTATGATATTATGAAATGCATAATGACGGTCTTTAGAATATCTATAGAAATGTGTCCTTATCGCTGCTCTGTAGGTATTGCTGACGTATTGGATCTAAAAATACCTGCACGTGTCTCTGTTCAGCAAGTTTCTCTCTCCAGTGGTGAAAACAGCTGCTCAACAGGGATGTGCTGTAAAGACAAAAACAATTCAAGTCAAATTTTTAATCCAAATAACGCAATTGTATATGGAATACACAACTTGTTTGTAGATTGGATGCTACAACATTAAACAGGTCACATATTTTTCACTCTAGGGCAAACATAGCTACTGGTAAGGAATGGGAAATGTAAATAAAAGCACCTGTGTTTAGTCAGTGCCATTTCCCTTAGGGGTTGAAATCTCTTGTCTTCATTCTCCTCCAGACGGTCCTGCCACAGCTCCCAATACTTACTTGTCAACTATGAAAAAAATGTGACGTTTAGAAGCTTTAAAAACATGACTTAAAGTGTGTAATTGACACCGTAGTATTAGGATGATAGAGTGCATCAATTACAGTTTGATGATGATGTTGGACGGCCATGTTGTTGTTCAGTCGGTGTGTTTTGTTCCAGATGACGTTAAGACAAAGTCCCTGCGATCCAGCACGCTGCAACAAGAACACACAGCGTTCAACACATTGCATGATCGCACTCTCTACTTATATGCGGTTGCTTTTTTTTTTGGGATCTTACCAGTAGATGGTGATGATAATGTTGAGTTGCAGTCCTGTTTCTTTCAGCCTCTTCTCTGCACAACGTCACATCTACTGACGAGCTCAGGAATCACACAACTGTACTGCTAAATACAAGCCCTTACTATCCCCTCGGTGGACTCCTTATGATGCTGTAGTTAGTATGGAAATGGAAGGTATGTTTGTTCTACATTTGGATTAGGATACAAGCTCTCCAGCGCTCCAGGGCTCTGCGTTGGATGCTCTGGACGGCCAAATGCCCTGCAGCTTGCAAACGGTCTTCCTCGCTCTGTTTGCGATGCAACGCGCTGCTCCATTTACTCCAACACATTATCACCAGGCGGCGATGGCAGGCGCGCTGAGCCACAGCTAAAAAAACCCCACAACAACAGAAAAGGGATAGTAAGAGAAAACTGCGTAATCCAGTTTAAAAATGTTGATATACATGAGAGATATAGCATGAATTGGCTTGAGGTTTATGTTAAATGAAGAAAGACACCGTATATATATAATGACCTTGAGCCTTTTTCTTGGTTTGAAGACAAGACACATAAGTTTTCCAATGATGTAATGTTGTTCTTTTCAGTCTGAGGATGAAATGAAGTGCAGCTTTGGATTCTTTCTCTTTGTGGCAACAAGCAGCTGTGTGCATTTCTTTCCAATGAAGCCAAGTCTTTGACAAAAAATAAACAAACAGAAGTTCACACATCACCACGCAAAATACAAAAGGAAGGAGATCTGTATTCATCACACACACTGTTGACAATATATGATTTATGAGTGCGTTGGATTATGTCTTTACCCTGCTCTGTAAAGTTAGCGCCCTCTGTTTCAGGGCTTGGTCCTCTAAAGTGTAAAAGTCTTGTTGCTGCTGCAGCCTAGTCTGCCACAAGCTCCAAGCTGAACTGCACAGGTGAAAAGAACACAACAGTGGTAAAAAACAATAATCCACGACGTGTTAGAAGTGTAGGTCTGATTTGTAAATACAATGATCTTACTGCAGAGTTGCAAGTCTGTTCTGCTCAAGGGCAGATTCAAGCATTCTGCTCTTCATTCGCCTCATCTCTGTGAAAACCTCCCATCTGTCCCAAACCAGCCGCATCCGTTGCCTGTCAGCTAGTTAAGGAAACAAAGTGATTAATGACCTAACAGCTGCTTGTGATATCTAACAAAACATAAGACTTTAAGGTTAAGATGTACTCTCATTGTATGTGCCAAATCATACCAAATGATTGAGCATTTTGGACTTTGCTCTTCTTTTGCATCTGCAATGACACAAAGGTTCGCCAGCTATGGAATGCCAAGTTATACAGATAATACCTGAAACACGAAATACATCATTAGCAGATGCAAACACGGTCTGTGACCAGCTGACTGAGGTGCACGACTGTATCATGTACCTGTAGTGACACTCTGCCCTCATTGTAAGACCCCACTCCCTCCGGGACGTCCACCACTCGTCTCGCCATCCTTCAAAGGCTTGTTCAGGACCACGCTGTTATAGTGGGACCTGTAGCAAGCAATATTCCCTTGAATTAGCGAACACAGGCTCAGGGAGGACATTTGAAAGTGGCAAACAGACCGTGACCGTAGCTGTAAGTCACGATGATTTATACATTTCTTATTTCAACAACTCCAGTTTGCAAAATGAGCGTAACATGTTACTTGGCTTTATGAGGAAGAATTCGGCCAAAGGTCTTCTGCATCCATATCTTCAGGAACTTCCTTGCCAAGTGTCTGCAGTGGTTGAAAAAGTTAGACTAAGTTATAAATGATAAAAGTAGCAAGCTGAAATACAGTAAAGTGTCTCAGCACCTTATTCTCAGCTCCTTGAGTCGTCCACCTTTGTTCCAGCTGTATCCAACTCTGTAAGGAACCTTTCTGGTGTGACCTTTGCGGACTTGTTTTGTTTCACCACCAGAACTGACACCGCTTAGTCGGGCTCTTAGTGGATCTGGCTTTCTGGCGTTACTTTGCATTATGTTAAAGTAGGCCACTACTGTACAGAACTATAGAAATACAAAATCACATTTGAAATAAAAGAAACACAGACCAACACTTTACCACAGTTTAAGCCATTAGCACCCTTCATCAGTGTGAAGAAACTGTTTGGGTAACTAAGTACCGCGCGTTAGTTGTTCCTTGTCACGTGAACGCGGGTGTGACACTGGGGTTTGTTCCAGACGCAGTTGTCAATGGCAACAGGCAACGCTGACGCTCCGCGCAGTACTGCACTAAGTTCAGGTTGTGGACGTTAAATGTGTCTCTCTGGCGTTTTCACACAGTTTAAAAATATGTTCAGGCTGGAACTGAGGCAATGGTTATATGACATTATCCTCTATAAAAGAGTTTAAATTGTGACATATGTATTCCCGCTGCGCCGCGCAGAGTAGTAAAAGTCAGGAACGCACCCAGGGTCCTTTCAGTGTAACAGCTCCTCGCAATGCTATTCCGGGACAGCCCGTGAGGGCGGGGTCTCACACTTACACAAAGAAGCGCCGGGAGACGGCTATGAAAGAGCAACAAATCGGGTAAACCCCAGGACAAAGAGTAGCTGCCCCACATAGTGCCTCTGTAATGTTCTAAGTTTAGTGTAAATTATACCCATTCAAAGAAAGTTAGATTTTTGCCACTATTTATATAGTTTTATATTATAGTTCAATATTATGGTTTACATATTAAAATGCACCACCACCGACACACAGCAAATTGAAAAAAAATCTACAAAGGCGCGATGGGCACAACGTAATCTTTCCTAGGACCTTCTTAAAGCGGTGATCAGAGGAAAATTGCTGTTACGACTTAGAAAACAGAGAACGAGCAGACAATTATTTCAGATTACACGGTCTCCGTGTGAATTAATTTGTTATTTGGACATGTGTTCTTGTGTTTAGTTACCCCAGTTCAGTGTGAGTTTGCTGAAGTCACTGCAACAACGCGACCGGCTTAAGACTAGGTAGTCGCTGGGTGGGCATTATCCCCATTCCCCAGCTAACGCTAGTTAGCTAGCTAGCGATAGTTGCTAGGTTTGCTAGCTAGCTAACTAACGTGAACTGCTGCTGCTTGGCCGTTAGCAACCAGTATCCACGCAGCATTCTAACCGAGTAAGTTGGCCGTTTGTGTGTGTGTGTGGTTTTTTTTATGTACTAGCTAGCCAGTTGTTTGTACACATTTCATACCACGAGTGAGGTTTATTGTTAACTGTGTGTGGGACGCAACTTAGCTAGCCCTCCACCAATGTCTGGGCTAATTGTTAGCGTGCGTTTTCCTGAAACTCTGTAAAGAGACGATTCGTTTAACAATAGACTGGTTAAGTCACGTAAACGTTCTGTACTGGCTAGAGATCTCTATCAAAATAGCTTCGTTCACAGTCCAGATGCCACATGCAATTTGCCAATTAATGCTAACGTTAGCTAAATTATTGTAATTAACGTGTTTCATGTCAACGGTCAGTGACTGTTGTCAATTAACTTGCTAATTGGCTAGCAGCGTTTGTTAAAACTGTCCCCCGTATAACTTAGCTCGACGCTAGGAAGTTTATTGTTAATTTTATTATTAGGTTGTGCTGTTTGTTAATGTTGGAGGCCAGGTCACGTATCTTCTCCATCCAAACAAGTAAAAAAAATTATTTTGTAATTAAAAATAAATGTTTAGTAGGCGCCACACCTGAATGACGCTGTGTTGCGTCAACGTTTAACGTGCTTTTGTTGTTTGATCAACATCAGTTGAAGCAGTCAGTAAACCTTGAAGGCTACATTGTCCAGGGAGCTCAATGGAGCAGCTTTCTTACCCTCATGCTTGATTCACTTAGAAACGTTTACTTTATTTTCAACAGGAACGGCGTCATTGTTGGGCTGGAAGCTGTTTGTTCTGCGTCTGAAATCAGTCATGGAGAACGATGCTTGTGTGGAGCAGAAGAATGGCGATGCTGTCTTGGACCAAGTTAAACAGCCAGCAGCCACAGCTCCTTACAGATACTCCAAGGTGACGAGAAATACCGACTATATGATAATTTAGAGGGCTAAAAGAGTTCTTCCTCACACAAATTAACATTATCAATTATGATACAGGAGGAACTTATGGAAATAAAAGAACTGCCTATCTCCAATGAAAGGCCAGAGTGTCTGTCGGAGAAATATGACAGGTAAGAATTAATTTCCTCAGATGTAATAGTCTACACCATACATAATCCATATAATATGTAGGTCAACAAGGGATGCAAGACTAATCTTGTGAAATGAGACGTCTTAGATGTGACTGGTCTTTTCTTAAATAGATGAGCTGAAAGGAATGAAAATGCTCAGGCATTTTTCTGAGTTAACAACATTAGTACCTTTCATTGGCCGTTTTAAAAGAACGTTAAGTTAGGCCTTTATTTGTCCCGCAGTGGGGAAACTGCATTGTGGAACAGCAGGGGTACAGTAGTAAAGCAGCAGTATCACACACACTATGATAAAACCTAAAATGGACTATACATAAATGGGTTAAAAACTATGCTAACAAAAACTAAAGTAAAGCCGACAAAAGGTGGTTCGCTATGCAGTGCTGAGTATTAAATAAAATATGTAAAAGTACAAAAATAAATTGTCTAAGAAGCTAAAAGTTGGAGAAAAGAGAAAGGGGTTAGAGCCATTGCAGCCAGCTCACGCCGGAAGTGAATGTGATGAATTGCTCACTTCTGAGCTCAAGTATAGTAAACAAAGCAGCATTTCTTCACACGCCATTGAGTTGTGGGGAGTGTGTAGTATCCAATGTGTTTTATAAGTTAAGTTACCTGGAGTTAATCAGATTCTGAAGTAGTGCTGGTAGGCTAATGGAATGTGTATGCACTGCTTTTTTGGCTTCCTTCACATCCACTCATAACAAATTTGGGATTAAATTTGACAAAATTACTTATCATTTGGGTTGCCTGACTATCCTCAGGACCTGCTCTTATTTAGTTTCCTTTACTTCAGTCTTGAATCTCAGTGTAACCCATTTAGATTCAAGTGGTCAAAGATCTGGTGTTAGATGTTATGATCTCTTCTCATGAGAACAAAGGCTCATGAAAAATAAGTTTTTGATCTGCAGATCAATGTATGTATTTTTTAACTGTAAATTCTACATACAGGATAGCTATAGCCACATGAGCAGTGGCTGTCCAGTAGTGCAAAACGTGTTCCTTTTCAAAGGGGATTTTATTTTCTACAAAAATTTGTCTTATTTTGTTCATGTCAGTAAATCATGGAAGCAATTGCTTCAGAAGCAGTCTTTGAAATGCTTCTACTGCCTCTGTCATGATGTTTAGACATGGGATGACTGCGTATAATGGAAAATACCATTACTCCTCATGGCTAAAGGCTGAAATCCATGGTTGTAGCTGTGTTTTAAATAATGTTGGCCATGCTGACCTTTACTAAATTGTTGTTAGATTGTACTATAACATGTCTTTTTAACGCTCAGAAGCATACAGAAAACATATTAGACATTTAAGGGGTGCTCTGTATGTATCGTTGTTGGTGTGATTAGGCTTGAATGTGTCTTTAAATGTACCATATAAAATCATCTCTTACCCAGTTGAGATTTATTTTTTGGAATCATTTAGTCAGTTATTTCTTATTTTAGTCTGTGAACTGGTTGAGTGTCTTTTTTTTTTTAATTTATTTTTTTAATTGTGGGGTCAAATGGTGTTTTGCTACAGTGACGGTGTCTGGGACCCTGAGAAGTGGCATGCCTCATTGTATCCCACTTCAGAGCGTAGCTCTCCGGTGGAAGGTTTTAAGAAGGACTATGTGGATGATAGAATTCCTTTGAAACGAAGAATCCCAGGTAAATTACCCAAAGCCAGAAATCTTAAGCTTCAGATTTAACGCAAAAGGAAGTTTGTGTCAGAGGAGATTTACTGATAAGTCATGAAGGAATATAAATGTTATCTAGAAGAGGTTAATTTAATGCTCACAACCCCTGAATATTCAGCAGCTCTGGAATAAGCTTAAACAAATCTTTGAACTGCATAGTATGGTCTTGAGGGATGAGATTATATAAATCAGGCAGAAATTAAATAATAGATTTTCTTGTGAGAAAATTGAAAGATCTTTGTAATCTAGGCTTACACTGGCCTGTTGGTTTGGTAATAATGTGACTGGGTATTGTCTGTTCTTTAAACATTTTAACCAAAGCCTGTTTGCTGCATTGTATTCAGATCCTCGTGAGCGGTTAAAGGAGGATGATCTGGATGTCATACTGAGCCCGCAGCGACGCAGCTTCGGAGGTGGCTGTCAAGGCAATGCTGCACTTGCGCCCCATGTCCGTCGCCCAATAAGCCCCCTGGAAAATAAGGAGAATGAGAGTCTCCGTCTAGGAGGGGCACGCAGAATTGGCAGTGGCCGCATAATTGCTGCCCGAGCCTTTGAGAGAGAAGCCCGTGCGGAGAAAGAGAGGGAACGAGAGAGAGACTTGAAGGATAAAAGATTCAGGGTTGGTGTTCCTTTTCTGTCAGTCCATCCATAATGTATTTCCCCTAGTGTTCAGATGACGAGGCATTGAGACTGGCATTTCTTTGCAATACTAAAGTAGGATTACCAAGAGAGTTCTGCAAACTCACCAGCGCACTTGCCTTTTAGTTTCTCACAAAACATCCTGTGCAGATACATTTACGTCACAGGATAAAACTTGCTGAAAAGAGACGTCTAGGTGAAATTAAAGCCTTCAATGTAAACATTTTTCACAATGATTGGATTTGGCTCACTAATCTAGTGTTTCTTACATTATAAAAAAGCAAAAGTCTACTTAATAAAATGAAGAAGCTCTTTCTAGGACTACAGTCATGCTTCATTAGTGTGGTTTCTCCATACAAAGGGTTTTTATTCCAAGAACATTCCATAATCATTAAATCAATTTTTTAGCAGCACGTGAAGTACAAACACATAGATTGTTTATCATGTCTCATCATTTGCAGAGAGATTTTGGTGACAAACGTGTGTTTAGTGAAAGGAGAAGGAATGACTCTTATGCAGAGGAGGAGCCAGAGTGGTTCTCCGGGGGTCCAACCAGCCAGTCGGAGACAATTGAACTCATTGGATTTGACGACAAAATCCTGGAAGATGATAAGCGCAGGTCCAAGCGGTCAAGGAAACGAGCAGAGTCTCTAAAAGAAGGCATGTCAAAACCTTGTTCTTCAGAATTATAGCACCTTAGTGCAGTTGATCAATTTTTTGTTTCAGTTTATTTACCTGCATGGTATTACTTGGATAACTAGCTTGGTGTGACTGCTATCACACTGGGGATACTGGAGATTGTGAGTTTTGTTGTCACATTTATTATGTGCAGCAGTGGAATGTAATGGTGGACAGGCCGAAGAGCGAGCTGTGGGTTTGCAGTCGACTGCTGATCAGGAGGTTCCCCACCCCGATGTTCTGCCTGAGCAGACAACTGGAGACTTTGACTTCAATGAGTTCTTCAATCTGGAGAAGACCATGCCAGGACTGGCCTCTGTAAGTACTGGGCTCCACTGTGGTTTTGTTGGTGTTTTTTCAAGTGTGAACATCACCGATGGGATTGCATTTATAACAGATGTTTCCTTTTTAAAAAAAAAAAAAAATAGTATTCTAATCAGTAGAAGCTTAACAGTAGAGGTTTTCAAGTGTATCTGTCCCGCCCCCCCCCCACACCTAGACTTGCAGGTAAAGACATTTGTTCTTCATGTATGTCATCATGTACATTTTTAAAGGCTACATTAATAGTTGTGGCACAATTTTGACCTGACAAAATAATCTTGTCTGTCCATCTTTTATAAAAGAGAAGCCCTTCTTTGAAGCGTTTGCAGATTCTTTGTCAGCACAAGATTACCTCTGCTGCACTGGCTTGCTCTCACTGAACTTGCTCTGTGGTGGCGGGTATCGTCACTGAATGGTGCAATGACTAAATGTTTGTCAGTGGGATATTGCATGGGGTTAACGAGAGGTTAAAAAGGTTATCACAAACCAAATTTATGCCCATCATTATAGTTACATTAACTTTCTACTAATTGGAGAATTAGTGAACCAGTCTGCAAACTAAATAAGAAAGCTGTGTACTCACTGTGGCATTAAATCAACACAAGGCCATACAGCAGTGCATTCAATGACACTGCCCGCAATCTTCTAGCACATTTTGTGCTAAATCGATGGAAAACGCCTTAAACGTAAGTGCCACCTCTGTCGTTGTATCCTTTCATCTGACGATTTTTTTTATTTTTATTTTTTTGTTTCCCACTTTGTCTCACAGACGCCTGCTTCTGTCTTGCAGATGATAGAGGACGTTTTGGGGGACGGTCCTGTATCGGCTAGTCGCTTTAGTCAGTGGTTCTCCAGTAACATGAGCCCTTCAGGCAGCCGGTCCAGCAGTCTGAGGTCCACTCCCCACGAGGAGCTGGAAAAACTTGCAGGTAAATGATTAGGTTTGTTCCCAAAGGAGCTTGCTGTAACTATGTATCTTAAAACCAGGCATAGCACTTCTTTTTGGTGGCGCTGTGTTTTGGCATGTTAGTATGAAAACCTCAAGATCAGATGCCTGTTCTAGTGGATTTAATGATGTATCAGGATAACATCATGTTCAGGATTTCAGGAGGTCTTGAGTTTCTAAAATTATCCAGAGAATTCTGTAAATCTGCTTCACAGAACAAGCCCCTGGAGTGTTTTTCTCTTGTTGAATATACATTCAGGGCAAAAACAACATTAAAACCTACTGAAAGAAGCCAATTTTAACTGTACCCTTATCTCGGGGTGTGGCATTAAAATCTTTTTAAACTTTGTCCACACCAAACTGCTGCTTCACTATATCACTCTCCAATCCTAGCTACATTCTTGCTTTGTAGTGTTCATTTTCCCCAAAGCACATTTTCTGTGATGTCCTAAATCTTGGACTGTTGGGTTCCTTTAAAGGGCTTGAGCCACGCTGCATGTCCCCTAGCCACGGCCCTGTCCCATACTTCACACCTATTCAATCATCAGAGTGCAGGGAGAAGGTGGACATCCTGGAGCTGCTGCACAAGGCCAAAATAGACCTGAAGCCTCTTCTCTCCACCCTGTCGGTCAACAAGGCTCGGCTACGGGAAAGCAGTGAGTCAGTGGCGTTGTTACATGACGCGCACATTTTAGTGGAAATATACTGTGCACGACATAACTTGTTCATGTATGGTCAGACAATATGGACATTTGAATATGGTATATTAAATTGTCTATTGCAATAATGACAATACATTTTTGTGATAGTGTAATTTATGAAATTGCAATTGATAACATGCGTAGTTGGAATACCAATATGGTGAATGTTTTTGGCTAATCACGTGAAATGTCTGAATTGAGATACTTCACATTAATGCAAAAGTCTTGCCATATACCTTTCCTGCTCATTGAATTGCAACATTGACTATAAATGCCAGCTGTATTAATAGGATAGCTATCTCGGTAGAAACCTGTGACAAATCTTACTCATATTAGCCAATCCTCGTTCCATGGTATCAAAGATGATTTGTAATTATAAACAGAAAATGATATACACCTTTGAACTGTTCAAGACATTAGTGACGGTATAAAAGGTTTTACATGGCTTTGAAGACTTCCCTTGACAATCTTGTTGTTCGTTTAGTATTTACAATTGCATCTTTGCAAAAAAAAGCTTACTGCTGCTTTCGTCCGATTTTGTTTAACCTCATAACCCCAATTACTGCCTTAGGTTCCCTTACATGGTTGTGATCAGACCTACATTAGCACGGCATTTTAAAAAAAAAAAAGCACATAATCATATTTGGTCTCACTAACTGAAGCTTTTTGTGTCAGGGTGCAGACGCAGAAGGCTCCGGCAAAAAGAATGCGGGTCATCTGGCCAAAACATAGCCTGGTTCTGCTTTTGCCACAATACTATGCAATTTCATCGGGCCACATCCTGCATAATCAAATACGTGCTTACATACAGTTTTGGTAAATTACTTCTGTAATGTGAACACTGTATCTCTATTTACTTTGTCTCTGTAATAACTCTACAATCACCTCATCTTTTACCTCAATCAGAGTTTTGCAGTGTTTGGGTGTCGGAGGAATAGATCCATGCGTTTGAAACTGGACTTTCTGATTTTTGCATGTCATTGTCTCAGTGGTACCAATAGTAACAAGCCGCACACCAGTGCAGCCGCTTGAGTTTCTGAACACCCACTGATGCCTAGTTCACACTACAGGATTTTAAACGTCTGCAGATCGCTGTGCTGTTCAGACTATATGACTTGCTATTGAGACTTGAAGTCGTTGCGGCGTTCACACTACATGACACAACATACATTTTCCTCAACAAGGAGTCACACACAAACAACTCTGTCACCCTATGACTCTATCTGGCCCCCAAACCACAAACACTTGCGAGAAGTCGAACGGGAAATGACGCGCGAAACAGGAGTTGCTTTGAAAATGGTCATTGAAACAAAATAAGCGGTGCAAGTGGTTGGCACAATAATCTGTTCTGAACCCCCCCAAAAAAAAGATGGGTGAAAGCCATGTTACTGCTGTTGGTTGCCTGTCTGCTGCTTCAGATGACTTCGACTCATGCCTTGCTCTCATTGGCTGTAGTTCGTCGCCACATGTGACACCCCAGAAAGTAAAGTTGGCAGACAGCTCCAGAAATTTAGCATGCTAGATATTTGCCCTCACATCAGCGAGAATCTTTAATGCGTCGTTGAGTAGTTAACACATAGGTTGGCAAGTGCTGCTCACCCGCTGATTTGCCCTCGATCACAGCAAATGTGGCTTAAAATCCTGTAGTGTGAACTAGGCATGAGGGTGACCAGACCTTTGTTGTTTGACATCTGAGCTTAGATTTCCTGCCTGACGGTCTCAAGTATGCAGAGTTGGTGTCCTATTTATTAATCTCCTCAAAACTCAGTTTTATCATATGGCAGTCTCCTTTTTAATGGTTTTTAATTAGAATTTAATTCGACTTTTTTTTTTTATAAACAGTGCTACATAAAGTTTGATTTATATTTATCTGTTCTCAGCTAACTGTGGAGCTGTCCTCTCGCTGGAGGAAGTGGAGGGAGAGATGAAAGGGATGAAGCTGGGCTCAGAACCACAGGTGCGAAAGGTGCCGCCTCCACAGAGAGGAAATGGCACGCCCTTCATGGCTGAACATTTAGAGGAGGCTTTAACTGGTGGCTCTAGCGCCCGTCCACACTCACGTGACTCAGACATGTCAGCCTTTAATAAACTGGTCAGCAGCATGCAGGCAAGTGGAACTCTGCCAACTCACCCCAACACAAACAATGTAAGTATTTTTCTATTTAAAGGTTTAGTTTTATTGACCCTGGCTTACACTGGAAAGTAAAAACATTGTGTATTTTGCAATGGAACAGGTAACTGCTCATACACATCTGTCACTGTGATGCTGTGTGCAAGTTTTTTTTTTTTTTTTAATTAGATAACCTACTTTTTTCTCTCATGAAAGGACTATAAAGTGATGGGCATAAATTTGTTTAACTGTTTTGGAGGTTGTTTGACTTTGTGATGTATGAAAACTTAGTGTCCTTATGCTTTTTTTTTTTATATATATATATAATGCAAGTCAGGTTCTGAATTGGTGATCTGGTTTGTTTTTGTACTGAGATGAGAACCATGTTAACTCGGTCATTGGATGAATGGTTGTTAAGGAAAATTACAGTACATTTATCCAAAGGCATGCCTGACTTGCATGAGGGGCACTTTTGATTGTGACTAACTTGTATAAATCCATCTCAGTGTGGTTGCAGTTTGAGGAGTTGTCACAAAGTTCTGTATTTGATATGTCCAAATTTCATATCAGGTGATCACGGATACTTGAAGACCAGTGCCATCAAGACCATCAAAATGCCTACCTCACACTACATTACTTACTGGCATGGGTTTTTACAAGAAAATGGTTGTTTCTGGTTGCATTGCACCTGCCGTAAATTCTTTCTACCTGTTCAATGCAGCAACCTTCAGACGAAGCTGTGGTGACGGTGTCTGAAGCTCCGGTGCCTCCTCAGCACCAGAAAAACATATTTCAGGTGTGTATGTTGACTATCATCTCAGGCTAATGCTGACAAACGTTCAAGGCCGGTGCAAATTATATTCAGTCTGAGTAGGGTTCCGTTGTAACACAGGTCTCTGGTTTGCGATCAGGCGATGCATCATAATTATTGCAAATGTTTGTATTTTGTTAGCTTTATTTTTTTTTGCAGCAGATGGAGAGTGTAAACTGAAGTGCATGGGGGAAATGATGTGTATTGTTGCTCTTTTCAACAGCAGCAGCTCATTTTGTGGCAGTCATTCTGCAGCATGTGTTGGTGTGCTTTCTATTTGAGTCTTTTCGAGGGCAACTGCATTTTGAATCTACTCCTCCATTGTAGGGTGTTTTTCGTCTCCGCACGGTGGCAACACTGCCACTAGGGTTGGGAATTGTCCATCCACCCTACTAAGCCCTCTACCATTGTAACATCGGGATTTAAAACCAAATATTTTATCACACTATTTACCGCCCAGTGAACGAATGTTTTTAACTTATGCACAAACATAACTGTTACCTGGTTTGCATCTGCCTGTAATAAATCAGCTCAGGTTGAGTCTTTATTTGTATTGCAAAACTGAAGATTAAAACTTTCCTACATAGCAGTCTCCCTAGGAACATCTCTTGATTCTAGAGAGATTTTTTGATATATATTTGTTTTTTTATATTCACTGGCAGGCTATATTCTCCATCCCACGTTGTATGAACGATGGTTTTGCACTTAAATCTAACTGCCAGGCCAAAAACTTTAGCGTGAATTGGAATTTAAATATGTTTTTGTATTAGGAGCTCTTGGGAGGTCCTGCTCGTAGTGGCTCCCCTACACTACTTGGCAATCTGTTGGGCAGCTCTGAGGGCCCAACCACCTCTGTCCCTCTTCATGGCCTACTACACAAGGGCCCATCACCCCCTCTCTTTCCACAGAGGGCCCCCTCACCTGACTACTTCAACAGACGGTTGCAACCTTCAGCAGGTAAGTTCATTGCAAAAGTGGCCAGTGGTAGCCTTTTTTAAAAGTGTAAACCACATCTTGAATTGGAAAGAATGAATATTGTATGCATTGATTTTTCTCTATGAATCATTACACTCAACATCTGATTTTATTTTCTTTTTTTCCCCCACTGAGTAGATGGTGTCGGTCAGATAAGCTGGATTGTGTAATAGTTTTTCCCTCCCTGTCCTACCTCAAGGTTTTCCTGTTGGTCCTCAGCCCATGCTGCCAGAACAGTTTGCTGACGTACACAGGGCTATGAGCCCTGGATTGGCTGCACAGCAACAGGTAAATGTTTGGACATGAACTTGGATTAATTGCTTTATTGTTTGATTACTGAAAAGATATTTTCATTTAGTAGACGCTTTTATCTAAAGTGACTTACAAATGAGGAAGACAATGGAAGCAATTATAACACAAGGTAACACAAACCATAGGTGCACCAGAAACTTGTCTGTTAAAACCCAGCACAACATATAAAGCTAAGGATGGGAAGGTAGGAAGAATCTGCTGATCTAGTAGGTGCAGGCAGATCATTCCACCAATGTGGAACGGATCCAGAGGAGGTGCACGAGAGTGATTTTGACACAAATCTTTATTTTGTTCCTGTTTTGGGGTGTAATCAGCAGTAGAAATTACACAAATGGCTTTGATCTGAACAGATAACTAATTTCATATGTAAATTGATATTTAATTTGACAAACCTTAAGAACACCACGTATGCATCCCTTGATCTAAAAGGATATTAATATATAAGTATATAGTATAAGAATTCTCACTTTCCCTACCTAGTATATCAGTTTTCAGTGGTACAGAAAAGACGCATTGGCAGGCCAAATACCAGCTGCCTTACAAAAATCAGTATTTTGTTAGTTTTTGCTTTATTTTAAAGCGTATATATTAAGGAAACAAACTCATCTTAAGACATCAGTTGGGTATCTCTTGAGTTGTGTGTATTGTTTGTCCAGATGAGGGCGCTCTCTATGCCGGTGAATCAGGCGGACCTGGAAGTACTGGCATTCCAACAGGACCTTGCTCTGCATGCCCACCACTCATTCCAGTCTGGCTACAAGCCACCACAGGACAAATCTTTTCGAAACAGGTTCGTCTTTAATAACTTATTTTAAATACTGCACAGTATGTATTCATGGTGAAATGACTGTTGAATTGCATACAATTAATACCGCCCTAACATATGAAGATCGTTGATTAGCTAAGAACACATTTGTATTGGGCTACTTGCCTTGCCTGTTAATTTTAGCAACTGGAATGATGACACATGCAGCTTAATGTGTAACATGTTGCAGCAGTGCTGCTTAAATCAGTTTGTTTCTCTGACCTTTTTTACAAATCTTTTGACAATCATGGAAAATAGTTTGCTACATATTGGCATACATCAGTGTACTGAATGTCTTCACCCAAACCCAATAACAAGATGGATTTGTTAGCCATACGTAGCTAGCAAATGCTGACTTGCTTATGATCTGCAGACTGCAGCGTGTTAATCGCTCCCCTGGTCCAGGCCCTCAGCCTGCGGGAAGAAACTCTCCAGGCAACACTGTCACCAGCATGGTGAGCATAAACTTTGTCCTGCCAGCTGTTATTGTTTTTGAGTTGTCCTGTGAAGTTATGTTAATGTTTAATGTTTTTTGCAGTTGTCTCCGTCATTTACGCCCACATCTGTTATCCGCAAAATGTATGCGACAAAAGAGAAAAGCAGAGATGAATCCAGTCGTTCTGAGACAAAGGAGGAGGCAGTAGCAAATACTCAAGATGGTACAGAGCATTAATTTACCCAAAACTTTCTGATTTGAACTTCAGTCTAAATACTACAACACTGTAACTTTGGGATTTGGGTTATGTGTTTATAGACAACAGCTCCACAAATCAATACCTGGAGACCATGGATGGGAATGCAGCCCAGTCTGGGGGAGTGAAGGCCAGTTTGCAGAGCATGCCAGGCAAGGACCAGGAGCGTCTCAGGCCTGGCTCTGCTGGACACCATACACCCACCATGGTACCACCAGGATCCTCCTCATCTTTCCCTCGTCCCATCTATCCGGTACCGCTGCTATCCCATGTACCTATGGTGCGCCCTCCTCCCCAGCTCCACCCTAATATGGTTCAACGCATGCTTGCACAGGGTATCCAGCCCCAGCAACTTGGACCTGCTCTTTTGCAAGCAGGTTAGTAGCTTCTTTTTTTTTTTTTTTTCTCCCGTAATGTTCTCAGCTTTTGTAAAACTTCCTATTAAAGACCCAGTGTGTAACGTTTAGGAAGACTTATTGGCAGAAATGGAAAAGGGCTCCAGGGTGCAAACAAATCTGTCAAGTGCAATTATGAGCAACATCAGCCTTAAAACATAATTCCAAGTGAAGAGAACTAGGTCTATTTCTTTTGCCAAACTTGCTCCTACAAAAAGGCTAATGTATTAATCTTTGAAATATTACACACACCTGTACTATGTAAATTGTCATGGTAATAGTTAAGAGTACAGGAATAGCTGCCATGCAGTTGCCATACCAGTGCTTTACCCCTTCAGAAGCTTTTTCTATTGAAATTGTAAGAAAACCAAATATGTTATTACCATCTGTTTTTCAAATTATACCGTATTAGAAAATTTAGGCCATACTGCCCAGCCCTAGGTGCACCTAAATGAAAAGGTTAGGCGCACCAGTGCCACCAATGTAAAAAGTTAGGTATTATATTCCACAGGGCTCTAGACTAGGATTGTTTTCATCGGTGTATAATCACCTGAAAATAAGTAGTTTTCGTTACATATGTATACACACACACACACACACACAGCCGTGTTTCTACAATAGCTAAGACGGACAAAACAAACACTGGCTCTAGACAGGGCCGTTCACGGTTTTGCACGTTTCACAGCCACCGTAGTTTCTCCTACATGCTTGGAAGGAGAGGGTGAGATGACTGCTGTGCAAATGGTTGCAAACTGTAATTTCACTGCTAGATGCCACTAAATTCTACACACTGGTACTTAACTATAAAGGCTTTTTGTAAAATTGTCCTGATGTTACACCTCTGACCTTGATGATCCCTGATGGAAGTCTTTTTTTTTTTTTTTTTTTTTTTTTTTTAATTATACACAAGGTATATTTCCACCACATGTTGACCTTGCACAACTTCAAGGCTTGCCTCCTGCCCTGCTTGGACAACCACTGTACCCTCTAAGTGCAACAGGGCATCCACTTCTACCTCCCAGAGCCAATACTCAGATCCAGTTAGCAGTAATGCAGCAGCAACTTCAGCAACAGAGACAAAGTGAGTGGCAGTGATGTTCAATATTACAACTCAGTACAGGCATCTGCTAGTGGCAGCATTACTTTCCCTCAAAGTTTTTGGATTATCTAAAGGCTTACAACTTGGGTGGCAAATAAGTCTCGTCGTACATGAAACTTCTATAAACAAAATCTGACATTATGAACTGTATGGGGAAGGTATTTTGTCACTTTCAGACTTTGAGTTTGCAAACTGCACAAAGTGGCTAGAACCAATCACAAAAATGCTATACTGTCCTCAAACATAACTATAGTCACAGCTTGTATTATATGGTATTTGTGCCACAGAGTAACCTAAAAATTAAGAACTGGACAAGTTAAGAATGTCAAGGTTAATTTTATGTAGGCTCATTAACCGCATAAATAGGTAAGTAACTTTGCATTTTAAAATGTTTGTTTTTTATTTTCTTGGCTCAAACTATTTTTTCTCATCTTGCAGTACATCCAAGCATCCCAGGCCCTCAGTCACAGAGCCATGGCCCCCACCGGACAAACGGCGCCCAGCGACACGGGGGCAGCCCCCCTCTAGGCCTCGCCAAGTGGTTTGGCTCAGACGTGCTAGAGCAGCCACTGCCCTCCATGCCGGCCAAGGTCATAAGCGTAGATGAATTGGAGTTTCGGCCGTAAGAAAAACACTGTGCTGGATAGCAAGACTTATGTTTTGTTTTTTTTGTTTTTTTTTGCCCATCTCCACCTCCTCACTACCATTAAAAAATGTGAACTATAATTTGAAAGACAGTGCACAAACCTGGACAGTCTAACCATGCCATGCTTTGTCTTCAACCTTGAAGTCACTGCTTTTGAAGAAGCTTATCAGCAGAAATGGGAAGATGAGTGTCTATTAGTTTTGCTGGCTGAGTGAATTATTATTATTATTTTTTGAATTAGGCTCTGTGCCGTAAATAATGTATAGGCCCAATTGTACAGACCATGGGAAAGAAGTTTATTCTCCCTGTATATAGCTATTTTTTCTTTTTCTTGGTATGGGGCGACACGATCCTGCAGTTCAGCTGAAAACTGCGAGAGACGAAGTCACCAAGAGCTGGTTGCATTCCTTTTGTCTTGTCCAACTTTAATTTCCCCCCTGAAGTTCACTGAGAAAGGGCTACTACTAGTGAGAAATGTTGGCTTGATGAGTAACTTGTGTATACTCTGTCCTTTTGTGGCATGGCTAGTGGCCCTTTTCTGTAGATGTGATTAGCTGGAGCATTTAAGACGACTCCAAGGGATGCACCGAGTGCTGGTTGTGCCTTTTTTTTTTTTTCCTTTTTTTGTTTTTTTTTTAAACTGTATCCTCTCCCATCCAACCTGTCACTTGGGGGTGGGGGGCAGCACTGCTCACATTGTGAATTTTTTGAGGGTGGTTGGGATTCAGTTTATGTGCTATTAAGTTATAAAAAGCACAAATAGAATTAATAAATAAAATCTTCAGTAAAACACAATTTTCTTAATTGTTTCAAATGGGTTTTGTATTTCCTATTTGTGTACTGCTTTACTGAATATATATAACCTCAGTGGCCTCTTTATTACATATACCTGTACAGTATAATGCAATCAGTACAACAGTGCTGCCATAAACTCTGCTTATGTTTAGTTATTGACACTGCCAGAAAGGTGTTGATTCAACTATGTATTATTTAGGTCCTACTTTGTGGTGGTGTTTCACTGGATGAATAATATTTACATGTTGTGTCCACCCTATTTACATTCATGAGGGGGACAGAATATTAAACATTACAATGTCACATTCATGGCAGAGCTGTGGTATTGGATTGCTTTAGCTTGTGCAGGTGTACCTAATAAAGTGGCTGTAAGTCTGAACGATTGACTGTTTTCTACTCAATGTCGGCTGTACTTGCCAGGAGAAATACTGAAGGTTGTAGTGCAGGTTCTCTGTAATTGCATTCCAAATATTGGTAAAAATATGACCATGAATTGCATATATAGTCTGTAAGGACACTCAGCACTTATGGTTGTGCTGCTTGAGACAGAACTAAGATACCTGTCAAGTCCACAGTCCAATGTAGAGCTAGACCGATTAACTGCGAATGTTGCCCTTCTGGAGATATTTCAGCATTATGTGGGCTAATAACTGATCGACGTGTCAGTGCAGAAGTGGCAAAGATATGCTTATGGTCTTTAGGAAATACTATCCCTACAACCCTCAAAAATGCACATCAGTCACAACGCTTTAATATTTAAAAGATCCTTAGGTTTAAAAAAAAAAAAAGTAATTAGATTTTAATTTAAATGGTATTTTCCTCAAGCAGGCTCTAGTCCAATGCCACGTGCTGCAATAAAGCCTGTCTAGAAAAGCTGGACATGTTTAGTATTTGAGACAGTCAGAGGTGTTGATTCAACAATGGTAGGTGGTGGTGGAAGGTATTGTACTACAGTTTCTAACATACAGGAGTGGACTAATTAAGTGATAACTGTCTTTTGACTTTAAGGTTTATCAATCTAAAAATTGACATGAAATTTTTTTTTTTTTTTTTCAAAAATGGCAAACTGTTATCCATACACTCCAAACAGATAATCAACCCATAAGTTATTTCTACAGATATTAGAAGTTGACATGTTCAATAGCACTTGGTTATACCGGCGTTTCGTTTTCATAAAAATGTCCCGGGTATGTTTTATTGTAGTCAGGCCAGAACTCCAGTGACGTACAGTACAACATAAAGCAAGGCTGCGCTCGTGCAGAGGAGGGGGGGGTCGTGTTTGTGGTAGGGTGGGGGAGGGGTGTTACAAACAGACAGGGCAGGAAGAGACCTGCGCGCTGACATGTCGGCATCAAGACATGAGACCCCTGCGGTGCTGGGGCTCTAGTTACTCCTAAGTGACTGCCATTACAATGAGGGAATCCTTCAAATAAATACACATTCAGTTGCAAACCCCAGAGAATTGTCTTTCACGAAACAAGAGCGACCCCCACCCCTCAAGAAACCGGGGTCAAAGTTCACAGGAAGCTGGGGGGCTGCCATTTTTCCCTGCTGCTACTGCTAACGTTGAACGTTAGATGCTAAAGCGACGGGGAGGGGCGGCTGGCTGTGGATTTTGTAGCTAGCTAGTGTCAACTGATCGAAATCGTTACACGCAAAATAACGTCTTTTCTCCGACCGTCGTCGCTAACAACCATTGTTATTGGATGAATTCGGCATGGAGAAGGTAGCGGAGCCGTCTTGGACTTCTTCGTACACCTACCAGGTGAGCAAGCACAGTGCGGAGATGCTACACAACCTCAACGTTCAGAGGAAAGATGGAGGCAGGTTCTGCGATGTGATCTTGCGCGTCGGCGAGGAGAGCTTCCCCGCTCACAAAGCTGTGTTAGCCGCGTGCAGCGAGTATTTCGAGTCGGTCTTCAGCCGCCAGGCGGAGGGCGACGGCGACGCCAAGGAGCTGGAGATGCACACCATCAGCCCGAAAGTTTTTAAAGACGTTTTGGACTTCGCCTACACCTCCAGGATTGTGGTGCGACTGGAGTGCTTCCCGGAGTTGATGACTGCTGCCAAGTTTCTGCTGATGCGGTCGGTCATTGAGATATGCCAGGAGGTAATCAAGCAGTCCAACGTACAGATCCTCGTCCCGACCTCACGGGGAGGAGACGCCAGCCTTTTCCAGGCCACGGAGCTGCGTTTTCCGGTGGCACAGCAGGATCTGGTAAACGGGACGGGAATGCTGGTGAACGGCCAAAGCTTTGCTAACAATGCACAGATGCATGTGGATGGGAGAGAAGACGCCGCCGCCGTGTTGCTGGAGGACGGCGGCGAGTCGTCCGTGCCCATGTTGGAGCCTGTCGAGGGACTGTCCGTCTCCCCGTCAACGGAAACGCCGGGGAACACGTTTCATCACGACGCTGGCTCCCCGGGGTCGAAAAGGAGCAGGGGGAGACCAAAGAAAGCCGGTGGGCTAGCGGAGGCTGTACACTTTAATCACAGCACCCAGAAAGACAATGGGCTGTTTCCTTGCGGGACTTGCGGCAAAGCCTTTACGGAGGCGTCCCGCTTGAAGAACCACGAAGCGCAACACGGAGCTCACTCCGGCGGCGTAAACAACGTCGGTGACAGCCTGTCAGCAGCGGGCGGCATCTCTTTAATGTCTCCGCCTGGCCTGTTGGAGAACGGCGTGCAGCTACACGGAGGGCTGACGCTGGATAACGGCCGCAAACGGGAGAGGACCAGGCGGCATGTCGGCTGTGACATTTGCGGCAAAGTTTTCCGCGACGTGTACCACCTGAACCGACACAAGCTCTCCCATTCCGGGGAGAAGCCGTACGCGTGCCATGTGTGCGGGCTCCGGTTCAAACGCAAAGACAGGATGTCATACCATGTGCGGTCCCATGACGGGTCAGTCGGCAAACCTTATGTGTGCCAAAGCTGTGGTAAAGGTTTTTCAAGGTGAGTTGACCTTTATTCCCGCAGACCGTAGGCCAGGTGCCCTGTGTATTTGTAGAAAAACAACGCATTGACTGTGCCTCAATGTGCGGGATTCCCTAATCGTCCAGGACACCAGTTTGCGGTGTTGTTTCCTCCTATGGTTCCTACGAGTATAGCTCTGTGTATCTGCATGTGAGATATAACCGGCTACCTGAAGGGCAGCGGCTAGTAAACGAGTGCTCGCAAAACAGCGGCAAACAGTGAACCCACATTTTTTTGCAACAAAGCAAAAGCAGCTGTTCCTGTTCAGAAAGCTGTTAATCAGCTTTAGAGATGCACAGACATACACAGACACATACTATACACATATAGTCAGATATTTTATCACCAGCAGCTTGAAGTCAAGATCTAGTCCAAAAACAACAAAAGTACTGTATTTAAGCTACTTAAGCAGTGAGTCTTGTGAGTTGGTACTAATTAACAGACATGATAGAGTTCAAACACTCCATGAGGGGGATTATTATCATGCTGGGCCACTTTCAGCAACACCTGACGCACTCTTAAGTGTTGTCATACCCAAACCTTTTGGTTTCTGTTGTTGGAAAACTGCTGAACCGTTACTGAGGGACTTGTCGTCTGTGTAATTTGGCTTCAACCACACAAACCAGTTTCCCAGGCTCAGTGTTCTCAGGCCCTGTTGCAAACTCACCGTCACCACCTACTGCTGTGGAGGTTAAAATACATGGACATGATGATACATGAAAACAAGTCACAAGTAGTTAGTTGCACGCTAACTGCTTTAAAGAAAATCCCAAAACGAGTTGAGGGAGAGACATCGGCACATTTGTGGTGAAAAGATTTTTCACTGGTCAAGTCCCCTCAAGAAATGTTCTGTCAGTTTAAATGAGGAGTGCTAATGATGAGAAAAGGCATCTTTAGCTGTGTGGAATTATATTAGAAATTAGTCATAGTTTCTACGTTTGTGGTGCTGGGAAGTGGTGGCAGAGTGAGACTTGACAAACACCAAATGTTTTCCTTTTTTCTTTCCAGACCAGACCACCTGAATGGACATATCAAACAGGTTCACACAACAGAGAGACCCCACAAGTGCCAGGTGACATTTAGGATCCATATATGAGAGTTAATACATTATGAAAAGCCACAACTAATGGTGGTTTTAAACCAGAGTATGGGAGAACGGTGTTTAACGTTTTGATTTCTCCGTTTCAGATTTGTAATGCCTCTTTCGCTACAAGAGATCGCCTCCGGTCACACCTTGCATGCCATGAGGACAAAATCCCCTGCAAAGTTTGTGGCAAGTTTCTGCGAGCTGCCTACATGACGGACCACCTCAAGAAACACAGTGAAGGAACGCACAACTACTGTGGTATTTGCAACAAAGGTAATTGTTGAAAATACCTTAGCGTACACCACACCGTTACAAGCTCCTCTGAAACAACGCTGTCCCATGTCCAGACAAATATTCAGTGGGCACTGAGGTCATGGATATTCAGAGGATAAAAACTTGCCGTAATCTGGTTTTGGTGTTTGGCTGGCTCTGCTGTGTGTTCTCCGAAAAATCTGGAGTTATGGTCATTAATCCATTTTTCTTTTGTATATCACTATGTTTATTTGCTATGTAAAATTAGAACCCAGTCCAAAACACTCCTGTACCACTCTTTCATGAAGGTAGAAAAACCATAACTATAAAGCTCCATTATCTGAGTTGACTTGTGTGCTAAACGTTGAACTGTGATCTGGCCATGCATTGCGTCAGCTAGTCAAATATGGGAAAGTGCGCTTAGCAGATAAAATATGTCCTAACACGTCACTACTTCTACTGTTTACCTCCCAAGCATTGAGAAAGAGATGCCAATTTTTGCCACTACAGGGATATAAAATCCCACCTTTAAAGTGCATTTACTGATGACATCACATTGCTTCGTGGTAAAAGTTAAGCCTGGTGCCACTTTTTTTGCTGGGCCCCTCTGTGTTGGCACCTCCACAGCAGCGGTCTCATTGAAATGAATGAGGGGGCTGCCTTTTTTGTGTGTGGTTTTTAAAAAAACAATTTACATGGTGCTACTGTTAGTCCGTACCTGATGCAGCTTTTGTTCTTCACTATCTAAAATCCGTGGTACAAGTTCTTCAACAAACACTGAAGTGCAGTGTACAAACGTCGCAATATGTTTGATTTAAACACATATTTTCTGCCAGGACACAGGAGGAAGCACCCCTGACATTTCCCTGACTAGTCTTGTTCAGATTGTGTGTTGTGTTGTGCTTCCTGAGTTGATGGTGCTACTCAAACGCAGTTTTTCTAAACTCAATGCCTTTTCCTGGTGAGGGTAAAAGCTACATTTCGATTCAAATCATTCCATCTGGACGATACACTGTCTCTCGGGGACCGGTTGCATTGAGTTGTACAAAATATTTATAATTCTCTCCAGGGCTTGTTTGGTCTGAAATGCACATGCTGACTGTGACAAATATGTCTGAAAATCTTGTACATAAAGTCTTGGTGCTACATGCTGAAATCGTTTTTCAGGCTTCTGCACACTCGAGTCCTTCTCTGGCCGAACTGGTCGTCGTCATGCGACCGTCGTCGTCACCAGAGACTCCTCTGGCTGAGCCGGCTGACGTCCCGTTGGCTCTCCGCACACAGGAGCGGGGTGTAATAATTAACTAACGCGGCTCTTCAAGACTTTTTTCATTTTTATTGAACTTAATGGATTCAAATATTTAAATACAAAAATATTCAGTGTTTTACAGCCATTCCTTTTGTTATGATTGTGTACGAGCCCGCATTACCGCTGACTGGCCACTGCGCCAAAATCACCTCACAGAGATGGATATTAATTGGATTTAATTTCCTCTCAATTAATCATTAGTGTTCCAGAGTTATTGTGGTCCAACCAATCATGGAATCTATCAGATCCTCGACATCAAATAGCCTGTCATTGTGTAACAGGACGCCCCTTCTCATAGTCAAGGCCTTGAGTGTGTCAAACAACTGCCTTGTTCTTTGTTCTTCTGGTCCCAGGTTTCTCCACTGCGTCCTACCTTAAGGTGCATATAAAGACACACCATGGCTCTCCACTGCCCCCCTCTGCCACAATGCACACCTTCCCTGAGCCAAGGGGGGAACTGCAGATGCACAACGGCAACCCTTACCACATGGGACGCCAGTGCTCAGTGGAAGGCAAGAAGCCGCCCGCCCCATCCCAAACTTTCATGTTTCTGGATCTCATTTGCTCTGCTGCTTTTTGGAGAAACATGCTGCTGCATCTTTGTGTGTGTTTTTAAAACACGAGCATACATCAACCTCTGCTGCCAAGCTTTTCGCTGAAGCATTTACTGTTGTGCAGTTTCATGTGCTGGTTGTCTTTTTGCTAGCTAACTGTCGGTATCTTTTATTCAGAGGGGGCAGTGTATACAGAAGCTCACTGTGGTAACTGGGTAGAGGAAAAACAGCTGGACATATTGCACACCTCCATAAGGACATTTTCTTGAATTATTCTCTACTACTACACCATTTATATTATGAACTCCAGTGTATGTAGAATGTTATTAGACAGGTTGCCACATAAACAGATAGAAAAGTGTCGGAAATACGTGTTTTCAGTCTGAATCATGTCAGTATTGCAGAAATGGCTGGAGGAAACCCTTTTATATTGTACCTATGAGCAGTGCATCTGTTACTATAGAATAAATGGAAGTCAATAGGCAGACAACTCATTTACTCGCATTCATTCTACAGAACTACAGGTGAAATCATGACCTTTGCTCTAGTTTGATGCCTGATACTATGTGCACATATGCTACTAAAACACTACATTGTTAATTAGAGTGAAGCTCTTTTATTAGGCTGCAAACTGGCAATATACATTTCAGTTCCTATCGTCACATACAGTAATTGAACACATAGACGTTGTCTAGACTTCAGAGTTCTTACTCATCATGACCCTGTAAGAATTAGGAGTGCTGCTTGTGCTTTTTTTGTTTAGTTTTTTTTGTATGTGTGTCTGTCCAGCATGGCCATGGCATTGTGTGGTTAACTGTCTGTTTCTGCTTGGCTGGTCCATCAGCAGTTGTTCAACAATGCACAGTGTTGCATGATTGTCCTAATGTGTACTCCATTTGCCCTGGATTGATTGAAACTCTTGTAGTTGTGCCATTTTTATGGGAGGACCAGTGGCATAGAGACAGTGCACAGTAAACCGTGAGCCGCAACCACAATTCTACCCCTTGTAACTGACTTTCTGCACTCATATGAATAATAAGGGACAACACATGAGTGTAGAGCATTAGAAAAAACTAAGGTTGGCTATGAAAATTACTGATTATAATGAGAAACTTTTTCTTCCAGAACTGATAGAACGTGAAACCATTTGCCACCTAGTAAATCGTTACAACTGATCATGCCCTCATTGTGCTATTAACACATATAATCCTCTAATAGATATTTGCCTTTATCCTCTTTTGAGCTAGCGTTATCTTGAGAAATTGTACAAGCCTCTTTTAAACTATTGGTATTATCATTCTCAATATCACAAATATGAATTCAATAGCACAATAACAAATCTATAATTTCTGGACTACTTGGGGGAAAAACTCACTGCTTTGGCAAGTGGAGACTTGACAAGCTTAATAGGACTTAGTGGGTTAGCAGTTTCCTTTTGAGGTGATTCCAGGATGTTATTTTAAATCCATTTTGGTTGCCATAGTGTTTGTTAGCAAGTTTGTGACAAGAACAGCATGTCCCACTACGCAGTGACTCAGATATACCTAGTCAAAATGTCAAATGATTAGTCGTGTGCGTCCTTTTGGGCAGCATTATTGTGTTTATTTGCTTGCTCAGGTTATGCTGTAGTGCAACTTTGTCTTTGTCTGTTTCTGCTTATTTCCAAGGTGGATCAGTTTAAGAAAAACTTTGCTGAAGTTGTGAGAGTTATAGTGGACTTATACCTTTCTGATTTGATTCCCCCCAATTCTTGTTTGGTACGAGTGTCACTAAATGGACAGACCTCTTGTTACAGTAGCATACATGTGTCTTCCTTCAGCACTGTGGACAACAGTTTGGATTTATGCAAGACTGACTGTCATGTGGCAGATAGATATCATCTAAGCAGCTACCAAAGGACTGCTGAGCGTGGCTCTGAACCACAAATTCCAGTAGCGCTAATTACTGAAACACAAAGAGACTATGAATATTTGAGTTATAACATTTGAGCAAACACTACTTAACATTATGTGAGCTGAGAACTCACAGGATTTGGCAATCATTTGGTTTTAATGATTTCATTCTGAGTGACAAAACTCATCAGATACATGCGCACAAAATATGATTTACCTTCGTAAATGGCCACGGCCAGAAGTGTGTACTGTCACTATTTACTGCAGTCTTCACTGTAGTCTTCATATAGTATGATAGCACGTATGAGACAATAAGTTTTGTGTGTGTGTGTGAGCATTGAACTTTGTTATACACACACAGCATGGGCTTTTCTCACAGGGATACTCTGACAGGCTACAACAGGACGCACAGATGTAACCGATCACATTAATGATGGCTCTCTGTTCATTTAGGCGCTTCAGTGAGCAGTGTCCTGGCATTGTTACACTTCTGTTAAATGTGGTCATTTTTAATGTTTTAATTTACACCTGTGTTTAACAAGTCAAAATGTCCACTGTGAGAAAGGTTTGTACTCCGATGACGCGGACTTTAATTTTATCTGGTGAAAGTAGCTTGTTAGTCAATTATCTTCGATACTTATTTTGTATTTGCTAGGGTAGGAAAAGAGGAAAAAGTGAATTAATTCATCACTGACTACTTTAGTGATGGAACTCATTCAACATAGATTCATTCAAATTAGTAAACCTGTCTAGCTTACTTTGTTTACAGACAGCATTTCAAATACTACTGAAGAAATGAAGGTGAAGCCTGTTATGTCTGCCCCCTACCCCCCTCCCCCCCTTCCTGTCTCCCTGGCCGGGTGTTGTGTAGACCTGTGTGCCAGTCGCCAGCTGCTTCTCACCTCGTCTGAGGCAGAGGGTCGCTTTCATGGGCTCTCTGGACACCCAGTTCTTCCCCAGCCCGGGCCTCCAGCCTTGGGCCTGCAGCCTGAGCTGCTCATGGGGAAGGCAGGTGGGGCTCCATATTTCTGGGAGTGTCGCTCTGGCGGGTTGCCTGGCTTCCCCGTCCATGGGCCTGTCACAGGTCAGTACAGTCCAGCAGGAGGGTGGGTGGGGGCATGGTACTAGCGCTGCCCACTGATTTGGATGAGAACAGCAGAATTGTCAGTGGACACTGGGCAAATGGACTGAAATAGATGATTGTATAGATAAATGCTGCAGCCACATTTTGAAGAAATTGTCTGGTTTTTAAAAAGAAATGTTTTAGTGATTGAGCTGTAACATTGTCACAATTTGTTCTACTTGTGCTTGGTGCCTTGTCACTAAAGTTCTCAAATAAAATGTTTTTGCAGGTGCCAACCAGCTACTGGATTAAAGTTGCATTTGACATAACCCTTTTTGTTATCCATTTGTCCTAATTCATGCCTCCCTTTCCTCCCATTTCCCCCTTTTTTCTCTCTCTCTCTCCGCCTTCCTATCCATGCTGTGTTTACCACAGACGGGCAGGAAAACGCTGAGAAATGTCCTCATCTGGAATCAGAAGAATCCGATCCTTCATTTGGGGAATTGTCCAACGGTGACGAACTTAAATCTCTGCACAAACCTGACGGGCCGGAGCTCGAGATGCCCTCTTTAGCCTGTAATGGAGCCTCTGCGGAGGCCTTGGCGTCTCCAGAGGGATCTAAAGCCAAGACGGACCCTGAGAAGAAGTTTACTTGCGGCATCTGCGGTCAGGCCTTCCGCACCAAGTCCTACCTCAACAAGCACCAGCACAGAGTTCACAAAGCCCAGAAGGCCCAGGGGGTCTCTGGCTCGGGCTTAAATGAGCTGGCCCCCTCCCTGACCTCTCCCTTCTCCCCTCAACAAAACATGTCTCTGCTCGAGTCATTTGGCTTTCAGATAGTCCAGTCTGCGTTTGCCTCTTCACTGGTGGATGCTGAGGCAGGTCAAAGTGGAATCGAGTTTGGAGGGAAGTGACATATTTGCTCAAGTTCTTGCAAAGCCTCTCATTCTTGGGACAAAGCCGGGTTGCCCACAAAAGATGCTCCGCGTTTGAGAATAACTTTGCCTCAAGACTACTTTTTCTTTGTTACATTGCTTAATGTGTATCCGATATTTTTGTCACAGACTGCCATACGATTCCTACTTTTTCTACTTTTTCAGAGTATGAAAAGTGCGTGTACGGTGTTTAAATTTTCTTTATAATGAACTTACATGAAGGTTATCCTTTATTCGATGTGGATCGGTTGAAGTTCTGTTTGGTATGCTTTCATTTGTTTTTGGCTTGTGTGTTATTGAGCTTTCTTGGCTGCACAAAAGTTTCTTGACATGACATTATTCTTAACATGAATTATTTACTGCAACCTTAAAACAAGTAATTGCTTACTGTCGGTTTGTGAATTCTGTATTTATGTTGTTCTCTGTGTCTTTCAAGAAGGATTTAGTTTTTCTTAAGAACAGGGATTTAAATTGGCCTCAGATTTGACAGCAGGTTTTCTTTGAATCTGTTGATTATTCCGAGAAACATTCCTAACAGGCCCACGGCACGTGTCATGACAGATTTATTACAAGACGTTTTCTTCGGCTTTATACAGAAAGTGTCAGTTTGCTGGCCACTGAATAGCACTGATAGCTGTCAAGGACCTTAATGATTTACTATTGACAGGATTACAGTTAAGAAGCACTTTTAAAACACGTATCAATAAAACTTTCAGTTGTTACAGCATCCACACAAAGCTCATCTAGCACCATAAGAAAAAATATAATTTCAGCTAAAACTAAAATAATTACACTACCTCACAGAAGCAAATAACACCATAGAGCTTTGTGTATCATGACAAAATGTCATACCGAATTCGCAAATTGAAACCCAGCCACTCTACCTGTCATTTCAATTAGAAATGGCTACAGAAAGTCAGTCGGAAGAAACTATTTAATAGCACCACAACTTTCTGAATTTATTTTTTCACATCCAGGTCTTTAAAAATGCTTGTAGTCCTGTGGGTACAACTACCTGTTTTTTTTCACAATTGGAACAAAGCCTTTGAGGAGTGTTTTTATTCACCCATAACCTGAGCGGCTGTGAATCTAAACCAGAGAGCCGATTGTGGTAGGCTGCTGTGATGGCTGGAGGGATGTGCTCTAAATGAAGCCAATGGATGTGAAAAGCCCTTTTGTAATTTTTTGACTTGATGATTTTTACAATAAATAATTCCAATGAAAAATTGCAGAAGTAAGGATAGGAAAGCCATTAGTATTATTATTATCTATACTGTGTACAGGAATACCTTTTTGAAAATGAATCTTTCATCTTTTTTTTACCTGTAAAATGTGTCTTGAAACATGCCTTGAGCTTGGTAGGAATGTTTTTTTATACCCTCCCCCCTACAATGACTAGGTTTCCAAATCTTGTTTATTAGGTATTAAATCAGTTGTGCATTAAACAGGGACCAAGGTCAGGTATATTTTCAGTATATATATAGAGAAATGTAGATTATATTTTATTAACTTATTCATGCCCTCGATTTTGTGTACAGTTGTTTTTTTTTTATTGTCAAACGAAAATCTTGTGATTTGCTCATTTTGAGAATTTTTCACTCTAAATTATGTCAAATGGAGATGTGTGTGTTGTGCAACAGCTAGGGGCTAGAAGAAAGAGTCGCCAGCCTCCGGACCGACCATGCAGACTTAATGCAGCTTTCACAGAGTCAAGCAACTCTTCATCACCTGCACCTCTTGTATTGCTCACCCACCTCCTGTCAGATTTGCTTGTGCTATTAGTAGATGACATGTCTTTTGTTTGCACTAATGGTCGCTAGGTTTAGGCACAAGCTACCCATCTGGGTCTCTTAACAGTGAACATATATTAAATCCAAATAGTTGAATCCAAGACATTTCTGTGATGAGAACAAATGGTTCCTCAAATCAGTACACAGTGGGGAGCCTCACATCCACCTTTCTGCTTCGCTTTGTCGCATTTGAAATCTCGCTCCACTTCCACTGTAATGAAAACGGTTTTACATCTTTAAAAAAAAAAACAGACAGAAACTGTGTGTGAAGATCAATTCCCTGTAAGTAAAGTTTAATTTGGTTAAAACAATCGTAGAAACGTAGACCCTTTTGGGTTTGTTTAAACTGTGACTCAAAATAAGCAAGCACTATAGTCAGTCAGGAGTAAAATCGGCGTGGAAACACTGCTGGCATTTGTGAGAAGAGATCTTCGCTAAAATGATAAGCACCCAAAACTAAATCTTGTATGTTACTGACCTCGCATACGACTCGATCATCAATAGTATAACGTCTTTCTCATAGATCTGTGTTTCTTCTTGTGTTGTATCATATGTACAGTGAAGGGGCTTGGCTGTGTGTGTGTGTGTGTGTGTGTGTGTGTGTGTGTGTGCGCGCGTGTGGTGATGACTCTGTAATAAGAGCGTATATGTCTGTATCTGTGTTTCCTGCATTCTGTTTAATTATTATTTGTGAGTAATTTAGTCTGTTAAATTCAGTACATTCCTATATTATTTATGGTTATGTTGTGATTGTAACAAGTGTATATACCATTCGTATACACATTCTATAAATATATATAAATATATATGAACCAACCAATATGATCAGTGTTTGTCAATGGTGGTCCTGTACATATATAGATTGTTTTTTTTCCTTTCTTGTCTTTCATGTGGAGGCATGTTAAGTTATGGCCATTTGATTGAAAGTGTAAACTGCATGGTCTGACATGCGAGCTGAGCTGGGGACTGAATGTCGATCACTGGTTGGTAACAGTACTAGTTTCACTGTTCACCGTACTGTCACTCTGCTCTGGTAGCGCTCACACTGCTAGCTGCATGATTCATGTCTTTGACCAAGGTATTTTTTGTTGTTGTCCTTTTTTGATCCACTCTGCACTAGTATTTACTCCCGAAAAGGTAATAAGGGTTGTTTTGTTATCGATAATTTGAAAACAAGTGGAAGATGCTGTAAGGAAATCATGTTCCTTTGAGTCTTTTTCCTTCACTGGGATGTATGATTTTGTGTTCTCTCACGTTGGTGCTCAAGTGTAAAATGTTTTTGAGGATTATTTGGGCCTAAATGTTTTGCTTTGTGCTGTTGGTCTGTTGCAAAGTGCCTTCCAAATACTGATTGTGCACAGCAGTGGATTAAAAAAGGTCCCTTTTTTTATAAAGGTTAAGAATTGTTCAGAGTGACTTGCATTGACACTTTTGTATAAAAACACACACAGAAAATGTACAATATGTTAACTTGGTATTTTATCATCGTACTCAAGATTGCTCTTAAAACATGTGAGCTACATGTTTTGTTATAACGTCTTTGGACATATTTCAGTATAAGCATACTTTTCTATAGATATTTGTTTTTGTACTCTGTTATTCAGTCTCATCTCTCTTGTTGGTACAGAGATGAGCATCAAATAAATCGAAATTGAAAAAGCGGCTAACTTTTCTCCTGTCATTGTTTCCGGCAGATAATGAAACAATCCATCCATCCAGGACAGCGGAGAGGGGCGGGATTACGTGTGCAGCTGACCTGTTTCAGTAGGGGGCGCTATGCTTCCCTGTTGTCTTGGCAAGCTTAGCTGAAATGTAGCAGACAAACATTGAAGCAAATCTGTCAGCTACTATTCCAGTAATTACAGGTAGTATGAATCATTAATTGTCTGAAACCAACTTTAAATTCATGTATGAATTAAACCTGTAGGGGTAGTTAATGCGATTCACACCAGACCCACCCCACATTCACGTCAACAGGCAAATAAATTGTAATTCGAAGACCAAGCACCAAAGAATCATTGCCTTTTACAGCATTTAAAACCTTGTATCCCTAGTGTGCAGGGGTGGAAAGTAACTGTAGTACTGTACTTCACCTGAATATTTCTATTTAATACTCTACGCCACTACAATTCAGAGGCAAATATTGTACTTTTCACTCCACCACATTTATTTAACCGATGTAGTTACTTTGAAGATCAAGGTTTTAGATACAAAATGTGATTCATTATAGATTAAACTACCCAACAGTATTGTACTGCTTACACAGTAATGCATACATAATAAGAATCCAATAATATATCACACTGACGGGGGTCATTCTGCTTCTAAATGAGTACTACTATTGGAATTTTCAGGTGTTAGTCGAAAAGGGTATGGATATTTGGAAAGAACTGCAGATCTTATTTGGATGACATCTTTTATTTTCTCTCACCTGTCAGAAGAGACAGCGAAGAAGCCGCAAAGACCTCAGGTTCCCCAGCAGCAGATTGACTGCACAACAGTTGATACACTTTTAGACTGCTAAAGGGAAGAGCAAAAATGTAAAGTTACTTAATCAACACAATTTTCTTCCTCTAACCAGATTCCAAATATTTTTACCAACATGTCCACAGTCAGAATATTGTATTCTGGAGTGGACATAACTGCAATGTAAACCTAGAACTGTAATTGCCCACTTAAGGCAGGAAAACACAGATTAAAGCAAACTAGAACATAAAGGTAATTAGTCAATTCATTTGCCACATTATAGGTAAAGGACTAAAACCAGAGGCAGTATTCAGATGCAAATACAAATGTTTTATTTTCCATGTTAATATATTTACAGACGCCACAGTTTTAATGTCAGCACTCTCTAAGTGATCTGGTTTCTGCATTTCTAATAGTTTGACGGTTACACTATAAAAAGGTAGTAAATGCATTTATATTTGTGCTGAAGGGCACAGAATGACATGATCGTCTCGAAATACAGTTTCAGCTTGTTTGTAGTGATTAACTGAGGAACTCATACTCAAAGGTTTATGTGATAAATAAACTATTAAAAAAAGTTAAAATTTAGTTTCAATGTCAGCGGCACTGTTCTTGTAATTTAGTTTGTTGAAGTCCTCCATAATCTCTACCATTGACTTTCCTTTGGTCTCTGGGACAAAATATATCATAAATGCTGCATTGAAAATGGTGTAAGGGACGAAAATCAGGAAGCAGAACTGCCCGAGTGCATCCTGTACGGTTACACATAAAAACAGATTGTTAAAAAGAGTTTAGTGAGAGATTTAATGTACATGGATTATTTGAAGTAACACATTATAAACCGGTATCTCACCACAATGTAGCCGAATAACATCCCCACAAGGAACATGCCCAGCCAGTTGACAGTCCCACTGATCACATAAGCAGAAGGACGCCAGGCTTGTAGGAAGAGGTCAGCAGGAAGAGCCATAGACACTCCAGCTGAAAGACGATTCAATCAAAAATCTAACAAAAAATATCACTGAAATGTTTGACTTGTGAGGTGAACAAGCAACAGAAAACTCACACAGTCCAAGTCCATAAATGCAGATGACACAAAAGATCAGGGCGATGTTCACATACGGGATCCATGAATTCAGGTCCTGTGTGAAAAGAGAAATATTTATCCTCTACAACTCTGTTACAGCTGGTGCTGTGCAGCAAGGAGTAGTCAGACACAGACTTCAACAATGCACAGGTTTTAGTCAAAGAAAGGAGACAAAAACCGAACACCAAACTGAACAAAACTGTAGACCGGACCAGGAGTGAAGGGAGGTGAGTCAGTATAGAGGGAGTGGTAATGAGGAATAGGTGCAGGGAATCCGGGAAGAGTGGGAGTGATGATTACTAAGTGAGTTCAGGTGCGGGACTGGGCGGAAAGGCGTGGAGTGTAACAAACAGGGTAGAGAAAAGTGCTCTGCTTACCTTGATGGACAGCATGACGGTAAGTACAGACATGGTGACACCCATCAATAGATAGCCATAACCAAACAGCTTCTTTCTGCCGGCACGATCTATCAAGAAAGACTGAGACGCCACAGGCAGAGTTTACATATTTAGTCCTTCATCACACAGGGCTTCATGTCTTCTACAGTACATCAAACTAATCAGCAATCTATTTGTACCCATTTCTTTTTCTTTCTTTTGTTAAAATGATTGTTTTTTTGGGGAAATTTTCCAATAATACTAAATTACGCACAAACGGAGTAGCCTACAAGAAAAAAAAGTAAGTGAAACCCACCCTGACCCAACATGTCCCTCCCTCCAACCGGCAACAATGATACATTTAAAATGTAAAATAATGAACAATTGGAATCACAATATAAAAATAAATTACTCATACACAGCTCATTCAGAATATTTAAAAAACTGTAGAATAGGTTTTGTAATGCATTTTTATCTTTCTTCAGGCATCATTGATTCAGTTTCAAGCTACTTTGAAGAGATACTTACACACAGTGTTACGGTGATGAGCTCTGTTGCTCCGATACCAGTGGCCAAGTAATGAATCTGGTCCTGTGACACTCCTGACTCATGGAAGATGTCAAAGGCGTAGAAATACAGCTGCACGAGAGATTGAAGTACAGTAAAAGAAGCCATTAAACTGGATGAAGGAGAAAATGTTGTGCGAAACAGCACACTCTAATAATGTGTATATTTGTGTTATGAAGGGGAAAGCTGGAATGAACATACAGCATTGATGCCACATAACTGAACGCCGGCACAGGGGATGACCAGAGTCAGTAGCTGCCATCTCACACAGCGAGAGCTGAGTACGTCCTTCACAGTCTTGGCCTTCTCTCCCTGTGTGCTCTCTCTCTCTTTCTGCATGTCGTCCAGCTCCAGCTTCAAGTCGTCCTCCTGCCACAGCCACTGCAAGGCTTTCACACACATACACACACAAATTACAAAGACATGATGAATCTGAAGTTCATTTATGACCCAGTCACTCATTACAGGCCACCATTTGTTTTTGCTGTCATCGGGTCAACACTGTCACAGCACCAGGGCATGAACTCACCACTCATTTTAAAGACAGCTTCTGTGTCCAGGCAATAAGTCATGTCAACAGTTTGCAGGGTACAGTAGCAACTAACCTACTGTACTTTTTGTTATATCTATTTATGACTATTTATTTTACACATGCTTTAAGTTTACTTTGTTATTTATTGTTTTCATATGTATACTTACTTATACTGTATGTAACCCTCTGGGTTTTAGTGTTAATGTATCCCATGTACATTGTCTATATGTTGGCCGAGAGCAAGTTTTTCATTACATGGAAATGCCCTGGTAGCGTTCAGTGGTGGGAGAAGTATTCAGATCCTTTGCTTAAGTAAAAGTATTAATACCACTCTGTAAAAACACTCTGTTACAAGTAAAAGTCCTGCTTTTCTTCACATGAACAGCATAGAATGAACATAAAAACAGGAATAGAATGCCATAATTAATATAAAATAAGATGGAAAATGAAACCCTCTTTGGTCAAAATCCTAGCTGCAGCGTTCTGAATTATCTGTAATTTTCTTTAAGAATTTTTAGGGAGGCCGGTAATAAGAGAGTTGCACTAATCTTAGCGACTTCTAATAAAAGAATGTACCAGCATCGTTCTGAGTAAAAATTTTGACAATGTTCCTCAGATGGAAAATATTTTTTGTGGAAAAGGTTTTTGTCACCTTTTCTGCTGCCTTCAGTGTCTCCTTTGTCAATGTAAAGGTATCGAGGTGCCTCAGGGAAGAAAAGCAGCGTCACAAACTGCAGGATGGCAGGAATACCACTTACAGCTAAGAGATACGGCCACATTTCTTCTGTACCCATCATCTCCCTGAACAGAATGTCAAACAAAGAGAATCAGGAAAAAGAGAGATACTGTAGATCTATATGAATAAGTAAGTAATTAGGATAGCTTAATGCATCATCCTGGGAAATCACTTTGTTCTGCTCATCCTGACTAATTAGTAAGACAAGGTCTACATGGTCTTGTACTTTAGTCATGAACAAGAAAAAGTATTTGCTCGCGACAGGAAAGAACTAAGTGGAAAACTGTCAGAGGAATGTTTGTACCCAAAGAAGAGTAACATGGCCTCTTTATAGGAAAGTGAGTAAGATTTTGTTTTAATGCCCAGTTTGTTATGACTAATTAATTTTGTTCTAAATATTACTTAAATGTATGCTTTAATGTGCCAACAGTCAGTTCTTACTTGATGCCAATTATCTGACCCATGACTTTTCCAAATCCGATGAAGATTGAGCTTGTGAGAGTCAGGAAACCTCTGAGTTTCTTTGGAGAACTCTCCCCGAGGTACATGAGCTGTACATTCAGGCCAAGACCTGTGGAGAAAGACAAAATGAAGAGAAAAGAAACGCCAAGAGCCTAACGAAAACAAAAAAAGTAACACTCAGAACATACCAACGTTATATCCATAGAGAAATCTTCCCAGCAAGATCATTTCAAAAGACTTAGCCACGCGGCTGAAGAGCATGACAACTGCAGCGACAATTGCCACAACATTGTTGAACAAGAGAGCTTTTTTCCTGCAAACTCAAAGGAAACACCAAAGATTTCATTAAATGGGATCAAAAGAAAGGTGTTTTCACTGCTAACATTACATATAATCAGTCTATGAGCACATTCCATTAAGTTTTTAAATTTACCTTTTATGTTCTACCCACGACATCTGCGTCTATTAAAATAATAGTTCAACATTTTGGCAAATACACATATTCCTACTTTCTAGCTGAGAGTTAGATGAGAAGATTGACACCTCTCTCATGTCTGGATGTTAAATATGAAGCTACAACCAGCAGCTGTTTAGCTTAGCTTAACATAAAGACTGGAAACAGGGATTTACAGCTAGCCTGGCTATGTCCAGAGTTTATTAAATCTGCCTACTAGCACCTGTAAAGCTCACTAATTAATATTTTATATCTTGTTTGTTTAATTTCTTCAAAAACTGAAATATATAAATATATATATACTTGAAAGACAATTTGGGTTATGTGGTGGACTGTTTCTTGGCCGGATGCTGGTAGGCAGTTTTTTTGTTTTACCTTTGGAAAGGCCAGTTGTTTCCAGTCTTTATGCTAAGATAATATCCTGGCTGTAGCTTCATAAACAACGTAAAGAAACGAGAGTGGAATTGATCCTCTCATCTAACGCTCAGCAAGACAGTGAATAAGTGTATTTCCCAAAATGTCAAACTATTGCTTTAAATCTTTACAATATTTACCAGTACTGTATGCTTTTAGACTAACTGTAGAAAACATGTCTGAACTTGTTCCAGCTGTGAAGTTAACCAAGTTGTTTATGGATAAATTCAGTAGATAATTAATGTTTCAATTTATTTTAAAGCAAATTAATAACAAATCACACTGTTTAATATATCTGTACTTAGCGAAAGTAGAAACGTTTCCATTTTTTCATGCAACCTGGAGATGTGAAGACGAGATTGTCACACTAAAGGTGAACATTAAAGGGGTTTTTTTTGCTCACAGTTTGCTAATCATTAAAAAATTCTTCTAGCTCCAGAAACAGATGATTGTCAGAGAGTTTTGAAAACCAGAGATGTCAGCCAGTAATTGTTGAGTGTTTGCTTTTAATTAACAACACTATCTAACCCCATAGTTTTCCACAAATGTAACTTTAGATAATTTAACCACGATGTGTGCATTTGTGTGTGGGTCTCTCACCGCCCGTAAGTGACAGGAAGGCTGCCGCTGTGAACGGCCCCAGCCCAGGCTCCAAGACTTAACACAGCCACGATGAAGGACCAGATGAGCTGGTTGGTAGAATCATCCACTGGAGCTCCGTGCCTCAACATCCATGTGTGGTTCACAAAACTCTGAATGTGCTGCAGAAAGGTCAGGGGACGTGTTAAATTGGCCAAACTTAATGTCTCAGCAGGTCTTTTGATTGTCAGGTTCCTGACCAACGATGGCTCTTATGATCACTGAGTTGTGACTGAATGAGGGTGAGTCTAATTGTTCTAATCGAATCAGAAACAGTGAGTGCATTGTCGCCCTTGTAATTTTGTTTCTGATATATTTTATTGTTTTGTGGGACAAAGTCAAAACTCAGAAATGTTCCTTGTTGGTGTGCTCAGGCCAACTTTGACACCTGACATTTGAAAGTCAAATACTGAGAAGATCACATTCAAAAGCCAGTTTGGCCAAAATTCCAGCCACACTAATAATTGGAACACATTCATATAGTAATAGAAATACTACTGCTACTACTACTATCTACTACTACTACTACTACTACTACTAATAATAATAATAAGGAATTAGAATACAGTGCAGTAACAAGCATCTTATAAGAACTAGAACAAAGGAATTGATATAATTAAAATATATTTTAAGTGAGAATATCAGCATCAAAATAAAACTAAAGAAAGATATATAAATCCTACAAAAGTTGTAAAAGGTGGCAATTTTTTAAATAATTATAGGGATTGTAAGGATATATTTACTGAGAGAATTTAATTTTGGTTTTCATTATAGCAACAAGAACCATAATTCTGGCACGATGTAGCTACAACAAAACAGGAATTTGACAAAACCACATTAAGACATAACACTGACTGGAAGAAAATTAGACCTGCTATCACCATGTACACTGACTGTGTGCAGATACCACAGGGAATTATGAAGAAGGAAAACAAACTAAGTGAGAGGGTTGTGCTCCAGTTCACAAAGTTAACTTCATTTCTGTAGCAAACCTTACATTTAATGCATCTAACTCTTACCACTGCTGGAGCAGCGATGACAGAAACTTGAATCCCATACTGAAACGATCCTCCAATTCCCAACACCAGCGTTAGCAGATAAAGCCTCCAGTACTGCAGCTAAAAGTGGAAATCACATATTACATAAGACCCTCTGTCTTTTAACTACACAGTAGTTATTTACAGGTCTTAATTAGACATTATAGGAGAGGACAGAGAGTATGTACTGATTAAATGAATAGTTCACTCACATGAGCACCAAATATGTGTTTAATTATTATAAATGACCTCCACATTAACCTTTAGGATGCTCAGTATGACCCAACAGAACCTCCTTGTTCTGCTCTGTTAATGATCCGTCATTATACTCACTGATTGTACTTTTTCAGTTCAATTTTATTTATTTATTTATTTGTATAGCACCAAGTCATAACATAAGTTATCTCATTGCACATTTCATATAGAGCAGGTATAGACCGTATTCAGAGTTTTTTTTACTACATTTATTTGACCAATTTAATTACTAGTTACTTCACAGATTCATATCTGACATATAAAACATGATGCCTTATTAGACTGAACTCCCCAACACTATATAAAATAGTTAAAGTTAGCTCCACCTTGACCAACTACAACAATAAAATGTTATTAGTAAAAATAATACATGAATAAGATTCATTAATAATAAACACACATGTTTCTGCTTTATGAGTGATCTAGATACTTTAAGTGCATTTTGGTAATAATACTTAGGTTCTTAAGTGAAATGCTCACTGCAGGACTTTTACTTGTAATGGAGCATTTGTTGATGCTCAGAGAAAAAATATATTTGAAAAATACAACAAAAAGTTGCCCTCATCCTAGTTACTTCACAGATAATCCATAGATTTTACTCGCAACAGTTTTCACTGGGACGATTTATTTGATTGATAGAAGTTTCAGTGAAAACAGTCCAAACTAATTCCTTTTACCCCAATTTTTCTGGGGTGGCAGCAAATGTTTTAGAAGCACATATCTCATATATTTTCTGGATTTGGGTGAACTGAAGCTTTAATGGTAGTAAAATGTGTTTAAAAGGGGTTTAATGGTTTTATTATTACATTTTTATTTTTATTTTTTGTGTGCAATAGTCTCAAATAGTTTTATTATTTACATTTTAACCGTCTTATTATCAGCTGGACATCTGACATCTGGTCATCTGTAAAGCACTGAAGGCACCAACCTATATGACGGGTGCAATACAAATAAGGTTTGATAAATTAATTGATACAAACAATTTCAACAATTAATATGAATATAAATATTATAAATATTTTGGTTAGTTTAGCTTATATAGTAATAATTCTAAATGGTAAACATTTAAAAGTTTCATCATAAAGTATGAAGTGCTTAGCAATACAAACATTTGCTTGAGTTTTCTGTTGACAAATTGATAAATATGTTTTCTTCTTTTTCTTGAGCCTTGTGAAAACCATAATAAAGTGCTCCCCAAACTGTGGATAAAAAATAAAAACTTATTCAAAAATACTTTAGATCACAGGTCAAGAAAATGTTTTTTCAAAAACAAAGCTCTGTAATGTAACAACGTTCACCAACCTTTCTTGATGTGCCATCCATCTTTTTGGGCTGGTTTCCCGGATGCTGGCTGCAGAAGGAGCAGATGAGCAGCATTTATGAAGGATACTGCATGCCTTAAGTTACACATCAATAGACTTTAGTTGTCGATTAATGTTGTTAGAGCAAGGGCATCATGTTTTGACTTTAGGGATAGGGATTTCAGGGATAGGGACTGATAGGGATTGCCAAACTGCACTAGATTCAACCAGGTCTGTCCTGTTGATTCTTGATTATTACAAGACAGTCCTGCCAGTATATTCTGCCTGCTGATTACCTGGAGGGAGGTGTCTTAAAAAAGCAAAACAAAACACACATGCAAAACCACTTAGATTATAAGATTTAAGGGAATAGGCAAAACAAAAGGACATGCACGTCAGATGTGCAGATAAGAGGTTCATTGATTATTTGCTGCATATTTAAGCTCACATGGACCTCAAACGTCATCCTGTGTAAATACAATACATGTACTAAACTGATTTTACACATGAAGATCAGGTTACTCATTGAGGCAAGTTCGTCTCGTCCTGTGAAAAAACGTTGCATAATGTCCTCGGTGGCTCTCGAGGAGTTTTGACAAGCATGAGTATATAACCCCGATGATGTCATAGTGATGTCATAAGGGTTATATCAGCTTAGGGACTTTAAATGTAGCCTATAACAGAAAGCTTACATCACAAACTGGGATTGCGACATTTGAACTGAGATTGTCACATCATCAGCAGTCTGTTCGCATTCACTTTTTGTTATTCCAATGAAAAGTAATGCACTATAATTCATATATAACCCACATAATTGGGAGCTTTCACCTGAGAGACCAAAAAGTTAAGTCATGTGATTTACTTGACATGAGTTATCCCTATGTGTTTATGTCACGTGACTTACTGTGACTTATTTTAACCGTAACCGTGGTCTTTTCCTAAACCTAACCAAGTACTTTTGGTGCCTAAACCTAACCAAACTATGACCACGAAAAATGGTGCGGTAACTTTTAGTAAAATATCCTTAGAACCGTTTCATGAGAATACCTTATCATCCCACCCCGTTGATATAAGAAGAAAGTCAATTTACATTATGGGAATTGTAGGATCCAGCATCTTTAGAACTTGACCGATACTGAATGTCAGGATATCTCGGCCACTGCTGCTCAGATTTTAAGTATTTAATTATATGTCTCTTGCAAGTCCTTAAACTTTAAGGAAGTGCGTAACTAAATCTTTTGTCATTTCAAAATTTTAATTTGCATCAAAATGAAACAAACCTCATTACGTACAAATATTTCTTTGTTAGAATGATATGAACCGATTGTGCTCAATTGAAAACAAATAATTGTTATTCCTCATCCTCATCCTTCCTCTTACTCATTTTCTGTCACTTTTTTCTTCTGTATGAGCAGTAGCTCCTCATGATAATACCAAGGTTTCTAGCCTTCTCAAGTCAACAAAATAAGTCTTTTATTTAAGCAAGCACAGGTTGGTCCAGTTTGAGTGAACTCCGAGTTGTAAAACATGGTGTGATCCAATTTGTAGTGATTCCATTGTGGGTTTGCTTTGTTTTAATGGTTGTGTCTACATCATGTTCACAAAACTCTGAAACCATGTGCAGTAAATGAACATTTACACTGACAAATAAAGAATACCCAGCCTCCAAGTGCCACAAGACACATAGAACACATTTGCTCTTTACAGCACAATGGTTTTTTCTTTTTTTTTTTCTTTTTGTAACTGTTTGTTCCATCATTATATTGAAAATGTATGATGCTTACAAAGAGAAATATTCACAACTTTTTATGACTGCACCATTACATCAAATAGAAATATTGTCTATTTCCTGTGTATCATTTTCTGCCAGTTTTCATCTGGTTCCTCTCACCCACATACTCTACACTCCCTTTGTCTGACATGAGATCTTCACTTTATCTTCAAATAAGGAGAACTGTGATTGAGGAACATGTCAAATGTGCATAACTGTGTATAGTGACTTAACATTTGCTGTCTGGGAGAACATTTTGTAAAGAATTTATTTAACATCTTGATTTTTACTGCCATTTCCCCTTTTTAGTTTATGTCCAGTTACAAGAGATTATTTTCCACACTTTCAATCTGGGGGTTGCATCATTGAGGATATATGATGCTTATACATGAAATATTGAAGTATTTAAAGCTAAGATGTTGTTTTGTGATGGCTGCTTTACTTCTTGAAATATTATCAATCTAATATTAAATATTCTTCATGTCTTGTGCACCATTTTAAACTCATTTCCTAAAAATTCAGCCAGCCTACAGTAGACTTTAAAGTGGGAAGAAAGCTTGGGCCCGGCCAGCGGATCTGGCACAGAGATTAAGGGTTTATGCAAGGCAGTGTCATATTTTGATCATTTGAACTCATTTATTGAACTATAAAACCAAAAACCAGAGGATACAGAAGTCTGCCAAGCTAAACTCAGACATATGTAAAAGCTTCCTAGCTGTCAGTTAAAATACTCACATAAAAAAAACAATTAATAGGAAGATTAATTATTGTTGTGCTTGTAGAGAAAGTGAATGTGTGTGATGGTGAAAAGGGGTGATTATGTTCACCAAACAAACCGTGGGTAAAGAAAATAACTTTACAGTCCTTTTGACACCAGACATTTCATTTGATGCGACTTTATAAACGGTATTATGTTTCAAAGGCAAGTTATAAGATACTTTTATTGGCTCAGATCATTAAAACAAAAATAATGACAAACAATTGCACATATTCCACTCATGTAAAAATACAGCAGATTTTACTTTTTCACACATTACTAAAAGCATGAATGCTCAACATCATATACCTTTTTTTATGAATGAGATGTGCACACTGACGCATATAAGGTGCAAAATAAGTCTTTGTTTCTATTTAAAAATACATTCTCTTTGATATGGTGCACCAAGACCTTAGTGTCCTGTTGGTCGTTCAACTGGAAGGCCTGATGTACAGCTACGTTGACCTCCAAAATGTGACGATAAAGCAAGGAAATGATTTACCATAGTCATTAATAACTCTTTGTTCCATTATACAAGAAAAAAATTGATTATTTCATTAGTGAGGAAATAAAATTCATTACTGTTTATTTGCTAGGCTGAAATGTTTTATCCTTTATCTAAAACACCCTCATTAATGTGAGATGTATTTTCAGAGTTTTTTGCAGCAGTGGTGACTTTGTAGTCACCACTGTGCAACCTCTATGTCTGATATCATAAAACAAACCACTTCCTACATAGCACATGGTTTTTATCTCATATCAGTGACAGAGTATAAAAACATAGGTGTATACACATGAACACATCAAAGATAATTCCTTTAAATTCTGTTCATATAAAACACACTCCAGATAAAGGTAGATCTAAGTTGCTTTCGGTGATATGAAAGTGAACATTCCCCCGTTCCTGTCAGAATGTGCATGACGTCTTCTAGCTCAAACAAATCAGATCAAAGTGAGGTGGATGGTGGAAGTGACTGTGCATTTCAGGAGAAAAAGTCTATCTAGAAGGCTGTGGAAAGACACACTTCACCCAGCTGATACTGAGCTTGAGATGCACACTTTTTGTCCTGGCCTTTGAAATTGAGCTTGTGGAATTCACTTGTGATGGCCGACAGAGACTTCCCTTTGGTCTCAGGCAGAAACAGGCTGACATACAGCGCAGACAACAGGCAGACCGCTGCGAAAGGCACAAAACAGTACTCACTCAACTCGCTCTGTAAAAGAAAGGCAATGGAAAGCTGTCAGACTGATGTAAGACATAATGTAAATGACTAATGAACTGTCTACCAACTCCAAGCCTGTCTGTGCGTTTCCTATATATGAATACAGAATTTATATTAGTGGGAATGAACTAAAACCTCAACTTCAAATTCCATATTACCAAGATCATTAGGACCAGAGATAAAGCCACGAGCACTCTGACAGACAGTCATCATCCCTTATTTCCTCAGTTTGAGACTCTGAACTCTGGGAGGTGCTATAGGGTGCCTTTAGCAGCCAAAAATATATCTTTAAAAAGTCTTTTATGTTGAATTTTAACCTGCTTGTTAGCTTGTAGTCTCGTTTTAAATGGAAAAATCCAAAATTCCCCTTCTCATGCCAGGTGGCTGAAAGATGTCATGGTTCATTTAAAACAACAATAGCAAATGTAGCATTTTTGCCTGTTATTAGATATAGCAGAGATGGAGACAGGAGACAGTATGCAACAGTAGTCCGTAGGCAGGATCCCAGCCACAAACCAGTGTGTTTGAAACAGTGGCTTAGTTTTGTCTTATTAATAAGGCTGTATGTGTATGTACACTTTGTTTTAAATTGCCACTCTATATGTTCGTATGCTTGATTAAATGGATGGATGGATGGACAGACTGACCACCAGAAAAGGGAAGATCATGCCAATGATGAAAAGGTTGAGCCACATCATGGAACCAGCGATCATGTAGGCTGCAGGCCGAGCTGTCTGATTGAAGATCTCTGTGGGCAGAATGCCGGTCACTCCAGCTGAGAAGAAATATAACATATTAAGCAGAGTTAGCTTCATCAGCAGATCCTTAGAAATAGATATATAAACCATTAGTTATTTATTATAGCCTGACCAATACTGGACATAGCATAACATAAAGAAATTATTTATAACAACATAAATAAACAAACAAACAATGTTGATTGTGTGCTAGGGAGACAATTTGAGTTTTTATGCAAATGGAAACAGCTGTTGAGATGTGTGGGGAGCAGTAGGGTTTATGGCTCATTTGGATGTGAAATGGCGCTCAACATCCAAGTTTATGTTTTCGAGTTACATTTAGCATTTAAATTGTTGGCTGTAGCAGTAAAGACTTTGAGCGAGAAAATGACTAAAACTGTACTGAAGATGTTGATATATTACTAAAGAAAAGAATGAATCATGCACATTTTTAATGAAGTATTTAACTGCTCCATCTTGATGACATTAAAGAGAGAAGACTGTGTTCATTTTCGTTTCATTAATGGACCTTGAGACAACATTTTGAGAGGCTGTTTGTCAAATAAGAAAGTCTCCAGAAACGGACCTGGTCCCATGCCGAAGCTGAGGATGTAGGTGAAGATGCAGGCCATGCTCAGGTACGGCATCCAGGATATATGCTGTTTGCATGTGTGGAGGAAAGTCAAATATCCACAGTGAGCAACTCACAAGCAAGATGAAAAGAAACCAGATCAAGCATTCTGACACTTTTATTTTTCAAAGAAGGACTATAGATCTAAACTCCACAAACTCCATCATGCATTGGGAGTACACATTGTTGTGTTTTTTCCATTCAAAATATAGTATTTTCTAAAGCCTGAATGTTGACTCATGATGCCTCCTAGTGGACTGACTGACACACTGAAATGTTTGAGTAAGGTACGTCACTGGATTTCACTGTTCCCACCCTCATCATATTCCTTTATACAGCAGCACTGTGTTTTCATGTACCTGTATTGTGAGTGTGACACACAAACATAGGAGAAACACTACGATATGTTTTAGGCATTCAGTCTGTCAAAATACGTTAGCTATCAATAACTGAGTTGTTGAAATGTTTGTCTAACAGTCTTAATGTTGGATGCAGTTTTAGTCTAGTTTAGCATAGTTCACTAACAAAAACTCACATAATTATCAACGATATTAATTGATTTTCATCGTTTACTTGAATACTGAAGATACATATGCATGATTTTAAATCAGAAGGTCATAAGTGATTTAGAATACCTCAAATGACAGAGCAATCGTGAAGACAACAGCCCAGAGGGTCATGAGGATGAACCCTACCATCAGCATGAACCGCCGACCTTTGCGCTCTATCAGCAGGTTCTGAATAAAAATCAAAGTATGTACGTCATACTATGTTCTTTTACACAGTATATAACATTTAAACAAATTAAATCTAAGACTTTAAAGAAAGGCACATAAAGTCCAGCGCAGTAACCACTGAACAAATACAAATTAGAAACTTCCTGCTACTGAATGATTACCTAATACTAATGTATGCCAAACTCCAATGCTCTGGATATGATAATCAAAATCTTTTTTGAGAATTAAGTTGTTACTGACTTGTGTCATTTATGAGCTTATGGTATATTTCCAGTAAAAGCACAGTAGCTACATACTTGTCAGTTGGGGTGGGTGATGCTTTACTTAACCTGATGGGAACACAAACATAGTAACTATGTATTTAATGATTAGTTATTGGTTTTTGCCATTTAGGACCTGATTCAATCAGAGTGTGTTCGATTGGTAGAGTCACAGATATCATGAAACTAATCATTAGGCACAACTTTATGAAAGGAATAGTTTGACATTTTGTGAATTATGCTCAGTCACTGGAGAAGGTCGACTCCAGTCTGTTCAGTAAATATGTAGCTGGAGTTAGAAGCTAGCTAGCTTAGTTCAGCAATCTGGCTAAAAAAACCCCATCTGGCTAAAGTTTGACAAAAACTGAAGTGTAAAAAAGTTGCAGTTTTATACCGAAGTATTTCTTGGCCTGGTGCAGTAACTTACTGTAAACTTGTCTAAACCGTGAGGTTGCCAGGCAACCAGCGGACAATCTAGTAGGAGTTAGTAGGTGTATTTTGTTATCATTGATCAGAGCCAGCTTAGCTGTTTCCAGTCTTTCTGCAAAGCTAAACTAACCTGCTGCTGGCTGTAGCTTCATATTTACTGTACAAACATGCGAGTGGTATCAATCTTCTCATCTAAATCTTGGCAAAAAAATCAAATAAGCGCGTTTCCAAAAATGTGGAACTATTATATTGTGGCTGAATGAAGCCACTGAAGGTTGCTTAGACAGGAATCTAATTGATGCACAACCGCCATATATCATAGTCTACTGGTGATTAGGGAACAAACAAAGTTGGCCTCTTTCCTTCATTGTTCAGATTTACTGAACACAGTTCATAAACATCCATCAAATCATCTTTTCCTTACTGAAACACTGTACAGCTCACCCAGCGTGGCGTTCTTAGCGAAGTGTGTAAAAAAAACTATAGGTGCTTCCCTCCGTCCAGCAACACCCGTAACCTGCGTCAAGGTTTCTACCTAAATTGCATTTGATGTAAAGCTGAAAGGTGACACCTGCTGGACTCACTAGCTTTCTGCAGCCAATACAACAAACCCACATATGGCTCTTACAATACCTTTAACATAACATAGTCTTCTTAAGGGACTAAATATAGTCCATTCAAAGATATCCAGGAACTACTTGTTTCTTTTCTTTAATTAGCAGTTAGTTCCAGATCTGCTACTTTCTTGTTTCTTTTTTTAGCTACTTAGGGATCTTATTTTAAGTGTTTATATCTTGTTAGTGTAACATCATGTGACCAAGCGATCTTAACTGTGAAATGTAATGTAAAACCTTTTGTATGTACAGTAGGCTACATGGGGCTGTTCTTAGTCTTTAGACTGTGTTAAAGCTTTAAGGGGAACGCAAACAACAGTCTCACTTTTCCTCTAGCCAGTTATATAACATGTGCTTTAATGAAGTATACTTACACACATTATACAGGCTGTGAATTCACATGTACCAGTGCCAATTGTGATATATTGGATTTTATCATCAGATACTCCAGCCTCTTTGAATACATATGATGCATAGAAGTAAATCTGAAAGAAAAAGAACATAAGGAGATATTAGAGTACTGCAGAGCATCATTACAAGAGCTTCAACTGTTAATAAGCTGATTAAGCCAGCATTTTGTACAAAGAGTAACTATGTTAATACCCTGTCCCCTCCCTAAAACTGCCAAGCATGTGGTTAAAAGCCTTGAAACACAGGAGTATTTAGTCAGCAATTTCTGATGAGAAGGCAACTTGATGCAGCTCTGAAAATCAGTTTAGATGATGTTATTAATGCTCATACATACAGAGTGAAAATGACAAATAAATGAATTTAGTACATAATTCACATTCAAAACAATAAGCTGTCTTCACACATCTGTCACTGTACGTTACAACAAGCAATGATGCTTCATCACCAGTATACATTATTAATATGACCTGCAGGGATGTGAAGAAACTCAGATGCGACACAAACTGCTGATGGATCATCTCAAATTTCTAATCAACCTTCTGACATAGCAGAGGGCCAAAAGAACACCTGATACTGTTACTGTGGCTTGGTATCAGTAACACTGATCCCCATGGGTTATGTAACAATATTTTCTATAGAGATACCCAGCCACACTTTCAGAGACACAAAACGCACTGTAAAAAATCTCTCTGATAATGACAGTGATGCCAGCTCTTCTTACCGAGTCGTTACCACAGAGCTGCATGGCGCTGCTGATGATCATGACAGAGATGAGCTGCCAGCGCACTGAGCGATCAGTAAAAAGCTCCCAGGGGCGGCTGGGCCTCATGCCTTTGGTTTCAGCCTGTTCCTGCAGGATCTCATCGAGCTCGCTGTTCTGGCCTTCACAGCCTCGCAGCCGTCTCAAAGCTGACCAAAAAAAAACACAACTTAAATATCTGAGACTTTTTTATTCTCTTATTCTCTTGCGATAACATATTATAATATTTATTAAAAAAGAAAAGTATATTAGATTTTCATGTGCTGAGTTGACAGCAGTACTCAGTGTAAAAACACTCTGTCACAAGTAAAAGACCTGTATTCAGAGTAAGTAAAATTGCAGAAGATTTTTCAGCAAAATGCACTCAAAGCATCCAAAGTAACAGTACTGTTTCTTCAGAAAAATGGCCCCTGTGACTGATATTTAATTATATAGAACATATATTCAATTTTCAGTGCTGATGCATCTGTTAAAGCTGTGACAGTGCTTCAGTGTTTTCCTAGTGTCTCCTTGTGTTTTTTTCCCCTTCCCTGTGTTTCCAGTCTTTTCTCTCTGTGTTTGTTTTTGTCTGTGAGTCTGTTGGCGTGGCGTCCCTTCCTCGCTCTCCTGGCTCAGCTGCGTCTACACACCTGGTCTCAATCAGCTCATCATCCCTCCCAGTCTGCTCACCTGCATCTCATCATGCCACCAGCCTGCAGTATATCTTCAACCACTCCTCGCCAGGCCATTGTTTCAACCTCAGTGGTCGCTATGCCTCAGCCAAACAGTGCAGAAACTTTAGCTCTGTGACATTTTTGCTTTCTAGTGTTTTACTCCTGACTAACCTTTGTTTCTTGTACCGCAGGATCACAGCCTGCTTCTGCCGGACAGCCAGCCACGCTTCCCTTTTCACCACTGCCCGTACCCTTTTCTCTGCCATTATTCCCGAACTTCAACTGCGTTCGGCTCTCCAACTGCAGCCATTTCTCCTTCATCTAATCCCTGTTTACAATAAAGACTTTATCTTTAATCATGTCCTGTCCAGGTCCTGCATTTGAGTCCAATCTGAATTCATAACAGTAACAATGTGTATGTATCATTTTAATGTTGCAGCTGGTTGAGGTGTAGCTAATTTTAACTACTCTATACACCGTTTGGTAGTTTAGTTCTGTGGTTACCAACTTAGGAGTTGGGCCCCTAGACAAGCATTACAGCCCCAATAGGCTCAAGGCTGTTATAACTGACTGTACTCTGTTGTAATATGTATTTTTATCTGTCTATTTTTACTGCCTTATATTGTGAAGCACTTTGTCACTGCTGTCTGGGAAAAGCGCTATATAAACAAAGCTTCTTATTATTACATTACCCACCATTAATACAAGCCTCCTTGTCCTCCCTGTCGATGAGCAGGTATCTGGGGCTCTCTGGGAACCACGGCAGGGTGAGGAGCTGAATGAAGCCAGGAATGGCATTACTGGCAAGAAGATACTGCCAACACGGCTCACTGCCCAAAATCTCTCTATAAATAAATAAGCCAGAGTGTTATTGTGGATATCTTTGAAATATATGGCACATATTTACTATTTTTTTCCAGTAAAAGATTGGCTTATTTTCACAAATGTTTGTCAGAGAGTGTCCACACCTGAGTCCGACCACCTGTCCTAACACAACACCAAATGCTGTGAAAACAGCTGATGACAAGGAGATAGCCCCTCTTAAGTGCTTTGGTGCACTTTCTCCAAAATACATGGGTTGCACATTCATGCTGATCCCTGCAAAACACAGAGTGAAGTTTCTGTTGAATTGTCTCCATGGTGTTGTTATCGCTTAAATGTCTCAGTTTAGTTCATTATATTTACTGACACAAATGACTAACCGGCGTTTATTCCAACCAGGACACGTGATATAATGATCATCTCGAAAGACTTGGCAGCTCTGCTTGTCACAGCAAAGAGTGCACCAGTCATGAGGAAAATGTTGTTCAACAACAGGCATTTCTTCCTTGGGAAAGTCAAAGAGGATAAAATTACCAACTGTCGGTGGTTTAAGAGTTTATGTCTCAAGAAATACAGACTTGTGGATGTTCCATTTTTGTTGCAGGAACGTCATGTGGATAGATTTATTGTATGGAAATCATTAATATAATCCCAAAATCAGCAATGAATAGGTTCCACCAACATTAATATATAGTATATATCTTATCCCTCTGTGCCATAGAGCTCCTTTGTTGTCCAAAAACTGTAAAAACACATCAATGAGCGACACTGTTGCACTGGCTGACATCTTTCTTCATTTCCCACAAACACAGGCACTGTAGTTTATTTTGAGTTAATCCCACATTCACCGACCTGCTGCTGTAAAAACTAACTTGAGCATCAAATGTGTATTCATCTGCGTCTGAAATAATCCCCAATAAATGCAGTATTTAGGGCTGAGTGCAACAGAAAGGGTAAGAAAGTATTGAGACACATAGTTGGTTTTGGTCTTTTGATGGGATTTGTTCACAGTAATAAAAAAGTAGAACATCACCCTAATGCTTTAAAGGGACAGTTCACCCCCCAAATCAAAAATACATATTTTCCCTCTTACCTGTACAGTAGTGCTATTTATCCATCTAGACTGTTATGGTGTGAGTTGCCGAGTTTTGGAGATATCGGCCGTATATCTGCATTTCTTTTATATTATGGCACTATATGGCACTTGGCTTGTGGTGCTCAAAGCGCCAAAAAAATTGAAAATTTCTTACAGAAATCATGACCCGGGTTACTCAAGATAATCCACAGATTTGTTTTGAGCAGTTTCGTGTGGGAACTAAAATAGTTTGGGGGGTGAACTGTCCCTTTTAAAGCAAACATGATGTGTCTTCTAATGGATCTCTGAGGATCGAAACTCAGTCCAGGTTAATTTGTAGAGTCGTATGCATTTACACGCACGCGACAGAGGAAAGTCAATGAGCAATCTCTATCTTCATTCATACGCATGCACATATACCGGTTAATCATTCACTGCACATTGCAATGAAAATCTCAATTTGTAATCTTCTGTTCTCATACACTCACACAATTACATACAGCAGCAAGATCTCATATTACCTCCCAAAGCGTATGGTCATGGGTCCTGCGATTAGAGCCCCTGCAAAGCCCCCCAACGAGAAGATGGAGACAATAATTGTCCAGGCCAGAGTGACCTGGTAGTCCTCCAACTGGATGTCCCAGCGCTCCAGGAATGTCTCATTGATAAAGGTTTGAATAAACTATGAGAGAACAGAAGACAGACTGTTAAAGCCTCACTGAGTTAACCAAACACACACACACACACACACAGAAAAGGATTTCTGCCTTTAGGCTATTTTTATTTATTGATTTATTCTATTAACGTACAGAAGCTTGACTCTAAATCTTGCAGCATCACAACAAATAGATTTCACCATTGTTCTGAATGATCAGAATAAAACATTTGATTTTTCTGTGCAGCTGCTCAGCTTAACAACACATTGAGGAAAGATCCTGCGTCCAGAATTAGTTTCTACAGCACAATAAAATTGGATGTGTTTCAATGAGAATGACTAATCACACAGCTTAATTCTTGAATGTGCCAATTTACACTGTGACCCAAATGTGAAATAACAGTGATTCTGGTCTACAAACAAATTCACAAATGCACTTATGGATAAGTATCATCAGTATTAATTTACCACAATATTAATGTTAATGTATATTCTCACTGATAGATGTAACTTAACACTTTTAAAACACTCACCCTGCAGAGCCTCATCAGCTCTGTAAATAAGTAAATAAACTATATATTCTGAATAATCAACAATTCCAATAGCAACACTGGGAAATCTGCTGCTTCTGCATTTACACACACGCAATTTGGCAGTTAGACTGAAAAACTTACAATTGTGGGAGAATTCATTATGGCGAGGTTGTAGCCATATTGAAGAGTTCCTCCAATGGCTGCAGAAGCAACCATAAGCATCAATGTCAGAGAACTGCTCTGTTAATACAAACAGATTAATATTTCATTAGATTATACATGATCATGGTATTTCCTCACTGACTGTAAATCTATCAGCCATTTAAAACAACTCCACATCGTGCAGCTGGAGTTGCAACACCCGAATTACACCTGCAAAAAATGACAATATGACACTTGCAAAGACTGCCTGTTATTTAGTCTGGACATTCTGCAGTTGGGCACAGCTTTTCTTTTTTTTTTTGCAGGTTCGTAGTTGTTTTGTTGTTACTTTGCTAAAAAAATAAATCTTCAAATAGCATGTGAAAGCACGGTAGGCTACATCATAGGAATTACACAACCACCAAGTAATTCAGCTTCTCTGCAAGAATGTTCTGCATGGACAAACCCGAGTCTCCAAATCAAACAACAAGGGAATTAAAGTCTCAGATAAATGACTTATTGAAAAGTTTAATGTACCTACTAATTTACCTTTTGTGCACCAGCATGCGACATTGTTACTCGAAGGTGGCAGTAAAAAGTGGCCTGATGACGTCCGACGGTGAACCACACAGGCAGCCCACCTCTGAAATGACGCTCCTCTACGGGACAAACCCGAGCACGCGCCTGCATCGTGCGCGCGACAGCGTTAGGCCGTTTCATGATTGGCTGCAGTTTTGAAATCAGCCGGTTGTGGCCAAATACCAAGCTGATGTCTTACCAGAACCCTTGAAACGCCACAACAATGATTTACCCCAAGTGGATTGTTTTTTTGTTTTTTTTGTGCGTAACGGTGCAGAGGTAAGAGTGTGGTAAGGATTAATGTCACAGACGGTTTTCGGTGAGCAATTAAGAAAAGCAACGCATGCGCAGTGAGGTTAGTGAAGTTCTCCCATCAACCCCAGAGGAGTGATGTGCAGGTGCAGGGAGGTGGATGCTGACACGTGGGGTTTCACCAGTGGTGGAAACTAACCACATTTACTCAAGTACTGTAGTAGCAAATTCTAGGTACATGTGCCCTACTTGAGTATTTCCATTTTGTGCAGCTTTATACTTCTACTCAGCTACATCTCAGAGTTGTACTTTTTACTACATTTGTCTGACAGCTTTAGTTACTTCTCAGCCCAGTGAAAACCACGTACCCACCAAATTCGGTGATTTTGTGAAAACTGAACATAAACTGAAGGATGTCTGCAACTCATACTTAATGATGCAGGACCTGCCTTTGTTGATATTGTAGCCTACTTAACTGGCATAACAGTGAAGATTTTGGGACAACTTGCATCTACTTGAGGGTTTAAGAGAGAATATAAACTGTCCTGCTATTGCAACATCCTAATTATTTTGGATTTGTTGATATGTTCATCTGAAACAATACTTTGTAATATAATATATCCTATTAATATTAAGTCTCAAGGAAACATGTGTCCTTAGCTAATTGTTTATGTCCAGTGGATAAAGCTGGTTTGAAATGTTGCTCGCTGTTGTTTGTTTGCTGCTCATGTTGTGCATCTCAGCATCAGAAATGGAAAGCTTGTGTATTTCCTCCCCAATTATAACCACAGTGTGTGATTTAAAAAAAAGTCACTAAACTGCACAACAACAGTTGTAGTTACTGTAATAAGAGGGTAGTTTAATATGAAGGAAAATTATTTATAATTAACATACATTTTTAAAAAGGAGTAAGTGTAGAAGAAACACGGGATGCACAATTTCCCAGTCAGTTTGGGAACCATTTGTATGTGAATGAAGCATTTCACTGCTGTTGTTTCTTGGAAAGTCTTGCAGCTTTCGTGAACCTGATAAAAGGCATAATGGCACTGTTGACAAAAGGTCAGAGAATCACGAAAAACATGAGGAATTATTCTCTGGAGTTCATGAATGTTCGCACCAGATTTCATGAGAATCTGTCCAGTAGTTGGCCAAACTGTTGGACAGATGAATGAACAGACGGGACCAGCAAAGCTGTGCTTAGCTGTTCACTGCTTTAAAGGGGAAAAAATGAATGAAATAAAAACTTTTATCAATTTAAAAACCCAGTGATAAAGAAAAACATCTAAATGTGTTTTTTTTTCAGGAGAATAAATTTATTCAATTTTATTTAATATGGCCCAGAATCAAAATTTTGCCTCAAAGGGTTTTACAGTTTGTCTTAAATTACTTTTTTATTTAAAATGATGTAGTGTGTTGGAGGGTGTCAAATGGCTAAAATATTGGAAAAAAGGTTAGGGAGTAGTTTACTCAAGTACTTCACTTAAGTACAAATTCGAGGTACTTGTACTTTACTTGAGTATTTCCATTTCATGCAACTTCATACTTCTACTCCACTACATCTCAGAGGCAAATATTGTACTTTTTTGCTCCACTACATTTATCTGGCATCTTACTTTTCAGATTACAATTTATTTAATGTAATGTGAATATTTCTGATAAACTGAAGGTTTAAGTGTTTCTTTATGTATTGAGAAAATTCTCCTGCTCCTTAAACTGAATACACTATTTAAAAAACAACCTTGGATTAGCTGGACTTTTTAGAGACACGTGGTTCCCACAGAACAGTGATGCTACCAACATAATTATGATGATCTTGTAGAATATGATGCATTGCTGTAGATTAAACTGCCCGACACTATATAAAGTAGTTTAAATTAGCTCAACCTTAAACATCTACAGCAGTAAAATACAACATACACATTAATGCAGCAGTAATATTAATCCAGAAGCATTAGCTAAAATACTAAAACACTGAGAGGGAACATTTGAGTACTTTTACTTTAAATACTTTGATTACATTTGGCTAATAATACATACTTTTACTAGGTTTTGAATGCAGGACTTTTACTTGTAGTGGAGCATTTAGTTGAGGATCTAAATACTTCTTCCATCACTCAGTAGGACACACACTTTCATTTCCCTTAAATTAAATAATCTAAATAATCAGACACAGGCTTAGACATAGCTGATAAATGCAATTGAAACAAAAGAAGTTTCATAATGAGGTCATAATGAGATGATACCCCCCGCCCCCACCCTCCCCCTCCTCCTCCTCCTCCCTCTCCCTCTCCCTCTCTGTCTCTAATTGGTCAGCCTCTGACAGGATTACACGAGTTTCCTCAATTGAACACGGTGAGGTCAAACGCCTCGGACATCCTGCTGGAAACTCTGGTGCTTCTGACAAAAAAAAAAGAGAGAATAAAACTAGACTACAGTTACTTCTCTACGAGTAGATGTAAAGCGACTGCTGATCAGATGTGTGTAAATGACAGCAGTCCACAGGTCTGCGCAGTGATCACGGGATTAAATGTTTCCTGTGCTGATGGGCTCTGCTGCTGCTGCTGCTGCTGCTGCTGCTGCTGCTGCTCGCCCTGCAGCCTGCAACATTAATGACTAATGTGGTTTCCTAACACACGCCCGCATTTCAGAGAAGCTGCCCGTTAACTCACTATAGTTTAGGCTACAAAGTCGTCATGATGACTCGGATTTTCTGGGATACAATTTTTCTCATAAGCGGTGAGTAGCTAATTTAGCAGGAAAATAAGCTTTTTTTTAATTTGTGTCCATGTCTCATTCTGACTTTCTGGCATTTTATGTCAAACATTTAGATAAGTTCAGTGATTAATGATCAAAGTTAAGTTAAGTTGACTGAGAGATTCGTCATTATTGTTCTCCCATATTGATTCTGTTATTTAATATTAATTCACTGGATAACTGTCTGACTTATACAATAAGTATGAGTATATATAATAACCAATGACATACAATACTCCTATTTAAATTTTAAGTGTTTTATCGATGGTACTCCATATTAATTTATTGGTTGTATTGCCCTAGAGGTGCCTGATGGTATTTTTTTTTTCATCCTCAGTGGTGTCACAGATTCTTAATGCAATATATTTTAAACTAAAGTGGGTGTTACTTTGATGGATTTCTGTGTTCTATATTTTTATGGTAAGAAAAAAGTGGAAAAATGACCATATTCCTTATGATCTTTGAGTTTCAACAAACCACCTTTTCTGTGTTTATGAGCTGGTTCTGTCTCTAGTTGTGATTGCGTGTCTTCACAGGACCTGCTGTATTTATAGTGCTTTGGTCTCATCCTTTTAGTGGATGCTTGACCTTGTTACTATAGTTGGGTACCAGTTACTCAATGAAGCATCGATATAACATCGAAGACCAAGTCACATGATCATAGCTATACAGGAGCAGATTACTGGGACTAACCTTTAGGTTGTTCATCATATTTCAGAATATGTGACACCTGGGTTTCCTTTGGGGGGGGGGTATCACAATACAGTAATATATATCTTTTTATATTCCTATAGGTACTTTTAGTATCTCTGTGGTACTCAATGGTGAGTTTACAGTGAACTTTGGTATTTTTATTATTATATTCCTGCAGGGACGTGTTGTTATTTCTATATTTTCTCACATCAGGATCGTATCTTATTTTAACAGCAGTTTATTTCCCGCTCTGCAGGTTCCCTCTTTACATTTGGAGCAGGGCCGGGCAATTCAACAATTATCGAAGCCAGCATTTCCATCGATACAAACTCCACTGCTGCTCTGAATACCTCAGCAAGCAGTTCTGCAACAACCAGCAGCAGAAGCACAACTACTACAACCATTGCAACCACTACAACTAACGTCCCTCCAATTAAAAGTAAGTCTCAGCACAGTCATGTCGTGTCCAGATGTACGTAAATGTTCAAGCTCCTTGTCAAGCCATCTCCAGAAGAAAATAACTCTATTTTATATGCCAAATGTACTCAAGACCTTGATCTACTCCCACGGCAGTACTGCTTCCACAGCCGGTGCTCTTTGTCTGATATTATATTCCTGCAGGGATTTGTTGTTATTTCTGTATTCTTTCACATTAGGACTGTTCCTTATTTCAAGAGCTGTTTTATTTCCCTCTCTGCAGGTTCCCATTTTACATTTGGAGCAGGGCCGAGCAATTCCACAATTATTGAAGCCAGCATTTCCATTGATACAAACTCCACTGCTGCTCTGAATACCTCAACAAGAAGCACAACTACCACAATTATTGCAACTACTACAACTAACATCCCTCCAGTTAAAAGTAAGTCTCAACACAGTCGTGTTAGGATGCAAGTGAAGGTTTAAGCTCATTGTCAAGCCATTTCCAGTCAAAAAAAGATATCGCTGTATATCAGATAAAACTTGCCAATTGTCCCCATTGCAGCCCTTGATCCACTCTCACTGCTGTGTTGCTTCCCCTGCAGGAGTTCTCAACACTGTAAAGCTTCCCATTGAGCTGCAGTGCATCAACACATGCAGACAGTGTGGCGCTCACTGATAGTTGATCCTCTTAGCGTGAGTGAGGGCAGCAATTGCGGTAAATTAAAGATTATGAGCAGTATATTCAACTATTTCACAAAAAGCTGCACCTACAGTATTAAATGATCTGAAAAGCACCTTACGTGCCTTAAAGGCTGGTTTCTGTCTCAATGTTCCTCTCGTTCGACTGCCAAAATCACATGGAACGAGAGAGGGGTTGGTAGGCAGATGCCTCGGGGACAACAGAAGGCTTTCACAGAGTCTGAAAGAAGGAGACAATACATGTAGGCTGCAATCCAAAAGCCCATTTACCGTCGGAATGGAGTGTGTGACGAAGGCTGTAATGCAGCTATCTGTCTGGATGTTCATCCTCCTTCCCACCCTGAATGCTACACTGTGGCGTCTGTTTCGGCTGCTCGGGGAACACTGACTTTTGTTTGAGTCAGTCATGTAGGAATTTGTCTGACTGTACAGCTTATGTGTAAGAAATGTCCTGTTTAGTCTGGGTGATGATTTAATCAGATATTTTTGTCCCGAGTGAAAACTGAGATAATTGCTTGGAGGAAAAAAACAAAACAAACCTGCATTAAAGGCTTTAATTTCTGCTCTCTGAGTCCTAATGTGGGTTGATGGATGGAGGGTTTTGTTTGCAGCATCTCACCGGGACTTTTCTTGACTCTAATTGTCCCCCACAGGTACAGTGAGAAATGTAAGCCACCACAAATCCACACGCAACTGGTAACAAAAGGCTTCAGTCTACCGTTGGTGGCGTGGGTGTCAGCTTTAGGATTTAGTACATGCTGTTGTTTCAGGTCTCCTCAGGCTTAGGGTTTGTTTTTTTTTAATAGATTATTTATGATATTTACCTGTGACATGTTGTGTATTCTGACTAAATGCACTTATATTTGATATTGTATTTTAGGGTTGAATTTATGCACTGAAGGACTTCTAAAGGTGGATGGCTCTGTGCCATCGTTTCAAGTAACCTACCTAAATATTAGTAGATGCTTCCTTTTTACCCTTCTCTCAAAGAGACTTGGCCATCCAACTAAAATCATTTAATTTGCATTCGGTTGATTCATGGTCCGAGAAAAAGCAAAAAACCTATCCTAAACGTTATTTAAAAATACCTACATTATCTTGTCTCACAGAGTTTGTGGCAGCGGCTGTTCGGTCTCATTTTGATGACTGTCCAGACTCCCACCGCCATTTCTGCTTCCATGGCACATGTCGCTTCCTGATATTAGAGGAGACCCCTGCATGCGTGTAAGTTGTTACTGTCCTAAATATAAAATTGTGGAGTTAACTGTTGTTCACTAGACAGGACAGCTTGACAGTTTTGACAATACAGCTTTTGCCCATATAGGTTAAACTACTCTCAGAATTAAATCTGTGCGACTGCACTGTAAAGACATTTCACATTTACAAAAGAATATGTTTCAACCACGTCTATGTTTTCATTTTAAATTGCTTTGATCATTTTGATATTTTAGCAATTTAATGCACTCCGTTTTGGACTGGGCTTTGCTGAGTGGTGTAATATACATTATGTTAGAGCAAAATGCTGCCATCTCTCAAATGAGCCATGCGTATATGAAATCTTAAGATCTAAAGCTATTTAGTGCAGTAACGGTACAGTAGTGCAAGAATGCTGAAGTTGGGGTGATTGCGGTCTCTGTGTTTCATGAGAAACCACAGATAAGTGAGGGAACAAATGAACAATGGAAACCACCATTCACAAATCAATGTTTTAATTTTCAAAATTATTTTTATATGCCAAAAACATGAGCTTAGGACGTCACTTCTATGTTTTAATGTTCAAAAAACCTCAGTACCTTCTATGATCTTAATATGACTGTAAATAGTGATAGATTCATATCATAAATAAATAGAATACATATCTAGGCATTAATGTTAGTTTGCAGTACCTTTTGGGTTTTCACTGGACTATCTATCTATGGATCTTGTTATATATTTTTAATCTACTGGAAAAGCAAACTCTTGAATTGTAGCAGTTGTATTGTTTCTCTTAGAACATGACATCAACATGATTAGCCAACAATACTGTGATTTAAGCTACTTGATTTAAATCCATAAAATGCTATTTTCCCTTAACTATATGCATACCCAATTAGATTTTCCGTCCTTGTTGCAGGTGTCATCCAGGCTTTGTTGGGATGAGGTGTGAGCATGCAGACCTGCTTGCTGTAGTAGCAACTAATCACAGACAACAGACCGTAGCCACAGTGCTGGTGTTGTGTGTGATTGGATGTGTTCTCATCATGGTGTTGTGTACACTTTTACAGTAAGTAACATGCATGACATATCTTATATTATGACATTTGTTTTCACTAGGAGCATAGCTGACTGTCGTGTAGCGATATGTGGTGCTTTTTCCATATAAAGAATGATGTGATGAACTTGTTGTCAGAAGGATTTTTTCGGGATTTTGAGAGCTTAAGTCTTTTCTTGTGCAGCTGCTGGTGGAGGCAGGACTGTCGCAGGCGGAGCCACACACATCACTACGTCCCAGAGAAGCATGGAGCATCTTGCTGTCCTTCTGAGAGTGGTACTTTATTTATTTGTTGTGACAAAAAGATTATTTCCAAGGTCACGTTTCTATTTACTTACCAGCAAATAAGTGATAAATGAAGTTGAGAGCATATGTAACAGTTGATAGCAGTGAAGAATATTATGTAGATGTGAAGTAAATGCTGCATACTGCACATTGGCTTTTATTTAGGCAAAGATGACAGAGCACTACATTTGCAGGTCAAGCATGTGATACAGATAGCTGGGATCTCTGAAAATGATGTTATGTACTTTAAGGTATGAGGCTGGCATTATTTTATATTTTCCCTGTTGTCAACAAATCCCATGAAAAAGCAAAACAACAATGTGTTAGTCTGTTTCTGAATACTTTCCAAAGTCTCTCCGTGCCAAGCACGTTTTAATCCTAATGAAGATGTATCTCTTAAAAAACAGGTCACGAATATATAGTTTCGTGATCAAAAAAGGATTTTAAAACTGCTGGGCACTGTGGTTTTTAGCAGACGTTACTCAAACAGAAGTAAATGGTGTTGGGACTATTTTCAGCTGCGGATTAATCCACGTTTGGTGCACTAGTGAGTATTTCTGGCAGTAGGATGATGTGTGTGGGATTGACTTAAAATAAACTACAGCTTGTGTGTTCAAGCTAGTGAAGGAACATGTCAGCCAGTGTAACGGTGTGGCTCATTGATGTGTTTTTAATGAGTTCAAGGGCACAGAGGAATGGGCTGAATCAGGTTTTGGAAACACAGACAATATGTATTAGTATGATCGATTCATTTTTGTTTGTTTCTGGCCTTGTTGACAATAATTAAAACATAGAATATTGTCAGAGTTTTCCTCAAATTATCTTGTGACCCTTACGGGCAACAAAAAACTTATCTGTTTTATCATTTCCCTCTCAGTGGTTTGAGAAGACATCTTGCTGGAACATGAGCTGTTTGCATCACGCCGTGTTTAGTTTTCCTCATCTGTCCGGCCCACAAACCCTCAGGGTTACAGCCAAAGTGATTTTCACGTGTTCTGATCAAGCAGACCTGGCCAGAGGCAAAGAAGCATTATCGTCAATGTGGCTAAGGTAGGCCTGCTGGATGTGGGAAATGTTCCATGACAGTGACTAGGAATGTGTTTGCTTCACTCTTTGATTCTGTGGAAGTACATGCAGAACTACAACAGTCTGTTTGAAGCTCTGAGGATGAAGCTGCTGCCAAATCCTCCATGGGAAGAGCTCCGTGTTTCCTGGTTACTGTTTATGGCTGGCCTGGAGGACACGAAAAATGATCTACAAGGCTATTAATCATCCTGTGTGGATGTTGAATAGGAACGGTGTTGATTTTGGGCTGTGGGAAAACAATCATTCATTTACTTAAGTCAGAAGATCCCAATTCCTATTTTTGTCTTTTAATAACTTTGCACACTTTTCATCAGAACTCTACAAGCACAGAGGACATTTTTAAGAAATGATGGTGGGGGAAAACCGATGCTTTAAACAAGTTTTAGTGTCTGTTTTTAAAGAAGGAACTCACTTCACTTGTCAGGAGTAGGAATTGTTAAATGGAGTGACTGCTGATGGATTTAAAATCCCTGGAAAACTTCAATCAGTAAAAGCTTGCAGCTCAAATTGTTCCAATATGTTTTAAAAAAAATATAATTTGGAGAAAGAAATCCATCCATGTATTTTTTTTTTTCAAATGATTTGATGACTCCAGTGTTGCTACCGAAGCTGAAATATTTGTCAGTTTTATTTTTTATTCCTGAGCTGTACTTGAACATGTTAATGCATCAGAGGTTTTTGATTTGCAAGCTATAACTGTAACGACACGTGCACACCCTGGGAGGCCACATTATCCCAAGGTCCTATTGTATTGTTGCACTTTTCTGCATGCTTGCTGTTCCTAAAACAACAAACAAAAAAAAAAAACCCAACAAAAACTGCAGTTACTTGGAAAAGCGTCCACATAATGAGAGATGCCAAATACACGCGTTTCTACCTTTGCCTGACAGAGCACTGAAGGGAAGAGGCACGCAGTTTGTACACGTCCACCTAAGCATGCATGCACTTAAATCACAGTTTGTCTCTTTTAAAGAAACAACACAAACCCTTTTTTATTTCAAGAGTGGTGTGTTATAGCATTGCCTCTGCTTTGAATTTAAATACTTTTTAAAGAGAGAAAAAGCCTCTGAAGGTTAATTTAAAACACAATATTTAAGATTTTCTTAAAAAAGTGGAATAATAAGTGGTGAAGGAATACAAAATGATGATTAGAAACTGAATCGGATATAAAGTGTGTACGCGCTTCGTGTGATAAGACGGGGGGGGGGCGTCCACCATAACATGAATGTGATGGTATTTATATGCCAAAAGTCTCTGAGGGGATAATACGCTTGTCTTTTGTTTACAGTATGTGATGATATTTTCATTCAGAATATGTGTTTGTTATTATGGCATTTCATGTGTAAAAATCAAAACCACACAGAAATAGTCAATGTGTATATATACGTTGTCAATACAAAATCATCTGAAGAGGGTGATCTTCTCATGCATTAACCCTTTACTTTGTCAGATTTATGTTGTCACATTTGGGAAGCCTCTATTATCTATGTTTGTTTTCCAATGAAGAATTAAAAACGCAGGTGTGTGTGTGCATATATATTTTTTTTTATTCATGTGCTTAGTAATTGCTGCTCCATCTCTGCAGTCTGTTTATTGGATTCATCGCGTGACCTTCTTTTCACTTCTGAAGCTCTTTCCCATTTTTCGCTCGCTCTCTCTTCAAATACCCTGATTTTCTGACGCTCTGCTCTTCTATTTTTCTCTTCCACTGAATATTTCAAGACGCAGAAATGGCAGCATGAAACCCTGAACCCCGGGCACAATTGAACAAAGAGCCGAACTCTTGAGTGCTTTTATAGCTGAAGGAAAGGTTTCAGCACTCTTCTATATCGCCATTACATTTTTATTTATTTGTTTATTTATTTGTCTTCTTGTGTACACTGAATATACACCCATTCATGTTAAAGCATTTGTTCAATGTGCAAAACTGTGCCACATACATCCTGTTTTAATTTCCATTGTATGTCATTAGGGTTGACATCTTCCCTCTTAACGTGCTGCATCTCCTCTGCTCTTCCCTTTCGCTCTCCGCATGAGGAGCTTCGTGTTGTTTTGCAATCCCATTATGTCTGCAATTGGATTTCTGTGGAGCCCTTTAGAGCCGTCTGGCTGAGCTACTAAACCAGCTTTGAATTAAGCAGCTCTTGTGGGCGCTTCCCTAAAGATACACAATACCCTTTAACATACAAAGTAGTGCATTGCGAAAACAAATAAAATGAAAAAAACAAGACAAAGAAAAGGGAAACTAAAACTGGGTGTTGCGTCACACAACGTGGAAGGATGTGTGTTTGTCAACGTCAGGCAATTCTCTTGAACTCTTTAAATCTGATTTGGACAAGTGTCAATCCTTATTCCCCATAAGAGGCTAAAGCTCTGCTTTGAATTGAAATGCCATTCTGGTCTTTTTTTCCCCCTCTGCTTCCTCTTCTGGCCCTTTTTGATCCTCAGTCCAACATTCCCAGTATCTGCCTCTGACCAGATGGTTTATTTAGAGTATTTAGAAAGGTATTAGGGTTAAGCAACCCTGCCTTGTTCTCCCCACTGCTAAGCACTGAAACAAATCATTAGCAACGCTGAACGCGCAGAGCGCTTAAAGGGTCAGTTAACATCAAATCACGTAGAAATGAAGCTAATTTTACATCAGCTCAAATTGTCAGAACACAGACAACTTTCAAGACCCTTCATTTTATACAGCATTGATGATGACCGAAGTTTGCACGTGTTTTCAGAGTTCAACTTGTCTCCACCCATGCCTCCCCTCCATCCATCTGTCTGAAAGGATAGGTTCACATTTCTTCACATTTGAGAATATTCACATGCCCATATGTACATCATAAGAGTTGTTGGAGGCTGTAAAAGTCCCCTTTGTCCATACTGGCTGTGAAATGAGCCCTTCCCAATGCGATTACAATGTAAGTGGTGGGAGACAAAATCCACCGTCCTCAGTCTTTGTGAAAAATGAATTCTAAACCTTGTACGAGACTTCAGCAGTCTGAGTTAGACAGTTGGTATTGTCCAAAGTTACGGCCTTTTGAGTGCAAAATTCCCTCTTTGTGTTCCCCTGACATTTGCTGAGTTGCAGTGGAGAGGCCGTAAAACAAAGACAGAATTTCATACTAAAAAGACTGTAACTTTGGAAGATAAACGCTTGGTTTGACGACCTCAGACTGCTGAAGCCTCACGTTAGAAAGAACTGAGCTGTAGAATGTATTTTCTTTACAAAGATTGAGGACTCTTTCCATGTACATGTGAGTATTATTTTAAAACTGACTCGAACCCATCCTTAAAGCTGTTGGTTTAATATGTTCTGTGTTCCCTTTAAACCACCAGTGACGACAACCTCCTTTTTGCTTTGTGCTGGGATTATGCATTTACAAGCACTGAATGGTTTGAGGAGTATGAAAATTATCATACGCTATGATCTTAGCCATCACCAAATGTCAACGCATCTGAACACCTTTGGGAGGTTTTGGAGTGATGTGTTAGTCCACTAACACTAGACAGCAGATGAGGGAATATCTTGTGGAAGAAAGGTGTTCTTTGCTCCAGTGGAGTCTCAGACGGTGGCCCAACACCTTACTAAGACACTATGTGCTCGATTTTTCTTTAAATGTGTCACCCATCCGTATGTTCCTACTTTTGTGTTGCTCAATTTTACATTGCAGAGCTGTCATTATGATCCTGTTACACCTTTGGGGGTGACTTCTTTTCTAAATCTTTCTGTTAGTGCTCTAAAGAAAATAGCACTGGTGATTTTATACGTGTTTTCAAATATCAACTTTCTGTCTCAAAACCCTTTGAGTTTTTCAAATTAAAAAAGGCAGTTTTCAAAGAGAGACTTTGTACAATTCATATATATTTATTGCGCCCAATTAATTTACAGTAAATATACATGATAATTCCACACTGTACACACAGTTTTTATATTACAACTCATGATATTCTGGATTTTTGTCAATACATTTCTCTCAGGAGCATTTCATTTGTTACATATGTGAAGCGCTCTCAAGTGGTTGAGCCCACTCAGTTCAACATGGCTAAAACACAGAAATTAGCTCTTTAACTGAACCACAGTTAGGCTGAGTAGCTTTCCACTTGAGCCCATGATGTTTGGCATTAGTCCATATGCTGCTGAAGCTGTGATGGCAGCTCCTCCAGAGAGCTGAGCCGATGCGCTTGAGGAACGTCAGGTCGGTTATGCTTGTTGTGTCTGTCTAATAGGAACCCGTGGATGCCCACAGAGCGAGAGGCGAGGTAGTCATTCACATAGTGGTCCCCAACATGAGCTACACTAGCAGCTGGCACACCACATTTCTGCAGCGCCTGATCAAAGATGGTTGGACTTGGCTTTGCTATACCTGCTTCCTCTGATGTTATCAAAAAGCTGAAGTGAGACAGCAGGCCACAAACACGTAAGATCTCTCCTAGGCGGCTATCAAAGTTTGATACCACACCCAGCTTCAGTCCTAGAGAAGAACAACTCTCCAGGGCCTTCTTTGAGTCTGGAAATACCTAAAACAAAGGGACATTATACAATTTTAAGTTGACATTTTCTATACTATGTTAAACTAAACATTAACATAAAAAGTAAATATTTATAGTAAAAATCCTTTACAATGCGCCCAGTTTAAACAGATCCATAATGTCTGTGTGCACAGTGTTTTCCTGCATTAGTAAAAAGGGCTTCTGATGAGGACAGTGATCACAAATACCATGACTATAAGTTGATATGCATGTTGAATGTGCTGTCTTTCTGATGTATTATTTAGCCGACAACATCGAAAAAGCTGTTTTTTACAAATGAATGATACACTTACCAACTTATTATTTATTCTATGTGTGTGCCACATGTGTCATCTGTTATTTACCTCCCAGTTCTCTGCATTGCAGAAGTTATGATAAAGGTTGTGAGCCATTGTATTCAGCAGGGCTGGGTCCTGTACCCTGCACTGGGAGAAAGAGTCCCGCACCACCCCCATCCACCAAGATCGTCCATCCAGGCCCTGAGTGATGCCATAGTTTGGGTATCTGCTGGAATGATGTCGATACGCCTGGTGGAAAGCGGCTTCGACCTCCACAGCACTGAGGTTCAAGCCCATTCGTTCAGCCTCCTTGCAGTACTGCGTTCCCACAGAAGCACACACCTTCAGCAGGGTGTCTTTCACGTCCCACAGCACCCAGCGCAGAGGAGCTCGCATTTCACCTACAGAGGTAACACCACAGGTATAAGACAGATTAATGTACACGCAAAACCTGAGAAACTGTGTTCAGTAAATGTTGAATGATTTAGATAAACCCCGTCGAAAGCCTGTGCCAAAAATCACTGACTAGTTACTTTTAGTGCACTATACTGTAATGGCTATTCTGAAATGTTGTCAAATGCCTAGTGTTAATAATCAAATCCTATATAGTGAAGTTAAATTATCCCAATGTGAGTCAATGTAAAGAATTGTGTACAATAGGCCTTTTCAAAGCACACATTTTGACCTGTCATAATAGGAAAAGCACGGGTGTTACTAATAGCATTAACAATGGCTTTGTTCTAGTCACGTGTCCCAATAGTCATGACAGTGAGACAGCACGGACAGCATGGACCAGGACCCTGAAGCAGCTGAATGGAATTCAGCCCACATTAATTTCAATAATTACAGCTGTTTTTTTCTACTTTGACATTACCGCAAAATGTCTTCTGTAAAAAAGCCCTATTGTGCGTCATTTGGCTTGTAGTAATTTATTACTACTATTAGTGCTGGAATAACTGAAGCACGTTATCAACTGAAATGATAAAGTCCTTAAAGTTTTAGCATTAATATCAATGCTTCTTGTCTACCTGTCCTTTAGAGGGGCCCCTCTGTGTTAAAGTTTACATGATGGATGTTCCTTAATACTTCGTGTTTAACCAAAGTAGCAAAAGCTGAGGGCCAATAGGGGCCCAGAGATGATTTTTGACGTGGGGACCAGTAGAGGGTTAATCGGGCCATGGGTGGTACAGTTTTGATCAGTTTTTCATAGAAAACATTTTGACTTGTCATGGTAGGAAAATCTGTTGCTATTAATAACATTAAAGGGCCTGCACTCCCACACAGGTGTTTTCAATCATCACGTCTGATTAGACCAAGGCTTATGTTTAAGAGGCTACGCTGGCATTTACGTGTTAATCGTTTTTGACCCTTAACGTTACCGCCCCCCATTTAACGTTACGTCAATGTTTCTTCTATAATGTATTAAAACTAGCCAGCTAACGTTACGCTCGTTGAGTTTGGATGACGATGATTTGTCAGCCTTTTGCACACGAAGCTCAATTAGACAGCTAACGTTACTCCAGCAAATACAACTGACTACAAATTTGTAATAGTTTAAACGTTACCGAAGTCAAAGTTTCAGAACTGTAAACGCCTGTAAACAAGGTTAGCTAGTAGCTAGCCTGTGTTCTTCTTCGTTGGGACTTTTTACGGCAGCTGGTGGCACCTATGGAGTCTTAGCTCGGCGTTCATTAGCCTGTACAATATTTCCATCAACCCTCTCCAAAATGAATCAACGATCTTCTGCCTCACCCGTTTCTAACCCAACATAATCCTGCCAAATGTTTATTTTGTTTTTTATGGTATCAGCTAAACACCATCGTCTCCAGTCTCCTTACTTACGGCTGGTTGTGCAGCAGCAGCACTGCCTGTTACACATCCGGTGCAGCAGGCGGCAGTATGAGCAGAAAGGAGACACCGAAACCTAAAACTGCTACACATGTACGCATGCGCGAAGCTTCACGTGCAGTACAGTGAAGTAGAGCAAAAGCAGCCCATGTTTTAGAAAGCAAACTACTGTAACTGCGTGAAAACGCCTCAAGAGATGTAACCTGATATAACTTGTCAAGGAATCGGGATGACCTGATGGTACTAACACAATGGCAACTCCAGCTATTCGAATGTTTCGGAGGTTAGAGGGCCTATTTTGTGTGTACAAACCGTCTGGTGTCCACTGGAAACTCGTACGTGACAGCATCGAGACAAATCTTCTCAAAGGTTAGGATTAAAAACGTATCCTATGCACGTTATCTATGTCTGCTGTGACAGGGAGACATGATGCTACAGCTAATGTGCAGATTTAACAACAAGTCAATCGGCACTGCCTCTAACCTTGGACTCCAAATAAACCACTGTATCCTGTTGACCCCTGTACGTGTCACCTTACAGGTTTAAATGCTACATCGGCGCAGCCAGTTCCTCAGGAGGTCCGCTTCTTGGCACACCCAGGCAGTGAGACAGAAGCACCCAAGGGACTCACACTGTCTGTGGCCTCGGTGCCAGTACTGTCCAAGCATCCTCTGGGTATGTTTGTCCACTTCACTGCATAGCTTCATCTCATGGGTCACCCGCTTATTGCTCATACACATCACCGCCACACAAGTCTTATCATGGTGTTCTTGAATAAAGGTTCTTCCAGGCATCATGTACTGCTGTCTGATCTCAGGACAGACGTGTTTATTATGTTTATGTACGACTAATCCCATTTGTTTATGTGAGTTGGATTTGGTGATTGTAAGCATCACGACTTGGTTAAAAGGATCTTTTGCTTGTGGCTCACTGTCCAGTCATTGTAGACAGAACAATGCAGGTGGACAGGAATATATTTATAATCAATTTAGAGAATAAATTCATGCATATTGGATGCATAGATTTATGCAAAGCATTCACTGGACAGTCATCATGCACCTGTTTTGGAAGCCAACAAAATGTAACATGCTCCCCCCTCAGTGCATTTTTATCAACTTTTATCTTCAGAGCACACTACAGCTTAATGATTTTGTCTCATAGCTCTGATTTAAAAAACCCCCAGTGTAACTGAAGAATGCAATTGCTATTCGTAAACTGGATTTTGTATTAAGTATCTTTTGTCCCTTGTCTGTTTTTGTCATGCTTTATTTTATAATTTTTGTAACTGTGTAGTGGTGTGCTATCTTGACCTGGTCTCCCTCGAAAAAGAGATTTTAATTTCACGGGACTTCCTGGTTAAATAAAGGTTAAATCAAAACAAGAAATAATTAAATAAAACAAAAGCGGCTGAGCTAGTAAGAGAAAGATCCCAGTTATATTTTATTGAAATAATATCTTCAAGAACATGAACTGCATGCTTCTTCTCACACGCCACTCATTAGTTTCTGTTGTGGAAATTAAATGCAAGCAACTTTTCCCAAACTGCACTCATTCTTCTTTATTTCTGCTGAACTATTTACATTTGCAGGGTAACTTTTTGACCTGTCATATCAGGTGAAACTATTGTAATGCTGTTTTAATGTTATTAGTTGCACCTGTGTTTGACAAGTCAAAATGTCTGCTCTGAAAAAGGTCTGTTTCATTTATTTTACCTTCCACACAGACCATAAACAAAGTCTGTCTCGATGGCCCACTAGTGACTACAGAAGTGCAGGTTGATATTAGTGGGAATGTCGGAATGATGATAAAATGCAGTTGTAATGTTTATGCACATTGAGGACTGTCTGAGTGAATAGTATTTATTTTTTCTGTGTGTTGTAGTGACTGGACCTGAATTCCAGCATATTAGAGTCGGAGTAGGACATCGCCTGGATGCATTCTCTTCTGGTGTCCTAGGTATGATTGATTTAGAGCTGATCACAGGAGAAAACCCATTTATGTTTTAATATATGATGTCTCTTGTTCACACTTCAGTTCTTGCTGTTGGAAATGGAAACAAGACCCTGAATGATCTCTACAGTACACGAGTCACAAGGGTAATTTATCACTTCCTGCTGGTTTTACATCTGATTTTCAAATATGTAATGAAGATACAATATCAACAAGTTTTATGCTGTTTGATATGTCTCAGGATTACACATTAGAAGGTGAATTTGGGACTGCAACAGATGATTCCTCTCACACAGGAAGAGTTATGGAAAGGTCCACCTATGGTAGGATACCATACTTTTTTCATATACGTGTTCAGTATCATCAATGTATTCACCTAGTAACACATAGTTTTAGATGTCAGATTTCATATTCATTAGTTGGTATCTAGCATACTAGTATTTGCTTATTTATTGTGCCTTTGACTGTATCTGACCCTAAAATATTGTTGTGTTCAACAGGTCACATCACACAGGATAAGCTGGACAGAGTCTTGGCGATGCTGGAGGGAGCCAATCAAAAGGCCTTGTTAATGTATGCTAAATAGATTCAATTACATTTCTATAAACTTAATATTGACATTTTTGGCTCTTACGTTTCTCCTTATTAGACAGATTTTCTCTGTGCTCTACTTTTGAATACGACCCCCTGCACATGTAACACATCGGTCGACAAAGAGCTTTCCGCAGGGCCACAGTAAAGTGATAGATGACTGTCCGTTACCCCCCATACAGGTATTCAAACGTAGACATGCGCTCGGAGGAAGCCTATGAAATGGCTGTGCATGGTTTAATGGGTCCAGAGGGGAAATCGCTGCCTATTTTGACAGGCTTGCGTTGCATTCACTTCCATCCCCCCAACTTCACTTTAGGTAAATCATCTTCAGTTGAACACACAGGAAACCTCATTTCACAATTCAAAATATGCAGATTTTCAGGCTGCTTACTGATCTTGTTTGATATTTTTTTCTCTTTTCTTACAGAGGTGCAGTGTCTAAATGAAACGCAGAAATATTTACGCAAAGTTGTGCATGAGATAGGACTTGAGCTGCGCAGCACAGCAGTGTGTAAAGGAGTTAGACGGACCAGAGATGGCCCCTTCACCCTGCAGGATGCCCTGACCCATCACCACTGGACTGCTTCTGATGTTACGCAGGCCATCAGACAATACCACTCCTCCAAAAAAATAAAACAATACTCGCACACACGGATCAAGAACCCAGAAATACAACCGCCAGAAGAGAATAGAACGACAGCCAGTCAACAAAATGAAACCAGTGACGAAGCAGCAGCAGCAGTAGATAGAATTAAATGACCTGTTGCTGTGACCAGTAGTTAATACAAGTCACTCTGGTAGTTGATCACAAACATTTCACAAAAAACGTGACTGCTCTACAGTGACTCCCTGAGCCTGGACGCTGCATCACATTGAGTTCAGCTCAGTTGGAAAAGAGATGTGACCGACCAGAGATCCTGGTTTCTACAAGAAAAAGTATCAAATTGGACACAATTCATTACATCGTGTTTTTGTTTAAAGTGCATACTCCTTTCAATCTACAGAGGCACCTACTGTGTCTCATATGAATGTTCCAGTGTTTTCACCTTAGTGCAGGTAATATTAGGTTATTCCCCAAATCTTAATATGAAAGTGGCTTATTTTTATCATGAAATAAATGGAAGAGATTTTTAGGTCATCTGCTGTTTGGTTGGGCTACCATTTGATAATTTGAGCTTATTTCAGTAAACACATTAAACAGTGCATTAGTACAAAGTGGGTGGTGCCATGTATAGAGGCTTTTGTGACAAGTGAAATTAATTTGACACTTGATGGTCTGTAGATGAGATGATGCAACACAAATTCTTCCCCCCAGAATAATTTGTTCAGTTACTTTTCTAGCACTGTTTTACAGAAATTTCCAAGACAGTGGTCTAACCGGACATATTCTGTTAACCTGTTCAAGAACGTTCTGATCCCTGCTGTGAACAATAATAGATTGTCTGTAATACAGGAGAAAGAAACAATGACCCCAATAACAACTATAACAGTACTCCTTGCAGCTGGTTTAGAATGTAAAACCGTACCTGTAACCTTGTGCCTTGACCCATTTTTAAAGGTATTTGGGTAACAATTTATTTTACAGATCTGTAATTTCCTCATAATCTTTTCGGAGGTTTCCTGGAAAGAACTTTGACAATAAGATATTCATTAATTATTGGAAACTATTCTTCATATATATTGAATTTTAAATATGTTTGTGTTCTTGCTTGTCCATGACCTGCTGTGTTCTGATTAAGTCTCTAGGTTACAGCAGCAATTAAGTGGAATTAATTAATTGGAAGTTTACTAATTGAACACAGTGTCTTATCATAATGCAGAGTGGCTACCGTCAGTGGTATACTTATTATATTTTTTGGTCATTATTGATGTATTAATATGTACTAAGGTTGTTGTTGTTCAAGATGAAGATAATTTAAACTAATTAATATACTTTTGGTAGTTTAATTTGTAACATTGCATCACGTTTTATAAACTGATAATGAATAAATGTAGTGGAGTAGAAGCATAAAGTTGCATAACATGGAAATCAAGTAGAAATACCTAAACATTGTACTTGAGAACAGTAGCTGAATAAATGTACTGAGTTACTTTCCACCACTGAATTACGGACCAGTAAAATAAAGCGTCACAAGGTTTTCTGATGTTTGATATTTGACAGAGTTACAGTGTTTACGTGTTCCAGCCTAAAACTGAATTATCTAAATAACGGAGCACAATAGGAACAATTCTCTTGGTGGGTAAATGTAGCCAGTGAAGTCAGAGCCAATTGCTAATATCAGATTCGGTGTAGTCGTCTGTGTCCTCTGATGATGTCGGAAGATGCTGCCTCAGCGTTTCTGTTCCCCACAAAGCTCCTTTGGGATGTCATGAGGTTATTTCAGTGGCGCCATTGTTGTCATGCTCTTCATACCATTGAAGGACTTGTTCCAGTGGGAACACTGTTGTCTTTGTGAGTCTGGAAACACACAACTTCCATGAGGACACAAATTAACTTCGAGTGCACGCAGTTGTTGTTCTGGAAGTTTATTAAGCATGCGAGATGAGATTAGAGCAATCTGATTAAAGGTATTTAGAAACACAAGTTATAGGGAAATAAACAGAAAAATTAATTGATGTATATTTAACGCTTGTTAAGTAATTTACTACCACTGTCTTTAATTATAGAGCCATGAAATGTATTTATGGTTAAGGTCGAGTGCCAACCCCAACACCATTCATTTAGTACAGGTGTTAAACATACAAAATCATTATAAACTTATTTGTAAAATTAATTTATAACACTGTGTGCTAAACATCTACCGAGAAAAGATGCCCTTGTTCACAGGCACATTGCACAGGCTGCTTGTAAACATTGAAAATGTATGACAAAAAGTAATAATTATTATATAAATAGAATCTTAATTTAGCAGTTTGAGCTTGTTCATTTCTATTTGGTACCATGTTTTGTAACGTCCAAAAGGTCATTTGCCTGTTACGACTCAGCAAGAGTGAAATTATACAGAGTGAAAGATGTATACACATATTTAATATATATTTGTGTCATAAAAGTAAAATTAAGAATTATGAATAAAGTATAGACACCGTAGAGCAAACAGACAAATACAATATAGAGGATTTTCTTTGTGGAAACCGTTTTCTTTTTTTAACTGAGGACCGAGAGAAACTCTAAAAATATTGACTTACTGTGATCATTTCAAATTGCACATATAGAGTGAGGCATTCATGCTCCAGAAGGAAAATCAATCTAACAAGATAAAAAACAGTGCAAAATGATAAAATTATTTAAAAAAATCCATTATTCATTATGTGAGGACTATTTTTTTGATCACTTACAACTGTTCATTGACTTGCCTCTAAAGAAAGCCTGCACCAGCTATACAGTATAGTATATATACATGAAGGTCCACGGCAGGAAACATTACCCTCTGTGGCTTCCTCTCCCAGTGACATTTCTAAGCTTATCTGAAAATGCTCCATTTCAAAAAGTATATTTTATGCAACTACAGCAATGTCTTACTCTTAAATGTTCTTCTAAAACAATAATTTCCTTGTAAGGCTTTGTGGATAATAAAAAGGCTAAAAGTAATTGTGAAAAGAAGATTGAACATACTTACATTTGTATAAATTAATACAATTTGTAATAAAACAGATTAAAAGAACTAAAGAGGGTTTGAGCCCCAGTTTTAGACCAACATCTGTTCAGCAACATCCTGATGACTTTTTCTGTTGGGGCTCTTTGTGTAACACCATGGCTTCCTCTCTTGTGTCAACTTTTTGACTCAACATCCTGACAACAACAACAACACAATCAGTTGCGACATTGCAGCACAGAAAATATTGAAAGGACACATCATCAAGGTCTTATGGAATGCACAAAGAAAATGTCAGCGACGGATGTGAAATGTGTTACCTGGCTACAGTCTCCAAAGACTGAATCACGTTTTCACCTGTGGCAGCGCTACACTCCATGAATTCAAAGTTGTACTCCTGTGGAAGTAAAACTGCTGTCTTTAGTGCCTTTTGATAATCAAAACTATTTACTTATATTCTAAAAGTGTGAGAGGAGGTAATGGCACAGATCCATACCTTAGCGAGAATTTCCCCCTGCTGAGTTTTAACCTTCCGTTCTGCATGATCACTCTTATTCCCAATAAGTAGAATGGTCATGTTTTCTGCAGCACCTTCCTGCAAAACAAAGGTCAGTTTGATTATTGTTCAGATTGCCATCTCTTTACAGAGTAGTAAGGTTCACATTTTTCAGACAAGTAGGTTCCATATACTAAAACACTTTTATATTCCTCAATGTCAAATATCAAAAAGGCTTTTGGATTGGCATCAGTATTGAAAAATTATAAACAATACCCAGCCCAACTCATTACAACAAAAACACTAGTTACACATATAAACACATTGTTGCAACTTTACAGTCTGTCTGGCTTTGAATAATAATAATCTGTACAAAATAAAATCACTATGAACAAAGCCAGTTGTGTGGTTACAACATTTAAACATCAGCCAGAAGCAGCAGCTTTACGTGCAACATACCTGAATGCAGTCTGCCCAGTAGCTGATGGCAGAAAAACTCTGAGAGGAAGTGATGTCATACATCAAGAGAAATGCCTGGGCTTTATGGAAAATCTGTCTTGTGATGCTGTGAAACCTTTGAAGGATAATAAAGAATGTAATCAGAGGCAGGGTGCCAAGAGATTTCACACTCTAACTTTATACAACTGGCACAATATAATGACATTTCTCACAACCATTCAAAAGTGAACATCACAAATGTATGTTGCAATACAGCAAGAAACACTCTGCCGTGACAAAACACCCCAAAGGTAGAATGTGTGCTTCTGATGGTCTAATGATACTGGTTAGGTAAGTTTGCTGAGAATTCATTCAAGCTGTTTTCTAAGAGACGCATTGTGGACATCTTTCCTCCAAAGACTGATGATGTGAACACAAATTGCCTCAACAATGAAGTCAAGTGAAGCTTGCTGTAATAACACACACATTATTATATTTTAAATCCACAAAGTTAGTGTCAAACTTTTTATGTGATTCCCTTTTATTTCAGACTAAATCTGACTCCATATCCTCTTATAGCAAAAATGAAATATATGGGATCTTGGGAGCCTGTCATTTACACTGGGTTAACATTTGTTAAAATGACAAATGATGATTTGTTGTGTACATTTGGCGCTGGCTCTCTGTAAACTCCATTAGTGAACTTCTGAACTGCCCACCCCTGAAAATTCAACCAACATGCAGCATGTGGAGTGAACATGTGGACACACTACATGTATGTTACCCTCACCTCTGCTGCTGGGATCAAATCTGTTGTGCTAATTCCAGCATACAAAACATTGTTGAGGTGTGTCAAACCAGTTCTGAAACAGGTTACAACCTGGTCTGATGGAGACTTCTCAACACTGTTTGATTTTTTGAGCACATTGTCTGGCACATGTTCAGGGAGGCTGCTGCCTGAGGTAACCCATATTTATAATATCTTTGACTGGCTACCATAGCAAGCGCATAGAGGATGTTCTCACTTATGTAAGCATCATCACATATGGTCATTAGAAGTCTTGGCTGACTGCTGAGGTTTTCACACCACTGAGAACATCTGACTGGGTTCAGGACAATCTGTCCTGTACATGTACCTTTTCATGGGTATGCCTCCCTTTCAGATATGCTGAATGACTTCTAGCCTATGACCTTCCCTCCTGCCAATGACTAGGTACTTTGCCTACCCGCAGCAGACATCAGGAGGAACCTCGTCAGGCTCCCGGACCTGACAGTATACCTCGTGGTATTGGTCAGGGAATGATCTGGTCAGCTTTAAGATGTCCTTACAGACATCTTTCAGCTCATCTTTCATGTTTGCAGCTTAGGGAGTAGCTCATTTTCACAAATACTGGCTGAACCTTGTAAGATGAGGTGCCATGAAATGTCAAGTGTCTTAGGCTTTAATCCTATCATAATCCTTTGACATCACAGTTTTTATGAGTTTCCTACATGTAATACTGCAAGGAAATCACCTCATGTTAGTCAGAATACCTGTGTGCCTGAGTAGGAAAACAGACTTCTAAAAAAACACTTTTCAAGTGCTTTCACCTATAGTTCATGATTGACTACAACAGCAATAATTTGTACAAGTGTCTCAATAATGTATGGTGAAAGGAAACAAGAATCATACCTTTCTTGACCTGCTGTATCCCACAACTGTAGCACCACAGGTTTTCCATCCACCACCACAGTCCACATGCAGGAATCAAGTCCTACAAAATGTATTTCTCTTACATTATTCTGTATATTTACACACATTTATGGGAATATAATAGGATAAAGATCAGGATCTTACCAACAGAGGCGGGTAAATCTAAAGAAAACTTCCCACTTTGAGCTCTTTTCATGAAGGAGGTTTTGCCCACACTGCTGTCTCCAACCATCATCACATTGTAACTCTTGGATCTAAGATCTGCCCCTCTGGAATTACCTGCTGAAATGAAAACATGTTATATTTCAAATCGTACATATTCAACTTCCCTCTCTCATTATCTGTCTACAATGAGCTACATTCTGCTGCGTATAAGGATTAATGTTGTGTTTACCCAGAGAAAACGTCTTTTGACTCTCTTGAGCGAGGTGGATTTCAGCATAAGGATTTTGAACTGGAGTCACTCGTTCAGGTGTCTTCTTACTGTGGAACAGAGAAACAAGCAAAGTTCAAACAAAACACATCTTATACAGCGGTATACTAAAAGTTAGTGACATTCAGGATTCTGCAAGTTTTTAGTTGTAAGTCATTAATATACCCCACCAAATGTTTGCATTTCTTTGAGAGATGAATCTGCTAAACTGTACAGAATATAACCACACTTTTATATACTGAAGTTATAAAAAAACTACATAAAAAGAAAGAAACAAATATTTTAGTCTGTTGTGTGTGTGTGGTGTACATCTCACAAGAATTTGTATCATTCACTTAAACCGCAATAATTAGGAAAAAAGAATTTAAACCTCAAGTCGGATGTTTTACACTCTTTCAAAGTACAGGCGTCTCATATTTATCCACTTAAATGATTAATCACATTGAATAAATATTGGAATTCTTATTGTGACTTTTACAAAAATATATATATCAAAGCTGTGGTCAAGGTTGGTTTCATTGTCTCCCAAAGGAGAAAACTGTCTTTGATTAAAGGAATTGGTGCATAAAATTAGACATGTCACAAAAGACACTTAAATAAAAAAAGCATACTTGCAAACACAATTAAAAATACAAAAATTACTTAAGATACCGCCCTCTCATACAAGCATACAAACACACATCTCACTTAACATGCCTACAACCAAGCACACAATAATAAGTCTTTATTGTCTGTGCTCTATTAGCTGCCTGTTTAAAAGTTGAACTGATAGAGGGACAAATGAGTGTTTGTAACGATTGTGCTTGCATCTCATCTTTTAAGATGGTTACATGGAGCATCAGAATAACACACCACATCACGTCTATACGGCATGTCTTGTCTCCTTACTCAGACCAGCAGTGACCTCACTATAGACTGCTAATCAGCCTGTTGGGAAGCTGAATAACAAACCAACAGTGTCACTAACATCCTGACAAACAAACCTGTTTATATAGAGTTTGTACTACATATTGACTAATGTGCATGAGGATAAGTATAGACTGGCATGAGTCAGAGACTTAGCCCTCTTGAATGAGTTACATGGGTGAGTGGCAAAACATCTTCAGTAGTTCAATTGGTAGTTTAATTTTGAACTGACTTTAGAAGATTGATGGTAAGTCTTTGTTCTAAATGCTAACACATAAAAAAGTTATAAGTTATAATTTCCAGATTAGTTACAAAACGGATTCAGAACAGTGCAATATTACAATAGGATTAAATGGCAGGCTATCAAATATTGTATTTTGTCTTAAAACTATGTGGAGGAAAATTAAGCAGCAGATTGTCTGAGACTGTCACAGAACTCTTGATATGATCATCGTTTACTGATTCTGATTATCTTGTGCAGTTATGTACGAAAACAGACTTTCTACAATTATATTTTTAGTGGCTGAGGTTATAGTTGGTTGTTCATGTGCCTGTGATTAAATTAAGCTGCAGTAGAATCTTACTGACAGTTGGTCCATGTTGATATGAATAAAGATTCCTCTTTGAGAGTCACCCAACCAGGTAGATCCAAACTTTATTGTGTTAAGCTAGACAAGGAGGTGGCAGTGTTTCTATAGCTGTTGAACCTCAGCGTTGGACTTACCTCACAGGCCTTGAGTGCTCTCCTGCCTTTGAGGTTCTGATGCTGGGTAATGCTTTCTTGTCAATTTCATCGACCTGGAAAGACAAAAACATCTCAATCACGGTGACAGTGAGGGAGATTCTACTTTGATTGCAGATTTAATCTTCAAACTATGACATTTTGATATTGAGTATATATATTGTTTTCTCTTTTGTTTGCCAAATGATAAAAGGATCATCTTCATTTGTTTCGACAAATATCGAGCCAAGCTTTGTATTTGACAGGTTTCCCAGGAATAATCCTCTGGTACACAGTAAGTGAGGTGTTTGTTTTGTGAAGTTTTTTATGAGGATATTATCAGATTTTCAGGAATTTGTACAGTTTGCACTCCTTCTGCTATGTGATGTAACAATGATGTAATGTTAAAACCATTAACATTTTTATAAACATTTTATAGAAAAGAGAAGTAACAGGGCTTTTTCATAAATACCAGTGCTTTAAAAAAGGCAATTTTTTAAATAAATGTACATTACAAGAAAAACTGCCATGTCTCCTCATTTAGACCTACGTAAGTGCACAAAAGACAAAAATACACACCATCATTGCGATCAAGAACTCAGATACGTGTTGATGTTCTCCTTTTCACCATGTGAAACTTGTAGTGTGGCTTGTATGTTCCTCATTTTGGTTGCTTGTGTCATTTTGTTCTTCTTGCGACAAACGCTTGACCAGTGTGCAAGAGGTTTTATGCAAATTTGGCAGTAGAGCACAACACAGACTTACTGTGCAAAAGAACATGGCCAATTGTCCAATAATATCCGTCCACTTCATGCTAAAGGCACAAAATTATAAATACAATAAAGCTACACAATCAGTTCAGAAAGTTCACTAAGAATTGGTCATAACTAAAAAGCTAATTGAAATTAAGTTAAAAAAAACCTGTTGTTCATCAGTTTAAGTACAATGTGAAACAATCATAAATGAAGATTCCTACTAGAAATTATTTGATTTTAAAAAAAGAAAACAAATTACACAAAGTAATTACTGCTTACCTCTGATATTTTGTCCAGGCCCAAAGATTCTTCTTCAGTTGTCTTGACGACACTTTCATCTGTGATACTTTCGACATCTCTCCCATTTTGTGTATCTGTTATTCTGTCCTCTCCTGCAGTTTGGTTTTCATTGTTTTGGTTTCCATGTGACTTTCGGTGAGATCCCATTTTTCTTCTCCTCCTACCAGATTCGGACATTATATCATGTTTGGGAGAAGTGGATGGTATTGCAGAGGGATAACTGGGGGGTAGCTGATGCTCTGTTTCTACTAGTTGGCCTTGATTTTCTTCAAACGTCTGGTGAGCTGGAGGTTTTAATTCAGACTCAGCAGTGTGGCTGTACTCCACTGTTTCAAATACTTTTCCTTTCCTGTGTTCAGAGTCACTGTCGTTGTGTTCTGTTTGAAGTTGTAGCTCTTTTTCTTTGATGCCTGAGAAACTTTCAGTCTTTACACCTCCAATATTTGTTGTGGTGTCTGTTGCCTCATTATCCACCAACTGCTTTTGATGCAAGTTTCCCCCTTCGGTTCGTGATCCAAGATTCCTGCGGGTGGAGCCCATCTTTCTTCTCCTATTGGCTGAATTTAAAATGGGACTTGAATTCTTCATCTCAAAATTTTTAGCGTAAGCTCCTTCATTCACGTTGCTCGGCTGTTGTATACAAGCCTGGACATTCTTATACTCTTCTCCAGCTCCTCCTCTGACTACAGATTGCACAATTTCCAAATCTGCCACAGCCACAACTGGTGCTTCTGCAGATTTCAAAGCTTGGTCCTGTATTACATTTACACTCTCTGGCCTTTCCTCATCATTTTGTGTACTCAGTGTGGTCTCACATGAAGACACAAAGCTCCCTCCTGTTATACCACTGTTTGTAGTGTCTTCAGTATTTGAATCTAGCTTCTGATCTAGGTGTGATGTGACATTCCTCTCACTATCCCTTACTTCAGCTACTTGAACAAATTTAACAGGATTAACAGCTTCTTCATTGTGGGAGGCAGATTGCTCAGGAAGCAGAGCCTTTAAATCATCTATGTCAAATATCATATTGGTCTGTATACTCAGGTCAGAGGCACTGCTTTGTAGCTTTTGCCCCTTGTCGTTAACAGTGCTGGTTTCCTTAGTTTCCTGTTGTTCTTTATACACTGGACTCAGTGATGGTTTTGCATTTTCATTCTGTAATACCTCTGCGGTTACAATCATTGGTAACTCCTCCACTTCTTCCATCTTGTCAAGATTTCTCATGTCATGTTCTATGTTAAAGTCACTTTCTCTTGTTTCATCTTTGTTGTCCATGCCCCCCTCTGGTTTCCTACTGAGATGTGTCCGGCGAGTAGAACCGATCTTTTTCCTCTTCTGTTTGGATTTTCCAAGCAAATTTTCACTGTTATCTAAATCTGTTTTGTCTTGTATCCCTTGTTGGGTGTTACATGCACCCACTACTGTAGAAATTCGACTTTCCTCAGACATACCTGCAGCTGGCTCTGCTTTGAAGTTTTCCTTGACACCAGTGTCAAATGTAATGGTGTCAGTTTTGTTGTGTGCAGCATGTATGATCTCCTGTGAAGCATTCATTTCATGGGGTTCACGGTCTTTCTTTGTAGGATCTTCAACTTTTTCTCCAACTTCATCCTGTCCAGAAACTTGTACATTGATTAAACTCTCCCCTTTTGTATTGTAGTCTTTTATTGCAACATCTTCCACAGTTTCTATTGCATAATTTGTCTGTTGCATATTCATTTCTTGTCTCAATGAGTCTTTGTCAAAAGATAAAGCCTCTGTGTTTTGGTCCTGAAAGGCCTCTTCTTGATCAAGAACATCGAAAGTCACTGACCTTGCAGTGACGTTGTCATCATGATATGAGATATTCTGTATGTCTGAATCATCTTTCCATTGTATCGAGTCCATTTTAACTTTTTCATTTCCTGTAAGATGATTTGTAGGATCTTTCATGAGATTATTTTTCTCCTCATTGATTTCCTTATTGGATTTGACAAAGTCATCTTTACCTGAGCTTGAAGTACTGTCTGTTGTCTCAATTGTACTGTTGTCCATAAGATTCTGTGACAAAATTGTGTCTTCTTCTGGTGTCGTTTCTTTGACATTTACAGTTGATCTAATTTTTCTTATTTCCATAGCGGGTTTGAGGTCTAGGTCGATTTGATCTTTAAATTCTTCAAGCTTCATTGCCATTCCTAATGACATTTTTGTTGTTTCAAGGTCTTCAAGTTCACTGTATGTTTCATTAACATGCTGTCTTCCTTTATTTCTTCGACTTGACCCCAATTTCCTTCTGTTCCCTGTGGGCTTGAAGCCTGTGTGAGTGTCCTCTTTGATACCCTGAGAACAGTCCAGAGCTTGGGAGTCCAAAGGAGCATCAATTTCTGATTGCAGCGTTTGTAAAGAAAGTTTGCTCTCCTTAACACAGGAATAATCCATTTGAGGCCTTTCTTGTGTTTGTGTTGGCTTAACCTCCTCTTCAGGCACTTTATTTACAGCATCCTCTGAATGCCGAGCTCCTCTGACATGAGATAAGTTAACATGCTCTTTTTGTTCCTCATTTGGAGCCAACTCCTCTTTTGATGATGAAAAATCTGCTTGCTCAACACTGCATTTGATTTCAGTATGTTCTCCAGGGTTGCTTTTTTCTGTGGTTATCTCCGGTGTGATCAAATACTCTTTATCTTCTGATTTTAAATGTGACTCACTCACCAAATTGTTGTCCCGTATATTTCCATCCGGCCATAAAAATTCTGCATCCTTGTCTCTTTCCTTGTTTTCTTTTTCTGTTACAGAATACACATTGGGAAATTCGCCTTTTGGCATCTCCGTGGAATTTGATTGTTGGATTAGCTGTTGATCTACCATTGAACTCGAAGTAGTAAGCTCGCCATCAAGTGTGTGAACACGTGCATTTTCTTTTACTTGGTCACTAACTTCTTCAGTCTGAGCAGTGTCAAATGTGTTTATTTCTTCCAGCATGGTTTCCATTGATGTTTCCTGCACTGCTGTCTCTATTGTTAATGACATTTCTGTTGTTCCAAATGGTTCATTATCCATGGTATTTCCAACAACTTGCTCTGTAGGTTTGTGGTATGATTCAACAACAGAGCCTTTGGCATTCTGTCTTACTTTATTTTTACGGCTAGACCCCAGTTTCCTTCTGTTCCCAATGGGGTTGAAGCCAGTGTCAGTTTGCTGAAGTTGGGAGTCCAAAGGAGTATGTATTTCTGATTGCAGGGTTTGTAAAGAAGATTCGCTCTCCTCCATTTCGGAGAAGAGTCCTTCCCTCTCCTGATGACCTGTTTGTTCAGCACTGGGTTTTATATCATCCTCTACTTGGCCTTCACTCTCGTACACCTGACCAAGTGCAGAGTCGACTCTTTCTATGTCGCTGATCTGTGGTTTCTTGGAATCATATACATGATAATCCTCATTTCTGTGGTGTAAAGCCTCAAAGTTGTTTTGTTTTGTAGGATGGTCATCATGTTTTTCATCAGGATTTGAATCTTCCTGCTTGGTAGCAGAATCTTCAGTATTTTTCACAGCCAACTCAGGTTGGTATGTGTCACTGACTTCATCTTGGTCTATAAGGTTTCCAGAAATTATTTCATTATGTTCTGTAGCATCATGTATCACACTTTCAGATGAGTAATCAATTTGAGGCATTTCTTGCATATCTGTTGGCTCAACCTCCTGTTTGTGCACTTTGTTTACAGCATCCTCTGACTGATGAACACTTCTGACTTCAGAGAAGTTGAAAATCTCATTTTGTTCTGCATCTGCAGGCAACTCCTGCATTGGCGATGAAAAATCTGCTTGCTCAACATTACATTTAGGTTCTATATGCTCTCTGGGGCTATGTTTGTCTGAGGATATCTCCAATGTGATAGAAGACTTAATATCTTCTGATTTCAAAGGTGACTCACTGATCAAATAGTTGTCCCATAAATGTACTTCCTGCGTTAGCAATTCTGTGTCCTCATCTCTTTCCTTCTCTTCTTCTTCTGTTACAGAGTACAAATTGGGAAGTTCTTCTGGCATCTCCCTGAAATTTGATTGGTTGATCATCTGTTGGTCGACTGTGGGACTTGCATTTTCTTTTACTTGATCACTAATTTCTTCAGTCCGAGCAGTGCCAAATGTGTTTATTTCTTCCAACATTGTTTCCATTGATTTTTTCTGCCCTGTTGTCTCTATTGTTAATGATATTTCTGTTGTTCCAAAGGGTTCATTATCCATGGTATTTCCAACAACTTCCTCTGTTGGTCTGTGGTATGATTCAGCAACAGAGTCTTTGGCATGCTGTCTTCCTTTATTTTTACGGCTAGACCCCATTTTCCTTCTGTTCCCAATGGGGTTGAAGCCAGTGTCGGTTTGCTGAAGTTGGGAGTCCAAAGGAGTATGTGTTTCTGATTGCAGGGTTTGTAAAGAAGATCCGCTCTCCTCCATTTCGGAGAAGAGTCCTTCCCTCTCCTGATGACCTGTTTGTTCAGCACTGGGTTTTATATCATCCTCTACTTGGCCTTCACTCTCGTACACCTGACCAAGTGCAGAGTCGACTCTTTCTATGTCGCTGATCTGTGGTTTCTTGGAATCATATACATGATAATCCTCATTTCTGTGGTGTAAAGCCTCAAAGTTGTTTTGTTTTGTAGGATGGTCATCATGTTTTTCATCAGGATTTGAATCTTCCCGCTTGGTAGCAGAATCTTCAGTATTTTTCACAGCCAACTCAGATTGGTATGTGTCACTGACTTCATCTTGGTCTATCAGGTTTCCAGAACTTATTTCAGAATGTTCTGTGGCATCATGTATCACACTTTCAAAGGAGTAATCATTTTTAGGCATTTGTGTTGGATTAACCTCCTGTTCATGCACTTTATCTACAGAATCCTCTGAATGCTGGGCACCTCTGACTTCATATAAGTCGAAAATCTCTTTTTGTTCCTCATGTGTAGGCAACCCCCCTTTTGGTGATGAAAAATCTGCTTCAGTATCGTCTCTTGGACTGCTTTTATCGGTGGTTGCCTCTGTTGTGGTAGAAAACTGTATAACTGCTGATTCTACATGTGACTCACTCACCACATAGCTGCCCTGTAAATTTCCATCGTACCTTAAAAATTCTGTGTCGTCATCTTTTTCCTTCCTTCCTTTTTCTGTTCCAGAATACATATTGGGAAGTTTTTTGTCTGGCATCTCACTGGAATTTGATTGGTCAATCAACTGTTGCTCTACCGTGGGATATAAAAGTACACTTACACTAGATATTTCAGAGATTCCAGCAAGATGTGCATTTTCTTTGACTTCCTCACTCTGAAGAGTGTCAGATTTGTCAATTCCTCCCTGCATGGGTTCCTCTAATTTACAAGAATCAGACATCACTTTATATTTTTCATTGTGGTCTGCTTGCACATTTTCACTTTTACTCATTTTCAGGTCAGCCTCTTGACAGTTTGTTTTAGTAAAGCTCTGAACCTCAGAAGAAAAATCAGGTGTTGTGGCCAAATACAATGAGCTGTTTTGTGTTGCAGATATGATTTTATGCTTACTCCCTGGACTTAATCCTTCCTGGCTCTCAGGCTGTATTGTCAGTGATATTCGTGTTGTTTCGGGGGTTTCATTACCCCTGATATTTTCCTCAACTTCCTCTCTAGCTTCGTGGTATAATTCAGTCCCTGATTCCTTGACATTCTGTCCTCCTTTACTTCTTCGACTAGACCCCAGTTTTCTTCGGTTTCCTGTGAGTTCTGGTGAAGTTGGTCGATGGGTTTCAGATTGTGAATTTTCAGGATCAGCCAACACATTTTGTGATTCAGTATTTCCTTCTGGTATGTGGCTTTGTGCTACAGAGGAACTGTCAGTTATGTGGAAGTCATCAGCCTCAGATGTTTTATTTTGGTTTACTACCCGTCGGCGTGAACTAATTCTTTTTTTCTTTGCAGTTTGAGCAGACATGGCTTCTAATCTTCTCTCCTAAAGCTTGAGACATTCAGTCATGCAATGTGTCAGCAAATCAAGTTTAAATTTACCACACATCAGCATCAGATAACATCAACAACCTCAAGAAAATATGTACATCTGTAAATATGTACTAGTAATTTCTTCCGTTAGCTACTGGGAAACATTCAAAACAATTTGTTTAACAACACACAAACACAAAACATCAAGATGCATACTTTTTTTATATTTATCACTACTAGCATATTATTTAATCATTCAAGTAAAAACTATTAGTCAGCCAATTCATTTTAAAAAAGTATAAACGGTACCTATTTGACAAATGATTTTAGGCCTCCTACATAATTGTTACAACGCCACATGTACTTACCAAATCTGGCACCTCTGTCTTCTCACAACATGAGCTGCTTTGCAATGCGAAGTCATCAGCCTATGCTGAACGGTAAGAACATTTCACACGCAGGGGAGGGGGGTTGTTCCTTTACTGCTACCACGCTGAGAGCTTCCTGTGTAGGTTACACTTGCAGCCTTTATCAGCTGAGAGCAACAATAAACCGTACTTCCGGATTGAAGCAAGCTTCTTTTTCCATATTAACTTTACAAAATCAAATTTTATTATTGTACATAGTGAGTTTTTACATAATATTAATATTATTAGTTGGAACTGTAACTATTCAGACAAAAAAAAAAAAATGGCAACGAGGAGATAATGTCATCTTAAGAAAAACATTTATTGAACAAGTTGTTTAACTGCATCAGCACAAATTGTCAGAGCTCAGAGAATCAGGCAAAGTTGAATAAAGTAAATGCATTCTTTTGCAAAAATGACATGACATAGGTAAAATACAGAATTACAGATGTTTTAGGCTTCAAGGATACCCTACAAATAACATCACCAGTATTTGCAACATTTGTTGCAAGTCTGCTTTCTGTCACTGGTATAATATAGTTGGTGATGCAGCTCACATTGACCCATTGCCTGTAATCAACCAAGTCAACCAAGAATAAAAAAGCAAACAAAAGCAAATAAAAACATAACATGAACTTTAATTCAACGGTAAAAAAAAAAATAAAAAAAAAAAAGAGAGAAAAAAAAGAAACACAGGATGTTAATATAAAACTAAATCCAGGATTCCTTTTCAAAACATGCAGGGTAAGACAGAAATCATTTAATGCTTTATAGAGTAAATTCAAAAGACAAAAAATGTTTTACTGTAAAATGGGTTAACCTTGAACCGGCAAAAGGAAAAAAAAACAAACACTCAAGTCCTTTGTTGTTAATTCAACAGACTGCTATTACACAATATGTAACGTGGCCAAACTTACGCTGCCTTGAGCTGGCAAGCAAAATCTAAAAAGAACATGACTATAAAAATCTGTATTTTCACACAGGATCCTGTAGATGAACCGTCGTTTTAGGTCTTCATTTCCTCTCAGTAGACTGGGAACGACTGTAAAATAAACAAACTAGTGAATTGAAGTGCAAAATGACTGATAATAAAAATATTTTAGGGATAAAATTGAAGTCTTTGTGTACAGTATGATAATCAATAATACTTAAACTTACCTCCTTGACTGTGAGAAGGATTTTGAACGCTTATGGTTCTTGTCTCTGGAGAGAGACCGATATCGGCGCCTGTCTCTTGAAACAGACCTGGTCAACAAAACAAAAACAATTAACATAACATGAACTTTTATCATTCATTATTGACAAATGAACAGTTTAAATAATAACAGTTGTTACAAGCTTACCTGCTGCGACTGCGGCTGAGGCTCCTCTTCTTCGGTGATCTGTAATGTAGGTGAAGTTAAAAAATGACAAATTAGCCAAGAGAATTTAACCCTTCCTATCACTAATGAAACCTTTGGTATTCTTGATCCTTAAAAGAGACACGGGTAAGTAGTTCCTTGTCTGTTAATAGAAGGATCATCTGCATCCATGAACTGCATCAAGATCAACTCATTAAAAGGAAACTTTGTCCAATGAGCACCAATCGTGGAGCCAGATTTCAGAATATAGAGCAAAAATCAGAGCTCGACATTAAGGCTTGCCTTGTACAAACACCAAGCAAAAATATGTTACAACTTAACAATTATGACCAGCTGGCAAAAACATATTCTTAGATCATCGGTCTACTGCAATGCTGCTATAAAATTGTTTTTTTTAACAACACTGGAGGCACAGCGCTCGTGCACAAAGTCCATGATAAAAGCAAACTGCGTTATACAGTGGACCTGATCACCAACGGACTGATTGTTTTCACTTTTAGTTCAAAGAAACCTGGATACAGGACATATCGTGAACCACTGAATGGTCTTGTGACTGTAGCATCGAAACCGTTAGTAACCTACATGTGTTGGCTCTAAAGATGGCTGCTAAACAAGCTTGATGACACTGAAATTTTAAATGTAATTTTTTAATTAGGGAACTAGTGCACTCCAGGTGAAATTGTATTTTATGGAAATGGAGGTAGTATTAAAACTAAAGACAAAGCACACTTTATTCCAATGGATATCACTCACAATAGCTTAATGTCGAGCTATGAAAATGCACTCCGCAGCACAATTACACTGCGAACATCCGAAAAATGTAGTTTGACTCATGGCAAAGTTCCTTGATCACAACTTTTGATCTTAAGATTTTTGCAGCTCTGCACTGAAATTGCTCTAAATTACATAAATGCTGAGGGAAAACAGCTCAAGCAGCTTTGAAAGCTAGATTAAGCATAAAAACTATAAAGAGCAGGATAAAAGCAACTTACTATTTTGGGGGATTTGGACAAGATAGAAATGACGCAAGGAAGCCAGACTGATGGTGAGGGAGGTCGAATTGCAGAGAGGATTTGCCACATGATGCAAATGTTGGAGATATGAAGTTGCTTGGTGGCTGGTTGGAAGGGGTAGTTGTAGATTTTCCCTGCCTTTTTTGGGGGGGAAGGATGGGAAGGGATGTAAGCCAAGGGCTGTTCCCGTTGATACAGTAGTTGTGTGGAGAATAGAAAGAGTAAAGACGCTGATTGGTTGATAATGTGAAGTGGACCCCTGTCGATTGGGTTAAGGTTGGAGGAAGAAGAGGAGGATGCTGGGAACCGCATGCTCAGGAACCAAAAGGTTGGTGGAACCTGACGACTGGCGGTGCGCCTGGGTCATGTGACAACACCAGCCAAGCTGATTGGGGCTCGCTGGTCAGCAGTCACATGATGCTGAAAGAGGACTAGTTGACTGACTCAGATGGTGAGAAGCGTGGTGGTGACTCTGCAACGGGGTTCAGTTTTATTAATAGATGGCAACTGAACTCAGAAAAAAAAAAAACAAAATTTACACCTTCAGAAAGAAATTCTAGAAAGTACCTATAAAAATGTTTTGATGGATGATGAAGTGCAAACTGTGCCTCTTAAGATGTCCCCATAAAGCAAATATCACTCTGGGAGAGCTTGGTCTTTTTACAGACTACAGTTATATGGGTTCATAAATAGTCAAGTGCTGACATAAGCTGCCTTTCGACTTGGCTGTCAAACTTAAAATACCCATGAAAACGATGAAATAATGAAGAAATTAATAATATTTTAAAAGTATCACTCCAGTTAATGTAGGATTAAAATACTAAACACAAAGCAAAGGGAGTGACATCAATTATAGCAAATCCTGAAGCAGCCAGATCCACAGATTATCTATTGATGAACTAATTTTGTATGTGTGCTAATAATAATAATAATTTTATTTTACTAACTAATGATCTACAGCACTAACAATTAAATTTAGGCCATAGTGATGGCCAATCAGAATCTATTTCCTGCTTGGGTTTGGCTTAAAGGTTGACAAAGCTTTAAAAGGAGATCTGAAGATAGAGATTTTTTTCCAGTGTGGGAGATTGTTAGATTTAAAGGACTTTGCCAAACTAATATTTTGAAGTACAAACACTAATGCTTACAGTGTATGGGGACTGCAAATCTGCTTTGTCATTTGAGCTTTTAAACACTGCAAATGAGACTGTAAATAAAACAGTAAAATTAATAGTCAAGTGGGAATACATACCTGCGTCTGCCTGGAGGACTACGTCGCCTAACATCTTCGCGAGGGCGTCTATTCCAGGATGGAGGAGGGCCACGGCTCCTCGAGCGCTTTTCCCCAGTGGATAACTCGACACGCACTCGACAGCCACACATGGTTCTAAGCAGAAGTCACCACGTGAGTTGGGAAAAAAACAAGCACTACAAAAAGAACTACTAAAAAAATTAATAAAACAAATGTGTTGGAGGAGTTACCTTCCATCCAGTTCTCTCACAGCATCAGATGCATCTCTGGGATCTTCAAACTCTACAAAAGCAAAGCCTGGGGGATTCCTGGCAACCCAAACACTTCTTAAAGGACCATAGTACCCAAAAGCTCTTTCTAACTCTGTCTTGTTTCCATTGTTTCCTAGATTGCCAACGTAAACCTTGCAGTCAAGGGGACAATCTCTATTAAGAGCAGGATCTGAAAGAAAGAGACACAAACACAAACATGGGAGGGACACGATGAACGTTGCCTATGCATCGTTATAACGTATTCGTCATCATCCATTAAAGACATGTAAGCTGAATGTACAGAGTGTGAGTATCCCTCAATATTTTTGGGTAAAGACATTCAAAACCACTATAATCTAAATGACCAACATTGACCTTCTTTGAATGTTTCCTTTTTGGTGTGAAGTACATGGTTCAAATGAACTGAGGCTTGCTTTGCCCAATTTTATTTTATCTCTTTAACTGGGGTTAAACGTTGAGAAAAGGGTTTTTAATAAGGATCTCCTGTTGTAGTATTTATTGGCTCTGATCCCAAACTGAGTCCTTAAACAGACTACTAAATTTGTCACATCTTGTTTTTCCACAAGTAACTTAATTTTAGAAGAAGATTCTTTGTCACATACACAATCACACAGGTGAAATTCAATCTCTGCATTTAACCCGTCCTAATTATTAGGACTTGATTGGTGGACAACCCGCTCGTCCACAGGAGTGACTTAGTGGACCGAAGGCCCTTGTTCAGAACTATTAAGTTGATCAGCTTAAATTATTGATCTGAATTGAATAAGACATTAACGGAGAGAATACGACTCCTGAAACTCACGTGACGCGATCCACTAGAGAAAGGACCTATCACTGGTTGTACAGTGTTATAGAGTGGAGGCTATATTAATTAGCAACAGCTGATGTGACCTGCTGCCATTTGCCTTAACATGTGACTATAGTCTAACGGTTTGTTAACTGTCAGAGATTTAGCCATGCTGTTTATGTCGAGGCAGCTATACTTTTATTATCGCTGGTTGCATAAAGCCAGCTCTGACAACACTTGCTTTACAGGACTTTTGAAGTTGAAGTTTGAAACTTGATGAAGTTGCTTGCCTGATTTAGTACAAAACAAATTAACCAGATTATGATATAAAGTCATATTTCAATATAAATTTGTAAATACTGTCATAGAAGATTTAATTCATAATACCATCCCTATTTTGAATATGGGAGACAATCCTATATTTATAATAGGAGCTACTAGTGCCTTGATCACTGTGGAAATAATTTAATGCAATGGAGGTGAAGAGGAATGAAGTCCATCTGACATGGCAATGCATTTGTCTCAGATCATGGAGATTATCAGCTATTAGCATGTCCATCTCAAGTAAACACCGTAAAACTGGAAACTTTTAAATATAACAAATAAATATACAAGAACTACTTGCCAGTAATTGCAAAATGTATCAAACCCAATGAAGGCAACAACAGAACGTTTTAGACATTTTTACAATCTATCAAAATCCTGCATAATTTATGTAGATCGCTGCAATATTTCAAGGAAAATATTATCTGTGTCACCAATTATTATGTTAATTAAAGTGAGTCAGTACCTGCTAATCTAACTATAAAGGAAGGAATCTCTGTGTCTTTTGATTCTCTCATCAACCGTTCATTTGATTGACTTCACACTTGGGGGTATTGCTGAGGACCTGAGGGAGTTCAGGGTCGAATATGAACACGCATTCCGGCAGGCGGAGTTCATGGACCAAACTATGATACTCTCCCAGTTGTGTCCTTGCTCGATTGATTTCAAGCACCCAGCTTCCATGCCTGTCTGTCTTGCAGTCTATGCTGAAAAATACCAATACCAAGAAGCTTCCTTTGGTTTGTGCTTGTGTGTGAGTGGGAGATGGTCGAGTGACCTAGAGAGTGAATGAGGAGAGGGAGCGCCAGTAGCGAGAAAGCCGGTGAATCTGAGAAATAAAAATGCTATTTTCTGATTGTTTCACAGCAGTTACATTCTAAAGCACAAATAAACACGCCCACACCACCACACACCCGTGTTAAAGCGGTCACTGTCTTCCGCTGCTGGAGTGGAGCATTTCTTAGAATCTGGAAATGAATTTGGATTAGTGTAAATTGATATTCTTACTCAGGATAGAATGTGATGACTTGGAAATTGCACATTAGCCTAACTGGAAATGGATAATGATGTGTAAGAAATACTGAAAATATTGACTGTGGGTTTTCATTAAACCCTCAAGTCCCTGCATGAGATGTTTCTAGAGATGCACCGATCGATCGGCTGGTGACAAGAATTGGCAGGTTTTCAGCTTGATCGACCATAACCTTTAACCAGGGCCGATGAGTCTCTCAAATCCAATTCTGTGCCGGTCAAATTTATACAAATGCTGCCCCGCGCGATGGTCCACCTCATGCGCACAGCGGCACAGACAGTAACTGACCATTGTCACAGCCACACGCAAATTTCAAAATACACGTAAGGCAGGGCTCCAGACTAACTTTTCACAAGTTGGATTTTTTCATCCGCGATTCTGTTTTCACAGCCTCATCCACATGCGGCTCACCTGCTGTTGTGAAAACGGGATCGCAGGGGAAAAAAATCCAGTCGTGAAAAGAGGCGAGATGGCGCAAGCACAGTGTGTTGGGCCACCGACCCCGGAGGAGAGAGAACTGAAGGGAAATGCAATGAGTGTTTAAAAAAAAATAATAATAATTTGTTTGTGTGCAAACAATAAAATAAGGTGGAACATTAAGTAGAATTCAAATGGTGAAATAAGAAATAACCTACTACACAAATACAGGCCTACCCCCAGTCCCCGCCCGAGTTACACTGTGGGAAACGCTGAGACGCAAATCATTTTATGTTGGATTTTATTTGTACAAAGAAGCTCTGTCCAGTAGCCTAACCTGGACCACTTTCTGGGATCTGTTTGAGTGAAACATGAGCGAAGGTCCTGTAACCTGGTGCAGTTTTGGAGAAAATGTAGAAGTTATGAAATTGCCAATGTTTTATTATGAGCATACAATTAAATGGACCCCAGGAATGATAGCCAATCATTGTGCTAGTGGGGATCCTAAAAAAAAAAAAGAAAGAATTTTCCATTAAAGAAAAGTTACCAAAATTTTTGTGTATGCTGCCAATTATAGTTGTTAGAAAGAAAGTCGGAATCAGCTAAAATCAGAACTGGCAGGTCAGACTTCAGATATCAGCCACGAAAATTGCAATCGGTGCATCTGTAGTCTCTTCAACTAAATAAATAGTTTGTGATTTTTTTGTCCTCCATAGTAATAAAACTATAAGCATGAGCACCGCCTGCAATCAGAGCTGTATGGGGGTCATGGAAGAGTTTTTCTGCTGCATGCTCTAAGAGAAAAACAGACAGCGAAAACACTGCTTTGAGGCTACTTCCCACGGGCAGTTCAAAACCAGTAGCCCATGTCGCACAAATCCCTTGAGCAAATGTACCCACTCAAATGATCCAAACTGAAGGCACAGAAAATAAACGATGTGAGAGCCCAACATGATCGATCCACTTTATTTTCAGATGTATACTTTTTCAGAAGCTCTCTTATGCATTCTATTTTTAAATGCAGCCCTCATGAAATGAGAAAATATTCACTTTTAGAGTACTTAACATCTATGTAATAATGTATAGAACACTCACTCTGACCTCAGATCAACAGCATTACATATTTCTTTGCATTGAAGCAGTAAGGCCAAGCAATCGGCCTGTTGCGAACTGCACTAATTATACCAACGCTTCAAATACTGTAGATTCAACCGGTAGTGTAGGGTTTCCCAGTGTTTTGTGGCAGAGGTTGGACAACTCATGTTAAATAAAAAAAAAACTACCTCCACTACCTCACAAAAATGACCACACTTTGAAATAAAACATTAACCTTTATTGAGACTAGGTGCTGGGTGGCTTACCACCTTGGATAAAGAATTTCCAGGAAAACCCTGTAATGTTGTGAACTGGAGGGGAAACTAACATCAGGAGTTCAGTAAAGTAACAAATTCACATAACTTACCTCCCATTTTATCAGGTTCAAATATTTTCTTGTTAGAGTCAGATGTGCCTGAAAGGAAAGAAACATCGTCAGAAACTGTCACAGCCACATACCTGACCTCTGCGTAAAATAAATGTCAAAATGGTATGTTATCTGATTCAGAGTGCATGTAGTAAAGTGTGGCTGTATATCGAAAGCTTGATCGAGAGAGCGTTTAATGAACAAACAAAGCTGTTAGCTTTAATGTGACTGTCATGCGCGAACCTGCGGAGCTTCCTCGCGCCACAGGAGGCTGTTCACGTTACTAGTCTAACTGCAACTAAATTCACAACATTTAACATTGCTAAGAGTTGAATAACTGTGTAATGACCATAATAAATGACACTCAATTGTAGGTTACGTCATTCTCCTGTAATGTTGAGGTTGGCTGCACATTACCAAGCTAACGCTAGCTAGCAACCTAAAGGAGACAGTTGGGATTCGTTAGCTTGTGCGTAAGAGCGACCCGAGTAACGTCAGACATTATAACGTTAAAAATGCTATTTGTTAGTTTAGGACACACTGATTAACACAACCACTACATAAAACATGCAGCTTTGCGTCTGACGTAGGTACCAGATATGTATGTTGCCAGGATCCCCAACCCCTCAAACAGCTATGCAAACATTAACATTAGCCAAAGCAGAATGTGGTAGCTAGCACATTTAGCATTTATCACGAGGAAACGGTTAAAAAGAATATTTACTTCTGGGCCCTTCAGCATATTAACCAACGTTACATAATACAAACATGGAGGGAACCTAGAAGATCAATATGGTCAGGAAATGTAACTCACCTTTTTTGTAGCTATTAGACAACAATGTTAGCAGCAGATTTCACGCCGTCCGTTTCAGCTGCTAGCTTCACTTGTTGTTAGCACCGGTAGCACAGCGGAAGAGAGGACCAAGTAGCTGCCTTTCTTCTTCTCTGTGTGTGTTGGTAAACCAATGTTAAATGCACGTACCGCCACCTATTGTACCGGAGTGGACAGTCTGTCGCAATACACAGGGAATCATCCCGATATTCTCCTGTCCAACTTTGTTACAGTTTTTCTCAGTCGCTTTGGTGCATTTCTCACATCACTATTTACATTTGCACAACAGTTAATGCAGTTCTCAAAACAATTAGGACAAACTGCAAAACCTGGTTGATAACCTGCAAACGCTTGTCACTTGCTCAAAATGGATAGCTCATTCCTCAAAAGCAAGTATTCATGTCAATGAAAGTGTCAGTGTCATCAAGATGAAAAGTCCTTACACCATTGTTTATGAACAAGATAGTCAAATGGCTTTGTCATGTGTTCATCATGACAGTTTACTCTGTAAATCTTCCAATGCAAAAAAGTCAGATCTTGGTGATACTACCTGAAAATGCACTATATACTATTTGCACAGCCAATTGAAAAATACAGTAAAGTTACACATTACTGTATTTAGTTAGGTAACAGTATTTAGTTAGAGTAGAAGACACTGAATATGTATGTTTCACATTTTTACTGCATATGCTCTTTGCAATTCTAATTTGTTCACCGCATTGTGCAAAAGAAGAAATACACCCTTATTTACAACAAACATAAACTCCCTTTGGGTAGAGCTGTGCACAACTGCAAAGAATATTGCAGTACATATTGGAACTGTAATCATTCATGCACATCCGGACGTTCCTCTCTGTCTGGCTACACGATTTCATCTACATCACAGCAAATATCATCTCTTGCAATGCAGCGAGGAAAGTATCTCATCGAGTGGCGAATCCACCCTCTGCAGGACTCTGCTGTGATGTCATCACATGCTGCATTCATGGCTGCTAGCAGGGCCATTTGGGTATGTGGATGCCGGTCATATACCTTCCACCTTCAGGAAGAGAAAAACTCTTCTATTGGATTTAGAAGTGGTGAGTAGGGAGGGAGATATTCCACCAGCATCCTATCATGTGCTTGCAAACCACTGTCTGATGACATCTGAGTGGTGAAAACACACATTATCCAAAACAACAACATGCATGCTCAGATGGTCCCCAGTTAGACCCCTCTCATTCTCAGGGATTATGTCCCTGTAAAGAGTGTTTAAAAAGTCAGCAGATGTTGTGTGTTGTATGGCCCAAGACGGGGGATATGGGTGAGGATGCCGTTTTCTGAGATGGCTGCACACATAGTAATATTCCCTCCTCGTTGGCCGGGGACATCAATGTTTGCTCTCTGTCCAATGTGATTCCTTCCACGTCTCCTACCTTTTGCCAGATTGAAACCCGCTTCATCAAGGTATATAGATGTGTGCAGTGGTTCCGTGGCCTCCAGCTCCAGTACACAGCGATTGCAGAGAAGTGGCTTATCATTAGTTCCAACTAATGTTTCACACACCTCTTCTCATGAGTGAAAGTTGAGATTCAACTGAGAGACATTTTCAATTTAGGAGACAATTTCAGGAAAAAAAAAGATTTAAAAAAAAGTGTAAAATTTGCTTGACAGATTTTGACAACTAGTTCAAAATTTTTGTTTGTAATGACTCAAGCAATGAAATGAGGACTATTAGTTTTATATGGAATGACTATTCAGCATTCACAAGTATAGCTAATTTTGACTAAAGTTCATCTGATTGCTTGTTTACACTGTATATAATATATCTATATAATAAATTATATATATGTTTGTATAAACATTCCAAACAAGCATGTTTTTTTAGTTTATTCTTCGAAATGGGTGCAGAACACTACCTCCTAAACAAGTGTGTAAAAAGTCTATAAGTAGCAAATCTAGTTACTATATACATCTGGAACAACTCCACAAACAATCTTTTTAAATTATACTCAGAATCTATTTAAGAGACACATGTAAATCACCACCCAGTATACTGTAATTTGTTTAATTTATAACGCAAATTAATTCAATTTTCCAGGCAGATGTTCTCCCTTCTCCATCATCATCTCCATCCACTAGTCTGTTGATAGATAGATAGATAGATAGATAGATAGATAGATGGATAGATGGATAGATGGATAGATAGATAGATTTTCGTAACGGTTCTTCACGTTCCCCTGTCCTTCGAGCTGGGTGGGATCCTTTTAAGATATTTAGTCAAGCTTCTCTCCCTTAAACATCCTGCACTCCTCTTCCATGTCAAGATAAGGTTTTAAAACACAAAATGGCAACATGCCCATATTTCTGTAACCCAATGTCCTAATGAAAAACAAATTAAATTTTTCAACAGCGACACATGCCAAAATTACTTCTGGAAAAGCTGTAAGAAGAATAACAAGATGACAACATTTCAGAAGGTTTTAATTATTGAGATTTGACTGCAAATATACAGTCGCTATTATCATGTACAAAAAACAATCGATTGCAGAAATTATGTCATGTTACATCAAATGCATTGCTTGTACAGAAGCAGACAGTATATAATGTAGTTTATATGTTTCATGTTGTGAGCAAATACAAATTTATTGCATGCAGTTTCAAAAGTTGCTGCCTGCCGTTTAGTGATTACTATGCAGCTGAACATAAGTAAATCAACACAGCAGGAGGGTGATTGCTCAACAGGACAAAACACCACAAACGACCCCTTGTAAGTGTTCAGGAGGGTGGTTAGATACTGTACGTACACTTCCTGTACAGAGACACATTCAAGAAGTAGTGTTGAACAGAGGAAGAGGTGTGAGTAAACAGAAGTCTTTGTACCAAATATAACTGCTCACTCCTCACTTTACAACATGAAGCATAAAACAAGGACAATTGCTTATTATTCTTACTTTATTTCATACTGGAAGCTGAAATCAGCAAACAGCTTTAGTTGACAGTAAATTGTGTGTTTCACCTGTTACTTACCATGTTACTTTATGCTACTGCGTTAGCCATAAATATAGTTTTTAATCTAACACATTTTGTGTTGGCTTTGTTTTGAAGCATCCTCTTTTGTAAACCCAACTGTCACATGTCCTCATTGTTTAATGATGTCACTCCCTAATATTATTAATTATAATATTATAATATATATTTATTATAGTTATATATTCATCTATTAATTTCCTTGAATTATGGTCCCTGCTTGGTCCATGCATGACGACCTTTACGTTGCCACTGACAGGGTTTTTGAATGTGTGATTGTTTGGGTTGGTTCTGTTTTCTATGTGACTGGTAAACTGAAACTGAATTGCCCTAAGGGGATAAATAAAGTTGTTTGAATTGAATTGAATTGAATATGTTTCGATAGGGCTCTAACTGCAATTGTGAGCAGTCAAATTAGTTATTGAACAATTACTCAATTGAGTCAAGCATCGATTAATGAGTGCCTGACATGACAGATGTAACTGCTATGTGCTAGACTTTCCTGTTACTCCTGATAATTTAATGAAGAACAATAACCCTCATTAGCAGAGGTTTTTTGAAAGAACTGCCCCATGAAGTTGAGTTGTTTTAAGTTCTCAAGTTCCTCATTGTTTGGTCTCCCACTAAGTCCACTGCTGCATGTAAAGAAATAATAATAATAACTTGCAATTTCAACCAGTGTGGTTTCTTCAAACATTTTTTATTTTCTTCTGAGCTTGTTAAGGAGAAAATGCGGAGTTATTGAGAAAAGTATTGAAATGGTAATCCCCCCAGCCACGGACGCGGATTAATGTGACAAAATGTGGAAATGACGATAAAGCATTGTTATTATACCAAATAAGGAAATATGTCATGTTTAACTCAGTTGCCAGTTTATTAGGTACACCTAGCTAAAACCAATGCACTCTAATACAACAATCCTGCTATAAATCTTCCCCTCGTGAAGGTGATAAAGTTCAGTTTTTGTTAAAACTGTTTCGGAAGGGGCTGATTCAACTGAATGGTCATTTTGAAAGATATAGTTTGTGGTGCTGTTGAATTGTAGTGCATTATACTCACTTTTATTTTGTTCACCGCATTTATATCAATGTAGGCTAAACAACAGAAACACCTCTCTGTATGGATCCAAATTGACTTGTCTGGGATATTTTAGGGGCAGTGCTGCATAAAAAGCAGTGTCAACACCAGCCACAGATAAAGAGCATATGAAAATTCATTGTATTTAACTATGTTTTACAGCTGGGGTCTCTGAGACCCCAAACAGAAATATAACAGCGTCATTTTCTGTAGCAGACTTAAAGAGGGTTTCTCGTTTTTTATTTATTTATTTGTAACAAAAAATTCAGTAAAACTGAAATAATGTTTCTTTTAGGACCAGAGTAAAAACTGACAAAATGTCAGACAAAACATAAAGGCATCCAAACAAAATGAGCTACACATCTGGACGTCTCTTTTAGCCTCACTGTGTATCCATCGTGAATGAGAGGGATCCAGTGTTCAGGCCACAAAACAACCAAACTCCCACAGTAGTGAGGGGGAAGAAATCACAGCAAAAACACCTAAAATTAGATTTATTTATAAATGAATACAGGTCATTTTTATGTCTAAAAAACCCTTCTCAGCTAACCTTCTTACCTTTCCAGATATTTACATACTGTACTTAAAACAATTTTAAGGCACTTGTACTTTACTTGGGTACTACAATTTTCTGCCACATATTACTTGTAGTTTACTACATTTCAGAGAGAAATATATACAGTACATTTTCAAAGTTTTAAATGAGCTCCACCTCGACTAATTACCCAATACTATAATGTATAATTATGTACTGTAACACTGACAGGGGCCATCCTGCTTGCATAATGAATACTTTTACTTTACTTTAAGTACATTTTATAATTTGAATACATAATAGTGTTGTACTTTTCCTTTGAAATTTTGAATAGTTGTCTTTTATTTGTAATGCAGTATTTTTAAACTGTTGTTTTCTGAATTTAACTTAAGTAAACTATTTGAATACTTCTTTCACCACTGACAACTTTGTTCATTTAGTAAGATCCAACCTTTTTTAGATGATTATTATCATGATACAAAAGCTTATTTTATCATAACTGATTATCTAAGGAGATAAACATGAGCACTAAACTTTGCCAGGGGTAAAATACAGTCATTTAAGGTTCAATTTGAAATGAAAAATATTCCTCCTGCTAGTCACTGTTCCACTGTTTCTCTTCATCAGCGGCAGCAAGGGATCATTTATATAGGGTCCTTGGCAGACACAGCAGTGAAGAACTCCTGCTTCAGGGGGCAAAAGTTCAGGGATAAAAGGGATCACTCAGGAGATTACTCCCATGTACGAAACACGGATGCCTAGTACACAAACAAAGAGCATTATGTTGCTCAGCTTTATTTTAGTCACTGCGTGCATGTTTGTGTGGGAGTGAGCGCTTCTCTTACCTTATCCACACTAATTGTCTTTTAAATCACCAAATGAAGAGTTAAGATCAGTTTGCTTTCTTTGTACATATCCCTCTGCTGCCATAGGGTTCTCCTTTTAGCTGTGTAAATGAAACATCTTTTTTTTTCATGCCTCCACTCAGGGCAGTGTTTTTCAATCAGATTAGTACAGCACATTCTGTTCTGTTTCACTTCCTGATGACTGTGCAGCCTGTATCCCTGAATGAACTCACCCGCGTACTTCTGGTTACACTAAGAAACTCATTCAGACGCACGTATTCTCGCAACTGCCTATCAGATTTTAACACTTCATACAATGTTTAGTAAATGTGTTTGCCAATTATCAAGAAGACCTCTTGTTTATTGGCTTATTTTAACAAAGAATATGAGAGTTTTTTGTGAATATAGAGCTAATATTTCTCACTCAGAGCAGTAAGACGCTTTAAAGCTACACAAATGAGCAACAAATCTATATAAATATGTTTATTATATTTATATTAAACAGTTGAAAACAGTTTACTTAACCTTTAAACATCTAATTTTCATGTTTCCTACCAGGTTGCGACTTTCACCAGAATAGAAACAAGATGTTCGTGATGTTTCAGGAAGGAAGACAACATGTCAGGCCCTCTGTCAATATAGAAATCTGTTCATGCGTTTCACTTCAGCTTAGGTCAGTTGAGTTCATTTTTGACCTCCACTTAAGCATACAAGATGGGGGGAAATGCCAACAAAGCTACCAGGACACTGCAGCTCAGACCACGGTTGGGAAAACAAACAAATCTCTGCCTGAACTGGAGTCAACTGTCTTGATGATTAAAAAAAATAAATTATGTATGTTTTTATTGTTAACAGCTTCAGGTGGGTGGTGGGGCACTGTGAGGGCTGGTTGTGTTATCAGATCACAAGGCCACAGTCGTTCTCTTTCTGTACCTCTTTTTGCTTTTAATGTGAATAAAATGTTCCAGTACGAGAGTGTGTGAGACCTACTTTCTTCCTATAACTGATTGTGCAGAAGATTACTCAGCCCGGTTGACAACATCCCTGTGGGTGTGCAGAAACAGATTTACTTGTGTTATGTCACCTTTATAATTAATGGGATCATCATGTTCCCTTCAATAGCTGCCTGGCTGTCTGCCAGCATTGTGGTCAGACACTGTCCTCACCACCTCTGACTGCGGGATTCATCCACCAGAAACATGCCACAAAGTTTTACCTATCTGAGCACCTCAGTTTAAACAACATGGAATAGAGTTTCAACTCTTTCTTTCACATGAGCAAATACTCACACCAGGAATTGACAACATATTTTAAAGTTTTTAAACATTTTAATGCAAACATCCTGTATGGACATAATAATATACAAGTACCCTCAGACCACAGAAGCATAAAAGCAAAGCCATAAAGATATTTAATGACTTTTATGGGAATTTCAGCTGGTCTTGCAAGTCCCCTCCCCCCATGTATCTTTCTTGCTTCAGTTAAAGCCAGAGTTCATCAAAGAAATTCTGAACATGATTTTAATTTTAAAACATCTCAGCTGTGAACCCAACCATTAACAAAATGGTCTTTATTTAAAGACCACAATAGCTGCATCATTTTCTCTCCAGATTAAGATTTGACATGCAAAACAAGAGCTCATAGATACATACTTTTCAAGAAGTAATTACACATAACTACACCTGGACCAGTTACTGGGTATTACTTTCACTTTGACAGGGGCTATCCTTCACAGTAAATACTTTCAACATGTACTTGTACTTGAATATACCTTAATAGTGGTATAACTTATTACACTATAATTACAAGTACTGTATTTGAGTAGTCTAAAGTTTTGACATTCTGGTTCTTTACTTGAGCATTTACATTTTTTATTCTCTTACACTTAAGATGAAATTATAATTACGCTTTACTGCAAAACGGCTGCACTATTTTCTGGTAAATCAAGAGCTCATAAAACATAAAGCATTATACATTACAAGAAATAATTACACATAACAACACCTGGACCAGGTTTATTACTTTAAGTTGTCATTTAACACTTTGATAGGGTCTATCCTTCACAGTGAGCACTTTTACTTTTAATTCCCAAAAGGTTTCCATTTGTTAATATTTTTGCAACTTTTACAGGACCCATTAGGTATTATGGTCCTATAGGAACCCCAGAAGATGGCAGTATGGCAATTTGATTTGCAGTAGCCTGACATATTTATCATTACATACATAAAAAAAAGCGTATATTCATGAACATTTAATTGAGTTATTTTGATTTCCATGTTTCAAAGTGAAATCTCAGAAAGCTTGAGCGAGTGGAGCGAGCTGTCAAAACAGTTCACTAACTTTACTCTTTTATAGGTAGGCCTAATTATTAAAAAGTCGTACTTTTTAAAGATTTTCCTTTAATAATTTCTTCACATTATCAACTTTATTCTTTACGTTGCATCTTTACAACGTTTGCTTCTACAGTTGAGCTGGCTAGCGTTTGTTGTTAGCTAGGTTAATCGTAGACCAATAGCTAATGTTACCTTATCCATCGTCCATCAACTAGTTAATGACTCAATTAAAATAGTGTTCAAAAACTTGACATTTATATGTGTCTGATATCCTACACAATAACGTTGATATCAAGTCTTGGGTTTAGGAACAGCAATGTTAGCCTAACTAGAAGCAATATGTTAGCTCACTTTTCTTTTTCACACTAACAAAAGTAATTCTAATAGTTAAAATCAAAGTTTTGATTTGCGGATGGTGTAGAAATGCTCTTCGAGGCCTAAGAAAAGAAAAATTAACAATTCAAACTTTCTTTCATTGGGATGGATGGAATGTATAAATATTTTTTTTTCACATCAGTCACCCTGCAACACATGTCTACTATTTGGCACCACTGCTTGCTCTGCACAGAAGGTGTAGTTACCCCAGCCTTTGACAAAGAGGATGCCTGATATCAGACAGAAGAGGGTCATGGAGATTAGAAACCTCCGGGAAAGTTCCTGTAAGGTTGGGAGAAGTGTTTACTTGTACTTCAATACTGGTAAGATGGAAAACTCAGTTCGGCTACAGTAACAGTTTTAAGGAAGTAACAAAGTATATTTACTCAAGTTACAGTTTTGACATACTTCTGCAAAACAGCTGTACTTTGCAGATAAAGATTTGACTTGCAAAACAAGTCATAACATAATGTATTATAGGCCTACTTCCCAAAAGGAAAATAAATAATTACACATTACACCAATTGGACCAGGACCTTCTTTGTGAGTAGTACTTTGACTTTGAATCTGTAAATGTATGTTACTAGTAAGTTTGTTTACATTTAATTTGGTCAAACAACATAACTTATACTTAAATATATGTTTTCATTACAGTGCTACTTTGACATAAAATAGCCTACTTGTTTCACCACTGTAAACAAAGTAATGTAAACAATGGTAAATGATCTCCACCCAGTAAAAGTCACAGTGAAGTAGGCTACCACCAGGCAGTAGCCTCTGGCTAATAATAAAAATAACAATTCAAAGTAGGCTTTACATTTATGCGCATTTGTCGAAATCCCTACCTTCAAATACGTTCTAGAAACGCTACAGCAACTGTACTTGTAGCATAGGAATCTCCATTAAATAAAAATAAAAAAGCGGGCTTTTCACCGTCTCTAACAGAAACAGTAATCCGTCTCAGCGCGCCTCTTATCGGGCAGCGTGGTGTGCTTTCATTTCGGTGCTTACACATCCCGTCTGTGTGGCAGGCAGGCTAGGGCTCGGCTATTACACAACAGTGTTGATGATATGTGTTTGTCAGCTGAGCGGAGGGAACAGCCTGCTGCGGTACAGGCTGTTCCCGGCCTGGCTCGGCACGGAACGGGTTACAGGTCAGGGTGTCTATTGGAACACAGTGTTCTCATCAGCAGCGGCAGCGGTACAGCTACAGTACAGCCGGAACATTGTGTTACTTTGTGGCTGCTTTCCAAGACCTGCCTCTTAATTTTACACTAAACGCCCTCCCACAACTCTACTCCATTCTACTCTCTCTCCTTTCCTCTCGGTCTCTGCCTCTCTCCCTCACCGTAGTCATTTTGAAGTCTGAGATCCATGTGGCTACTTCCCCGGCACGTTTACCGCCACTAGAGGGGAACGGGATAAAGGGAAAGAAGACAAAAACAGCGCAACATAGTAACCACACGGGCAGAACATTTAGTACCCTGGACATGAGATGAGAGGGGCGGGCTTGAATTAGAGGAATAGACGCGGTTAATAATTATCGACCGACTGAAAGTCCAGCGGGTCACCGGCTGCTTCGGGGAAGGAATTAAAAAAAGGAGAACAAGAACATGTAAGTCTTTTAATTTAGTCCCTCTGTTCTGCTGCTGAAAGACTTAATTAAGGAGTTAATTAAGACACGAGGTTTGCCGGCTTTCTGGTGCTTTCTGTTCACGCCTGGCTGAGTTAAAGGGACACTTGTTATACATCATAAAGATTTGTCTTTTATCTAAAGTAGGCTATTTAAAAAAACATCACAACAAGTCTGATAAAACCGTCGGTGATGATTAAAAAACGAGATGTACAGATTGTCTGATTACAAGGTGTTCAAGGATAGATGTTGAATTTGCCACATGTGTGGGGGCATTTGAGGTTAAGGCTATATCCACTGTGCCCTGGAAAATAAGGGCTGATAAGTGTTTGTGTGTTTATAGGTGAAAGTGTGTGTGAATGTGGCACTTGGCTGTGGTTCCCCATGGAGGTGGATGAAGGACAACAGATTAAGTCCAGAATCCCTTCAGGCTTAGGTGTATCTTCATAAATTACAGGTTGTATGATCCTGTTTATGAGAATTAGTAACATTATCTCTAGATCATGATGTGCTGATTCTTATTCATTTTGAACCAAGTTGTACATTACAGGACATAAAGTTAGCCTCTGAATAACTTAAAATACAGGGTGGTTATCATACATGTATTTAGATTTAGATGAGCTGGTGTGATAGAAGCCGAGTTGGCCTGCTGACATGGACACGGTTTGAGACAAAGTCCCAGATATGAATCAGACTGCCTTAGGCAGATATTTAAGATAAATAAATCCTTGACCAAATACACTGAGATGAAAAGATACATAACTACATGGTGACCAGTTTGTTACCTTTGCCTTATAAAAACAGTACAATTCAAAGGTTTGCACTGTCATTTCACGTTAAAAGTATTTACACCACAAATCCTTGCCACTATAGCAGCAAGTGATGTACTTAAAAACGAGCTTCATTTTGTGATTAATTGTCAGGCTAGAAAAGACTCTCCCATGTCAGACAATACTCTGCTTCAGGATGTCAGTGTATGCTCAGTGTGGGCTCACATGTTCATGTATGAATCAGCAGCAGAGTACGGATGTGAGACAGAATGTACAGATTGCATCTGTGGATATGGTCATGGCTTCATTGTGTTCTGTTCCTGCATTCCTCCGCAGTGTTTCTGAGTTTAGGTACATGTAGCCTACATGCAATTTTATCTGTGTCATAACTATTTGCAGTTGAGTTCCCTGCTCAGTGCTTAGTAAAAATATAATGTTTCATGCATGAATAGCAAAAAGTTAAACATTAAAATTGATGGAATGAATAACTTTAAATGATGTGAATTCATAGATGATGGTAATTCATAGCACTGTTACTCCACTTGCTTTTTGAAATCTAAATTGTATGTTAATGTAAATGTAAAGGTATGGTCAATTTGAATAATTAAAATCTGGTTATTCTTGTTCAAAAACTGAAGCTGTGGTGTACGTGAGGGGGTCTCAGATTGGTGAACGCCATCAGGCTTTGCCAGCGGGGAACTGTGAATAGAAGGAACATTGTGTTCAGACACACATACACACACACACACACACACACACACACACGTACAACGAGTTACATCTAAAATGAAATCCATGAAATTTAAAAGACACAGGACAAGGTGTTGCAGCAGAGGAGACAGACATTTTGTGTTGTGCTTGTGTTCAGTAAATGAACATTTGATCTTTGAGAGTGACACAAAATTGAAGAAGCAGAAAAATTGTGCAGACAGATCTTTATGGCTTTACCCTGTGGGTTGAGGCACATGTCTGGTGCCACGGCTTGACCTACACGATACATGACAGATGTATTGATCATTTTATAACGATGGGTTGTAAAATGAGCTCCTACTGGTTCTAAAGATTTTTCTCACACTCAGAAAATGAGTTTTTGAATGAGAATAACCACTCAGAAAATCAGTTTTATGAAAATCAGTTTTCTGAGTGTTTTTCTTGATCAATATCCAAATACAATGAGCTTATTGCCAAGTTGACGCATCTCAGACTCAAAACAAGTTTAAAGGGAGCGTTCTACAGTGTTGCAAGTCTTTGAGAAGCAGAAAGCACTTGTTGGCCAGCCTAACATCTACTTTTCATCGCAAATGTTACATTTTTGTTTGTAATTGTTACTTCGCAACTCTGGTAGTAACATCCTGACTCAGCCGTGAGCTGATGCTCTTTGAGCAAGTGTTAACGTCTCAGCTGTTGCATGTGATAACAATCACGAAATAGTGTTTGCCAACATGCTTAAAATAGCGAATTAGCTTTATTGTCTTCAAACAATGTCAAGATTATTCTGCCAGGCCAGACTGAAAATGCCTGAAACCATGTGGATTGAGGTTGTAACAATGGTGATCAACAATGATTGGTCCTGTGATAAGAGAGGCAACACTTAGCAGCTGTAACACCAACAGGTCATTACAGTTTTATTGCTCTGGCAGGTTGCTGCTGTCTTTTTGCCACATGGAGGTGTGAGACAGCAGCAGTAGTGATCTATCTATCTATCTGTCTGTCTGTCTGTCTGTATGTATGTATGCCTGTCTGACTGACTGAAAACTTTCAAGTGCCAAATGCTGGCATCAAATGTCTGGTCTGATCCATATATTTCTGTACAGCAGTGTTTAAGGTTGTTTTACTATGGCATTGTTTTGAAGAAAGAGAAAAATTAGACTTCTTTGTCCGATTAGTTTGATAATATTTCACTGAGAAAGCTAATTTGTTGCTAGGAAATGCGCAAGAAAACAAACTATAAAAAATATTTTTGACAGAATACTTTGATATCGATAAGGTGACAATATATGATACAGGTTTTGTGATAAGAATTGGTGCTATCAGAAGAAAAAAGTCTTAAGAAGGGATCAGTAGTTATATGGATATGATGATCGAGCAGGTAGAGATCAAATACAGTTTTAAAAAAACATATTACTTAACAGTAACGCAGTCTGAAAGACCGAAAAAGAGACAACATTTGAGCCTCATATTCTGAAATGCATATTACATCAGTGTATCACCTCTGAGTTGAAGAGTTGTGATCAAATTCAAGATTTTTACCTGTCCCATCACAAACTCAGAGAGATAACATGACTGTATTTGAGATGGCGAAGCTTTATCAGTACAGTGTGGGAGCGTAGTCAAGCCCACACTTTCTTTGTGCATAGGAGGAAGGAGACTAATGTTGAAATATTCATTAAAAAATTAACATTGAAAATATCTACATGAAGCTCTGCTGTGCTGCAGATTTAATTTTGGTGTCACCAAGACATGTGGAAATTATTTATAGATTGACAAAGAGCACAAAAGGCCATGAATGAATACTCTGGAACGTACTGTACTTTGGTGAGTGCAGCGCGTGTTACAAGATAAAAAGTAAGCAACACGCTGCTGCCTCTGACATATTTATAGTCATGTAATTACATCATCTGTGGGGGATCAGGCAAGGTGTGGTACAGTAAAGCTAGTAAAATAAGACTCCTCCTACAGCTAGTATCAATGTTAATGTAGCTTTTGCAGTAAAACTTTTAATTCATCTCCAGTACAGTACATGGATTTAGAACATGTGCCTTGAAATAGCTACAAGTTATATAATGTGGAGGTAAAAGTCAAGTTTACTGGGTGGATTATGGAGATCTTGTAGTGATATTTTTGTCGGAGATCGTGATTTTCCAGTTCAGCTCCACAAATTAAATTTATTACGTGCCATTTTCCTTGTTGCAAGTTTCTCCCAAAGTGAAAACATGAGACATGAGGACATGTTATTTATGGTGCTCTGATTGCTAATACGTAGGCTTGTGTGTTCATACCTTTTACAGTGTTACTGTGTGATGCCCACATGCAGAAATGACCACTGATCAGGATCTGCCTATGGATGGCCAGTCTGCCACAGCTGTGTTTGCTGGAAAGGGTATTGATGTAACACCTGATAAAGACCAAGGAGTTATCAAGGTATTTATTGTCATTGCTTTAAATCTTTAACATTTTATTGTAGGTGTTCAGGCACGAGTAGGACTTATTGTTCCACCATATGACACGGCCATGATTTTTGTCCGTTCTGTTCTTTCTGGATCGTCCAGCTCCTACCTCTTCTATAGTCTCTGTTTCTCATTTGAACTGGAATCTCATCTTTCTCATCTATCTTTTGTCTGCAGGTTGTGAAGCGTCAGGGGCTAGATGGAGACCGGCCAATGATTGGGGACAGAGTGACTGTCCACTACACTGGGAAGCTGCTGACCGGGAAGAAGTTTGACTGCAGTCGAGATCGCAAAGAACCTTTCTGCTTCAATGTGGGCAAGGGTAGGTGACTCTTATTAAAGGTTTTATTGATAACATTTTTATGTAGATGAATAATAGAAAAAATATACAACCACAGAGCTTTTAGAAAGGTGCAGAATAATCTCTCTATTTAGTATCTCTGTGTAAGATGTCCGAGGTTTGGTTCCCGCTTGATATCATGTGGTATCATGTGGTATATCTGTGTCGTCAGCGATCAAGTGTCTTAGTAGTTGCAAGTTAGTGTGGAAAAAAACACAAATATTGCTCTCTTTGACGGTATAATCTAGTGGCTGAATGTTATCGATGTTATCAATAGCACCTTTAAAGGAATAGTTAGATATATTGGAAAATACACTTACTTGCTGAGTATTTGATGAGAAGATTAATATGTCTCTTATGTCCGTTAAATATGAAGCTATAGACAGGAGACGACTAGTTTAGTTTAGCATAAAAACTGGAAATATGGAAAAAACAGCTAGCCTGGCTCTGTCCAACCACAACAAAATCCCACTACCAGAACCTCTAAAGCTCACTGATTTACTAAAACCACAGCTTGTCATTCTTACACTTCGCTTCTTTTACAGATTAAACAAAATAGATATAACTTGTTAACTGATGAGCTTTAGAGGTGCTGATGGGCAGATTTTGTTACCTTTGGACAGAGCCAGGGTAGCTGTTTCCCTCTGTTTCCATTCTTTCGTCTCCTGACTGTAGCTTCATATTTAACAGACAGTGGTATCAGTCTTCTCATCTAACTCTGGGCAAGAAAGTGAATAGGTATTTTCCAAAATGTTAAACTATTCCTTTAAATACTCATAATTATACTTTAAATTATTACGTTATCTTTGAGCCAGTTTTATTAACCAGCAACATCTTTTCTCATAATGTTTTTGTTTGCTTCATCCACTCACAGGACAAGTCCTAAAGGCTTGGGATATTGGTGTGTTGTCAATGCAGAGGGGTGAGATGTGCACGTTTCTGTGTAAGCCAGAGTATGCTTATGGACCTGCTGGAAATCCTGACAAAATTCCTCCCAGCTCTTCAGTAGTGTTTGAGGTAGGTGTGCCATGTCAGTGCTGCCATTTGTGTCGTGCATTAATTCTGCATCACACCGGGGGACTGATAATTTAGGACCATGTGTCAGTCTCTGCAGATGAAGCGCTCTGGTCATTAAATGAACTGGTTTGTCTATTTTAAATCCTCTCAGTCAAACAGCCAGAGTAGTTCAGTTGCCACTCTTACCAGTCTGTTTGGAGCAAGTTGGGGATACATGTCAGGCCTTCTCTTTCCTCTATAATCAATCATAATTATAACTGATTTCAGGGAAAATCACATCTTACATCTTAGTCATAAACATAATGATGTAAATAATGTTTTTTGCTAATGTTCCCCCTGTTTCACTCCCAGCAATAATCTAACTGTGTTAGATGTTACCAAGCGTCATATAATCAGGTGTTCAATGTTAACTTCATATGCACAAGCAGACAGATTGAGATTATTCATTTATTTTTTAACAAAGGCATTGAATTTTGGGTAACACTTTACTTTAAGTCCCCCGATTTAGCATTTATAAGCAGTATATAACCATTTAATAAATTGCTTATAACACACTATAATGTAGTTGTAAGCAGCTATAAGTGTTTATTAATGTATTTGTCACCAACTAGAACTGGTCCTATCGGTACCCATAAGTGGAGGCTGGCGTAAAAATAGATAGAATAGAATGACGATATAGTAAAACACAGTTGTAATAATATTAAATATATCTGCATAAGAGATGTTATAATTGTTGTCATATACTGTAAACTCTTAAAACACTTAAAATGACTTCATATCTGTTTATAACTAAATTATATTGTGTTATAAACAATTTATTAAATGTTTATATACAAACTCATGCTATGCAGTAAAAGTTTTCTCAAACTGAGAACTTTATTTTAAATTCTAGTGGAGATCTGGACTAAAAGTTTTCTAAAATACCAAGGCTGAGTTTTCATGAACATGTGTATAAAATGATGAACAAGACATCAAAAAAGATTTCCATTTGATGGTATGGTGCAGCCATAAATACACACAGTGTCATGGGTTTGAATATTATACGTCATATAGCTTCAATGAAGCCCTTTAAACCTAAAGCTACCTAGAGGGAATAAAAGCAGGGGAAATGGACGTTAAGGGGTTGTGTAGGTGAGAGGTTTGTATTTATCTTAGCTGGCTGATCAGTTGTATTTGTCTTGTCCTAATAGAGGTATGAAGTATATACATTTATGTCTGATTACTCATTCTACCTGTACTCTATCTCCAATAGTCATTATTTCTCTTTCTTATTTTTTTGTAAAATTATGACTTATAGGATGACTCCTACTTGTTTTTTGTCATGTATTTGTTTTTCTCCTCCCACACCTACTGTTGCACCATACACCAAGTTAAGCAGAGCTACAGCAGAGTACAATGATTAAATAAATGTTTATAACAAAACAGATGGAGCTACTCAAGTTTGAAGGAGAGATGCTTACAGAGGATGGCGGAATCATGAGAAGAATAAAGGTCAAAGGGGACGGTTACAGTAATCCCAACGATGGAGCAAGGGTTGATGGTAAACCCCTTCATTTCTTCATGGATAATTATTGACATTGTGCCAGTTTGCCAGATAACCAATACATTAAGCGGTTGCTTTAGGGGTTAAATTGTGTCATGACTTGTGTCATGTGTCCCACAGTGCACCTGGAGGGAATCTGTGGTGGTCGACTGTTTGACTGCAGAGACGTCAGCTTTATTGTCGGTGAGGCTGAAGATAAAGGTGTTCCTCATGGAGTGGACCAAGCCATGGACAAGATGCAGAAAGGAGAGTGCTGTGTACTTTACTTAAAACCAAAGTAAGTTACTGAAAATCCTTAAAATATGATCCTTGTCACTTTTGCTCTCTCAATGCAGTTATAGTGAGCCAGTCTATATGTGGGATTACTTTGGTAATTATCTCTGCTAGATTTTCAAACTGGGTCCTTCATTATACAAGTTAAGCCAAAATACAATTATGTTCCCAGGAACTTTTTACTTTTACATTTTTTTTGTTTTTAAAGCACTTCACGGTCTGGCACCGGCATATCTATCTCACATGCTTCCACCATATAAATTGGTACTCAGGTACTCTGGCACGAGTCTGTTATTTGTTCCCAAATGCAAAACTCAAACATTCGGTGAGGCAGCTTTTAGCTTTTATGTCCCGACCCGCTGGAACAGAGGAAAGTGTTGGCATTTAAAAAAAACCTGAAAACCCTAACCCTACCTCTTCAGCTAGGCTTTTGATTAAGACTGGTTTGTGGGCATTGTTAACTTTATTATATTATGTTTATTTTTTTTAAATATTATTTTATTGTTTTTATGATTGATGCTTTTGTGTTTTTAAATATTTTGTTAAATTTTTAGTCTAGTTTAACTCTATTTTATTATTACTATTATTGTTATTATAGCTTTTAATCCTTTTCTCATTGTCATCATTTTTATCTTTGTTCTATCTTTTAATCTATTTTATTTCACTCTTTTATGATCGACACTGGTGTCTTATTATAATGTTGTCAGTTGTATGTGAAACACTTTGAACTGCACAAGCCTGAGTGAAAGGTGCTATACATATAAAGTTTGATTGATATTAATTTTGCAATTATAATATGCAGTCTTTCTTCTCTCGGTATCTGTCTGATATGGGGTTTTGAAGACCGATACCATAACCAGAAAAAAAACCCTTATTTCAGCAGTGCTGTTATTTCTACTATTATTAGTATTTGTTTTGTACATACAGTATGTGTGTGGAGCCAGAAGTCATGTGGTCCTTAACAATTCTATCAACTATAATTCTATAACACAATCAACCGTATTAAATATTATTTAACAGGATCTGTTCTTAGAACTATTAAAAGGTTCCTCTGGGCCGAAAATGCATATTGTATCTTTCATTTTATGAAACAATTTTATTTCCTCAAATGCATCTTTTTATTTTTTGCAATGTGTATGTAATTTTTTTCTAATCCATGTACCTATAAATGTTTTTTTCCAGCTAAGAAATTTTGCTTGCAAAATACACATCAAACTTTACAAACTGGCTCTGTTTTATATTAAAATCCTTAGGGTATAGATTCATAATAAACAGGTTATAAAGGGAGTTGTATTGAAACTTCTTTCCAACCAACCTACATTCCCATGAAATGAAAGAGTTTTCCTTTTACATAATTGCATTTTGAAGTAGTGTTTGGAACATTACTATCAAAATGTTTGAATTTTGACAGGTGTTACATGCGCAGGTATTACATTTTGTAAGAGATGTAATTCCCCACCCCAGACTTTAAGTGTCACGGCTTGAGGTGACTGTTGACAGTTAATACCACCTTGGTATCCAATTTGGCTGCTTGATATGTAGGAGTGAGGTGTTCAAAAATAAAGGTTTAACAGTTTTGTTTATCATTGTTTTGAACAGTTTGATCAACAAGCTCATGCTCTGTCATGCTTTCTCTTTTTTCCACAGGTATGGCTTTGGAAGCGAAGGTAAACCAGAGTACAAAGTTGGACCAGACAAAGACCTCATATATGAAGTTACCCTCAAAGACTTTCAAAGGGTGAGCCCTGCTTTCTACTTTTTCTGTAATAGAAATAGAAATAAACAGTCAAATTCTACATACTTTGGACTAGATATGGTTAATACATGAGTGTGGTTTTGGTTCATTTTTCCCTTTAAGACAACAAATTCAAGTTAAAGAAAAACAACATAGTTATGTAGATAACATCAGCTGACTATCTAAAACACATATGTCAGAGTCAAGGCCCGCGGGCCACATCCGGCCCGCGAGAAGGTTTTTTACGGCCCCTGGGATGATCTTGATTTATTATTAGAACCGGCCCGCAGACCGCAGCAAGCCGGCAGCCCGCAGATCTTTTACACGCACCAATACTACATTTCCCACAATGCAACGGTGACGCACCGAGCAGTAGGCTGCTTCATTTCAATATTTATTGGCACAGCAGTTGTCAGCATCACAGTAAAATTAACTTTCAGATACCCATCAAAAATGGCAAAACGGAAGGTGGACACTGAGAACCGGGGGTTTCAAACAAGGTGGGAGTCGGAGTATTTGTTCACGGAGGTAGCTGGAAAATCTGTGTGTCTTCTGTGTGGAGAAAGTGTGGCGGTACTGAAAGAGTATAATCTGAGACGACATTATGAAACGAAACACGCGGACAAAAACAAGAATATGGACATGGAACAAAGGCTACAAAAGGCAGAGGAATTAAATGTATCACCCTCAACCTCAAACAAGTGAACATTACTGTGCAATCACATATTTAGAGTTTTTACTCAGTTCAAGTTTAAAAGTTAAAGTTTAATATTTGTTTTCACTGCATGTTACTTCTCCTTAAACAAAGTGTTGTTTTTGATTAATAGATTTTTGCACTTTATTTTATTGTATTTCAATCCAATTATATTTTAAAAATATTTCAGTTGAGTGGATGATAGAAAATTGCTATTATTGTTTTTTTCTTTGAAGTAAATTTAGCCCACTTTTGCTAAAATAGAAAATATAGGCTACTGATGGTGCCTTGAATACCGGTTTCTTTCATTTAATGTTCATGTTATGGGGATTTTTATATAAAGGAAATTTGTCTTTTGTGTCTGTTGAAAATTAAAGATTACTGACAGAGCCATAAGAAAATATTGCTTTATTTATCTGATCATATTGGAATATATTTGTTAGGTTTTCAGTAGGTTCAATTAGGTTCACTAGACTATATGCGTCATTTAAAAATTTTTCAATGAACATTCGAACAGTCCGGCCCTCGGCTTGTAGCTAAATTTTTTATTTGGCCCTCCGTCCATTTGACTTTGACACCCCTGATCTAAAACATAAAAAACAATGTTTACTCACTTTCTGTGACGTTAATTGTGTTTCTACAAGGCTAAAGAATCATGGGAAATGGATTTGAAAGAAAAGCTGGATTTGGCTCCTGGAGTTAAGCATAAAGGGAATCAGTATTTTAAGGTACAGTCCCCATACTGATCTTTTATTTTAACAAATACTTTTTTTATTGTTAACATGTTAACAAATAATCATAAATCTTCCTGTATTAGAAAGGGCGATACTACCCAGCAGTCACCCAATACCAGCGCATCGTTGTCTGGCTAGAAATGGAGTGTGGAAGTGGAGTGGAGCAGCAGAAGAGGATACAGGACTTTATTTTGACATCACACCTCAACTTAGCATTGTGTTTCCTGCGGTTAAAAGAATTCTCACAAGTAGTAGATAACTGCAACAAGGTGAGCTGCAAGAACCTGATGATAGTCCATATTTAAACACCATTCAATTTCACTACATTGTCTCCCTGTAGCTGATGGATGTTCTGGACGTATTCTTAACTAATTACTCTGTGTGTGTTTGTGTGGGTGTATAAGGCAATTGAGCTCGACGAGAGCAACGAGAAGGCTTTGTATCGTCGCGGGGCGGCCCGTCTCCTTCGTAACGAGTTCAGCTTGGCCATGGCAGACTTTAAGCAAGTGCTGCAAGTCAGCCCTTCAAATCGAGCAGCTCGTGCTCAGATTTCCATCTGCCAGAGAAAGATTAAGGAACATCATGAACAGGACAAGAGGACCTACGCCAACATGTTCCAGAAATTTGCAGAACGGGATGCCAAGGTCTGTACACTCACTGTTCTTGGCTAAGTGACTCATTTGTGTGTATTTCTGAACTAAGTGAACTAACTAAGTGAATTAAATATTAACAATAATTTTAAGTTAGAAAAAACAATTACAACTCTTAAAATGATATAATTTGTACATTTGGCTCTCAACACACACACTTGGCATGGAACTGATGTAGTCAGTTATTCATGTTGTTTTTAAAAAGCTATTTGAGAAATCATCTTGTTTTCCAGAGTTTTATGACCTCCCAAAACAGCTCTTTTGTTGTTTTGTGTACAGGTATTTCCATGAAAAAAACATACACATTTTTTAAAAATTTATATAGCACCTTTTAAAACAACCCAAAGTCACTGGGATAGGCTCCAGTCACCCGCGACCCCTAACGGGAACAAGCGGAAAAAAATGACTGACTGACCTTTTAAAACAATGTTGTCAAATACTTTACAATGGAAAAACTAAATTTCAACAGATCAGCACCACAAAAATGCCACTTCCTTCTCACTTTCAACTGATATAAAGATTAAGGCCCATTCCAGTAATTTATCCTTAGATGATTAGATGATAGCATTCAAACAACAAATATTTGAGGAACTAGACTTGACAATTGTTAGGAAGTGGATGTACAGTATGTTATTTTAGCACATACTGTAACAGTGTGAACTATGAGGAAAATACGATTGTATTTCGGCTCTGGAAATTACATTGGCGACTTTAGGCAAATCTGACTCCCATAAAACCATCCAAATTAGTTAATTTACCTGAGTATGGGATTTTAATGATTCTAATAAACAGCTGTTTTGGGTATCATGGTGAGAATTATTGATACAGTCGAAAGAGATCAATCCCTCCACTACCGGCCAAATCTCCTGTAAAATATTTTGAGGCCCCTTCATTCAAATGTATTACAGTTATATAGCTGATTTATTTTTCAAATTACATTTTGATAGTAAATCGTCCTCCTGTGAATTATTATGCTTTCTTCAGTATTATGCTGACATCTAGTGTTCATCCAAGGATTTTTTTTGATTTTCTCTGTTAAAATAGAAGAAAATATCTCAAGAGTAAACTATGTAAAACATTAATATAACATATTCCTTAATATTATTGAAAAATATAAATTTGGTTAGTTTTAACAGTTTTGATTTAATTGTATTTACTTGAACTGATTTTAAATTATATTGTTATGTAAGGAGGTGCATTCTTCCAAATGCACAATTTCATGGGACATGCAAAGTCTGTGATTATAAGATTTTGTCAGTTTAATGCCACTGGTTTATTTTAGACTGCTGTAATCACTTGTGCTTCATCTCTCCTCAATAGATTGGGAAGACAAAGAGGAGGACGGATGAGAGCGTAAGGATCGGCATGAATGGTGAAGTGGGCATTAAACGACGGCGAAGGAGTCAGGACTGTCCATCGTAACAGTGACATTTGAAAGGGAGAAAAAGAAAGACATGCCTCCCTTTTTTCCAGGGAGCAGAGGCAGGAACAAAGTCGTATAAAGGCCTCTAATCCAAACATCTTCATCCCAAAATCCAATGTTTCCATTCCTGCATATTAAGTGTGAGTGTAAGCAGGGACATTTGCAAGCCAAACAACATTTTCCCTGTCACATGGACTGTGCAACTGCCAGGACTTACCTCCCTCTGGAATTAGTACTGCTGAATCAGTGTGTTAAGATCGGTTAACACTTCTAGCCCCCACCTTTTTATTTTGAAAAAATATAGTTTGTTTCGTCAAAAACACAGAGGAATTCCATTTTATTTGTCATTGGACTATTGTGTAGAGTTGAGATGTGCCTCCACAGTGTGTTTCCAATTTCCAAACTGTTTTTCAGACCTCTTTTTTTGTATTAAGCCTTTTCCTGGGCAGCTGCAGACAAATGTCATGAGGTGTTGGGGATCCAGACTTGAAACTTTGCTAGTTTTTTAATGTGCAATATGTAATTTGGATTAAAAGTGTAACAAGTCCCATTAGCTAAGTGGTATTTTAAACAAAAACACGGTCAGTTCAACTTTTGTGCAAAAGTATGAAAATTGCGCATAACTTAGCTTGGGTTCCTAAAAATAAACCACAGTGTAGGAAAGCCTACATTCATTTAATGTTGGGAAAAATTGAAAATACAGAAATACTAACATACTATAAATCCAGCACTCACAAAAAAACAAAACAATTCTCCTCCAAACATGAACCCTAAATATTGTCAGAAATCACTGATAAAAACCTCATGTTTCCAATCAGCAGACCAGCAGAGGCCGGCAGTAGAATCTGAAAAAAGCACAAACTACATAAAATGTATTATACAAACAAACAAGGGGTGCACGGTGGCAGAGCGGTTAGCGCCCCTGCCTCCCAATAAGGAGATCGTGGGTTCGAATCCCGGACCAGACCACGACCTCCCTGGGTGGAGTCTGCATGTCCTCCCCGTGATACCGTGGGTTTTCTCCGGGTCCTCCGGTTTCCTCCCACCGTCCAAAGACATGCATTAGGTTAATTGGTGACTCTAAATTGTCCCTAGTGGATGAATGTGTGCGTGAATGGTTGTCTGTCTGTGTGTCAGCCCTGCGATGAGTTGGCCACTGTCCAGGGTGTACCCCGCCTAAGGCCCGAAGCCACTGGGATAGGCTCCAGTCACCCGCGACCCCGAACGGGTAGAAAATGACTGACTGACTGACAAACAAACAAGTTGGCCATAATTCTGGCATTCTGGCAAATTACAAATTGCCATATGAGATTAATTTGTGACATTAAGTCACTACATATAAAGCCAAATCAGTACATGTTTTTTAAAGCCTATAAGAGAACCAAAACTGTGGCGTAGAGAGATTATTTCCAGTACAATTCAAATTTAGCCCCTTGTTTTTGGGCAAAGATGTGGCATTGTTTTACTAAAATGGAAAAGACCACAGTCATGCACTAAAATCATTTATTCATGAATACATGCATGATAGGTCATTATTAATTTAATCAACTTGTGTTTTATCCATTAAACACATCCCACAGTACAAACAATGCTTTTTATTATAAGCCAGTCTGATATTGTAGTTGATCAATTAGAAAAACTGATGAGAGGTGTCTATGGAAGTGATCACAGATAACAACATTTGTATGGACTGATTACAATTTAATCTGGTGGCAAATGCAAACAATTAAATAAAATGGAAAATACAAAAGTTAAAATATGTTTTAAATGTTTCTGAGCCGGAGCTCCATTGGATTTTAATGACTGATGACTTAATTATTCTTCTTCTGTTGCACTCGTATGTTTATCTATCAGCTATTTGCATAACCAGCATGGCACAATCTTTAGTGCATATAAAATCTTCATTCAACAGGTGAATACATGCAACATTTCTTTAGAAATCCTCATAATTATGATTCAAACTTGATCATAAAGTCACCCAGTTCCCATCTTTGTATTTGACAGAGTAGATATACAGTAGTTATTGACTCTGTGAGTGCAAGTGCGAGAGGGACACACAAACCACAATTAAGCTTTAAAATGGTCAGAACCACAGTTTTATTTCATGAATGTTCCTGCTCTGGTGATGTGATCAACCACATACTTTTACATCTGTATAGTTCTGTTTGCCTCAGTCACTAGGTTTTTCTTTATTTCACTGCATATTTTAATTTAATTTTTTTAAATGTGTGAATGTTAGTAGATAGTAGACAATGATGCACTTTGGTGACTGTAAAACCAACACTGTTATCTTTTCATAAAATGTCTGGATGAAATCTTGACAATAATTTTGAAATGTCTTTAAAACATTGGTTGGTTCAGAATGAAAACCATAGCTGTCTTAAATATTTTGCGTTAAAAAAATCAACAGTGTGTATGTGTGTGTGTGAGAGAGTTAATATATATTGTTGTATGCTAGCAAGGTTTTTTAAACAGCTTATTGCTCAATGTTTTCAAGTACTGCTGGCTCTAAACATTCAAACATTTTGTACAGTGGAAATGAGCATGAAGTAATTTTTCAAGCAGTTACACATTTTATTTAAGGATATACAGACTATTTATCCCCCATTATCAAGTACAAAACAATTTCCAGGCCTCTTAGTGCTACATTTATCTTCGATAAAAATGCAAATTAGAGGAATGATTTGGAAGATGTTGACATAAGCAAGCAGCATAAAAGGCAGCTGGTTAAACACAGCCGACATGAGATTGGTTTTATTAGAAACTGGTATGTCATACAAAATGTTTACACGTATTCAAAAGATCTTCGCCTTGTAAAGCAAAATGTTATCAATGTTTTAAACCGGCATTTATGCAAAAGAAATATTTTCAGACAAAAAACTACATAGGGTACCTGTTTATGTCTTCTTTATATATATCTATCTATCTATATATAGATAGATAGATATATATTTGTTTTGCACTTTAAATGCTTTAAATAAATCCCAAGAGTTGCACTTAAAGAAAAATGTCATTCTTCAAGTTATAGATCAATATTTTACAGTGTAATAACTTTAAACATGGCTTTTGACATTAGCATAGCGGTATTGTCATACAAATGTTTAAATGGGAACATTTTGGAGGATTTCATTGATCTGATCTAATACAGTTTCAGGATATCTCCACCCTTCAGCACCATCATTACCAACATTGATTGATTTATTTTAAGTTACTTTCTTAGTGATGCAATAACATCTTTCCAATAATATTTCCCACTGCTTTTAACTTAATCGTACATGTTTCCACATCAAGTGGAAACTGTCTGAAATGTCTGAAATGGTTTGAGAAAACATAAACAGTAATTCTCAGAGCCTAATTTATAACAACAGATTTTGTGAATTTCAGCTTTGTATTCTTGTAACACTATTTTTGGAGATACATATCCAGACATATGAATAGGCACACCATTTTGGCTTTGCAGAGCATAAATGTGAATCAAAGCTACCCATTTACACTGACAGTTAATCTTTACACTCAGGTTTAGCCAGGTGATTCTCTCCTATCAGGCATACAAGCAGATCTAAACTCAAGGCCGCTATACATTACATGTACCACATTTTCTTAAAACTGCAATAACTGATTTTTTTTGGCCACTTGGGGGCAGGAGAACCAAGTTGTGAACACAACGCTGATATATCATCTCCCTTTCAGCTATAAGATCTATTAAATTCTGAGATTGAAGATCATGTGATATGACAGCATGGACCTTGTGCTGATTGTTTTCTCAACTGCTTTTTCCAAGAATTAACTTGAACCTCAGCTTTTAAGCCAATGTGGACGAGAAGCCCTCAAACTGCTCAAAAACCTGGAAATTTGAATGTCTTTGTAACCCAGGTTATTTTTGTGGTCGATGTATTTTGTTTCCTTTTTCTCCAGTAAACGTAACATGGTTCGCCGTTACCCATGTACAGTGAATCCACCCCAGCGTTGCGCACGGCGTCTCCTGTCCACTGGGGAAAAGAAAAGTTTTTTCCAAACTCCCGCGGGTCGAGTGGGCAGAGCAGCTCTAAGAAACAAGGTTTTGAGCATTGAAATAGTCTTTCATAAGCACCAAAGTGATATGGTTGAGTCCAGTGATGTGTAAAAGCCAAGGAGAGTGAACTACTTCGATGAAGAATATTCTGGTGAGTCAGTACATTTATATGCATTGATCATTTACGCCTATTTTCCCCCCCAATGTTTGTACAAATGGTGAAGATGGGAGTAACTTACGTTGTTAATTATAAAACCAGTCAGGATGTGCTATTTTCTGGAAATGTGAATGCTAGGAGTTGCCAATGAGTTGCTAGCTGTATTAGCCGAGTGGAATGTAAGCTTTTGATGTATTTGTCTCGTTTATTGGCCAATAACTGTTAAGATATGAAAACAGAAGACGGTACATTTGATAGGAGATGTTTTTATTTTATTGGAGATGGATGCAAATGTAATACGAGAGTAGTTCATTTAGGTGGATAATTGATTTTATTTAGCGTATTGAAGGGATTGCTCTGCACAATTGCGTGCACGCTGTTTTTTTTTTCCTTTCGTTGATAGAGTCTAACGTTACTTATAAGGACTGAGCTGGTGCTATCCCAAGGACCGGAGCCACCTGAGATGTCCACAGAGGGGGTTCCATATCCCATGGCCACCTGTTTCCCAGGAGGGTGGTAGGATCAAAGGAGTATTTCCTATTCCTTTTGAGAGGATTTGCTAATTCTTCCTACTTTACTTGAGATCTCAGATGTTTTATTTGCTACTTTTCCATTTTTTGTGTTCCGGCCTGATACCACATAGTAACTGATGCATCAAACTAGGGAATAACTGAACCGTAATCCAACCGATTCTAAATACTAACCAGGAACTAGTGGATATTAAGTGCATTAAACTAAAATACACTGTGAACTAGTGCAAAGGGCACTTAAAGAAACTGTACTGGAACTTAAAGGTAAAGGTAAACTGAGGTAAATCGAACCAGTTGTACTAAGTGAAACATTTTGTTTTGTTCAGGCCCATGTTTTTTTGGAAAGTGTAAAGGGTCAAGTTATTTAATGACACTTGCCAAAGGTACAGCCTGTCAAGGTTAACATTTTATTTCCAAAATACACTTCATCCCTTTTTATATGTACTTGTGTGTGTCCTTTGGTTGAAGGTTTCTTTTAACTCTGTGCAGACTTGCCATTGCCAATCTCCTTACGAACCTAAGCTAATGGAACCCTAATTGTGTAGGCCTAGACATTTGTTTTTGGGTTTGGGTACCCTACTCATCAGACCAATAGCTACTTAGATATTCTTGACTACTCAGTTTAAAAGGGTGACATCTACAATTCCACAACTGGATAAATTTCATCGGCTGATGATCACTTGATCTGATCAAAAGTCACAGAACTAGTCAACATATTCTGTGGTGAGAATTCAGTTATTGATGTGTGATACTATTGATGTATCTTTGTGGGAAATTGTAACTAGTTTATGCATTATGACTTTAATGGGCTCTGCACTTCGCCATCCAGAAAAGGTTCTGGATCTGTTTTGGAAATCAAATCAAACAATTTATGAATTATTGCCAAATTAAATGAATTTACAAATTGTTGATTTTCATGGTTTTTAAGTTCTAAAACTGATCACATTAATCACATTAATACACCGATTGCTTCATTCATGGATAGTATTCAAGCAGTGGTACATCTTAACAAGCATTGTTAAGATTTAAATTATGAAATCAACGTAATACATTTCAATACTACGATTCATGCAATCACACAAAGTTTCATTAATATAACACTAGCTAACTGTTTTTTCATGATGTATTTACAGTTAACAATAGGTACTATAAAACGTGACAATTTAAACATGAATTCACACAATTTCTGCCACAGATTTCTTTTGAAAACAGACATTTTCTTTAACATTTTAATTGATCTTTAAATTAATTAAAAATTCCTGTTACAGCATTTATGTGTTATACAAGAAACTATTGCCACAAATTTCAATTATATATGAAATAAAAATGATACAAAATTATAGAAACATTAACCCAGAGTATTTTCTATAAAAACTATAATTAAGCAAGCTTAGCGTTATAAAAATATAGAATCTAAAAAAACTTGGTTAAAAATGTTGTTTTTGTGTATTCGACTGTCATGATGATAATTAAAGTTTCAAGGTACACTTTGTAGAAGAGCTGAAACATCTAAGAGATTTGTCAATTGACAGATATTAATTAGCAATGGATTAATTGTTTAAGTTATTTATCAAGCAAAAACTAAAAATATTCTCTAGTACCAGGTTCTCAGATGTGAGGATTTGCTGATTTTCTATATTTTATATTATTGTGCATTGAATGGGTGGCTGTGACTTAGTGGCAGAGGGGGTTATCCACCATTTGGAAGGTTGGCGGTTCAATCCCGTTTCCCCCCAGCCACATGTTGAAGTGTCCATGGCCAAGGCTCTGAACCCCAAATTGCCCCCAAATGGCAGTGCTTCAGCTGGCCACTGCTCCTAATAATTAGGATGGGTTAAATGCAGAGACTGAATTTCACTAGACATTGTACTGTGTACTGTATGTGACAATAAAAATGTACTTATTTTGTGTTGTTGACTCTTATCTGGACTTAACAAAACATCTGACATCTTTTCGGCGCTGGGATATTGTGATGTATGTTTCTGACACTTAAAAACTACATAATTAATCTTTTAAAAAATATCTCATTTGATAATGAAAATAATCATTAGTTGCAGCCCTACTCACTAGCTGTCAGCAATGGGAGGGCTGCACTTGCTGAATGAAGATCATGAAATGTGGCTGAAAGCACTGAAACCAAGGAGAAACAAGTTCCCTGTACAGTAAATTGACCTTTGAGCTTTGATTCTCTTAACCATATTTCTGTTAAGTCAGCATTCAAACTCTGCAGTGCTTAATGAAGTGAAATCAAAATACATTTGAAGCCATTCCTTTAGTGCAGTTATTTTCCACCAGGCGGTTGGGACCCCCTCAAGGAGTCACAAGATTATTATTAACAGGACAGGAAAGGAGAAATAACATTTTCTGCTGTACAAAATGATGTTTATTTTCTCAGACTTTCCTTTGATCTTTGCTCTTTTTTTATGAAGTACTGGATAATTTGAAAGGGACCTGGTTGCAGAAAGGACCTCGATCCGCATGAGGCACCTCCGTCCTCCGCAGCAGAAGTTGGTCTTCTCTGTGTTGTTTTTGCGAGAACATCTACATTGCGCGTGTGCGTGCGTAGTCTACTTGTGGCAGAAAATGGAAAAAGACGAAACACAACAACTGTATTCACAAATTTTGGTGAAACTGGATCATATTTTTTGGGGAAAATATTTTCTGGTTTTCCCTCTGGTATCCTGGTGCTCTGCCTCAGTTCTCGGTGATTTATGGAGTTTCCTGATACCAGACAGAGGCCATCACCATAGCTCAATCAGCCATGCAGCTAATGTAGCCGTCCTATTAGCTGATTGTGTTTTTTTTACAGTAAAGTTAATCAGTGATGCCCTTCGCCCAGAAACACTCCGTTCCCGCTTCTATCGTTTTTCCAACCTAATTCATATCTCATTTGCGGTCTGACAACCATTGAATAAAGTTAAACATTTGTTTTACAGTAAGGCCTGCCACGCAAAAGCAACACAGAGGATGGCGGTTCTCTTGCAAAGATCCGCCATTGTGTCTGCAGCTAGGTACTCTTGGATAATTTTAGGCATTTCAAGCCTTTTAAAAAGTATTCAAACAAAAATGAAAAAGTCTTTGGTTAAACTGGTCGCACCTACATGGTATACATCATAGACTTTATATAAACATGGACAACGTGTCCCCACATCCTCCCACTGTACAAAAATGTATCCAAAATATATCCAGGATAAGGAAGCTGCCATCTTGTGCTGGTGACGTCATTTGGAGACGTAGTCTGTGCAGTTGTGATCGGAGTTGGAGCCGCGGTATCGAGGTCCCGCCCATACACCCTGCCGACTCAATCGTGAGCCGGGCTCAGCTGTCAATCATGACTATAGCAGCAATTAACTAATTAAAACCAAACTTATCAGAAAAATGAACACTTGCACATAGACCAGCATGATAAGAAGTACCTAAAATGACAGAAACCATCTTTGGGAAACATTTATTTGATATGTACTTTCAGTTTTTAGTTTGCCTGGAGTGTGGGGTTTATGACCTATACTGCAGCCAACCACCAGGGGGCAGTTGAGCTGTTTTAGATTAACCTTTGGGGAGCTGTCACGTAGTCCATCTTTATAGACAGTCTATGGCAAACGTTCCTTGGAGGGCCAAAACTGAAGCTTAATGGTGGGCCACGGGCCAAAGACAAATAGCTAATGTATTATATTGTTAAGATGCAAAATGGTACTAGGATCCTAAGTTCCCTTCCTGCACACCTTCACTCTGCCTTGCTTAATCATGAAAAATGATTAATAATTGGGATCCTGCATATTTAAAGAGCCTTTTTACCTCACAAAAGATAAAACAGTATGATCAGTGACTGATATTATAATTATTTTTAATTAATTATTTTTTGCTGCTAGAAACATCTGGCAGGCCAAATCAAAATTTATGGCGGGCCAACTTTGGCCTGCGGGCCCCAATTTGGGCAGCCCTGGTCTACGGTATACATATACAACCAGTGATGTGGGGTCACAAGTACACATTGTTTTAAGAGGTCAAACACCAAAAAGATTAGGAACTACTGCTTTAAAAAGGAACTTTCTTGAAGCTGCTCCGGTTTGTCCCTAGGACACCATGCTGTCAGGAGACGTCAAGTCGAGCAGTTCAAGAGATCTCTTCTCTGATTTGTTCAAAGAAAGTTCTTCAGCTGGAGTACATAACATGGAGATCCTCTATCAAAGAAGAATATAGGTTTTAACAAAAAAATAAATAAAAACAAACACTGCGTTTTGAAGACATGTTGACCCATTTACAGTATATATACAAACAGCTTACCTGCCGCAGTGTACCAGGAGTGATGCTCACATTGTAAAGCATAAAGAGCGGAACCATGAGTGTAGAGGAGAGAGTGAACCACCAGCCAAGAGCATAGCCCCACCATGGATACTCAGTTGTGTTGTTGAACTTCAGAGGAGTGTATTTGACCAAGGAGAAAACAAATGTTCCCTGAAAATAGTCATGGAGAAAGCAGTTGAAGTCTTGGGAAGACAACTTACAAAATGTTATAAATGTACCCTGATTCACCTCAAGCTACAAAGGAGTGAAAGTGACACCATTTAAATTGAACAATTAAGGCTAAATCAACAAAACCTCTTTTTTTTTTCTTTTTTTTACAAATAAAAGGTTGTTTAATTCAAGTTTTGTTGTTGAGGAGCTTCAAACCTCAAGTTAGCTATACCCCTCTGCTTAACAGCAATTATCCAATCATAGGCGTGATATATAGAAGTGGTATACATGGAGTGATAGCTACATATATATATTTATTTGTCTTTCCAAAACCAAAGACATAAGAGAAAAAATTTCACGAATGGATTAAACTGTGTGTTTATTTGGTCTAATGTAATGTCAGCTGCAATTGTAAGCATGTCATGTGCTAACTTGCTTCTACCTACAGGCCAAGGAGGACATCATAAACTAACTACAGTGCTTTGTGGAGTTACAGGTTACGTAAAAAAAAAAAGACCTGTTCACAACTAGCAGATCCACTGTGTAGAATGCAAGTACATATTCAAGACCTGTTTTACAAGATTCTTCTTGTAAATGAGTCAGACGGAAACATTAAAAAGTCAGCCAGAGATGGTGTTTTCAACTTCCACGTGTAACTAATGTTAGTATATTCACTAGCGAGCTACAGGGGAAACCTTCTAGCAACAGTTTCAGTCTTTCCAGCCAGCAAAATCAATGGTCACCCTCTAGAAATGAGAAGCCTGCTTGTGTCTACTTATGTCTCAAATCAGTTTTGCAAATCACTGATTTTCAAGCGGTAAATCTGACACTGTTATCATATGTGCTGTGCCCAAACGGAGGGTTGACAGGCATAGCAACAGTAACTAAGGGGGCGTAGCTTAACTAATGGTCAAGTGGCATGTAAACTGACTGAGTGAACTTTTACTGCAGCTCACCATGCATATTACTGGAGTGACATATTTCAAGCAATACTTAATCAGGGGAAAAGGCTTGTATCCAATCATGTCCTCTATGTTTTCATAAAACCGGTCTGCACCTGTAAGAAGATGGAAACGCTTTGGTGAGCAAATTCAACATCACAGTGAAGAAGCCACGGACTTTACTCTTTTTTTATTAACTCACCGTAAACCCATCCAATACACACAGACTGCAATGTGGCAAAGAGAAGTAGAGTCATCCCACTGCAGGAATAGTAGTCAAACAACTGGAAGATGTAGAGTCCTCCCTGTGTGTTAGACAGGACCTCAGTTATTGTAGGCTAGCTGTTGTGTTATGGTCTTTTAACGTAAGAAAAAAGGGTTGTTGTAAAAGAAGTGAAGTGACATTTTAATACAATCTTACTTCTGTAACCATCACAAGGCCAATGAAGAAACTAACAATACAGATAGCGAGCAGTAGAAGTTTACGTCGATGGCCAACGTGGAAGAAGGAAGGATTCATGTCAGAAATTGCAGTGGCGATAGCTTCCAGACCTACAAACTGAAACACAGACCTCCCAGTTACACAATAACTCCACACATGCAGCACACATACATACAAACTTTGCAGAGATGCTTCTATAATAATTTAGTAAGCACTCAGGGAGTGCATACCTCTTCCAAGGCTGCATAATACTCTAATCTAATTATTTTTTATTCATGATAAAGAAAATATTTTTTTTTTTTTGCACCCGGATCTGGATATGCATCAAAAACACAAATTGACAAACAATCATGGGATACATGTGCCAGATTGTTGTCATATTAGTAAGTGCAGTAGTTCATGATAATGATGAAATGTTCTCACAATATTAAGAAGAAACAAAATCAAACTTCATTGAAATCTGTTGGCTAGTTTTTGAGGTATTCGAGTAACTGACACACAGACATACAATCAGACAAACAAACAGGAACAAAAACAGAACTGTCTTGATAGAGGTAAAAAATGTATCCCTTTTTAACAATGAGACACCCACAGACCTCAAACCAAGGGCCAAAGATCAAAAACCAAACCTCCTACAAGTTCATAAAGCATGTAATGTAATGTATGCATCACAAATGGAGGGAAAATGCAACCCAATATTATTACTGTATCTTTTGTCCATGTCATCCTGAACAAAATCCAGTCATAATTTCATTTCATGATCATTAAAGACATACTGTTATCAATTGAAAACTTTATTCAAGAGAGAAACAAAACTGCTGCACTGATTTCTCTCTGTTCTAAAGAAGAGTCAGCTCACCTCACTGTCCAGTCCCAACAGGATGATCATAATGAAAAAGAATATCGCCCAGAGCTGAGGAAAAGGCATCATGGCTACTGCTCGAGGGTAGGCAATGAACGCCAAGCCAGGACCTGCAGTGAGAATGAGATAGTCAAACAAAATTATGGAGATCTAGTTATTTTTCTGCTGTTGAGTCAAAATATTTCACATTTATGGCCTCAAACTACAATGCTCAGTTGACTCACTAATTCCTTGATTTATTCTCTTGATCATAACATTTTCCATATTCTCACCTGACTCTGCCACTTTTGATATGTCTGTGTTCTGCTCATATGCCATGAATCCAAGAGCAGAGAAGATGGCAAAGCCAGCTACAAAACTGGTCCCACTGTTCAGAAGGCACAAGTACACACAGTCCCTAAAAACCAAAAGACAGACAGACATTTATACTCCATTATTTTTTATTAAATGTGCATTCACAATTTTCTTTCCATAGTTGTGACTCACATCCTAAACTGGCCTAACAAGTTAAATGTTTGGCATGACTCCTGAATCACTAGAAATATTTTTGGAGAAAACTATACTTCAACACTCCCTTTGTATAAACTACTCTGACATATGTTGCCTAAAATGGGCATTGAAGAGGCTGAGACGTTCTGGCAAATGTCTCAAAAGGTCTTCTCTATGTTCAGCGGTGACGCNTGGAAACAACTACATTGACCTAAGGTTCTGAGGTGTATTTTGAAATGTAGTTCTGTATCACATGTAATAAAAGATTTGCTTATCTCTTTTCTATCTTTTGTATATTTTTTTTATCCCGAACTGTTGTGCTTTTGAAATGACTGGCCTACCGAAGCTGCTACCTGGGCAACACTGTTGGAATGTGTTCTTTCTTTTTGTGTATGTTTGATATCCAAACAGAAAAACACACAATAGTTATTATCAAACTTACTTGTAACAGTTATTGTCGTACTTATTATAACTGCCAAGTGCAGTTAGACACCCAATGCAAATAGCATAGGAATAAAATATTTGTGTGCCAGCATCCATCCACACCTGCAAGACAAATAAAGGCATGTTTTCATCTACATTTACTGTGTGTTGCAACTCTGCAGTGAATCTAGACAGAACTACCTCATGAACGCTTGCTAATGTTTTACACAGCTGTCGACTTCAGTAACATCAGTAAAGCCTGTAAATACATCATTTAAAACCCATTATGAGTAATTGATCCTTTCCACCTCCTGAACTCTGGTTTCCTCTTAACTTTCCTCTAAAGTACCTTTGTCTATTCACAATATGGCATATATACTAAATGCTCTATACATGTTTATTCCAGTACTTAATTTAGCGACATTATTTTGAAATTTAATGAAATAATATGATGAAATCCAACAAATGTATACACATTTCTGTATAATTCATCTTTATATCTTTGGAAACTTCAAATATCCTGCTGTGTTTTTGTAATTAAGAGGCGGTAGCTTCAGTAGAGCCACATAAAACAGGGAAATAGTGAAATCTGCTTGTACCTGTGGATCAGTGAGGCGGGATGGATCTGGGTAGAGGTAGAACTTGATCCCATCTAAGGCCCCAGGCAACGTGAGTCCACGAACAAGCAACACCGCCAGCATCACGTATGGAAATGTGGCAGTAAAGTAAACTACCTGTGGGAGAGACATGATGAGGGTTTATTTATGGCAAAACTGTAGACATCGATTGCTTTTTTCACTTGGTTTTAAATACTGTAGCACATCTCAAACACACAATAAACCTCACTTACACTGGATTCTCGTAGAGAAGTCTGAGAAGCTATAGTTCACAGTTCACCACCCCAAAGCAAAGGTGCAGGCACTTTAATTATGTAGAATACTGTAGCTTTCAATTAAGAGATTTCTCTCTGAATCGAACGTCTACAGCCATGTCTTCCTCACACACACACACACACACACACACACACACACACACACACACACACACACACACACACACTCTCTCTCAACCAGAGCCCACCGTAGAAGCTACACTTTAACAAACCTACCTCCTTCTGGTGCTGTTGACGCTTTTTGGACACTGTAAGCACTGTAGTTGCAAATGGACACTTTAATCTATATCATGTCTTGTTACATTTGGTCTTGTGTTTTTTTGGATTATATTTTGGGCATTTTGCCTTTATTAGATAGTGACAGCTGCAGATTTAAAGAGGAAAGGTGAAGAAAGAGGGGATGACATGCAGCAATGGGCCCCAGTTTTGCATCGAGCCCAAGCCGCTGCGATAAGGACTCAGCCTTAATAGTACACGCTCTACCATAGTCTTGTCTTTTCTATAATCTTTACCCTTTTATTTGTCTTAACCTTTGTATTTTTTGTCTCTTTACCTTTGTATTTATTGTCCTGCACTGTTTTAATTTTGCACTCTTTTCCCTGCACCATGGTCCTAAGGGAACGACATTTCATTCTAATGTACTGTATGTCTGTATATTAAGGAATGACAATAAAATCCACTTGACCTTGAGCTAAAGTCCTGTGTAGTGGCTGCCTCACTATAACACTTTCTCACTTGTTTTTTTATACCCGTGTGCTAGAAACATTTATGATGAACCATGAACTTTGAACACGCACATCATGTTCTCAATTTGTAATTAATAGTAGTACTAGAGGCATCGTATCTTCCAAAGTTACATGATTGCAGTGTTTTTAAAGAGTCCCGTTGTCACTTAGTACTTTGCATACAGCATAGAAAATGCTAAAGGCTTTGTCCTACCTTTCCTGTAGACTTCACTCCTCTCCACACACAAAAGTAACAGATGATCCAAGATAACAGAAGACACAGAGCCAACTCCCATCGTATGCCGCCTAACTCATGGACACTTCCTGTGACATTCAAAATTCTTCTCCTGCAAATCACATTTTAATTTATAATTCATAAATGTCAACTCACTTTCAGAGCTTATTGTCATATTTGAATTTTTAGATTTTTGGACTTAGTTTTCATACTCACTCCCAAAACTCTCTCACTGGTGATGTTGCATTTTCGGCAACAGTCCAGTTGAAATGATCAGCCCTCCGATCAAACTCCACACAGGTCTCTGTTGCAAAGGAACACAGGATGTTTTAAACAAGGCATTTGTTTAAGAACCGTCCATGTGTTCAGGTACTCTGCCGGATCGCTTGGATAGTGAATACGGATTCCCTTGCCTGGACTCACTCAGGCTACACTGCCAGCCTGCCAACCAGATTACATTGCTCCCCTGCTCAGTCCGCCATCCAGCTGCTCCACTCCAGCTGAAGTCTCAGCCATCGCCTAACAGCCACCCCATCCTCTCTACACTTGCTGTAGCTGTTGAATAAACTCCTCTAAACCTACCTGCGGTCTCCAGTCTGCTCTTGTGTCCTACCAGTATCGTGACAAAACGAATAACTCAAAAGCCTCAGTGGTCCCTACATGAATATATGGATTTATTACAAACACAGATCTGTTGACAGAGAAGCATTGGGGCAGCATGTACACAGGGGCACAGCCAACACAATACTCAGTTTACATCCAAAAAGGTACACTTCTTATAGCAGAACGGCAGGTGGTGATTTACAGGTTACATCAGCTATCAATTATTAGTAGAAAGATGAGACCAAGAAAGAGACTGTCTCCGTCCAAAGTCATCAGTATCAGTAGCACAGACCCTTCCCAAGGTACTAATCTAATCTTATGGTAGGAACACTGGTGCCACATGACCCAGAGGACCCTGAGGCTTCCTTTTGTAAAATCATGTGTTAGTCAAAGTGTCAAAAAATTCTATTACACCCATTAAACTACTCAGAGGAGCTCAAATTTATCTAACTATTTATCTTCAAGGAAACATACACACATATGAAATTCTTCCTTTGTAAAAAGCCTTCAAACCTTTAGCATCATTTTCACGTTGAATGAAAAGACAACCTATTGTACTTCTAGCGTATCCCTCATTCTTTTTATTCTTGCATATAAATTGTGCTAGTATTTTATTATTTGGAAGCCAAATGTGGTCCCGTACGCAATTTACACAAGTGTGATGTGGAAACTTGAAACCTCTGGCACACACACACTCTAGGAATGGACTTTTCAGTGAAGTAGTAGAAATCTTATGTCTGGAGGAGAGCTTTAAGTATGTTATGTAATGTGAAGTCAGGCAGAGCAAACCTGGCACTTCAAGACTTAAAATGTTTCCAGTAGCTGGACTTTTCCCTCCAGATCCAAAACAAGACCCTCAGATGTGTCCCATATCAGATTAATCTCTAAAACACCCAATAATATGACACCTATCACATTAAAACTGAAAGAGAAATAATCAGCCAGTAACAAGATGATTTCCTTAAACTTTGTGCAAATGCAATGAGTCATTATTGCACTAAAGATTGGTAATAATCTAGTTATTTGTTTGTTCCCATGTGTGTTCACTCAGTCAGATCACATAATGGGTCCTACCTGTGTTCCAGCTGTTTCTGCAACTCGCCCAGGGAAGTTCAGAGTTGAAAGAGAAAAAGAGATACAGGAAAGCCCAGGCCAATATGATGATGTAATAGATGCTGGAGTATAAAACAACCACCTGACTGCCATAACCCATCCCTGGAAACAAAAATAACAAACAAACAAAAAAGTATCTAAATCACAAGCTCGACACTTGAAAGTAAGCGACATGAATCCAAACTGAATCCAGCATGTTACTGTGATGTCTTGTTACTGAACCTTTTTTGTGCCAAAATATCAAAGACTATTTGAGTTAGTTGAATTATACATAAACCAGCAAATTATAAAGTGATTCAATAAGCACATCAAATATTACTAATAGGATAATAAAAGGAATAAGATAATATGAAATAAAACTAATAATGTAAAAATATACACAAAAAATATGATTTTAATGCTTTTGCAATATTAAGACAGGTGACTAAGTGAAGGATACTGATCAAGTACAGGCTGTTCTTGTTATTTCTACTGTTGTACATTTTCTAAAGATGTGTGTTTTATTGCATGTGTACATGAGAAAGATAAACACCAATTTTTGTAACTTATTCAGCTACATGTTATCACATGAGGCAATGTTTAACCAATTCAAGCCATCCATGCGAAGACAAAATAACTGTTGATTACTGGTGTAATGGTTTACCAAACCCGACACAGTTTGTTGGGTTTCTTAGAACAGATGGCGTAAAACTTGGTGAAAATGCCTTATTTTTCATTCATTTCTCTGCTAAAGAATCTTAGCATCACTAGGGGCAACATAGAGTTGTCAATTATCCTACACATGCAGGACATGCAGAGAGATCGAACCCACGATCTCCTTATTGGGAGGCAGGAGCGCTAACCACTCTGCCACCGTGCACACACCATGGCTAACGTAAAAAACACAAATGAACTAGCGGAGAATACACTTCATTTGTGTGAAATACACCTGAGACAAAGACTTGTCTGGACTCTGTTAACTTGTATGTTTAAGTTCTGGAATTTTTACCAACATCTCTGATTCTCTCTGTTCTATAGGCGGTCAAATTACTTTCATAACATATCCCAGCAAGAATTGTTGCAAAACGCACACAAAACTCAAATTTGCAGAAAGACAGCTTCTGATAGGTTGTAAGATCCAACCATTGGTAGTTACTGACTTGTATATATATATATACACACACACACATTACCTGCGTGTAATTGAGAAAATATAATACAGTATCGCTGCTCTCACTACATATTTCATTTACAGATTTGCATACATACAAATTGTGTGTTATGTCACATTTCTTGGTGTGTGTGTGTGTGTGTGTGTGTGTGTGTGTGTGCGCACGCACATGTGTTTTCTTACATTAACTGCAGTCCCTATAAAAAAGTGCATTGTGCATTTCTGATGGGACAGATTAGATGTGAGTGGTTGCAATAAAAAAAAAGATTTTGACTAGTTCTCACACCATATTTACAGTTTTCTTTGACTGAAAAGGCCCATCCTATAATTTTTTTGACCATCTCATATGCTGTAAGTTACTGAGGTTTGACTTGAACTGAGAATCTAGGCCTGTTTCATTGCTGTCTCCAAACATCGCTGAAACAAAACATCCATAACATCAGAAAACACATTTAACTCACATATAATAAAACAATCAATTTCTGATTAATAGAGCTTTAGATCACAGATTGTCCCTTTAATAATTCAACGTTCTATTTTAAAAATATCGTCACTACGCCATCGTTTATGTACAAATACACAGATTTATTTGATTTGACTCTGAGAGTAGATCTTTACCTTCAAAAAGGGGACAAATTTTCCTCCAGCAGGTGATACTGCCCTGTTTGGTGTACTGGCCGAGAGACGTCTCCAGGAGAAACAGGGGGATGCCGCAGGTAAAGAGGAAGAGTACATAAGGGATGAAGAACACCCCTAGGAGAAATGGAAAGTTACACCACATAAGTTGTTTGTAGTTTGAACATGTCTGTATCTGCATGTTTTCTGTATCTGTAGTGTGTTTCTTTATGACACCTATATGTTGATTCAATTTTCTTAATTTGTGTTTAGTTACTGCAGCATTTTTTCCTAAATGCAAAGTATGCATTATCAAAGTGGTATAGATGTTTTCTTCATTTACTTATGTTTTTTTTTTTTTTGTGGTTTCTTAAGTTGTAGCGCGCTGAGCTCTCTTGGCTACGGAACAATAACCTCACAGTTGGGTGTGGAGCTGTTATACATATTTGTTTTACCCTACCACACCTAACACTGTAATGCCTTGTGAACAAATTAAGGTAATATTTACATAGTAGCTCTGAATTGAGATTTTGGCTGATAATACATATCACAGTTTGAGTTGTTTTATTCATTCTGCGTGCACTTTTGAAGAACGTAGATGCTTTTTCCAGTGTTGTTCCTAATTTCTTTGACTATAATGAAACTCACCTCCTCCATTTTTGTAGCACAGGTAAGGGAACCTCCACACATTTCCTAGGCCTATGATTTGTCCTGCAACAGCCAAGAGGAACTCAATTTTGCTAGACCATTGTCCTCTGGTCAGACTGCTGGGAGCAGGATGAGCTGTTCCCATGTCCAGCCTGAACTTGACGTCTGGACCATAAGGCTTATCCATCACACTGTAACAAGAGAAGGGTCAATAGAATAAAGTTATTTTTAGATAAAACATTAAATAGATCAGAGTAAATTCTTTCAGAGGCAAAGACTGCAGACCTGTGTTTCCAAAAACAAATCATTTCAGTGGCATTCTCAGTCTTTTTCTGAGTTTAAATAATGGTGTGTACTGAGGTGAGCTAGAGTTATTTATAATCTTCAAAGAACTTTCTCTTTAACTTGCTGTTGTGCCCACAATTTTCACAGTCCAGCACACCAAAAACGGTGGAAAATGTGTGCTGGTTCTACACGTGTGCTTACTGAATCTGTCTGACTTTTACATTTGGCTCGGTGAGCATCCAAATGACAAGAGTGATGGTGCTGAGGTAAATTCACAGATACAAAGGTTTAGACTTTTTTGAGTCTTGTTTGATGGGAAGTTTTACACTGCTCTCCCAGTGTGTCTTAACAGCAGTGCAGTTTGCACAGACTCACCGCTGATGGTGATTGGCTGAGTAAATATCAAAGCACTTTGCCCCTCTGTTCTGATTGGTGGATGAATTGAATTGAATTCAATTTTATTTACATAGCCCAAAATCACAAAACACAATTTGCCTCAAAGGGCTTTACAGTCTGTACAACATATGACATCCTCTGTCTTTAGACCCTCGATTCAAATTAGGAAAAAATACCCCAAAAAGCCCTTTTAACAGCGCAGAAAAATGGAAGAAACCTCAGGAAGAGCAACAGCGAAAGGATTCCTCCCCCAGGACGGACAACTATCCAATAGATGTCATGTGTACAGAATAGATTTACAACAGAAGATCATAGTATAGACACAATTATATACTATTTTATAATCTCGGTCCTTTTTAACTATTAATAAATTCAAACTTTGAGCTTTTTCAGGTTTGATTCTGAATGATTCTGTCTATTTCTACTACTACCAGCAGTATTTTACCTCTCAGTCTCAGAGCAAAACACAAATGTGCCTACGCATTTCATTTCAGACTTTTGCATTTTCAGCAATGCTTTGCAATTATGTCTCCTTCTGTACACTTACAGTGGGTATGGAAAGTATTCAGACCCCTTTAAATGTTTCACTCTTTGTTTCATTGCAGCCATTTGCTAACATAAAAAAAGTTAATTTTATTTCTCATTAATGTACACTCACCATCCCAGCAAATGGCTGCAATGAAACAAAGAGTGAAACATTTAAAGGGGTCTGAATTCCTTCCGTACCCACTGTATAAGAGTTTGTTATGCAATCTGTTCAAATATTTGCACAACAGAATGTATTTGTTTAAAGCAAAACAAGCTTGACAGCAATGACCACAGCCTGAAGTGTTACGCCAAACAAGGGAAATAGCTGCTCTCACTGCAGCTTGCCAGTAACCTTTGGCCTACATAATACAGCTACAAGCGCCAAGCATAAGTGAAAACACAAAAGCCCAGCTGTCACTGAACTGCAAGAATACAGTTGGTTTCCTCTTCAAGAAACTAAACCACAGTAGTGTACACTCATAATTTCTACAAAGGACAAACATAAAGACAGTAAAAAAGCCTGCTTGTGACCTTAAGGGAAAGGGATTGGTAAAGAGTACCTGAAAAAGATCGCTTCACGTCAGTAGTCTGTGGTTCTGTGTTAAGCTTCCATTTAGCCCTAGGTGGGATTCATCTGGTGCCTTTTGAGGAAAATACAAGTCTAGATCCCCCAGTCTCCCCTGGACAAGTGTTCTTCTCAGCTCTGACCATGAGTGAGCCCATGAGTGGAGCTTTGAGAGAGCTGTGTTTGTGTGACAATGAGGGAGCGAGAAAGAACAAGATGGACAGAGTGAGAGAGGAGGGGGCGGGGATTATTTGTGTTTCTGAATGGGCAACTTAAGGCGGAGACTGTTGAACAAGGCCACATGGTCTCACATTAAAGAGGAGGGGATTTGCACAGCAGCATGGCTCTGTGGGTGGCAATGTAGGTCGTAAGTATGTCGACCACTTGGGTCCAGACAACTATCATGATCCACAAAGGGAGAACCCATTAATTTCATTGGGTAGCATGACTGTAGACTATGTGATGCAAAGTTCGCCCCCATTAATTTTTTTATGGAAGTGAGCAATTTTCTTCGCAAAGCATTGTGGAATTCCAGGTGATGCGGAACTGACCAGCGATCTGGAAACATGATGGGTTGAAAGTTCAAAAATGTCTTTATGCAAATTAGGGTGAAATTGCCTCGAAGCTCTGTAGTTATTTGTCGAAAAACTAATAAAGAATAAGTGATGCAGTCTTATTCTGACTTAATCTTACACAGATGGGCTTTAAGTGAAAAAGATTGCCAGTGGTGGTGCTCCTTAACAAATGCACACCAGCCTGGTTAAAGCATCAGCTGAGGACAAAGCAAGTTATTAATATTTGAAACCTTGTGTCGTTCTTTATAATTCTTTATTTGTCCAAAATTCTAACGCAGCAATTGATCTCTATTTCCTGATAATAAAAAGAGGGGAACACGCCAATCGGAGACCAAATCATGTAATCATGTAAAATTGCAAGCAAGTGAGGCCACAAAATGTGGAGTCTCGAGTATTACAAAACTACAGTACCAGAAATGAAAAGGTGAATAATTGAAGATGAACAGATACACTATCATTATAACTATACATAATCATAAAAAACTTGAACGATTTGAGGAACATGAATGAAACCGCAAAGTCTTAAAGTCACTTAATACAAGAAAAGGGAAAGAATTTCTCACAGCAACCAAATTTTTTTTTCTGACACAAAGCCACAGCTGGTGACCCAAGATGATCCTTTCTCTCCCTCCCTCTGCGTCAGTCTCTGTCCCCACACAGACACCCTGAGGTCCAACATCCCCTGCCCTCCACCAAAAAGTTATGTTACATTGAACACGGATGATTTCAACATGCGTTGTATTAGCTTTATTGGATGTATGTGTTTCCTTCTACAGCTGTAATGATTTGTTTACGAACATTTGTTTTCCTTGTTGTCAGTGGAAACAAGTTGTGAACACACTGACATATTATTACCTTTTAAGTTGACATTGTGAACTAGTTTGCAGACAGTTTCTCGTTTACACATCCAGCAGTTATGGAGCAACCGTGTCATTAATTTGAAGTTGTGTTTCTGTCCACCTGGTTAATGTAAGTCCTATATTCACTCTCTTTTAGCTCTGTTTTTGGTCTCTACCAACTCCTGCAGTAAACATCTGGCTCTTTAGCTGCTAAATGCCCCACTATGTTCACCAGCTAGTCGTAAGTTTGTCTTGCTGCCGTTTGGTGCTCAGAGTTGAACTCAGGAGGCCAGAAGGCAGAGGTGCGGGTCCTACATGCTTCTCTGCACATCTAGAGCAGTTACCCACCTAAAACCCCTTAGTGACAGTGTCTGCCCCCTGACCACTTAAATTAAAAACATCTAAAGTTAAAAGGAGGAGGAGGAGGAGTTATACATAAAAACTTTAATAAGATTACCACAGGTGAAATAGCACCTCAAAATAGGAGGAAATAAATCTGCAATCTTAAAAATTTGATCTCTGTCATCTAAAGCTGTACTAGTGAACGATTTAACATCAGATTATCATATTGACTTATTTTGTCTCACTGAAACCTGGCTGGGCCATGAGGAATATGTTAGCCTAAATGAATCCACTGCTCACGTTCCTTGAGGCACCGGCCGATGAGGTGGAGTTGCACCCATCTTTGACTCAAGCCTGTTGATCAACAAACTATAACTCATTCAAGCCTAATTCTTAGTCTTTTACACCCAACCTGGAAAACACGACAGCCAATCCTATTTGTTACCTAGTGTACCAAGCTCCTGGTGCTTATTCAGAGTTTTTAACTGAATTTTCAGAGTTTCTATCAAGTTTAGTCCTCTAAAGAGATAACGTAATTATTGTAGTTGATTTGAATATTTATGTGGACATTGATAATGATAGCCTCAGTACTGCGTTTATCTCATTAGATTTGCTTGGCTTCTGTCAGAGTGTAAATAAACCAACTCACTGTTTTAACCACACCCTTGACCTTGTTCTGGTATGTGGCAATAGAATTGAACATTTAATAGTCTTTCCACAGAATCCTTCATTATCAGACAATTATTTAATAACTTTTGTATTCCTATTACTGGGCTACACGCCATTAGGCAAATACTGCTACACTAAATGTCTGTCTGATAGTGCTGTAGCTACATTTAAGGAAGTGATTTCATCTGAATTTAACTCAATGCTATGTCTCAATATAACAGAGGACTCTTATGTTAATTTCAGCCCGTCCCAAGCTTTTGCCCATCATGAAAAATTGAAAGGAAATGGCGTTCCAACAATCGGGGAGAATCTCGTTTAGCCTGGCAACTAGTCTTAAAACATGCCAGATCAGCCTACTACTCCTTATTAATAGCCAGGCTGACAGAGAGCCACAGCTCCACTGAGCCATGTATTCCTATAGTCCTCACTAGCAAAGACTTTATGAACTGCTTTAATGATAACATTTGAACTATTACAGAAAAAATTCATCAAGTCCTGCCATCAACTTGTACCAATCTATCTTCAAACACTGAAACCTTAGAAAAAGCTGTAAAACCTGATGTATACTTTGACTGCTTCTGTCCTGTCAACCTTATTTAACTAACCTCGACAATTTCTTCATCAAATCCATCAACCTGTCTCTTAGACCTCATTTTAACTAGGTTGCTTAAAGATGTTTTATCCTTATTTAGCACTTCTTTACTAGATATGATCAATCTGTCTTTATTCACAGGCTATGTACCACAATCTTTTAAAGTAGCTTTAATTAAACCTCTACCTCTTCTTAAAAACTTGATCCCAGGTATTTTTGCCAACTATAGACCTACAGTATATCTAATCTTCCCTTTATCTCTAAGATCCTTGAAAAAACCGTTGCCAATCAGTTATGTGACTTTCTAAATAACATAATAATTTTCAGTCAGGATATAGAGTGCAGATCGTGGTTTCGACCAACATCACACGATCTCTTTGGGTGGAGTCTGCATGTCCTCCCCGGTTCTCTCTGGGTTCTCCGGCTTCCCCCCACCGTCCAAAGACATGCATGTGTAGAATAATTGAGAACTCTAAATTGCCCCTAGTGAATGAATGTGAGAGTGAAAGGTTGTCTGTCATTGTGTCAGCCCTGTGACGAGTTGGCCACTGTCCAGGGTGTACCCCGCCTAAGGCCCAAAGTCACTGGGATAGGCTCCTACCTGTGACCCCTAATGGGAACGAGCGGTAGAAAATGAGATGAGATGAGATTTAGAGTGCATCATAGCACAGAGAGAGCACTGGTGAAGATTACAAATGACCTTTTAATTTCATCAGACAATGGACTTGTCTCTGATCTTGTCTTGTTAGATCTTAGTGCTGCATTCGACACCATTGGCCATTTGATCCTATTACAGAGACTGGAACATTTAATTGGCATTAAAGGAACCACACTGAGATGGTTTAAATCCGATCTATCAGACAAATCTCAGTTTGTCCATGTTAACGATGAATCCACCGAGCACGCCAAAGTTAGTCAAGGAGTTCTGCAAGGTTCTGTGCTTGGACCTATTCTAGTTACATTATGCTTCTTTTGGGCAATATTATTAGGAAACACTCCATAAAGTGTCATTGTTATGCGGATTTTACCCACTTATATCTATCGATCAAGCCAGATGAAACCAATGAGTTAGCAAAACTTCAAGAATGCCTTAAGGACATAAAAACCTGGATGACATGCAATTTTCTGATGTTAAACTCAGACAAAACTTTATTTATTGTACTTGGCCCCAAACACCTTCCAACACCACCATAAGGAACCTCTGAGTTATTTTTGATCAGGATTTATCCTTTCACTCCCACATTTAACACATTTCAGGGACTGCCTTTTTTCGCCTATACTTAAGATTGTAAAAATTGGGCACATCCTGTCTCAAAATGATGCAGAAAAACTAGTTCATGCACTTGTTACTTCTAGGCTGGATTATTGCAATTCCTTATTTTCAGGCTGCCCAATTAAGTCCCTTAAGACTCTCCAGTTGATCCAGAATGCTGACAACAACTAGGAAAAGAGATCAGATTTCTCCAATATTAGCTTCTCTGCACTGGCTCCCTGTAAAATCCAGAATAGAATTTAAAATCCAGGCACCATCGTATCTTAAAAAACTCATAGTACCTTATTACCCCACTAGAACACTGCACTCTCAGAATGCACGGTTACGTGTGGTTCCTAGAGTCTCTGCCAGAGCGTTCATCACACCATCTCCACATTTATGTGTAGGTTTAAGACTTTCCTCTTCGAAAAAGCGTATAATTAGGGCTGACTCAAGTGAGTCCTGAGCATCCCTTAGCTATGCTGCTATAGGCCTAGACTGCCGGAATATTCCCATGATGCACCTCTCTCCTTCTCTCCCTCTCCATCTGTATGCATCGGGGCTCGGATCCTGCTTGATGGGCATCACCTAGAGCTGCTCAGTTGTCCTTCTGGATCTGTTCTCTTCCCTAATATTTTACAAGCTACATTTTTCATATTTGTCTATAACTGTGATTTTCTGTTTTGAATCTATTCTGTATACACAACATCTATTGCATGTCTGTCTGTCCTGGGAGAGGGATTCCGCCTCTGTTGCTCTTCCTGAGGTTTCTTGCATTGTTTTCCCTGTTAAAAGGTTTTTTTGGGTAGTTTTTCCATATTTGAATCAAGGGTCTAAGGACAGAGGGATTACGTATGTTGTACTGATTTTGAAGCCCTTTGAGGCAAATTGTGATTTGTGATATTGGGCAATAATATAAAATTGTATTGAATTGAACTGAGAGTGAACCAAAACAGTAAAGTTGTGGATGGACAGCTAAACAATGAGCTGAAACTAAAGTTGAGGCGAGCAGCAGATTCAGGCAATAATTCTCTGTAGGTTCATCACTATCGAGTTACCATTTTACATTGTCACATTGTTTTCATCAACTGGACTACCGCAGGTCCCTCCCCATTGGAACCCCAGCGTCTGTTACTGGACCTCTGCTAGTCTAGGTATGCTGCCGCTTGTTTGGTCCTTCCACACCACTTTTCTTCATTACACTGGCTCCCTGTTGCAGCTCACAGTTTTTCAAGACTCTGGTGCTGGCCTGCAGGCCTGTGAATAGAACTGCTCCTTCTACCTCCAAGCTGTGGTTATACCCTACACTCTGGCGTGACCTTGCACTCCGCTGCCTCTTGACGATTGGCCACCCTATCCTTTTGAAGACTGTTTTCTGCTCAGGGGGCTGGTGGGGGCCCTACCTTGTTTAAGGTAGTGGTGAGACATGAAATACGATTCAGAAAGTCCAGTTCAACAGATTATGCATTTAAAGGCTTATCAGATGCCAAAACACTGCACAATGGTTTGTAATACTCACAGACAAGGTTTTACAACTCTGGAAAGTTATTGAGTAGGCAACTATTTTATCTTTCATCACGACAATTATGCTGTTAACAGTAGAAACACAGAATCTGTCTGAACACTGCCTTTTTCCAAGCACTTGCATCTTAGGTCTGTGAACAAGCTTTAGCTGTTTACTGCCTCTGTTGCATTTCCAATGTTTGATAGCTCAAATAGCTCTTGTTACTACTAAATTAGAAATACACTTATTTTCTCTTTTCCCATTTCCTTGAGTCCCTTGAGAACATGGGATTTTAACCTAACAAATAATCTTTTATAGTGTATGCCTAGTAATGTTTAAACCATTTGTTGTCATTTTCTCTGACATTCATAATTATGAAACTTTTATCGTTAACTTGTTTAACGTAATCTGTTTCACTAAGTAATCTTAACTCAAGGTCCATGTACTAGCTTTTTGGGGAGCTTTCAACCACATCTCACAGTCTTCATCCGAGGATGGAGTTTGCTCAGTTGCTCACATGACATACAGATCCATATTACAGAAGCCCCATACTTACATATTATGACAGTGGAGCCATCTCTATGACAACAATGAGAAATGGTTAAATGCTCTGGAAAGTAAATGGACTTTGAGATTATATTGAGATTACATCGTCAAACTGCAATTTTTTTGTGTCAAGAATGAACTTTCATGCTCACTTGTACAACCTGGTTTGGAAATACTGTATTTCACTATGTTCATACCAATAAAGTAAATTGAAATTTAACTAACAGTCTCTGAGCTGACAGACATTATGGCAATTATGGCAACAAATTGACAGATTTACTGTACCCTTGTTAGCAAAGGCGGCTGCTTGGTGGCAGAACGGTCGCCTGCCAATCGGAAGGTCAGCGGTTCGATCCCCCAGCCATGCGTCGAAGTATCCCTGAACAAGATACTGAACCCCAAAAATGCTCCCGAAGCTGCGGCTTCGGTTTGTGAATGTTCTCATATGTAAGTCGCTTTGGATAAAAGCGTCTGCTAAACGACTAAATGTAAATGTAAGTTATAATTAACTGACTAAAATTAATCACATAAGCAAAACATGATTGTTAGTGGTTTGAAAAAACACTCCTGCAGTGTTATGCTTACCAATAAGGGGAATCAGATCTTATGTGTACTCACCGTTTGTTGTCCTCTGAAGCAGAATGATAACCTTGTGGGTTTCCTTTTGACTTGTAGTAAGTACAAGATGTTGGACAAATCATTATGCTGGCTGTTAATGAATTATCTTCGGCAACTGCTTTCAAAGGGATATTCAAGTTCAAAGAAACACAGCTGTCTCCTTAGTTAGCAAGACAAGTCTTACTTCTTGATCAAACTGAGTTATCTTGAGTAAAGATTTAATTTTAATAATTTACTATGAAATACAAATCTAATAGAGCTTTACTTTTAAAACTGAGTGTTACATGTGTGAACATTTAACAACAGTGTGGCATTCAAAAGACTGTTATCTGTTTATCTGATTAAATGTTGTATTATCCTTTCATGTTTTTTCGGTTAAGTTTAGGCACAAACGGGGTAAGGGGAAAGTCCGGCCGATGCGTCGCTCTCAAAGTCCCGTGTGGTCTCACAGGGTTCTCAATCAGTAATCTGCTGCTTGTGCTGATGTGAAATAGCTCTTTGTTACAAAATATATTTTGTCAACCAAACAATATAAAAAGAGATTCAGTTGCAAAATTGACTACTGACTAGCCTACTAACTTAATTGTAGCATAATGTTGATATTGCTGTGAAATTCACATTATTATTTTTTTAATAGGTTTGGATTAGAAATGTAGTCTATATTTTTCTTTATTTGACTTTAAGTACCATGGATTAAAATTCCTTTCCCTCTACCCATGATAGCTGATTTCAAAATGAGGTGACCAACTCTCTTCCATGTGCATGAGGTAAGTGAATGAATGTGTGATAAAACACCCTCATAGCACTGGATATGTCATATAAAATAAATATTGACAGAATCTGAGAAGTTACTCATAAACCGATTAAAATTAACTGAAGGCCAGCAACAACAGCCTTGTTTACCTAACAGTGACATCACCATAGCCAAGCTGAGTTTTGTTTACCATTGTTTTGTTTCAAAAATTAAGTCCTTTAAAGCCTCAGACCAGGGCGGTAGATATATTATTGTATCAGGTCTCCTACAAAATGAAAGATGCACACTGGTAAATGTTTATGCCCCAAACACATCACAAGCCAGCTTTCTAGCTACTTTAGGTCCCGAAATCTTATGGAAGGATCCCTTTTATATGGTCGTGATTTTAACTGTGTGTGTGACCCACTATTAGACAAGTCCAGTGCTCCTCTCCCCTCAGATAGACAAGCAACAGCAGCAATGATCCACAGGTGCAACTCGCCATAAGTGATGTTTGGTGCTTAATTAATTTGGAGAAACGTGAATGCATATTTTATTCCAGTGCAGTGGCTGAATTGGAACAAAAAAACGTTCCATAGCCTAATTCAGCAGTTGCTTGACATGATCATCACATGTGTCTTGGATATATTTATATTTATACCCATATCTTGGCAATATATTCCATTTCATACATTACATATGACATACATTTCCACAGTTTGTATATAAATGTATATTTGGTTAATTAAAACCTTTTTATGTAGCTATAGATACAAATCAGATTGTACACAAATATAGTATTTCAAATATGCTGTAATAAAACCAAAAGAAAATATGATATATGTGGGCCTACAGATTAAATTGGATAATGAGAAGGAATCACATCACATCAGTGTGTCAAAGAAACATAAACAGAGTATAAAACTGATTATTTAAATGTCTTCCTTTATCTACTTGTTATTAATTTCCTCCTGTAAATAATGGTATATACATAGCATGACAGAACAAAGAGGGAAAAAAGAGAAAGGATGAAAATAGTATTATTAACATTGTTGTTTTGTACCAAGCTTCTAATCTTGGCTCTAACAATGAGCCAATCATTTGCTTTGCAGAAATAGGCAATAGGCAGAAGAAGGGGGAGGCTCAGTGTTGGTGCTGCAACTACTGACAGCCTCTGACTCATTTGCACTGCAGCTAGCTACTAATGGTGCAATTACAGCAGCAGCATCCTCCTGAAAGAAATCCTTGTCAGTTGTATCTTCCTGGTTCTCTGTTTTGTTTTTGTTTCTTTTGCCATTTTTTTTATCCATTTTAACGAGGCCATTTTCAACTCTGTTTTCTCAGCGTTAAACTCACAGAGATGCAGGCGTTATTTTTTTCCCCACCTGTGGACTCTGATTGGCTCTGGCCCTGACATTTTTTCTACGACAAACCATAGAAACCAAATATTTCCATAGCTGCGTTCATTAGTCATTCAACATGCCCTCGTTGACTTCCCCCAGTTGTCACTTCCCCTTGGGGGAATTCCTGCCGCCATGACAAGTGTCATTCCACTTGTCTAAAAAACTGAAGTGAACTTGGTGAGATCGACCTTCGGAGGGCTGAGGGAGCGAGTCAACAACGAGCTCACTCGAGGTGTATATCACCCACAATGCATTGCAGTTATGCATTTGGTGCAAGAAAATCCATCCAGGGTTAGGTGGCAGTAATATAGCCCATACATAAAACTCCTGTTGCTTAGTTAGCAGATAGTTTCTGAAGAAAATCTCATTGATAGCTTGATATTTTACTGAAAAATGTCACGACTAATTGCAGTTAATATTTACTTGGAGTGTTTTTTCTGATTAGCTTGTGTGATTTCTTCATTCCCAACATTATCTGTAAACGGATAGAAAAATTGCTGTTTTGCCAGATATCATAAACCCGTAGCAATAATAGTTATAATTATCATGATATAGATCACAAACAGAAATTTCGTGCCTACATATCTTATAGGCGGAAAGTGGGGTGAGTTGTGCCAGGTTTTACTCAAAGTGACTTTAATAAAAATATAAACTTATAACAAAACACATACATAACACCGATTAGGGTGCCAAAACTCAGCCGGAAAAGGGTGGCTTGTCCCCTTCGGGTTGGTGGAGAGCTCCTGGCTCAAGTGGAGGATTTTAAGTATCTTGGGGTCTTGTTCACGAGTGAGGGAAGGACGGAGCGGGAGATCGACAGGCGGATAGGTGCATCCTCTGCAGTGATGCGGTCGATGTACCTGTCTGTCGTGGTGAAGAAGGAGCTGAGCTGCAAGGCAAAGCTCTCTATTTACCAGTCGATCTATGTTCCTACTCTCACCTATGGTCATGAGCTTTGGGTCATGACCGAAAGGACGAGATCACGGATATAGGCGGCCGAAATGAGTTTCCTCCATAGGGTGGCTGGGCGCTCCCTTAGAGACAGGGTGAGGAGCTCGGTCACCCGGGAGGAGGCCCCGGGGAAGACCTAGGACACGCTGGAGGGACTATGTCTCTCGGCTGGCCTGGGAACGCCTCGGTATTCCCCCGGAAGAGCTCGAGGAAGTGTCTGGGGAGACGGAAGTCTGGGCGTCTCTGCTTAGACTGCTGCCCCCGCGACCCGGCCCCGGATAAGCGGTAGAAAATGGATGGATGGACTTTAAAGTGAGGCCATGACAGTAATGCCTTCAACTTAAGAATGTATATATATTTCAGGATGTGGTGCATCCCTGAGAACAATAACTTTGGATCTGTAATCAATTGTTTCAGAAATATAGCTTTTGGGAAAAAAGTGGTCTTGTGGCACAACTTGTCCCTGGTGCGGGGTAAGTTGTGCCTTTGGGGTAAATTGTGCCAGTGATTTCTGAAGTAAAAGTACCCAATTTTGCTTCTCTGTAGGATGTGCATAGTGATAACTGATATTGAGCATGTCCTGTGAAAATAATTATAACTTTTCCTTGATAAATGCACAATTAACCTAACCTGCTTTTTTCTTTCTGATCCAGCTGGCAGGGATATCAATGCCATTTTTTTGTGCATACTCAAAAGCCCACATCATGGCATTTCGTGGCACTTATACTGCGAAACATTGCTGCTAGGGCCTTCATATGGATCTGCCAGCTCTGTCTCCATGTTTTCTTTGAAGACTTGGTTGGCAAGTCCTGTTCTCTTAAACCCTGTCTTTGTTACTTCTCATATCTTTTTCTTCTCCATGAATCTTTTCAAGGTCATCCTGCAGATCCTCATCTCCCTTGCCACCTGACGTATGTGCCATGTGTCTCTCATCTTTGGAGGATGAGTAAAATGGATGGCTTTTCAAAATTATGTGGTCACATGACCAATTTCTTCTATGGTTTTCCAGAAAAATTGGGTGGAACTACTTCCCCCCTGGCCCCACTCTCCCCTATAGCATCTTTCAAAACAGTTAAAAAGTGCTTTACAATCTCCCAGGACCTAAAGTGGGCATCCTACATCGACACCATCATAAAAAGACCCAGCAGAGGATATACTTCCTGCAACAGCTCAGGAATTTCAACCTGGCTCAGGAGCTGCTGATCCAGTTCTACTCTGCAATAATCCAGTCTGTTCTCTGCATATCCATCACTGTCTGGTTTGGGTAGGCACACCAAACCTGCCATTCAGGACTTATACACTCCAAAGTCAGGAAACGGGCAGGAAACATCACTGCACATCCTTCACACCCTGGACACAACCTGTTCCAACTTCTCCCCTCTGGTAGGCGCTACAGAGTGATGTGAGCGAAATGAGCCAAGGCCGGTGAGTTTAAGGGTTGACAACACATTTCATTTTTTACAATTTTTCTTCTAGTGAACATTGAGACCTGAACACCAAACAAGGATTAAACATAACCTGTCAACTAAAAATATTTTTGTGGGTTTGCAGGTACTAAAAATAGATGCAAGATGTATGTGTAATCAAGTGTCATTTTTATTAAAACAATGTGTCAGTTTTTGATAAATGATGACAGATGAAAATAAAAGTGACATAGATGGAAATGATGCAACTACCTAATACATAATATTTGTGTGTTTGTGACTGGACAAGAAGCTTCAGTTTCAGAAAACAATAATTTTTAGATAATTGGCTCCCTCTAGTGCCTACAGACATGCAGTATTTGACTTTTGTTTGTTTGTATATTATAGCCAGCAACAAAGGGAACCATTCAGATTCAGTATTCTAGTATATACATTGTCATGTATTTCATCATGCTTCAAAGTATCAATATTTGGTATTAGAAATAATCAACATTATGTAACAAACCTAAAACATCAGGGGCAAGACTTTGTGATGTCATATTGAAATGAAGCTGCACCCCAATAGCAAGTGCACATTTAATTTAATACATGAGTTTTCTTCACTATCACAAATATATTATGCAGTGGTGTTTGAAAGTCAAAAACCCTTTTGTCATTGTAATAAAGTCTTTCATCGGAAAAAAGGAATCTATATTGTCACCTGCAATTGTCTCAGTTATTTATATAGTTACATTTTAAATGTGTCGCTGTGTTGTGGTAGTGTGGTGGTTTGAACACTGTAATTCAGAGAATATATGTACAATTATCATGATTGATTAAGAAGAAATTTAAGGATGGTATTTCCCCTGCCTCTTGCTCAGAACATGACCAATGCTTTATGAAGGCCACCACCTCCAAAAGGTACAGTGGCCAATAAATCATTAGCCTGTGCAGCACCTGATACCTACTGCTCCATCCAGCTGGCATGGGAATGGGATTTGAATTCCTCCCTAACTAGTGCAGACTGGGAAAACGTTTGAAAATCGGCAATCAAGTTCTCTAAATGTATAAGATATTAAGTGAATCAGTATAACATTTTGTGCAGAGCATATATTACTCCGACAAGACTTGAAAAATTCAGGACAATTGTCCCTTACCAATGTTGGCATGGTTGTGGGAGTACCGAGTGGTGTTTTGGTCCACATTAGTTTCGGCTATGAATGATATACATGCTACTTTTCTGGTTTATCCTGTACTATGTCTGCAAGACCAGACATTTTTTCACGCTTGAATGTCTCGACATTAGGCAGTTTAAACATTTCTGGTAGATGAGTTGGATTGGAGGGACTGGTTGGAATAAAACCTGAACATTTTATTATCTAAAAATATATATATTTTTCCAGTCATTCTTGGTTCCCAGAGGACAAAATTTAAATCCTTTACCTGTTAAAATGTTATACTTATACTTACAGTAACAACTAAGTTCAAAGGATATCTCTATCTGAAATAGTCTTTTATTTTGCCACTATGTATGCTTATGTAAAACTGTCAAGCATGCATAAGTATGTAAATCCACCAGAAGACCACCAGATACCAAATAAATAACTCCTTTCTGGCTTTATTTTTTCTGGGAGAACATTGAGACTGAGAAAGGTGAGAAATATTATTCTCTCATTAGATACTTTTGTTCCTCTTGTTATGCAATGTGACACGAATGTGAAGAGAGGGAACACCTTTCTGACGTCCCCTTCAAACTCAGTTGAAAGTGTAGCTTTAAACAAATGTGTGAAAATAAATGTATCTGAAATTACTAATAAGCATAATGGATAACATGAAGTGTCACTGCAGCCCAATTCACCTTTGTCGCAATTGAGCCCAAAAATGAAAACAGATGGTACTATTGATTTGTGAAATACTAACTACAGCGACAATAGTGCTTTTTGATATGACTCAGCTCCTTCAAATGTATTTTACAGAGGGGAAACAAACATGTGCTGCATGTGTAAGCGTGTAGTCCCAAGATAAAGGAGACCCCCTCCAAGTGGCTATCTGTTTTATCTTGGCAAAGTGGCTATCTCTTTTATCTTGTGTGTGTTTGCCCTGTTTTATTGGTTTCTAGTGGTTCTAAAGAAGAAACTGCTCTGTTAATCTCAGTGGCCACTCCCCACAGAAACCCATTTCACTCAACCTATTCTGAGAGAGGAGCTTGTGTTTCCTTTTAGAAAACAACTGTCAGAGGAGGAAACACTTCGACTGCTCAAGGTGAAGTGTGCATCTTTCATGTTTGACTTCTCATTTTATAGTATATCATATTAATTTTAGCTTATGTTTTGCCTTTTCTTAAGGTATTAATGGCAATCTTTCAATTGCTTATTCATGCAGTTAAATCTGGAGTTTTTCCTTTACCGCATCTATAGATAGAAATGTAAAATTTAAGGCAAACTGAAGAAAATATATTTTTATCCAAATATTGAGTTTACTTTAGGTTTATCTACCAAAAAATCATGCCATTGTTTGATGTTTCTAGTTAAACTGGTCAGTATGGAGCCCAGGAGGGGACATGGAAAACATTTTTTTATAACCCGCGCTCGCGCTTTAGTAATTCGCGCTCGCAGATTAATAAATCGTGCGCGCGGATTAGTAAATCCATAGACATGGACATATTTCTAAAAAAAAAATGTCCATGTCCCCTCCCGGCTCCGTGCACCATTGGAGACCAAGGGCTCTCTCTAAGGGAATATTGACCTTATCCAGATCCAAATCAGTTAAGTCCTTGGCTCTGTGTTCCTCTGTGACTGTCCGCAGCACCACATGGCTGTTACTAACCCATTTTGTCAGACGGAAGCCTCCTGTTTGGCAGACAGCTGTAAGGTCCTTGACTATTTGAATGGCCTCTTCTTCTTCTGATGATGTGCTCTTCAAACAGTCATCCACGTAGATGTTTTGCTTCACTCTTTGAATCACCTCAACTGGGAAGAATGCCTGACTGTCCTCGGCTGTCTTCCTGAGTGCATAGCTGACAGGTATGGCCACTGTGCCAGGTCTTCTTGTGTAATGATATTGTCAGTTGTTACATTCCTTCCTCCTTTAGAAAGTTGATTTTTACCTGTTTCTTTCTGTTTAGTTGTGGACACTCCTCCAATGATTGTTCACAAGAGCAGCATATACAAGCAGTGGGATTATGCTTCTCAATCAATGCTTTGTTTTCTTGGAGCATTACCTTTACCCCCCATTTTATCCACATAGTCAGCACGCTTTATTGTTTTAGCAAAGCTATTTCCTCTTATGTCGTTTCTATGCAGTCCTCCACCTCTCTCTTAATTTAAATGGCAGTTTTGACATCTCATTGTGGTTGGTTTTTCCTGCTCTTGCATATATTCAAGTTCTTCTAATCATTTTACAACAACACAACATTGTGTAACATGCTAAACTAAGATGGTGAACATGGTAAACATGCTTAACATTATCAGGTTAGCATTGTAACTGTGACCATGTTAGCATGCCAATGTTAGCATTTAGCTTAAAGCACTGCTGTGCCTCAGTACACCCCACCATAGCCACTGGCCTAGCTGTAGACTCTTAGTCTTGTTTCATAATGTTTTAATACCTGGTTTTGAAGGTGCAAGTGGAATTTATCTTTGGCCCTGTTCAGGCCTAGCATGGCATATGTGGTATGCCATTCAGGAAATAATTCATATTGAGTGGAACCTGATAACATGGATGATAAACCTGATAATTTAAACTATATTTATAATATCTGAGAAAACTGAATGGAATCCAACATATATCGCTGTGTACAGTACTTAAAATGGCCTAACAGCTTCATGTCATCTATTGTATGACACACTGACATACACTAATTCATTTCTTACTAAAGGTTGAAATGGACCAAAGACAAAACTCACAGGTGAAAATGAATCTGATGAACGTTGGGACCAGAAAAGAACATACTCATCCCAAACCTCCGGAGAGGGAACAGTGGGGCAGTAAGATTCAGTTCATCCTGGCAGTGGCTGGCCACATTGTTGGTCTGGGAAACGTCTGGAGGTTTCCATACCTTTGCTACAAAAATGGAGGAGGTAAATTGTTATTGTAGTGTACATCATGTACAAAAGAATGTGTTGTAGCGTGCTGTGCCAGGGATTAAGATTCAGTGCTTGTAAGGCAACATTTAACTTATGTCAATTGTAAAAAAAAACCTTTATAAAGTGACTTTGATTTGTTAATGTTAAAATAATTGCACCTCTTTGGCAGCTGTACAACCTTAAAGGACAAGCTGACAATAAACAGATCTTCTTGGCCTAACTACATTCATTTTTACAAATCATTATCTGTGTGCACAAATGTCTGCAATTTTATCAATGTTTTAACAAGATATTTCCCTTTTATTTTAAAGGGGTTTTCTTTATACCATATATTTTGTTTTTGTTCACCTGTGGCATCCCACTCTTCTTCCTGGAGACATCTTTGGGCCAGTACACCAGTCAGGGTGGAATAACATGTTGGAGAAAAATCTGCCCTCTCTTTCAAGGTAAATATTGTGTTCATAGCCATTTTTTTTAATCAGCTACAAAAATAAGAACATTTTTAAAACAATTCTGTGTGATGTTTAAAAAAAGCCACCATACATAACTTCTAATGAATATTGTTGAATGGGTTGTTTTAACCAGTCTGGATAAAGTTAATTTACATATATTTTAAGTCTGCTGATAACTAACTACAATGCTACAATTTATCTCAGTGCATGTATGTCCTTAATGCTTTTTATATAAACATATGGCTCAAATTACTGTGTGTATGTGAAAGGGGTCACTCAAACCCACAGAGAACGATTGCCTGACTGTAGTTGCCCTTACCTCTTGTTTTTGCGTCTTCCAGCTCTTTTTTTTCATTTTGGGGGCCAAACCTTTAATATTTTGGTTTCCACTTGCAGCAGGCAGCTGTTTTCACTGAAACAGTCATAAACCCACTACACGCTACCTGCTAGAGACTAGCTTGTGAACATAGTGGAGCATTTAGCTGCTAAAGAACCAATTTCCATCAGGAGTCAGTGAAGACCCAACAGAGCTAGAAGTGAATATTGGACTTACATTGGTCAGGTCTAAAGACAAATAATGCTAATGTTGCTCTGTGTCTGACCAAATATTTGATTTAAAAAAATACAAACTTCTAATTGTTTTTGACTGCTGTTTATCTCATTCTTGATCTGGTCCAATGAAACCTTTTTCACAGCAGACATTTCATGTCATGGCAGGAAAGCACAGATGTATTTTAATAACACTAGTGATGGCTGCAACCCACTAAGTGAGGTTAGCTATTATTCTGCCAGTTTTCAGTTGACTGTTTATTTCAACTGAAGTAGAAGTCTTTCATTCAAAATCCCACTTAAGTAAAAGAAAAGAAGTATTATCTGTTAAATGGCGTGATAATCTGGATCAAAAAGCAGAAGGTGGATGATTCCTAGGTGTGCATGTGAATTGGCGGCAAGAGCTTGACGAATGGATGAGCACCAAGTGTGCAGGTGATTTGGTGGCAGGATAGAAGTGGAACACCACGCCCACTCATGGACACAAACACACAGATTAAAATCTGAAAAGTAACCAGTAAATAAAATAACTAAAATAAATGTAGTGGAGTAAAAAGTGCAATATTTCACTCAGAAATGTAATGGAGTAGAAGTATAAAGTAGCATTAAAGGGAAATACTGAAGTACATATACCTTAGAACTGTACTTAAGTACCTAATGAATTTCCACCACTGGCCATAACGTGCGATGTTCAGCTTGTTGTTGAGTTCTGCACCCAAGTGGTCACAAAAAGTGCTTAGCGCTGCTTCAATGTATTTAATGTATTATAGGGTACAGTACAGTGCATTTTGCAAGTCAGTTTTGGTAGCTATCATCTACAAACATTAATATTGTTGATTCAGTGTTACAATATGACTTCTCTATCTCTCTACAGGTCTAGGTTATGGAAGCCAAGTGGTTGTTTTGTACACTGGGGTGTATTACATCATCATACTGGCTTGGACATTCCTCTACCTGTTTTCATCCTTCAGGTCTGAGCTTCCATGGGCAAGCTGTCACAACAGCTGGAACACAGGTACCAAGACATCAGTTTCCAGCTATGACAAACTGTGCAATGTGTTCACTTTTTTAATCAGTTTTTGCAACTTCTCTTATTCTTTCATGTAAGATGCCTGTTTTGAGCATGGTCACAATCAAACATCCTCTCTACACCAGTATGGAAATAGCACATCTTCAGTTGTAGAGTTTTGGGAGTAAGTAGCATGAATTAAAGCATCATAGGGCTGCTGGTTTTTGTTGTATTGTTCCTTTAATGAACTTTGCTACAGGAGGAGAATCTTGGGTCTGTCCAGTGGAATTGAGAAAATTGGCAATGTCCGTTGGGACCTAGCCCTTTGTCTACTTCTTGCCTGGATATTGTGTTACTTCTGTGTCTGGAATGGAGTGAAGTCCACAGGAAAGGTACAGTCCAATCGTAATGTTAATTTGTAATGTCTGATTTCATGTAAACCCTGTTCTTAAATATGTCATCTTAAAAAGTAAAAAAAAAAAAGCTGTTGGTTCTTTCTTAGGTTGTCTACTTCACTGCTACATTTCCGTATGTAATGCTGGTGGTGCTGCTTGTTCGTGGGCTTACATTACCAGGGGCCAAAGACGGAGTCATGTTCTACCTCTACCCAGACCCATCTCGCCTCACTGATCCAGAGGTACAATCTTTCCCTAACCCCAACCAAGTGCTTTGAGTGCCTAAATATAACCATAAATAAGACTCAAGCTAGCCTACAGCTAGACTAGTGGTTCTGTGAGGCGGTACTTATGTATAGCGATGCTTTGAGATAAATGCTAGTGTCAGCGTACTAACAGGCTCAATCATGCTTAAGTTGCTACGAGTTGATATTGTATTGCAGGGGTGCAATTGTAGGAAAACTAATGAAAACTTTGTCAGGGAACATTTTGCAGAGACTCTCAATATGACCAGTTTACGACTTGGCAGATAACGTCATTTAAAACTTTTCCTCGTTTGTAAAACTTAGTAGTATATAAATTAAATTTTATATGGAGACTAAACTGAACATAAATTCATCCACATTCCTCAGGTATGGGTGGATGCTGGCAGCCAAATCTTCTACTCCTATGGAGTTTGCACAGGTGTTCTGACATCTTTAGGAAGTTACAACAAGTACAGCAACAACTGCTACAGGTTTGTATTTTGTTTCATCTGCACTCACTCTACTCAATTCAGTTTTGTTCAAACTACTTACTGTAATTTGGATTAGACCACAGGTTTACTAATTTTTTGATGTTACTCCTACAGAGACTGTGTTTACCTGTGCGTGTTAAACAGTTTAACCAGCTTTGTAGCCGGTTTTGCCATCTTTTCTGTGCTTGGTTTTATGGCAAAGGAGCAAGGTGTGGATATATCGACGGTGGCAGAATCAGGTATGGAAGGTTAATAATACTTGACCAAAACCCAGAGTGATTCTGTTTGAATTGTTTAATTAAGAATATGACAATTTTTTTCCCCATGTACCTTTGTAGGTCCGGGGTTGGCATTCATTGCTTATCCTCGTGCTGTGGCTTTAATGCCACTTCCCCAGCTCTGGGCTATTTTCTTCTTCGTTATGATCATCTTCTTAGGATTAGATAGTGAGGTAGGACTATGTATCCAGTCTGTTTGGAATTTAATAACTAGATTCAGAAACCATAATACGATAATTTTGTATCATTATCAAATAATCTCTTTCATCACCCTAGTTTGTATATCAAGAGGCATTGGTCACAACCATCTCTGACATGTATCCTGACTTCTTTCAAAACAACTACCGCCGTAAGCTCCTTCTTCTTGCCATTTCTGTTGGAAGTTTCTTTGTGGGCCTTCTGATGGTCACAGAGGTGAGTGGTGAAATCTTTGTGATATTGATTTCGCTAATCAATTTTGCCTTTATTAACAGTATATACCAATGTAATAAATGCAGATACTGTAAGTATGCTTTATAGTTACAAACGCAAACAAAACAATAACAGGTGAAGACATATAAGGAAACATTTAAAAGTATAATCATTTGTACCTATGTATCTTTAGACAGAAGCGAGAAGAGTTATATTTACATGAACAACACACTTTTGTAGAATATATGTACCTTGTTTGCTTTATATGGTACATACTTTTAAATTAACATATTGGACGAACATAAAGTGTGGATGATGCAATGACAACCTTGTTTTGACTTTCACCGAAGGACTCACATTCTTCTTATTTGCAGGGAGGCCTTTATATTTTCCAGCTGTTTGACTATTACGCCTGCAGTGGGATGACACTCCTGCTTTTTGCTCTTCTTCAGTCTGTCTGTATTGGATGGGTCTATGGTAAGGAAAACTTTTAACTTGGTAAAATTTGCCTGAGCCACTGTTGGATATAAACTCATGTTGTAGAGCCAAGTAGTTTTTAAACCAATGGTTCCCCACCTGAGGGGTTGCAAGACAGTAAATAGGATCAGAAAGCAAAACAAACAAACACAAAAACTGGTTTGGTTAACCTCATCATGTAACCTGTGATGGCTCACAAGTAGTCATTGCTTTATTTTAAGGGGGCACAAGCCAAAAAGGTTGGGAACCTCTGGTTTAAACCCATATAACATTATTCTGAATGCAAGATGAGATCCCAATGTTTGCTAACATTCCAACTACATGAGGCTGAATTTTGAGGAGCGTTGTAAAAAATGATTCAACACTGGGAATATTTCAATTGTCTTACAGCGTGAATGATTTTTCTAAATTTTGACAAATAAAAACCCAGCTGTGTAGGCCATGACGCTGATGCAACTAACACTGCTAATTTTCTTCAGGTGCAGATCGTCAATATGATAATATAAAGGACATGATTGGATATCGACCGTGGCCTTTCATGAAATATTGTTGGCAGTACTTCACACCAGCTATCTGCACTGTAAGTACTGGAAATATAGGCATGCCTGGCTTGTAACTTTGTTCCTGCTGTTTGAACAAGCAGGTGTGTTTGACAGCTGCCAGAGGCTTCTGTCCTACATGTACTCCATGTCTCAACCATACAGAAACCAGTACCATTGATGGGGTACTGTGCTGTAACTCCGGGCTGTTCAATGTGATTTTGAATTAATTGTATAAGGAATCTGTGAAAATTATTAGCTCATCCCTGGCTTGTTTCTCCTGAAGAAATATATAATTATACGACGATCTAAAGAATTTAGATATGTGGTCGGTCTTAACCTGTAGCTGTCACCACCACATTTACGCATTTACAAAACATAAAATCCAGTAGACAAGATTTGTTACTTTAGAGATGTTAAGGGATGTAACTTTAGTGATTAGTGATCATTTTTTTTATGTTTTTTTTTCAGTCTAGATCAGGTAAAACAAAAAGTATCATTCACTGTATTACAAATGCTTGTACTGTTATATTTAGCTAAACACAGATTAATTATAAAATGTAGAACTCAAAGAGGGATGTAAACATAGACAGACATTAGATGTTAGCAAAGTCAACAACACCAAAAGCTTCAACATGCAAAAAAACAGAGTTAGCATGAGGATAGCAATAGTGAAAGCAGACTGGAGTGGAAACAGTTCCATTGTATGTTTTTCTTAAACTGAATAAAAAACACAATAGCCAATTGTGAATTTGCTTTTCAGTGTGTTATACAAACCTGATCATTTTGAGAGTGTTTTCATGCCCTCTCTTCTTTTCTCTCTGCTTGTGTTTTTTTCAGTGCACATTCCTCTTCTCCTTGGTCAAATATACCCCCCTCAAATTTAACAGCACTTATGAATACCCCTGGTGGGGCTACACCATTGGAGGCTTCTTTACTCTCTCTTCAACACTCATGGTTCCTCTGTGGATGTTGTATGCTGTGAATGTCACTCCAGGAACATTGAGACAGGTACAGTCACGTGTTACTGTTACACACAAAAGAATCAGAATCAGAATTGGCTTTATTGGCCAGGTATGTGTACACATATAAAGAATATGACTCTGGTTTCCCTGTTGCATTCTACATACATACACACCAGTAGACATATGTATGGCTAAAATATTTTAAAGCAACAGTAACATTAGTAGACAGTACAAAAATTAGTGTAATGGTGCAGAGTGGCATATGGTGCAGAAATAAAAATGATAATAATGTAACAGGTTCATTTATATACATGAGGTTGTTGGATATGAACGTATATACAGTATGTAAAGTGTGTGTAGATTTAAAAAGTGTTAATATTTACATAAACCATGAGATAAATGTACAGGTACAGTGGATGCTGGTGTGTGTGGATGTGATGAGACTATAGTGGTAGAATGGTTACAAAATGAAAACCATAAAGGTATAAATTAGTTTCTGAATACCTCAATTTAGGGTATCTGACAGGGGATCTGACAGAGGAAACACAGAATTTTATACTGACATTAACAAAGAAACTGCATTATATCGGTCACATCTGGCCGACACCCGATCTGCTTAAAAAGATCAGTATTGGCGCCAATATTAATCTGGTGTGTTGGATCTGTGCACCCCTCATTTCTTATTGTTAAAGGTACAAATTGGTACTAATTCAGCCTAAACTAAGGGTACATTAGCACTTATCCAGCAAGCATTAGGTATGGTAGCAGGCTATATTTTGGTTATATGATGCAAAAGATATGAAAGAGTTTTTCTTTCAAAGAATGCTCTAAAAGCATTCTTGGACTATTGTTGTTGTCTATCGGATAACAAAAAACCTGCTTTGATTTTATATAGATCACAGTTTTCCTTGTGTCAGTGTGTTACAATGTTTGCTCAATCAGAAATAATAAAAGCAGAATTTTATTTGGACGTTCATCAAAATCAGTAGTAAAATCAGGTCAATAGGCCTGTTCGATGAGACGCCCATGTGGCACAGGTCTATCCCTGTCACCAAGCAGAAGATAGTAAGACAACTGGTGGGAAGCTGTTGAGGAATCATGCTCACGTTGCTGTTTTAGCAACTCTGTTCAGGTTGGTCAGGCCTGTGTGGAGGAGGTTAGAATCTGAGGGAGATAACAACAAGTCATCGTTTGTAATTGTTGTCCAGAACGACACATACTGTATAATTTTTCAGTGCCTGTTACAAATCCTTGTTGTAAACATCATTTCTCATCTGATGCATTTCTGATTAAGCCCTGGTTAAGTTTACTCCCTGCAAATCTGGGAAACAGTGGGACTTCTGAAAGTAGGCTGAACCTCACTTTTTCGAACTGTATGTGGAAATAAGTGGATCAGAGTTGTATGAAAGTCAAACTTCCCAGAAAGACAGCAAACAATTGTGGACTATTGCTGGGTTTTTCAGTTTTCCATTCAGATTTTACCAAAGGTTTAGGCACAAAACAACTTGGTTAGAGTTAGGAATTGATTGTGGTCATGGTTTAATGAAACCTGCGTTGACTATTGGTAAGAAACGAATAGCATTTACCCGTGTTAAAGACAAATTTTAGTTGACCCATCCAACCACTCCCAACTTCCATCCCTCTGCAGACTTTGTGGTTCTATAACAATGTCACTATTTCCTGTTTTGTTCATGAAGGACAAGAGTCATACTTCCTACAGCCACTACAGGTCAAACGAACATGTTTTTGGGCATTTGCTGAAATGACAGATGCTGTAATTTTTCATTGTCTCTGAGAAAGTAGCAAGCACAAGCTCCTCACTGGCTGATGAGGAGCCAGTGACTCCATGTCAATTAGAGAAAACATGTGGCTCTTTACAACAATAGAAGTTAGCAGTGATGATAAGGAAAGCATGCACTGCTGTGAAAAACAAACAAAACTATATTGTAGTTTGTATTGCTTTTGAGCCTTTTGTATTATGGGAAAACATGATTATAGTTCAGCAGATTTGTCATTTCCCCACAGTTAACATACTACAGACATTAATGGAAAACCGTTCTTCTCTTTCTCTACACAGAGACTGAAAGTTCTGTGCACTCCAGCAAATGACTTACCTACTGCAACATTAACAAAGGCATCAAATAAAGATGCATTTCGGACTTTCACAGGCTTGAACACACTGCGCCCGACCGAAAGTCCTGATGACAGAAGTGACAGAGCTCAGAGATCATCCATTATTTAAATGCCACCACAACTGTGAGGAGAGCAGATCCTAAGCAGTTTTACTTTGCCAAAAAAAATTACATATGGGCAACACTAATAAATACTCATCTCAATTTATCGCAGTGTTTGTTGCATCTGTTATCAATAACGTGCTCGGGTTCTTCCAGGTTATGAATGTAGATATAATAATACATTTTTATTTATCATGTGTTCCAGCTGGCAGTAAATTTCTGACAACAATTTAAATTACTCTTTAAGATTTGTTTTTTAGTGCTTATTAAATAACTACAAGGTGCATTATTATTGTTATTATTGTTATAACAGGAGGTCTGGGAGAACGTTGTTTTATTATGCCACACAATAGTTTTGTGTACATTTTAAGGAAGGAAAGAAATGTTTTTCCTTTGATAATACTATGTTATATACAGTATCTCTTGTGCATGTTTGATGGCAGAATATAAAACATTGTATTTCCAGTAGGCGTTATATTATTAATTACTGAAATCCTATAAAAGAGTTATAGGGTATGATAATATTTTTATTGGCGATATTATCAACAGCAGCAATATTCCAATGATGTACTGGTATTCATTTTAAAATTATGCTAAAATTAGATACAGAGCTTGATACATAACTATATTACTACAGTTATTCAGGAACAAACAAGAAGCCAGAGAAAAAGGGGGCATTCTAATGAATTTAGCTATAAACATTGCTCTGTTTATGTTTGTAAAATAGTGACATACTTGCCAAAAATATATGGGAACAATAGATGTATAGGTTAAAATAGGTAATAAGGTTTAGAGATGAATAAGGTTTTTAGGCACGTACAGCACTTTACAATGCACCTGTGGAATTTAGTGGATGTCACAAGTATAACGGACCACACCTGTGTGCCTTCAACACCTGAAACTGAGGGAAAACAATGCAGGCTGTAATTCAGCACATTGCAATGTTCAGAGGTTTTTTTCATTTTAATTACAGAGTAATATTAAGTGTCAATGTTCAACCTTTTTACACTTTAATTACAGTAGTATAAGTACACATTATATAGGCTGCAAAACTTATAACTTATTGTGTATCACTTATCAGAATAAGCTTTGATTACAAAAGAATATGACTTTCCCCTGATTTTCTTCAGTCACTATACAACCCAATTATTCTCATGCTGTACATCAGTGGTGGAAATAACCCTACAACCTCAGAGAAACGTGGTAGCCTATAGGCTCACTGCTAACTACATTCCCAGAACTAAACACTCCCTACCACACAGTAATTAGTACTACCACCATTAGATGACAGCTACTTTCTGCGGGGACTGTTATTTTTTAAAGATGATTTTCTGATACTATTGCTTCCCATTTCCCCCAGTTTCAGGTGTTAGCATGGAGAAAGTCCAACATATTTTACATTGTCTATTGTCAAATGCACAAGCTAGACTCTTAACATAAACTATGAAAACAGACCAAATGACCTTTTAATGTCCTTAAACTGGCTGCCAGCGTGTTTTAGAATTGATTTACCCATTATGTTTAAATCACAACATGGCCTGGCCCCAGATCATCTCTCTGTTGCTCTCTTCTTATCAACCTGCACCCTGTCTGAGGTCCTCAGGCTGAAACCTGTTGGCTGTTTTAATAGCTTCGTTTAAACCACTAGGGGACTGAGCCTTTGCTGTGAGGGCAGCTCAACAATGATTTTGATAAGTCCAATAAATAAACTTTAGTTTTGTATTATCTTTATTTTATTGCGTACAAGTACCACATGTAGATTGGCTCCTTCAATGTTTATGATATTTATCTATTGTGACATTTTAACATCAGACAGGCACCTGATTTTCTGTTCAGCTGTTACCTGTAGGTCTACTTACCTACCTTCTTCTATTTCCGTCTTCCTATCCCAAAACTACATATTATACCCCAGTATTTTTAATAAGTAGCCATGGTTTTCTAAATAAAAAACCCAAGGTGCTCCATATTTCAAAACATCTTACAGTGTAATTTGTGTAAAACCTATTATTTTTCCAAATGTACCCTGGCGGTTTTTATAAAGTACAAACTACTTTATCGGTTTATGAGCATTTTTCCACAGCCCCTGTTTTCTTACATGGTAACAATTTTACTGGACCTCGTAAATAATACAAGAAACATACATGTCTGACCACTTGATGCTGATCAACACCTATTCCAAGGTTTGGCCTATGGGAGACACTGCAGGTCTCTGTTCCAAAAGTCCTGCTTCAAAAACAATGTATTCCCTGCTGCAATATGGTCCCTGACCTGTTTTAGTGGCAGAAATATATCCATGCACCTAGCAATGTGTCATTTGAACATTTTCTTCCTCTTTGTGAATACTGAGAATATTGTAACATGTTTTATGCACTTTAGTCTTGTGGAAGTTGACAGTAGGACATCTGCTGGCTGAACTTTCACATTACACACAGTTAGTGGAGGGACCATGAGTTTGAAGCTATTAGTGTTGAATGGTGATCGCTAAAACAACTCTGATGTGTTAAAACAATTAACTGATTTAAAAAAACAAAAGTCACAGTACCATCAGGAAATTCTGCTAAAGTGTAGGCTAATAATTAAGGTTACTTTTATGCAAATATTTATACATAGATCATTAATCCCCAGATAGGAGACCTGGTCACCCAGACAACATAATACCACTAAAATACTATCATTAACTAGCTGTGGACATAAAATAGCTTCTAAATACACAACTGACTGGTCTTTTAACAGTATGGTTTGAACTCCTCCTAATGAATCAGGAGTAACGCCAATAATAGAACCTATTAACGATATTCCTTTTATTGACAGTAATGCTGTTACCCCAACATGCAAACACCATTAATAAACCACCACCAGAGATTGAACTGTGCTAAGCAGTATACAATAGACCACCAGAGGGCGCTTCAGCAGCAAACGCAAACAGTCAGTCGTGGTCACTTCATGTAATGTCACATTTTTATCGTCGGGGAACACTGTCGTGTAGTAATCAAGGGTTCATTGGTCACTGCAGGGTATATTAACTCAAACACCCAAAGTGAAACCACACTACTGTTACAATGCCTGTGTTACCTGTCATCATGCTGTGGTTAAAGCTCACATTTGTTTTCTGAATGTATGTATATTCAATATGGAAGTATTTCTTGTGATGTTTCTTGAGATCATGCTCATAAATCAAATTATGCAAGATGATGAATGTGATGATGGTAGTTATTGTTTGTAACTCTAGCAACAATTTACTAGATATGTGCCCTTTCCTTTTTCTTCTTATTCTTTTTCTTTCTATATCCATGAACTATTATGTCAGTTTTAATGTACATTTTTTTTAAGCGGGAAAAGATTTAAAAGGGAGGAAAAATGTGACACATAACATGTAAATATGACTTAAAATATTACCATCTTCATCCATAACATGTACTACAGCCCAAACTCCTTTCTCCATTCAATCTTCATAAACTAAAGATTTCAGAGCTAGAGGAAGTAGCAGTTCTACTTCAGTCCAGTGGAAGGTGACATGCGTCTAAACTGTCACATTACACACTAAAGCAGAAAGGGGTGTGATGCTTGAGCTTTGGTTTAATATTTTGTCCACACACATTGATATAAATTGGTAGGACAAAATATTAGCAACTCATTTGAGTAATGTAATAGAAAATTATGATTTCTGTCATCCCCTCTGTTTGCTCCAGCTCTCATGTTTCTATTCTGTCTACTCTTGTAATAGAATATTATATAGCAGAGAAAGAACACTGCATCCTGTGTAACTCTGATAGTGTGAATTGTTTATTAGAGAAGAAAACTGATTTGAAACTGTTGCTTCTCACATGACCATGGCACCTGTAGCTTATCTTGATCATGTTGTCACTCTCTGAGGGTGTGACTTGGGTTATAAATATGTTGCAGTTTCTGTACTCTGGGTTCCATCTTGCACTGCAGCTTGTCATGAATGTATTGAACCTCTTTGCAAAAAAATAAAGTGCAAATATAGACAACCTTGGAGAAGACTTTTGTTCATTCACAGACACTCCTGTAAAGAAAGGCAATTATTTCCACAACAGTATTTACACAAAACCATTCAACAGCACCACAAACTACAGTCTCCAATTGTACGATAAAGCTGAATCAACTTTAAAACAATCTCTAAAACAATTTCAAGAAAAACTGAATCCTAATCTTCGTGAAGGTAGGGATAGTTGCAGGGCTGTTTGCATGAATTTCAACTCGGTGTACCTAATAAGTGAATGTATTCCACTATATGCTGAGATGTGCTGAGCAGTTTAAAGTAGCAACAAGCACAAGCAAATGCAGTGTTAATCATGTATTTGATCTAACTGGGACATGGATTTGATACAATGAACGTTGTACATGAACTATAATAGAATGTATGATAATCTCATATACATTGTCTCTAAGTAATAATACAAATATTTGACCTTGTGTAAATATTTACTCATGGTCAAAACATTAGGCCTAACAGACCCATCAGAACATTCGATTTTTGTAAAGATAGGCCCATATCACTGCAGGTGTGCTCTTAGAAATTATAACTATTATTGTGTTTATGAATTGTTCTATGGATGTTGGACATTTCCCTGTAATATACAATTGTATATAATTATCAGAACTTTGGGACGTGGGATGATGTATTGAGATGTTATGGAAATGTTGTGAAATGACTTTGAAGAATGATTATAAATAGTTTGATGCAGTATCAATGGGTTGTAATATCTATGCATAGGTAAGTGGGTGTGGAGAGGAGAACATTAGATCTTAATCCTTTGGTGTACGTGAGCGTCTGGGTGTCTGAGCCACTCTGGAAGCAAAGCTTAGATAGAGCACAGATCTCGTCAGGCATCATGGGGAGTCTGTGACAGCAGGGCCTGAAAGAAAGCATTCACTTATTTAATGTTAATCCCACTGCAACACAGTGACCTAATAGGATACTTCAACAGGAAGTGCATCATAATTTTAATATTCAAAAATGGTTTTGAACAAGAACTCTATAGCACATCGTCATCTCATAATGAATGAATCACTTTTCAAATCAAGCAATAAATCTTTGGCTTAAACAATTATTAAAATAATTGCCTATTAGTTTCCTGATGATCAACTAATCCACTAAATGTTTCAGCTCTACTCAGGACAGATATAAAGTACTGCATTTATTTTATTTTTAAGATCAGTATTTTGACAATATTTTTAGAGGACTCAATAGTTTGTTAATATCATGGTGCCTACTCTCCAGGACAGTTAAGTATTCACTTTATATTCGGTTTTAGCTGTATTAACCTGCTAGCGGACTTCCTTTGAACCCACTGAGCATATACACACAGTAAGAAAGGATTTTAAATGCTGTCTCCTAGAAATGTACAGCTTTTACATATAAACATTTTAGACAACTGAGACAGCGTTGGGATTTCTGTGTCTCACTTCATAAGATCACTTATTGTTTTCTCCCCCAGAAATTCAGATACAAAACTGTGCCTGTGATGAGAATATTCAGATTTTATATTCAAGTAAGTAAGACTTCAGCATTTGACTCATCCACAGAACAAGTAAAGTGGGTGACGTACGGAGGCTGTTACTAGGAAGCTCTACAGTTAATGTTGCATTATACTGAATATCATGAATATAACACCTTTCAGATATTGATATATCAGCAGTAGTTTTTGTAGTATATGTTCCATGTCATCAAATACCATACAGTCAGTGTGCTCTGTAACATTTGTGTGTGTTATTATTGGTTGGCACTAATGCGGGGGCAGCTGTGGCTCAGTGGCAGAACAGTCGCCTGCCAATTAGAAGGGTGCTGGTTCAATCCCCAGCCATGCGTCGAAGCATCCTTGAGCAAGATAATGAACCCCCTAATGCTCCCGAAGCTGCGCCTTTGTTTTGTGAATGTTCTGATATGTAAGTCTCTTTGGATAAAAGTGTCTGATAAATGTAAATGTAATGTAAATGATGTGGCACAGTACTGGGTCAGTCATGTAATGTGTCTTCCTGATCCACTAACAGATTAGCTACACTTCCTGTTACACTTTCAACACGCTTAACCTCAATAGGAGTGTGTTAAGCACTCACATAGCTGTAAAGCAGAAAGATAATCCCAATTAACTATTGTTTATGTGTGACTTTAGGCTTTTTAGACTTCTCACCTGCCTCGGGATTATGAGTATCTCCAAGCTTCTATATCGATCTCATTTAGAGATCAGCTCTCACATCCTCTTTGTACAAGATGGCCCACATCAACAAATCACCACTCTCACCTTTCAACCACATTAAAACAGGTTTTAATGCCTTGTTGTATGAATAATTGTAGTTGTACAAAAACCTTAAAATTATATATGATTGTTTAATGCTTGGCAGGTCACAAATTCAATCAAATGTTCTCAGTAAATTGGGCTGGATTAAACATAATGGGCAAAATAAAACATTTTCATTATTTAGTTTAAGAAAATTAAAGGAACATATATTTATAATATATAGTATCATCTATCTATCTATCTATCTATCTATCTATCTATCTATCTATCTATCTATCTATATATCTATCTATCTATCTATCTATCTATACACAATTAAAACACAATTGAGGTTGTTTTCAGTATGTACCATTACATCTACATAATTAGACATTTATCATGCT